>CM062600.1:51633496-52233496 GCA_031468815.1 Morus bassanus | reverse complement strand
TGCTGTAGGGACAGACATTGGATCTTTAGGCAAGAAGTTACTTGCACACTGCTGTGGAAGCATGAGGAGGCCTTATTTCAAATATCTAAGCTGAGATGTTCTAAGGTTCATGAGGAATCAGGTACCCAAGTTCCAATGAATTGCATGAGAAACTGGGTGCTGACTTCATTTGAAAATATAGACCAATTTTTTCCCTTAGTAGTAGGACAATGAACAGCTTAGGTTTGCTTTCCTGTAATGATGAACAATATGGTCAGATTACCAGAAACCATCCCGACACAGTTCTGACATTGTATTTGTTCTCTTTGCCATTTTTATTAGAAACTCTGACCTCATCTGAGACAGCTATTTAGGCCAGGCACGACCATGTCGAACAGGAAGCAGAATGAAACCATGAATACTTGAATCTACACATGAACTCAGTTTTCTCAGTTTTATATTCTGGACCAAAAGTTTAGAGCAACAGTTTCTTGTTTGCTGCTAAAACTAACTCTTCTTAAAACGTGCAAGAACTGTACCACAAACCACCAGGGCGGATGCAGATATACTCTACTACCTTTTAACAAAACTCCTGCTATAGTAAAAGCACAGCTAAAATACTTCCATAAATCTGTGCATATAATTATTTATTTATACTTAAACAATAGTTTGTCCAAAAGTTACTTCTATCCTTTTATAATAAAGGCATAACCAGTTTTCCTCCTTTACATCTCAGCCACTCCTATGCATTTGAGTCTCAGCTCTACTTCACAATCTAATGAAAACCTTTAAAGTAGTATAACACCTAAGAAACATAGAATTTATAGTCTCTGTTAATGAAAGACCAAAAGTTAGGGACTGGATTCACAGTTCAAACACTAAACAGGTCTAAAGCAAATTATTTTAATGTAATGGACCCTAAAGAGATTAATATTTTTAAAGACTACTAAGTTTTCTTCCAAAGTGTATGTTTGGAAGTGTCTCCTAAAAATCTTCACCACTCTGGTAAATACTGGTAACACTGGCCATCTCAAGTCCAAATAAAAGTTCAAAGACAACAGAAATGCAGAAAGTAGCTAAAAAGTGACTTTCTGCATCACTGAGCATAAGATGAGTATTTGGAAGAGAAGAAATTACCCTATACATGGTAACACCTTTGCTCTCATTTCCAAAACCACAATTCCATTGAAGATAATAGGATAAATAATATGGTCCTATATAGTAACAAAGAGCTTAAAATGTTAAAGTTAGGGTTTGAGGTTTTTCAAAAAAAAGGAAGAGTGGAACTATCATCCATTCCAGCAATGACAAGGAATTAAAATTTTCTTTTGCCACATCAGTTGTTTTTGCTAAAAAAGACACAACCTATATCAATGTGCAATTGTCATAGCTCAGATTCAGTATGCCTTGTAACAAGGCTTGATTTCTGTAGGAAAGCTCATTGAGGAGCAAATTATCCAATCTCTGTTTGGAATTCCGTCTGTGGGTCATTGTAAAACCTTGCTGTCTGGGTGTGCTTCTCAATGTCTTAACAACGTCCACCTTAGATGAACAACCACGTTTTCTTTTTCTTGCATAGTGGTCAAATATGCAGGCTTTTCCCTTTCATTTTGGTTGTCATGTCACAAACTTTGGTTCATGTAACATGATGCAGTGGTTGAAATTTGGGGAGGAAAAGCTTTGCAGTCAGATCACGTTTGCTCTCCATGTAAAATGATGAGCATCCACTTGGTCAAATAGTAGGAAAAGGCGCCTTTTTCTGGCCTCAATTTGAAATCATATCGAATCTTTGATGGACATTTTTTGTTTCCTAAAGAAATACTTACTGGTTGCTGTAGGTGAAGATGCCTCACCTTCAGTGGATGTAGTGATGGGTTTAGTATCTGTCATGGTCAGGGTCACAGGTCGCACCGCACTGTGATGGGGAGAGGGTGCCAAAACTGGAGTAAAATGGCCAGGTACTTTCCCTACTACTTGACCACTGCTGTTAGGCTACAAAACAAAACCAAAAGAATGCCTTGTGAAACATACACATTGCATTTAAGGAACCTACCCAACTATCTTAGGGTTTTCCAGAATGCCCATCACCGTAGTACCTCCATGCTGGAACGTGCCATTGTAACAAAGCTATGAATTTCTATGTGGTACTTTCTGCAGGCAGATCCCTCCTCCAATAGGTAGTACATGCTTAAGTAGCAGTACCTTTTGGTATGTTTTCTTTCTTCTGGATGCAGCAAGCATCAGATTGTTTCAAAATTTATTTGCTGTTCACATAGCAGCTGTGAACCACAGTAAATCCCATGATAGCAGGATTAAACTGACCAGGCATAGGTCCTAATGTATGAAGTATTAAGAGCAAATGAATGATGCAAAACCTCTGTTTTCACATGCCATACCACTCTGGCTTGGAGCATAACCAAGACTTGACCACAGCTGTCCACAGAGATTATGCATACTGGAAGGCTAACTAATAATTCATGTTTGGGAGTGGGAGAGTGGGTTAGGATACGATGCACTATAATGCATACGTCCTAACATCAGGCCAAAAGCTGCCTACCAAAAACACAGAAATGTTTAATAATGGGAACTATGCAAGTCAAGAACATAATAAACAAAGAAGACACTTCTTTCATAGATACAAGAGGCAGTCTGCATATGACCTTACGGTACAGGTCATCAAGGTAATATGCTACTTTCTGCATATAGACACATCTAAATTTGGCAATGTTCACTGGTAAATGTATATGTTAATCCAATGCTTAAACATGCCTTAGACATTCTGCATGACTGTAAATACTCCAACGGCAAATAACTTGCAATAAAAATTAGCAAGTAGTAAATAGTTTTTTCAACAGTGGCTGATAACTTTTGTATTAAACTGATTGGGTGTTCTGTGAATCATATGTATTTTAAAATACAGCCATACAAAATAAAAAATACTGGGCATCTTCTTACCAGAAGGATCTTGTCAAATTTGAGATAACTCAGAGAAAAGAAATGGACTGATAAAGGACCTGATTTGACTGATACAAGGAAAGGTTAAAAGAGGTAAGCATGACTATGGTAATGAAATAATAACTGGGCTGAGACAATTACTGCAAGTATGTGCAGAGTATAAACACACAAAGAGGAAGGAATTATTTGGAAAGTACAGGAGATATAAACTCGGGGTAATGGAATGAAATTGAGAAGGAGGAAATTTAAAATTAATAACAGGAGAAACTTCCTGGTAGTATGATCTACTAGATTTTGCAAATGCCCCTAAGGAAAAGTCTTGTTCTTTAGGACATCTAAAACTAAGCTAGAAGAAAACACTAGAAAATATAAGTGCAAATGGAGACCAATCTTGTATTCATAGGATCATTAAGCAGTTAGCAGGCTATTTCCCTCTCTAAAATCACAAGCCTTACAATGAAAAATAATAGTAAAAATGTACACTAATGAGAAGTGGGCAACAAACTACCACTCTAAATGAAAAAAAGGCACCCCCTAACCATAACTGTATGTTTGGGGTGGTGCTGGAGCAGGGGTGGGGACAGAAGAGCCATGAAATTCCAAGATCTTGCAAATATAGAAATTGGGTGGTATTCACCACTTTTTCATTCACATTCCTAGGTGCATAAGCTGAGAAGTTACTACTAGGAGTTTAGTAACAGGAGTAAGTGTCAACTGTCAAAGTAGCTTCAAAATAAGAAAGCAGCATGGATTCAATGACAATACTTTCACAAATAACACAATTTCCCCAAATAACTGGCATGCTACATTAAGTTTCATTCACTAGGTGGAACTTAACAATTAGATTGATGTCACTTATTACATGTACCTGAAATGAAAACGAGATATGACGGAATATATACAAGACAATTTCTAGAAAATAAAGTGGCCTAAAAGTTTACTGAGCACCTGCTTGCACGCTTACATGACCAATGAGTCATAAGGGGAGAACTCAGTAATTACAGAGGTCTTTCCTCAAGAATACAAATTACATCTTTATATTACAGCAGTCATATATTAAGTATGTGTCAGTAAGCCCACTTTCTTTGAGATCTATCTTATCACTGGTTTACACAATTTTATTTTGTGGCCTGTATTTTAAAGGCCTGTCAGCCTCTAAAACCAGTGTCTTGGTGACCAGAAATCTGATATCACCAGCTTTAGAATAAAATGAAAATTTTAACTAACGTAAATTCAGAAAATCTGTAAGAGTTACCTAAAATAAATTCCCCATACAAATGACCCAAGATACTCCAAAACTTAGAGGCAACTATCCTCACTCGCTGATTCCGAGTTGTACAGAGTTCCACTTGAGACATCTCAATGTCACAATAAAACAGGCTCTGTCGTAGGTAAGGGACACAGTTTGAAGCATTTGTGGGAAAAACTGTGAGAAATATAGTCGGGCTTTATGATACACTTTTCTGTAAGACTTGCTTGCTATGTTGGACTGGATTTTCAGTACGTTTCTGGGGAGCCTGCTGCAGAGGCAAGCCCCCTCTCCTGCCCTGGCAGCCCAGCTGTCCACACAGCCTGCTGGAGGGACTGCCATCTCTCAGTTTCATCTGGTAGCTCCTAGGTAGAGTCACTGACCTGTGACCACAAGGCTACCTTATGCGCCTTAGCTCATGTGGTGTGCTAACATATCACAAAACCAGTTGAGAATCCCTTACCAAAATGACCAACTTTTATTAAAAACTAAGAAAGAAGATTCCAGGGAGTTTATGGATTAAAACAGCCAGTGTCATCAGCTTCCAAAAGCAGCTCTGTCTCCAAAGCCCGACTCGAATGAATTAGAAGGACACAGCTGGAGACCAGGACGATTTACAGCAATGTATCACCTTCTACTGTTCCCTAGTGATCCTAGTCAACAGGAATGCAATGGCTCACATGGACTCCAGCATATGGAGTATGGAGCATATGGAGCATATGGACCTTCTGCATATGGTCCAAATGAGCAAACCCTTTCCTTGCTGAGTTATAAGACAAAGAATATACTTATACCCCATTCTCGTGTAATCCATGTTTTTTCCTGTGTGATACATAACAGCAGTGCAGTACATTGCTCCACTTCATCCAAATTGAGGGTGAAATCCTGTCCTTGTTGAAATCCACGTGTAATTTTTGAGTGATTTTAGTGGATGTGGTTTGTGATTCCCTACCAAGTGTCTACATTTCTATTTCTTTTCTTTTTTTTAATGTCTTCTTAAATGGAAGGCACTGTTCTATATCTGTCCTACATGTCAAACAGTGCAGACGCTATACAATGAAACTGAGGTCTGCAATCTCTAGACAGAAAAATAAAACCTCCGAAGTAAGAAAAGGGAAAACTTGTTACTTCAGTAAATTTAGTTCTTATGGTTCCAACATTTCAGACTCCGACTGCACATTAGATTTCAAATGCAATTATAATCTAGTTACCTGCCTCTTAACAATTTTACTGCATATTGTCACACTTCCCCAAGTATCTTCTGACTGCACTTTATGATTTATTCTGCTTTTATTTTTGTAATCTCTAACATCTATTCTTTTCCTTTTTCAAGTACTTTACCTCTGTTTTCACATTTGTAATATAACATTTGTTTTAAAATTTTGCAGTAATGTCAAATACTGTATATTGCAATAACTGTTCAGGTGTTATTGCTCAGCAAACAAGATAACACAAGAAGGGATAAGTACACACAAGACAGAGCTTAGTGTACCATGTCTAAGAACCTAACTTCTCCCCCCATACTGAAAGTTTCCTGTATTTAAATTTTTGACTAACCTCAGTTGTAGGTAAGCACATACCTACCAGGACTTTTACATATATAATTCTTCAACAATGCTAGCTGTCTTTCAGATGTGAACTAAGGTCCTTCCTTTGACAGAGCTTTGTCATGGGAAATGGTACACATGAAATTTTCTTAGAACTTCAGTGTTTTTCCTAGGTGTGCTACATTTGAAAACAGAGCTTATGAAAAGCAGTCTCGTACTCTCCCAAATTCTGTTACATGAACGTTACTCATAAGAAACCCTCCTGAAATGTCCATACTTGTCTTTCTTGCATGCAGTGAACAACAGTGAAGCAGTTAACAAAAATGGTATTTAAGTTATCATAATTAGTTTGCAGCTTAAGATCATAAAATAGTCCTAAATAAACAGATCATGTAATTGTCTCAGAGTTATTGCTTAGGCCTGTCTTCAGACTGATGCTGACATTGCTGCATTGGTTTATACTCAATTCACACTTCTGTGGTTATTTTTGCAAACACAAAACCAAAAGCTTTTGAAAGACAGGTACAGATTCTGGACCATGGTAGTTGATAGTTGTACAAGCTCAAGAACACCGTTTCTCTCAGATGTCTCAAGTCCTCTGTGCTGCTTTAAGTTTTCAGTGCAAAGAGAGAAACCCTCTGGTCAGAAATAGCCCTCTGAAGTTGCCAATTCATAATCTTATTGAAAACTGGCTGCTATAAATAGCTTCTGTGACCTGTTCTCCTTTTAACTTTTGCAGTTATGTCAAAAGATATTTTGGCATGGAAACTGTGTATCTATTTGGATGGAACCCACTTGAATGACAAGTGCAAATATTTATGGCACATCATTTAATACAAAATCTTTTTGTCCTTATTTAAAACAAGTTCTAGGTTCTAGTTCCAGTTTTCCCTGAAGAGATTCTTCCAGACAAATGCATTACAGGTGAAAAATCAACTGTTACCATCAACTAGGGCATCAATATGTCTGTGTCATGGGTTCACAAACAGAGAGATGATGCCTGAGGCATAAACCTCAAGCAAATTGCTTGGAGGCAGCTGTGTTAGATAAACAAGCTGTGCATTTGAAAATGGGAGAGGGAAAGAAGTAAACACAATGAAGGTCTGGCAAATTTAGACCCAATTTATGCAGGTATGCATTTTTCTATTGTTGGATTGGAGGCTAATTTGATTTTCAGATCTGCATTACATTTTCCGGCTTTTTAATTCACACCATCTTGAATTGCCACAGATTAATCCATTTACATGCCCAAAGCCACAGATAAGGTGTATTCACTGTCATAGCTGTAACATAACTTAGATTGTCAGACTATTGATATCTGATTGTGTGCACTATGCACACTTTCTGTTAATCCTTAGGTCTGAAGTTTGAACAGAAACTTGTAACAGATACGAATATGGACTTTCTTAAAATCAGGGTTCACTATACCTGTTTTCCCTACTGGGATTTTACTAACATATTTATGGTCAGTAATCAGTCAACGTCCTCTCAGAATTCTGTTCACGTATTTGCCCAAGTGTCAGTACATTTACACCTTAGGTCTTCAGTTACATTTTATCGTATAGCCCACTACTTCCAGCATTAAAAAAGTCATTCTGATGCCACAGTGAAATGGCAATGTTAATAGCTACAGATGAGATATCCAAACATAACAGAAATTTGACATACATGTTAAGCAATTCACATAAACTATTAAGTTGCATAAGTGATAAAATATATTTTATGTTTAAATCTGCACAGTATTTTTTTTACAAAATAATTGTAATTATAATTCCAAATTCCAAATAAAATAATTCCAATTTTCCTTGGAATTTTAAATAACAAAGCATATTCAAAGAAATAATCAACAAAGGCCAGAAATCTTCTTAATGCTGTGCATGTCTTAGGTACAGCTGCATATGATAATGTGTTAGGTATTTCAGAAAGAAGTTTCAGGGCTTAATAAAAATTACATTATTCCAGCTAAACACTACACTTGGAGAACAATACATTGGCATCTCAAAACACAGGTTTTTCAGTAGAAACTCTGTGTTTCCTAAGAAGGCTACCCTATTATAGCCAGGTGATCAACCAATGAGTGCAGTTTAGTCAAACTGGATTCAGTGTGTTTGGAAATACTCTGTCACCCATTTCTTCACAACAGCTCCAGCCCCTTGTAATGGCAAAGTTCAGATACTATGGTGAAGAATATCACTGCAAAACCCTATGGCAGTGTAGCTTTGAGACCATTGATTGAATTAATTTTTTTTATGAAGCTGTAGAAGATCCAGTCCTGCACATTTTGGTCCCCTGATCACATACAAAATATCTTGTTTTAATAGTTGTCTACTAGCCACATCTATGAACCTGGAGATCATAGCTGATAAGTTCTATCTTTAAGTCCACATCATTGTGCTCTGTGATATCCACAGAGCACGATGGATGTTTCCGAAAACCTGCAAGTAAAAGAAAGTGGAAGAAGTATCTTCCATTTTTCTAACTCCCCCGCTCTTTTTTTTTTTTTTTTTTGGTTATACAACACAAACCCAACGGTTTACCTCAGTAGAGCTTTTGCCTAGGGCACTCTAATGCTACATCACCTGTAAACATCCAACGGCCATATTAGTCTCCCATTGGAGGCAGCTCAATGGTACAGGAGGCACTTTCATCAAATGTGCAGAAGACATATCCACAAGTTATTACTTAAGTAATATAACATAGTGCCTTTGAGACCCTGCTAAACATAAGGGAATGGTGTTATTAGAGCACTGCCAGAAGGTACTGTAGGGCAGTTCCTCTTCAGGTTGAATCTGGTAGGTTCCATAAAGCATTTGTTTTACAAGAAGCAAAGCTATACAGATTTCCTTTCTGCTCTCAGACACTACTGTAGCAACAGAAATGTATTTTGCCTTCTTACAGTGCCCCTTACTACTTTTCATACAGATGAATCTCACTAGTTTCCATATCCTTGCAACCTGAATCACTTATTGCTACAGCACATCTTACACAGACCTCACTGGGAGATGCCACACAAAAGCTTCAGGTGGTGTGGCACGCAGCTACCTGTCTGCTTGAGGAATTAGCTTTAGAAAAAACATGTTGTTGCCAGTTCTTGGCTGACAACATCACTTCTGTACTACTTTCTGAGAGAAATCAAGGTGTTGACTTTGATCTATAAAGCTCTGAGTCTCACCCATTTGAGAAAGCATTTTCCTCTTGATGTAACACTGCTGAAACCCAGAGCAACTGCAGAGCTTCAGCAACCCATGTTCAGACACAGATATCATAAGACATTCTAAGTGAAGAGTCCTCCATCCTGAATCATAATTTTACCTGTGAGCTCACAAAATCTGAATTATTTGTCAAGAGGTAGACCACAAGGAAATATCCAGCTTTCTTTGTAAATTTGCCTTAACAACAGGGTAAGTCTGTGTTACCTAAGCATGGGAAAGGAAATCTCTTTGTAGATAAATGTTCAAAAGATATCTTTGGGTTAAATGGTATTTAATGCACTCTGGTGACTTATAACTGTGCATTTAATAAACTAAAAATGAGCAAACTAAATATCAAGTAATAATTTATAGCTGCAATTAAATCTTTAAATGCCTTATCAGTAGATACAGCTAAGCTAGTACTCTCTCTGCCTCCCAATTACAATTAAAAGCAGCACATTGCCATATTTAATCTTCAATAATTTCTTAAAAATTACAAGGAAAGACCTACCCAAGAAGGTGAAAACTATTAAATGTCAAAAAATAAAGGCACAAGCTATACCAAAGAAACTGCATGCACACATATCGCTTGTGTCAGCTTATTCTACTAGTATTCTCTCAGGAACCAACAGGAAACCCTTTGACCAGCCCAAACAGAGCCTCACAAGATTCCCTCCTCATTGCTAAATGACTGCAGTTGTACTGAAGAATGACAAAGCATCTGCCTGGCATTCCTGAAGAGTGTGTCTATCTTTCATTGAACAAAAAAGTGAATACCCCAATCAATTATGAGAGGACAATAAGTAGCCTCACCAGCTTCCAGAAGCAGCTCTCCTCAAGCAGTTCAGATATTTCTGTCTTCAGACAAAGATAAAATCATTAAAAAGATTAAGCTGCAAACTAGCCCACATTGCAACAAAGTATGTTTTAACAGCCCCAGGAATTTTAGTCAATATCGGGACAGCAGTTCACTTGGACTGTAGTTTGTAACATGTGTACGCCATTTATTGTAAGAGGAAAAGGGTCCAATACCTAACTCCCCCAAACTGGAGGCAGTTTTACTGTGCCACTGAGAACTGCTTATTTCATCAAAAATATCACAAAATTTTATTTAAGGTTACCTGTAAACTGTGCCCTTCATAAAGCAAACTCAAAGGGCTGGCAAGATTGTCTACTTCTGTTTGCTTGGTTCAGTCAGAAAAAAAGAAATTCTCACAGATGCCAGGATGCTCTTCAGCAGGATTCACCTTAACTGTTTGGTTTACCATCATTTCCTTCATCACACTTGCTGACCCTTCTTCTGTGATTCACCACACCTTAATCAGGAAATTATTCCATTTAACTCAACAGGGCATTAAGTTTGGAGCTTTTGGTCTTGACTTCAGCCACTAAAGTGTTGTTGTGCTTGGTGATTTGTTCAGGCTCACTCAAAGTCTGATTTTGATACTATGTATTGATTCATACCCTCTCAATTATTAATGCATTTCAAGTGTGTGCAGATTTGTGTGTGTGCGTGCACATGTGTACATACACCCAGAGGAGGTAATATTTTCCAAGATTAAAAGATTCACCCACCTGGAATCATTCAAAAAGGAAATACATGTTCAAAATTTGTGGTAGCTTTGAAAACCTCAATACACTGTAGATGGATACACACTGTAGGTGGATTAGACACATACCAGTCAATTAGTTTTTGCTGAAACTTACAGTGAGTAACCAGTATCAATTTAACTGCAGAGAGACCAGCACCCGATCATAATACAGATACATACTCACACACAATATCTCATCCAGTAACATGAGTGGCTAGCTAAGAAAAAAAGTGTTGAAATAAGTATAATAAAAAGGGCTCAGCAGAATTACATAATTAGTGGAAAGTACAGCAGTTCTCAAAACCTTGGGAGCTTTTCAGACTACTAGTTGGAGGCAAGTCCAGCTCTAGATCTAACAAGATCCATTTCTGTTGAGTACATTTGTTTATTTATTCTCCAGAATGAGCAGGGGATAAAAAGCAGATATGCATGAAACTGACAGCCACGGCTCTCTTTTGTTTAGGACCATCCATTGTTGAATCATTTTTCACTGCAGCCAAAGGGCCTGTTTGAACTTCCTGACTGTTCATCACATATAATTTGGAGTATTTAACATTATGTCAAGAAAATTGCCCACTGCTTCCCACCGTGGAAACCTATGGCAGCTCTATATCTTTAAACTAATTTTACTTAAAGTATTCCATTGACTAGCATGACTGTCTCACTATAATCAGTGCAGCAGTAATGTAATTAATCTCCAAATTGCTGTGGGGAGTACAAGGCATCTCAGTTGCTTGTCGTAACAATCTAAATTAGCGTATTACTGAAAGATATTGGGGAGGAACAGTTCATTTTAGGTAAATGCTGTCAGGGTATCCATCCTTTCTATTTCTAAAACTGAAATTAAAACTATCATCATAGTTCTCCTTTTGAAATCCAAATGAGTATGTTTTGAGGTGGGAAAGTATAATTAAATTTGATGTGGTATTCCTACAGATGCAGTTTTGCATTTTATAATAATTAAATTTGTTTGAATAAAAATTCATGTTTTATTTAGAAAAGAAAAACTGGTTTGGCTCAAAGCATGCCATTGTATCAGAACAATTCCCTTTTGTCACTGAAACTTCACAGACGGCTGCTTCTTCTTTTCCTAAGCAAAAAATTATTCTTGCTGTTTTACTTTTTGTACAGCCATCTTTTAACTGTTCTGTTTAGACTGGGCATGCAACTCCTCTAATGTAATGTATAGCATATCTCAGAGGTGAACTTTAAAGAAATAAATTTAAAAGAGATTCCACTAATAATAGTGATTAATGATAATACATTGCAGAGAATAGCTAATGCAGATGCCTGGAATCCCATACTTGGTGTTTTTTAACCCCGTCCCCTCTTCTCAGGAACTAAATCAAATGAAATTGAAAACAGTACTTTAATATAAAGGTTATGAAAGGTGACAAAACTAGTAAATTGAGACCAGTTTGGCCTGTTATTCCCTACAGTGCCACAACACAAGAATAGGAAGTGTTTTCAGTTTTCTACTACTCTGAAAAAAATCAACAGAGTAAAATTTTATCTTTTAAGGTCTAAAGATAAATCTTTCAACCACAGATAACGGAAGAGAATAAGTCTCTTGTTGGGCAAAGAGTGGAAAGCGCTTCTTCTGCTCAATGAATATACTCCCCAATGTTAAAATCACAAGACAGCACATTTGTCAACTGTCTGAAAGAAAGTCAGATACTTCATTTAGATGTTGTATTTTTTCAACGATGATCCAAAGCAGAACACTGAACAATCCAGAGAGATTATCACCTAATGTGCTCTTTTAATATATATAAGAAATCAAAATGTAAGTAAAACAAGCACTGAATAATTAAAGAAATGCATAACAGTAAGGGTCTGATTTTAATTTGCATAATTTTTCCCTTAATAGTGCCTAATTAAGACATCAGTTTAAAAAAAAAAAATCCAACAGAACTCTAAGATTTTCCACACTGAATTAACGTTAAGGACTTTTAATGGATGTCTTAATTAGACTTTGTTATTCATGGAAATTTTACACAAATTAAAATCAGGTCCTGCATGCAACATTCCCAGCTGAGTCTCAGCAAAAATACTATATGGGACTGAAAGACTTTTAATCCATGAACAGATAGCAATTTGTATTCTAAAGCTGACATACTCCATTTTCACTTTTTGGTTTAATTTGCATTAATATTGTAACCAACAAAAATCATATAGTTTGGATTTCTCCCTTCAAAGCAAAATTAGAATCTATCATAGAATCTTTTTTTTTTTTAAATATGCAGAAAGTCATGCAGTTGGAGCAAAGCATTAGCCCATGGGGGCAATAGCCACAATGACCTTCTGAAAAGCCCAGAGGGGCTGTATCTGTTATTCAACACAGAAAGTTTGATTCAGTCTCAAGTTCTATCACTGTTGTGCCTGAAACACAAACTGAAAGGCCTGTCATTATTGGTGAAAGATAAAACAAAACAAAACCCAAACCAAAAATGCTGTCACAGCAACCCCTTCATCCCTGATAAGAGTCCTTCCAAAGGAACCTAACTCTTAGGAGCAGGAAAACCTGACCATAGCTCTTCAGTTTACATTCCCAAGGCTCTTCCAAAAAACATGATGAAGCACAATCTACAGGGCTCCACAGGAGCCTTTCAGACAAGGCATCAGCAATAAATAACAGCCTGAGCAGCAAAGATTACATTACACTGACACTGGAAATATTCCAAATATTGACAGACCAAGCCTCAACTGCAGTTTATCCTATAGTGCAGATCACATGCTAACGCTATGTGCTGATGCTATCATGGAAAGCAGTTTTGCACACAGTCCTTCACTAATTACTTCACTAATGAAAACCATCTTAATTTCCCATATCAGACACAAGTCTGAATCAGTGTAGCAGCCAGGAACCCATCTGTTACTGCATGTTCACTACAAAAGGAAGAAAAAACAATTTTGTGGGTCTGTGCTGTGCTCACTACAGTAATGTCTTTGCATTCGTGCAAAGAAATGTCAGGTGCCTATGAAACAGGGCAAGCATTACCTTGCCAGAGTTTATTTTCATTGTCGGTCTATAAATCATGTACGTCCATGTGTGTGCATGTGTGTGCGTGTACATATCAGCACACACCTTGCTCTGTCCTGCAGCAGGAGCTTCATCTCCAGAGGCGCCCAGCCTGCAGGAGGGCTGTGGGACTAGGACCTGCCCTGTTAGTGCTGCCGGGTTGCTCCGTACAAGTATTTTTCTTACAAGTGGATATGACTAACTTGTGCCCTTTATTCAACCATGCTGAACAGGAAAAGTTGCTGGATCGCTTATATGCCAGCTCCCAGCTTGCTCTGAAACCAGAACTAGTGAGATACCGGTCTAGATGCCCTGGAAGACACACATTCCTCACAGAATTTCTTTTGGAGGGTTCACATTCTTTTACAGTACCTGGCTAGTCTGCGGGCTGGACGGGTCGTAAGAAGGTACATAATTCTTCAGAGTATCCTGAGGATTCAGGTGGGGAGGATATCTGATCGTTGGATGAGAGAAGTAGCTAGACGGGGCAGGAGGGAGAATAGCTTGTGCTGGAAATGGCAATGGGGAAGGTGGAGGTGGAGTTCTAGTTGAGATGACTGGAGAAGATAAAATAAAATTAAAATTACTTCGAATCTTGTTTCTTCTAAAGTTCTTCAACTCTGTGTTACAGCAAGAAAAATAAAAAATCAGTTATAAATCAGTACACTGCACTCCTGCTTCATGGCATCTTTACAGAAAAACTTACATGTCCTCCCCTCACATCATCCCAGGCAATGGAAAGTGCTACTGTTTCAAATTCATCAAATATTTATCTAGTTTTTGTTTTGTAGGTTATGCCATCATATTTTTTTCATTTCTTCTTTAAACAGTAATCATTCTCCAGCATAAAAGACATTTCAATGATACAGTTTTCTCATATGGATCCCAAATAAACAAAACAAATACTTTACCTAATAAATAAAACCTGTACTTTCATCCACAGCACTCCAACAGAGGAGGGCAAAGTCACCAAGTCCTAAGAAACAGTTGGTGATTCCTCACTGCACTGCACTCAGCCTGCCTCATGTGGGGATGGGGTAATAACTACTTATCAATAATGCCATGAATATTAGCTGACCTTTGTGAAAATGCTAATGAACTTTCAACTTCAGGGCCTGGGAAACCAATCCGTCCAATAAAAATATATCTGACAAACAAAAAGGTATCTACATACATATTTTCCTTTGCATTCTATTTCTTCCCAGCCCCTATAACCACACACTTGTCTATCTATAGACTATATGTAATGTCTAAACAACCAGCAATGTTTTTACAGTGAAAGGAATGAACAGCATGTCCTGCTGCTGTGCAGTCATCGGCTGGAAGTGGAGAGTGTTATTCTATCACACTGCACAACAATCCGCTTTCCACCCTTACTACACATCTAGAGGGCACCTACTTGGCAACGTATTAAAAAGGAGGTACTGAGTTCAATGAAATTGGAGAAAAGATGGTGTTTTCATTTTCATTAGTGGGAGGGTACAAAATCAGGTCTGTATAAGAAAGGTATTTTATGAACTGCCCACGGTTCTATACTGTATCAGCACAAGCACACCAACACTGCTCTTCCAGACCACCTCTCATATCTTTGGGGTTTTTTCAGCTTAATTTTTAAATGACTTGCTATTTTTGAGCTGGGACCAATTCATAGTTTGCCCAAGAAAAATCAACAGTAGGAATGTTCCAAAATTGCTGTACTTGGTAAGGAAAACCTTGCAAATCTCAAAACCATTGCTCACTGACCTAATAGAACTGGCTACATATATAGAAGTCAGGTTTCCTAGCAAGTAAATAGCTCATCTACAAATTAGGTTATGACTGTCACTCAAATACATATATCTAAAAATTATACACTAAAGCAAATATAAAGATCTACACATAAGTATAGGGCCAAAAATAATTATGGAAGCTTCTTTTGTGACAGGCTCATTTTAATCACAGCCCCGCCAGTTCAGTTTAATCATAAAACATTAGTTACTGTTCTGACATGTGGGAGCTGTGCGAAACAAACACAAGTGAGCAGAAATCTATCCCTTCCATTTCACCCATCGTCTCTGATGTGCTTGAGTATTTGCTGATAGCGGAAATCTTACAGAGACCACAGTGAGTTCAGGCTCACTTTCGTAATACAAAATAAGTGGATGTTAAGGGGAAAACAGTCCTTACATATGAATTGAAAGAGAGGAACTTGAAATCATGGCAAAATCACAAAACAGAAACTTCTCAAAGCAGAACTGCATGTTAAAGAAAAGAAGAAAGAGTCTTCAAATCTGTTTTACCCCTCTAGTCATCCAGCTCTGCTCAAGAAATTAATCCCTTTACATGCAGTTTATAAGGAGACATGATGAGCTGCTGAGGGGACACTCGCGAGGAACGTGTTCCCATCTGAAGAATCAGGGTGACTCTTACCTCTAAAATTAAACAGACCATGACGCTGAAATTTCCCTGTCATTCTTGATAAACCCTCAAGGTAACATGCATTCTGTCACAGTTCAAGTGTTTCCTTCACACTTTAAGTAAAGTTTTACTACGGATTTACTATGGATTTCAGAAAACAGATGTTGAAAAATATATATCAGGACTCTATCTCTTTAGACAGAGCATTCAAAAGAACCACTGGTAGTTCTTTCGTTGTGTCACATACTGAACATAGTTGTGATTTCTCTTATGTATTAAATCCTACCTATTCTGGTATTTAAATACAACATAGTCATAGCAACAATAATAAAAAAGGTTGTAGGTGGAAGGAGGAAAGACAGGAAGGAGTCTTCCTGTGTCAGTTTCTTCATACAACTGCATGAAGCTTCTTTTATTCACTGGTTAATCCTAAATCCTTTCCAGTGACTTGCAGCAGTCAGACTACCTGAACTGAGTATAACGAGCATTTCTGCAAGGATACCGCAACCTCTTCTATTTCTGCTCTCATTAGTATTATAAATGGGATTAGGTCTCTAAGAAAGTCTGCAAAAAAGCATCACAATCTGAATGCAGGAAAGGAGAACAGACCAAATGAATAGGGAGGTATTTCTTCCTCCTCCATAGCCCTCACCACTGTGTGCAACTCCTGGGATTCCTGGGTGGTGATGCTGGGGAAAAGTGCTCAGTCTTGGTGAAGAATCCTGGGGAGAAGTAGGACTAAACAAAGGCTTTTCAGGTTTCTTCATTGTAGGAGAAGACATATCTGCAATAGAAAAACAATGAAACAGTGACATTAGCTTAGAAGCCCATATCAGGACACATCATTTTGTAAACAGAAGATACTTATTTTTACCGTTCTTGCATAAATATTGTTTGGTGACCCAACTCCCCTATGTCCAGAAAACTAATTTTAAACTATTGCTTTCAAACTTGAGAATGAATAATAATCCCCTAACTGGTCTTTGTCCTGCAAAACAGAAACTACATTCCTTTCATACCAGACAAGACAAACAGTGCAGAAATGCAAGTCTTCAGAACCTCCCTACATACTTCTCAGCTTCCCAGAACATCACCAAATCATCTGCTCCTTCAACAGCCACATAATCTTTATTGCATATTTTAATGGATCACCTACACTCAGGTGTGTAGGGTAACTGCCATGCACATGCCGGTTTACAGTATTTCTTATTTTGTTATTTCAAAACCCATCCCTTACCCTTCCCAAAACCATAGTGAAACAATGTAACCTTCCTAGGAATAAAGGACACTTTAACTTCTCCATCTCATATTTTCCATGTCTCAAGTAGGGCCTTCCCACCTCTTTCTTCCAGTTTCCCTATCTACAAAACCATCTCTTTAAAGCTCACTGTATGAAGATAACACACCAGTAGGGACAAATGTATGATTTCTACGATGCAGGATTACTGATACTGCATAAAGCAAAAATACTGGATTCTATCTGAAAGTTTAAATTAATTAAACAAAGTTTGTTGGACTTTGCACCAACTTATTTCAAAGTTAATTATAATATTTTTATAGGACACACATCAATATTGTAAGTGGGTTCCATTTCAAATAAATGGGACTAACTCATGTTTAAAGCAAAGGTCATTTCTGAAGTACTTTACTGGACTAGGGCCATGTTGCAGCTGACTTTCGTACATGGACTATGTTAGCTCTTAAAGTGATTTTGGCACTTTTAATATTGGCACACTGTTATTGTGCTATTCTGGGGGACATACAATCATCCTGAAAGTCAAAGACAGGCCTGCAAAATGTGAGCACCTTACTGAGACCAAACTAGACCACTGCTTTCCGAACTGGCTGGAGTTAAGAGTGGGTTTTCTCCCTGAAAGCCATACTTAGAGCAGGACCCATCAAACTGAGAGACCACTTGTCCACTCTGCCCCATCCTGCTGTCAAGCCCTGCAAAGGCACTGGCACCAGACCCAGACCAGACTCTGCCAGTACCCCTCCACCATCCCCCTGCAAATCTCCTGCCTCCCTTTGGTCCTGGCTACTAAATCTGCTGATTTCCCAGATACCCTGCAAGGTTCACCTCTTCAAGAAGGCTGCTGAGAAAGGATTTTATTCAGCAAAACATTGTAAAGCAAGGAATTGCTTTACAACAGAGCAATTCAACAGTTATTCAGTTTAAACAGATATGACAAAGGTTACTCTATGCTTTTCATTACACTGATCTGTTGCAATTCTATGTTGTTATCAAAAACACTGAGTGCTGACAGGGCACCTCTAGCTGTCTTATAAAAATTTGGTAAATAAATTATTGCTGAGAAAGAAATAGAATATTTTGTTTCTTTGAATCTATCAGCAGGTAGCAAAGACAAAGTTGCCAAATGGTTACAGTTTTGTTGAATACATTCTGCTAAACTAAGAAATAATTCTAAAAATGGCAAGACTGAATTTTTTTAAATTGAGTTTTGTATAGGAAAACCATGATAAGAAGGCACATCAATTCTGGAATGATTTTCAAATATTTCATTATGGTTTATTTTCTGCTCAAATGACAGCCCCAGCTTCTTCATAGAAGGCCCTAGTTCCATCACAGCAAGAAAATTCTCACACCTCCACAACAGATGTAGAGTTTTATAAAAGCCCAGTACAAAATTAACCAGCTATTGTCTTTGTACTGTGGTTCTCTGCATACACAATCTCTGTCTCAGCAGAAAGGCTGCAATGTTACAGTCTGAGAAAAAAGATAAGCATGCCTAATAGCTTGTAGACACAGCCTCACACTACAATGCTGTGGTCATCAGTAGTTGTCACAGAACTTATCAGTGACCAGATATCTTGTTGACTCTATCACATCTAGGCTATCACAAAAAAGGGAATATACAAAGAGTTTAATTTTATTTCAAACTAAAAGTACTGCACTTAAGTTTCCCTAAGGAAAAAATAAACCATGGGCTAGAAGTGGAAAATCTTTTCCTTATGTAAAGCTCATATTCAACAAAAGAACTCATGAAAGAAAAAGCTGCCTAGCTCGTGAAGGTCTGCATGCATCAGCAGCTCTGATTTCTGGAATACAAGAGAGATTTAATTTGGTTGGTGACTGTTACTTCATTAAACAAGCAAAAGTTGTTGTGTTTTTCAAAACCAAAATATTTTAGTTGCTTGAAAGAAGTATGCTATATGAAGTGCAATGTAATCAGAGTATCCATTAACCCCCCAGTGGCATCACTAAATTGAAAAGAATCTACTGAAAAGGAGATTGGGGACCATGATAACCCTAGCATTTGCTTTAAAAATGTGTCATTTATTCCTGCTCCTACTTTACAGAAGTAAGAATTGCAGTAAGCATTTAGAAAACAGACAGCATAAATTAGAAAGCAAACATAATTAACTTCTCATGTAAAAGACTCTTTCCTCATCAAGGTGAACATGACTAATAGTCAGGAATAGAAAATTCAGCACTGCCATAAAAATACTGATTACCCACCAAAACAGCAACTTTAACATACACTGCACAGAACAGCACCATGAAGTACTTTCAGAAGAAGTTTTGTTATATATAGCATAGGCAACTGCAAAGAATAACGGCTGAAGTGCGGGCAGCAGCTTCTTTGTTAAAACAATGCACTTCGCATTGAGAAGTAATTCAGATAGCGCCTTCCCCCGCCACAGCCCCTGCGGCTCTCCCCATGTGTGCCTGGCCATCATAACAGAGCATTCATGCTCCTGCCACTGCCGAATAACAGATGCAGCCGACAGGGGAGACAGAACAATAACTGTTTGTATAGATTAGGAAGAAAGGCTGCAGCCGTCTCCTCCTTGACCAAGAGAGGAGGCTTAGAGGTTTAATAGGAAAACACACAAGGTAGATTTCTTTGGAGAGTTACCGGTTACAAAACAAAAAGTAGGACAAAAAAATGCAAAGCAGTTTTTCACTGTCTTTAATTTTGCTTGTAAGAAACAGTGCCTTTATAAAAAGCAGAATGAGGTAAAGCAACAGTGAGACTTCATATGATTTTACTAGTAGCTTCTACAGAACAGAAAACACACATTTTTCTCGTTTTAAAATGTCTTATTTTTTCACATCATGAGATATAGTCTAGTAGCTACATAGAGCTTAGTTATGTACTGATAATTACATAATGAATGACAAACAGAGGTCACAAGAATAGGCCACTTGCTCTTACGTCTGTGTCAATGTTTCAGCAATGAGATTCCAATCCTTACTACTTTGAGAGTGAAAATAAAACAGTTACAAGTGTGATTTATTTTTAGACTTTTGGAAAAAATGCTAAGTACAGATGAAAAGCAGAAAGATGCCAAAAGCACTTGGACAAAGTTATCAAAAGGTCAACATTAATCAGACACTGTGTCCTGTCCTGCTGAGAATTTTCTTCAAATGTGAAAAATGTGTTGGTTTTTTTTTTTAAATTCTCAGTGCTGTTCCAAATCATTCTTGCCTGTATTCTCGTATTACTGTGGAGATACCCAAATGGGTGGCATGTTATACATTTTAAAGCACCACATCAAAGACAAAAGGGCTTATGCAAATAAAAAAGAGTTAGATCATCTCATCTCCCAACAAGGTAAATCTGTCTACACAGGAAGGCAGAAGAGCTGCTGTGAAGCATAGCGTATGTAGCCTGTTCATCAGCAGCTTGCCCAAATGGTGCTCCAGATGTATAGCTGTTCAAGAAAGCCCAAGGCAACAATTTCGATCAATTCTAATGTGATAAAATGCTGCAGGGAAAGTGTGCAGAAACGTGTTTACGTCAGCCTTTAATTAAACTGTTGTTCACTTCCGAAGAACCTTAGGAAACACTAATGAGACATGAGTTTTGGCAATTTCCTCATCAAAGCGAAGACTCTCTTCCTCAGTCTGAAGCAGCTTGTCATCCAGGCAGTTCCCTGGATGAATGTCACCTTGGCACACCACTTGGCAAGCCACCTGTTCGGAGAACTCAGCTGGAATCGAGCAGTGATCCAGGGCAAGTTCAAACATCCACCTGCCTGTTTTTGGACACCTGATCTGCTTTCTTGCTCACCACCACAACACAGCAGCTTCTCTTTCTTGCTCATGAGACATGCTCATGAGCAGAGTAAGAAGAAATCATAAACAAATATTAAATCTCCTTTAATCCAGTTTATGCTTTAATTCTTCTTACTAATATATTTTCTCCTGCTTGGTTTCACAAGTCTTTTTTTACAAGGTACTCTCCTGCAGACAACAATCTGTAAGGATTCATTTAACACTCATTACTGTAGCATCACCTCCAGAGAAAGCAAGAAAAAACAACATTCAACTTACTGTATTTATAACCACAGTGAAAGCAGGAAAGCTATGGAGTCCATAGCACCACCAGCAAGCTATAAGAGGCATCCTTTCATGCTACAGTTTTAAACAAACTGCTCTTTTCCCAGAGGCAGTACCTGGGATAATTTCTGGTGGTGGGATACACGATGTACATCACATCCAGCTGGGCCTCACTCTCCACTGCCTCCACCACATCTGGTAGCTATGCTTGTGTGAAGCACATGTGAAAAGTTAAGTAAAATTTTAAATTCACATCAGATAGCTGTATGATGATGATGAATCATGCCAAATCCCACTGTGCTCAGTAGAATTAGTTTTGGTTTACACCTGTTCATGTGAAGAACAAGCAGAGCCACTCTGCACAGGCAGAGCTATCATCACCAATTTTCATATGTGCTCAGTCTGATTTCCTTTAACGCTGTAAGCATTCTGTGTTTCTCAACTGTAGGTCTTAATAAGGCACCTAACACTGACTATTGACAGCTGAGTGACTCTAAAGCACAACCACCTCTCATTTGTAAGAAAAAGGCTTTGTTATATCTGTCCTAAAGACTTTGCACTGGGGCTGGATGGAAATCAAGAATCCTGAATATCAAAATGTTTTAATTCATTTATCTTCTTCACAAAAAAGAAATGGTGACATATTTTTGAGAATAAATACAAGAGAAAGACATGTGCCTGAACAGCTTGATGTCTGAGATACTTGATGCCTAGAACAGAGAAACACTTGGTAGAATTCTTGTTCAGTATCAGGCAGAGATCAGGCTTTGCATCTAGCTCTCCCATTACCCAAATCCGTGCTCTAATCATTGGCTTGTTGGTGTCTCATTCCCCCTCATTTTAAGTTTTATCTTGGGCCAGAGGGAAACCCTCCTCATAATTTATTTGTTTCCATGAAAAATTCAGTTCTGATAATCAATGTTTTCCTGAGTGGAAAATCAACAAAACAAAGCAAAACAAACAAACAAAACAAACAAACAAAAAAAAAAAAAAAATCCTGATCTGTTCTGTTCTATGACGTTCTGAGACATGTATAGCAATTCTCAGTGTGAAGGCCTTTGTACTTGCTTTTGAGAGAAACAGTGAGGTCTTACATGACGATATATATACACATTACTTAGCAGCTGAGAGTGTTCTGAACTTGAAGAGCAGCCAGTGTTAAGGTTTGAAGAGAGCTGCTCTCTTCACGTTTAAAAACCTGATCTCAGTTTTATTTTTGCTTCTCCATCAAGTGTAGAAAAGCATTTTATATATGAAAATTGTATACTAGAGTAGTATATTTCAGTGTACAAAGATCTGATAACCTCCCATCTTGAAATCAGCCTACTTAGCGCCAATGTTATTTTCACAGGCACACCTCCGATATTGCACAATCCAGTCTATCAGACTGTGACACCAGTTTTCCTATCAGGAACCATGCCCAAGCCTAATCAAACACTCTGTTGTGCTCTTCTGCCATTTCACAACAGAGAAACCATTTCAATGTATTATCCTTTGTGATTTGTAGTGAAAAACCTAAGAAGAGAAACTAGACTAGAATTTCTTCTTCCAGTGCCATTTTCAGTACAGCAAGCTGGCAAGCAAAACACTGCAACAATACTGCAATTCAGAAAAGCTACAGCAAAACAAGAGTAAATTTCTTAAAATATAATTATTTCCTTGTTCATTCTCTATTGCACTCTTCTAATAAATCCCACTATTTTATTTTGCATTGTTCAATAAGTATTAACATATGTAAGAGAAGAACGTGATGCAAGAACTTTCAGACAACTGAAACATGAGAGTCAGAAACCCTTTAGATGGAGTAAACATGTCATTCTTCTCATCCTTACCCACATGCAAACTGGCAGAATACTGTACTCCATTGCCAAGAGTTACATGCTGTCGGATGTGTTAATCTTGATGATTTTCTTTTCCTCAACAGACAGGGGTTTGGACAAAAGATAGAAGGGCTGTATCTCCCTGCCCTTGTATCTCCCAGCATACTGGGGATGGTGGAGGGGGGGATGGTGGAAAACACAGACAAGTCTTTATACAAACAAGTTGTAGGATACTTTTTGTTGATGTGTGTGACTTACTGTATAAAGTTGGACAACCAAATTTCTTCATTGCATTACTGATTATCATACTTTTTATGGACAGAAAGCAAAACAACTCAGTACAGTTCCTGTTAAAATTATATACATTAGCTTTTGAAAAGTATAATTATAGTGCATGGTTATTTAAGCTAGGGTAATTGGGAAAGCTGCATACACATTTCCTAAAATTAACTTTTTTTTTTTATTATTATTTTTCAGTTTTAGCAAAAGGCAGTTTATAAAACAGGAGAAGAGGAAGGATATGATGGTCAGATGAGAGCATTAATATTGAATATGTACACATCAAAAACATCCACATCCCAAAGTAATTTCAAAAAATGTTTAACAGTAGGATGGGACATACGGACCTAATCCCATAACAGTTGTTTGAGAGTGTCATATGACATGCAAGTAATTAACTGCCATGCTGAAGAGATTATTCCTATTTAAATTTACATCTCTTTCCACTAAGATTAGGCTGAAACTATGGCACACTATCCTGCAAGAACAGCGGGCAGCAATTCTCCACTCTCATCCTTCAAACCCAGCTTGCCACTCCTCATCAGAACGTAACAGTAAACCTCACAGAAGGTCCATAATCAGCATGACCATGTTATCACACCTGCACTGTTTCTTGTGAGGAGAAAAATACCATTTTTTTCCATGCATTGATCTGCTGGCATAAAGCTGGCCAGCCTTCCTCACCCTACATGTCTCATACTAGAAGCATTGCCCAGCTGCGAGACCCCCAAGACACAGGTGCCACCACAGAGAGCATGGGGAGCTGGGGTGTTGCTGTTGGAGGGAGGTGAGAGTGTCTCCACCAGCTCCGCAGTGAAACACGGGGGCCAGCAGCAGAGTACCAGACTCTACCTCTGCAGCCTTTCCTGGCTCATTTCTTCCCACAACTTCAGACTCAGTTTATCCAAGCACCTCTGTACCAGCACAGCCCATCAGATGTCATATGAGAAGTACTTAGGAGTAACTCAGAGCTCAGTGGGGTGGCTACCTGTTAAATATGGAGCAGGCACTGCAAGTAATGAGGCTGACTTTGGAAATAAAGATAAAAAGCATGAGACGAAACCACAGTGTTGCTGTCACAAGGAATGTACTATAACAAATATATATATATACACTTTCATTAACAAACCCACATGAGGCTCCAAGTACTCTGCACTGCTATAAATAACCCTTAAGCAGTTACAGTGTACTTTAGGTACTCAATTACTTTTTTATTTAACTTTACACTTCAGAAACAGACTGGGCCATTTCATCACCTATGAGTCATTGTTAAGAGATGTGATTCCAGTAGATAGCTGTGATAGAAGAGCATTATGGGAGACTGTGAGAAAACCTAATCAAAAAGCCAAACAAATTATAAAGACTTTAGAGTACATTTTAGTCATTTATTAAATTATCCTACAGAAAGTCATCCAAACTCCAAGGAAAAATGCAGAGCTATAACATCTCATTAGCGCTGAGAATCCAAGGAACTTGGCTAGAAAATGAAATCAATATTGTAACCTTAGCTGCAAAAGTCAGAAAAGTATTTCCAGTTTCTAATGCAATAAGATTAAAGAGGCATTTGAGATAAAACAATTCAAGGGAAGTTGTTGATTTAGAAGCATTTAGGTTATGGCATCTCCTTTTTATTACTATTATAGTCTATACTGGTAACAGTTTAGAATTGTTTAATAGGTGTGCTATATTAATTTAATTGTAGATCCATCTGGGGAATGGTTTTGAACTGAGATAAAACCACTCACACTGAAATATACTACTTTGATCAAGTTTGATACCATCTGTATGAAAGCAGTGAAAAAGAGAAATTAAGAACCTTTTCAAATGTATCTAGGTATACAGCACAGGAACAAAGAATTTACCAATGAAGACAAAACGAAGAGGTGTCTAAAAAAAGTTACAATATGTGGGCTAAATTCATTTCTTCCATCTCACGGATGTACCATAACTATAAAAAAAAGTCAGTGCAGACACCTATGATTCATGAGGTACTAAATACCTATTCTTTTGGTAATTGAAGATATTCTGTACCACATAGGTTAGATCATACAGAATAATGCTTAACCTACAATTTCTAATAGGAGCTGATCAGTTTCAAAAATACTCATGAGATCTCTTATTCAGCAACATTGGAACAGAACAATTACACATACTAGCTCCTGGGCCAAATATTGCATTAATACATGCATTTTATCACTAATTTCAATCAAAGGACATCTACAGTCACCATCAAGGTAACAGGATGTTCCCATAGCATAAAGTTCATCACAGAATAAGTGGTATGCATACAAGAAAAACACCCTTTTGCACTTACATCCTTCACTGATGTATATGGGAGATGCATATGCTAGCCCTGAGTGTATGCAACTCACTGATCACACATGGAAAACACTAAGGAATAGGCCTTGCCACAATAAATTAGTCAAAACAAAAGACAAAGAACCTATAATGAGATTTTTTTACAGTGACTTTATTGAGCAAATAACAGCCATTTCCAGGAACGCAAAAAAGCAAACCTTTTTGTATGCTTCCTACTATATCTCCTACTGTATTTGTCTTTCTGTTTGTGTTTCTAAACATTTTATTACTCTTCATTCATTCAGAAACTGAAGTGTACATGGGCTGGAGGAAAAGACAGATCCCTGCTCTGGACAGAGTAGAAGCTTCCTCATATGCTACTCTGAATATTTAAAGATACTTATGAACAAGTTGTAAATTGGTCTAACGCCTTTCTAAACACAGAAAAACAGATAAAATCTCTGTTGATTTATTTTTTGAGAGAGTGTAAACTTAACACCATTCTCAACCAATAATGGAGGATGTAAATTTTCGTGATGTACAAGCAACTTCACTCATTTTAAGATAACATTTTTGCTGTTCCTGTTCATGGATTTTTTTTTTCTTTCTCTCCCATTTTAATTAAATAAGCATTCGAAAGCTTCTTCATCTATTTTTCTGTAACTAGTGCCTTTCAAGCTGTAAGAATAAGAAAGCACGTTTCATCTTTATGAAAGTAATGTTTAACTTATTTTACATGCCAGCAGTTTTTCTTGTAAAATTGCCACTATGGAAACCAAAAGTAAACGAATCCCCTATTGATTTTAAATTTTTTTTAACTATCATGGCAGAACTACTGATTTTTAACAAGTAGACATAATGCCTGTTCATTGAATACTACCAACGTCTTGCTCTGCAACCAAGAAGAAAGAGGAGAACCCATCCTCCAGTCTCCCAGGCGAGTCTTCCTTGCTAATGCTATAGCTCATTACCATGATGCCACTTTCAGCATCATAGCAGCCAACAGGCTAAGAGACACCATGGCTAAGAATCTTCTCTGGAAATACACTTTGAAAAGTTACTCTTGGTGAAAAGTACCTCTCATTTTACAAATGTGAAGTTATGAAAAGTTATCAAGTGGCAGCATTTGACTACTGTGCATACATTATACTAGTTAAAAACACAGAAAATTCAGATAGATTCATAAGGTGTGCATGGGTATATATATATGTATATGAAAGGTATGTGTATGTGTGTGTATACATTGATTAAAGAGTATTTTGAAATATTAAAAAATACAAAGGCAGATGTAACAGAAGTTACTACAAGACATAAATTGCTTTAAAACATGCTTTGACATACAAGGATTTTAAGAACTCAGACTGAGTCAAAAACACAGAAATGCATTTAACAGATATTCATCAAGATAAACCTTTGCAAGATGAATTCATCTGTTAGATGGAGACTGTGAAATTCTAGAGCATTAACCTTCAGAAGGAGCACCAGGAGCCGGAAAAAATCCTGAACTCTGTCCAACACAGGCCACCAAAAAGCCAAGGTGATCTGTTACCGTTCTCAACTCCTGGACCACATTAACTACTTCCTCTTTTAGTTCCCTCACTTCGGAAATGAGAACATCCATCTTTGACGGTCCATGAGAGGAAGGCCCAAGAAGGAAAGAGCCATCGGGAAGGACCCCAATGGGGAAGGAGTGTCCAGTGGGTGGGGAGAAAGCAAAAGGGGACAAGTGTCCAGAAGAGGGGTATCCGACAAAGGGGCTTGGGACCTGAGAACTGGAGGGTCCAACAGCTGCTGGCCAATCAACGGGTGAAGGTGGTCCAGCTGTTTCAATTTTAATGGTATGCTGGCATCTTGACTCTTGACTGTTGGTAGAGGTGGGTGAGGTGTAAGAGAGTGAACATGATGAAGAAACTGTAAAATTAAAATTCACTTCATTGTATATTGACGTTCAGTATTTCCAGACACCTGACTACTACAGAAATCCACATGAATCTCTCCACTTTTATCATGACCAGCGTGCATTGGTGATAATCCCTGTTTTGTTTATTTACAACATGCACAGTGTTGTAACACTATAACAGTAAAACAGATCTCAATACTGACCAAATACTGATATTGTCTGCAATTATGTTAATGAACTTTGTCAAGCTAGCTTTTAGAAGAAAAGCCATAGGTGCACACACTGTGCTCTGTTCTTGTGATATTCCTGCGTCCTTTTGAGTTAAGGAAAAAGTATCTCATTTACTTACCAGTTAATAAATCAAGATGTTCACCAACAATTCTTAGCTTATTAGATCTGAAGGATTTTTTACCCACTGCACTAGTCGCTACTTTTGTTATATATTTAATAACTTCCCCTTCCAAATGGGGAGGGTGATTTTTTTATTTTACTATACAAAATTTTATCCTCCTCAGAATTTCCAAAACACTCAGCAAATTTACTCACACAGCAACTTCCATCTATCTCACAAAGTATTGCTACACTACTGTAGGAAGTCAAAATTTTGTTTAATATAGAAACATGTAAAGATTTCAGTAACAGCAACCTAGAAAAAGGGAGACTGCAAGAGATTTACAGCAAACTACTTTTTAGGTCTAGATATATTTCCAGTTGGTAGAAATGTAAGTAAGACATGATCCAGACATTATTGAAGTTAATAAGACATTCAATTGGAAAAACTGAGGTACAAGAGAGAATAAATAACTTGCACAAGATCTGACAGCAGACACAGAAATTGAACTCCTAATTGTCATGTTAGGGCTCTATTTCTAAGTACAGCACCATTCTCAGAGATGACTTTTCACGTTCTTAGGTTCTAGGATTTCTGGAGGATGGTTAGTTACTTGGAAGACTACTGCTAGAGAGAAGTTTTGGGAGAAAACTTTGCAGTTACAGACCTGCCTATTTGCTCTGTAGGAAGACCTCACACCTGTTTCAAAAAATCATGCAAATAGAGTCATATTTTAAGTATTTTATCATACCAAAAGTAATGGCACAAACTACAGAATCTTCCCACAATGACTGAATATCTGTAAACTCAAAAACAACATTGTAAATGCACAGTAACATGTTTTTAATCTGTTTTTGAAACTGTTACACATACTCTTGTGTTTACACATATTTTTTTAAAATAGTCACAAATTTTTGCAAGCCAATGAAGTAAACCTCCAGGACAGTATCATGGCTCCACAAGCTTTTCTTTTCTTCCATAAGAATTTATAATCTGACTTCAATAAATACAAATAAAAATTTATTTTTAGTACTAGTTTTGGTTAATTAGAGGGTTTTATATTTTTATATGAGAACAATAACATGCATAACAATACTAGAGCATTGGGTAATGAAGCCACTGCTCATAATCCTTCATAGACTGGCTTTGACCAACCTTATGCCATCTAAAGCTCCCATTTTTCAGATGTGCTTACTTATTTTTTTCCCAGAATTACTTCTTCAAACAGCCAACTCCCCTAAAATGACTATAAAACTCAATTTCTGGAAATCTTATCAAAACATTTTTGGAAGTAGTACAACAGGAAGAAGACTGATAACAGCAAAAGGACAAAGTCTGGAGTTTTACAACTGAAAGTAGAGTGTGTTATGAGGAAGATTTTATTGTAACTGGGCTTCTTTCTTTTTCTTCACAAATGCCACATCCTGGCTAAACCACAAGTACTCCTGTAGTCATGTTGCTACCCCTCATGATGCATGCTTGCACAGTACAGAAGCTGTAGAAACTATGAGGATTACAACAGAATCACTCATACAGTATCACTCTTCTCCTGATGTCTACTTACCTACTAAACTACATATGTTTTTCACAGCAATAAAAGGTTGATCTAACCTGTTCCACCCCACCGCAAATTTTCATGTCACATTTTTAATCTCAGTATATTTCTGTGTTACCCATTAATCTTTGTCCCATTCTGTCTATCAAAATGGTTACCTTAGACACCTATGAAACTCCTAACTACTTTATTCCAATCTGTTTCAGCTGTCATTGTTTCATTGTGACTATCTCCAGTTCCAAACTACCACTGTCATCTCATTTCTGCTAGTTTACAAATGCAGCTAAATAAAGACATGAAAAGCCTTCATGATAAAAGAATCTTTCAACTCTATGCCATTTCTATTTCTATGAAAATATATTACACTTAGGTATGCAGATGAAGAAACTAGATCTACTTCAGGTCAGAAGTTAGAGCCTTTGCTCTGTCAGGTCCAGAGACAATGAAACTGAAATCAATAATGCTATATCTTAATATCAACTCTATTTCTGATTTTGTTTCTCTTAGAAAAGTTAAAATTGCATCAGAGTGAAAAAAAAGCTACCTATCCAGAAACATGATACTACTGCATATTCTCATTTGTGGACACTGTGAAATGATTCACATATCTGGTGCTTTGAAGCACCCTCTGATGACCTTTGGAGACTGGCTGGAAAAGCAGTGCCTGTTGGGACTACCTGAGGATCCCCTGGGGACACATGATGAACACAAATGTGATCCCAAACGGCTTCTCCTTTTTTATTATTTATGCCTAGCCTCATATGACATGCAGATCTCATGGGAGAGAGGGAAGTAGTACCAGCTAGCTCTGTGGCATAGAAACCACCTCCAAACTTTTATTTCTATTATCTTTGTGCTTGCCATCATAAGGAAACAGAATATAGGCTTTCACAAATACCATATCCTGATAAGATCTCTGTGTCCAAAAGGAGCTTTACAGAGATACATGCTAGTATGAAGATGATATCAAGCATCTAACAAACCAGCAGCAGAACAAATATGCCAGGAGTTGCAGCACACCCCTTCCCAGTGAGGCCAGGTACCAAAGACAGGCATTGCAGTCACTACCTTACAGTGTTTCCTCAGCAGCAGGATAACCTCAGAAAGTGATTGGAGCAAAACATAAATGGTTAGGGGCAAAAGACCTATGCTTCCCCCAGTATAATAGTTTTCAGACTGGACAGTGGTATATCTGTCCCTCTGCAGGAATGGAAGAACATCTTAAGGACAGAAAAAACAAAGTCCCTCATAGGGTCTCAAAGACAACCTCTCTGCCAAGGATCTGGTAAAATTTCACTAGGCCCAGCAGCACTGGAGAACAGGATATTCAGGGAGGAACGTAAATTCAAGGAAGCAAAAATAAAACACACTGATTCAAGTCTATGTCTTTCATTCTCTCATTCTCATCTTTTGGAGTTCTCTGGTTTATGAAACATATAAAGAGCTAAAGGCTGTTTCAGTCCAGAAGTCGAGCTACCCAATGCACAGAAATTAAGGTTCATTGTAAATCTATCTGCTCAAGCAATCTGAACAATAACACTGTTCGCTACTGATAAATATGACATGAAGAAGGCTGGTAAAACTGAACAAATCCAGTGTTCACAGAGCACAGTTCTTTGCAAGCAGAATGATTCAAGAGCTAAAAAGCAATTAGATAGTTGGGAACTATAGAGATCGTCTATGAAAGCCTCTGTCAGCAGGACTCAGGCTCAGCTGTCCATGTGGCACTGCATTTCTCAGAAGCCCCTACAGCTCACTCAGCAGCACAAAAGGACTTCGTTTCACAAGTGGGGATATGTGGAGACCACTTCAGAGAGGAACGATGGGCTGTTTTCCCCGCAACCGCAAAAATTATTTATTTAAAAAGCACAAAAAATTGTAATTAAGTGTCATGGCAAAACAGGTAACAGTCACAGAGGAAAATATTTTGCACAAGGGGGAAGATTCTGGCTGGCAGAACTGCTGTTTTGCTCTTCTTAAGTTTGGTTATGCAAAGCCACGGGCAAGATTCTTTTTTTAAATTCAACAGTGAATGCTGCAAACAGCTAGAAATATGAAAATATCTGAGGCTCCATGAGAAACAAAAAGTACAAAAGAAACAACGAAGAAAAAGACTAGTAAACATTGTGTGAGAGGAACAGCCAAACAATGAAAACATAGATCAGAGGTTAGGCAGAAGCAGATTAAAAGGAGACCAACTATAACGAAAATGTGAAAATAAAAGGCAGCTAAATTAAACACCAATCACATGCTACCTTGCACACAGAGATGAAAGAGAAAACTTAGCAGGTGCAAAAAAAAGAAAGAAAGAAGAAAAGAAGCCTAAAACAATGCAAAAATTAGGTAAGACCAAAGGTTACTGAAGAACTGAGAGCAACAAGAAGCAGTGGATGGAGAAAAGGAGAGCAAACATTGGAAGATCAGCAAAGGAAGCAACAGCATGTGTTTTTCTCTATTTCACTTTTACATACTGTGCTGTGCATTTCACAGACTGAAGAAATAGCTGCAGCACCTCAGCCACAGGATGCATTAACCAACACTGTTCGAATACATGTGAGTTTGAACACGTTTTCACATCACAAAGGTGAGGGAAAAGACTACACTGACATCTACGTTTATAAAGCATCAAGAGAACATGAGGGAAAGTTATGACAATTAATTTTACTGTTTTGACAGCCATAACTTTCTTCTCCACACAAACATGTTCCTTGCTTCTGATAACCCAAAACACAACACTTACCAACATCCTTTAGCATATGGATATCGTCCCACAGAGCTATGTCTGGGCTTTTCAGAAAAGAGCCTATTGGACCTATTGTGAGTCACATAGTATGGACTAAACACACATACAGGAGTCTGTTATGGTAAAACAAAACCTGAGTAAAGTAGTGTTGGCTCAACCATAGTATGGAGGTGTTCTGGTTTTTACTTGAAACGATTGTACTCAAAATCCTGCTGGGACGATCACAGCATACACAGTATCAAGTACCTCACTTGTCACACATCTCTTCAAACAATAGAAAAGGCAGTCATGAGATGGAAAAATTATTATGTGGTTGTTTATACCACATCCTGTTGACTGTTGGTTTTAACTACATTTACAAAATCAGCAAATACACATACCAGACAGAAAAATAATGATTATTTTAAAAAGCCATCATTTTATTGCAGTAATGGAAAGCCAAATGCAAAGATTCATTGTATATTTGAATATACTTCAAGGTAAAATGGTCCCGTGTTACTCACCTTGATCTCTTTCATGCCATGTCCGACTCCCCGCAGCTGGTGAATTTGGAGACGGATAAAAGTCTCCTGTTGGGCTTGGCTCCATATTTTCATCTATAGAGATGGTTTTGGGTCTTTTGCTGTTGAAGTAATGTGAGATTTGGCAGTAAATATGATATGCAGCTAGTAGTGGTATATAAACTGTTTGGATTTCAACAAATATTTCAATAGAAAGTAATTCAGGCACACAAAGCACAAAAAAAGTGGATATTAGAGCTTACATTAACTTACATAGACGATGTTATTTAATAATATGTAATGCAGGTATGTGCTTTCATTTTTCACATGATTTAATATTTCAGAGATGGCATGAATGGGTAACATATAAAAGTCTACCAGCATTTGGCTGAACAACCAAGAAACCAGTTCCTGTAACACACCAGAGAAAGGTTGTGTCATGAGAGTGTTAAACACTACGCAGAAACCATGAAAGAAAAACAAAGCACTGGAAAAGTGTTACTAATAAAGTCAAGGTAAAACAGGAACTTTTCTGAATGTGTTAATAAGGAAAAAATGTAGTTTACTATATTTCACCAGGTCAAAATCCTAAGCTTTTCAAAGAGGTCTAACCTGAAACAAAGACTTTTCATTTTAGACTAGTTTAATTAAAAACAACAAAAGGCCCATATTTCAAGTCACGCTATATAAAATGAGGCAGCACTTCAATACAGTGGCGGGAAGTCAAGTTTTTTCATAACAACTTATACTGAAGTTGTTATGCTGACTGCCAAAGAAAACCAGGATGAAGGTTTTAATGGTGGTATTTTTATTATTATTATTATTGTTATTGTTATTATTTAAACAACACTGAGAATTAATCTAACCATTTCTACAACGTACTAGATGAACTGCCAAGCTGAAAATAAAATGGAATGAAATAAGGGAATATGAGCAAAATAACTCAGAAGCACGAGGTGCTGGTGGAAGAGCACCCCAGCCCCCTGACAGTCCTGTTAAATCCTGTCCCACTGTGCAGACACTTCCTGACTCACTGGGGTGCAGAAACATGGGGCAATGAAAGGTCCTATACTGCTTATGATTTCATGGTACCTCGGACAGTTTCAGAAAACCAAGGGGCCCCAAGGGTGTGACAGACAGTACATTATATGGGAGTCAGAAGGTGGGCACAGCAGGTTCTCCACCTCTGTGGGCCCACCAGCTGCTCCTTAGGGAGGGAACCAAGTCTTTCTCAGAGTTGGGAGAAGGGACCATGTTGAAGCAAGGAAGAAGTGGGTCCCTCAGACCAAACTGCCTTTAGCAGGCACATGGAGACCCTTGAGAAAAATTGGAGAGCCTGTCACTACCTCACATGCTCCTCCTTATTACAACTGTACTGAGAAATGCCATTGTAAGGGTGAGGCAGGAAACACACTTTCATGAGCTGGGGTGATGCTATGGATAAAGACACCTTGTCTTTATATACCTGTACTAATGCCTTTTCCACAGGAAACAGCATCTGTCCCAACATATCTTTCAAGACAGCAGTCCAAGAGGGAGCCCTGAAAGACAGCCTTTGTGCCTGCAACCACCCTGTGGCATGGAGCCCTGCCAGCAGGTTCCCGGCTGCTAGACCTTCCTGCAACTCAGCAGCAGTTTCAGGATGTGTAGCTGTTCTCTTGGCAGATGATTTATTGAGTACTTCAAACCCTGACAAAAGTTATTATGGTCTTCAATATCAACAGCAATGACAGACAATAATAGCACCACTTCAAATTACAAGATTACTAACATATATATCTATACATAGATTATGGCAATGTATAGTAGCCTACCTCACAAAATCAGAGGAAATTGATAAAATATTTGGCTGTTGACAGTCTTTGTGAATTGCTTGTTCTACACTATTAAACCTGGTTTCACATTAGCACTTATTTCAATTTTTTACCTGCTTGGTGGAGAGGACAAGGACCTCTGTAGATTTACACCCGAATTCATATCATGGTAATATGGCTGGCTCGGAAGCTCTCCAATTGGGAAGTTCACTCCAGTTCCCTGGGTTATGGGTGCTGAAAAACACATCATCATAACAAGTCAAAGATAATCTTCTATCTTTTTAGCCATCTTTTCATTTTTAACATTGGGAAAAACATCAAGATGTTACTACATGTATCTAATTCCCTGCCTCTTGCAGAAACCAAGTACAGACAAGTTCTATCAATGTTTATATAGCTAAAAAAAAGTGAACTATCTTCCCCCATCCCTAGAAATCCCTTAGCAGTTATGCAGACATAATGCATTCGTTGTTTAACACATAACCTGGAACCATCAGCATGAAAAATGTAACACAAACCTCAGCACAAAGTCAAGCCTTCTGTAGAAGGACTTTTATAATGAATGAGGCAGGGTTTATAAGGACAGCTAACATTCTTTATTAAAGAACTGAAGTAACTGGAAAGAACAAACTTGGGGACACACAAACTCTTTTCCCCTTAATGTTAACTCTTTTGTATTAGTAATAACCTTCTGTGCTGACAGCATGTTTTGCTGCCTCCTTTTTCTTTCACCCAGTGCCACAGGTACTGCTTTGCATATGTACACCTACACACAAACACACACACTCAGCATTATCTTCACCTCCTTACAGACTCTGTGTACCGTATGTCTTGGCACTTCAAGAATAAATTGTGTTACATGTTGTGGTGTATTTACTTTTGTTCACTGTGCATTGCACATTTTAAGTACCTTTGGCACTTAAAAGAATAATTGCATGTTGTGTAATGTATCTGAAGGTTTGTATTTTTCCTGACAGTTAAAATACAACTCTGTTGCGGCTTGAGGTTAAACAAATGCATGGTAAGAAATCCCACAGAAACCACATGCTTTAAAGCTTATTATTAGAAGTATATCGTGTATAACAGCTGCAGAAGGAACAATTTCATAACATAACTACAATATTGATTCTTTTTTAATTTGAATGGCCTGATACTTTAAAATGTATTTAACCACCTGACTACTAAAAGAAAGCTGTATTTTGCACATTCTCAGCCTCCTAAAAGAGCAAAACCATATCCTCAGCAAGTACAAAAAATAATATCTCTTAACACTGCAGGATGGCAATGCTCAGTATTTTGCTGGAGGACTTAACATAATTTTAATTGTTGAGTATTAATTTCTGACCACAGCAAATGAAATGACATACGCATCTTAAGCCTCACTAAGTTAATTAAATTCCTCAAGAATCCTGACCTGGCATGAATTAATTCCTGTGCAAAATTTGGACAGACAGTTTTGGAAACTCATGCCTCATGGGTTTTGTCCTCACCTCATCAGAAAAGAGATCTTCCTGGACCATTCAGTTCTTATAACGGTGGTGTCATCACTGTAGACACTTCTAACTATAACCTTCAAGTATTTTTGTTTACTTCCTAATGAAGTCTTAAGAGAAATACTTTAATAGTGTTGATACTGAAGGGAGAAGTGTTCAGAAAGCAATGTCAAATGAAAACAAGCACTGATTTTATTCCATAGTATTATAGCAAATTCTTAGATGTCAACAAAACAGATCTTATTTATATTCACTTTGGTTTTTCTTTCTGCAAAAAAGCTTCACCTGTCCTTTTATATTTATATTTTGTGTTACTTTTTTATTTTTGCATGTTCATGTGCATAACATTTCTGATGCCAAAACAAGCCAATGTAATTAGAAATTCAATTACAGCCAGTGCTACAAGTAAAACACAAGCATCTAATACATTAAGTTAGTCACCCTTTATATCCATGCTGTGATTTTTCTTTTAAGAGCTACAAATTCAAAAACAAACTAAAAGAATAATCAGATGGTTTAGCAAAATCCAAGGATTTGTAGGACAACCTTAAAAAGCTGCAAGTTTAACAAATAGAAGGTTTTGTTACATATGGTAATTTTATTGACATATCAGGCCATTAAGCTATGCAGAAGGTCACACACATAACAAATTGATTCAGTCTTTTCAATACTGAAAAGACAAAAGAAGACTTCTGTTTGTTTTATTACAAACACAAACAAGATAAACAGTAATACTGTGGTCAAAGATACCAAAACTGTGTATGCTTACAGCCATTTCCTACGCATCTTACATCTTGGGGAGAAAAAAAAACTTCCAAGAAAAAACCTTCACTTGATTACAACAGGCTTTCGAAACGATTAAATGCAAGTGATAACTTACTTCTGGACACCCTCACAAGTTCTGACACGTTGAACACCCCAGATTTTACAAAACTGTCCTCAAGGTACACTGAAAAAGATCACAATACCATAATCAGTATAATAAGAACAATAATAAATAACTATAGATAAGTTTATACACCAGCTAACAGCAGCATCAACAGAGTCCCAGAATTATAATACACAGACCAAAGTACACTGAAAGCTAATCACAGGATCTAATGAGAGCTGAAATTCAGGCAGAGGTACAAAAAATCTTACGGAGTTGTGAGGAAGCAATTTTTAATATATGTACGAAAACTAACAAGCAATACACTGAGTACCTAGCTAACCATCCAGAAAATGTCTAAAAACTAGCTCCTTTTATTAGTAGCTTCAATTTTTAAGTCAGTATTAAACTAAGATCTGTATCAGCCACGCTACACAATTTCACCATAGAGCAGTCCTGTCCTTGCATACGTTTCTGTTAAATATTTTTACTTAACTGTTACCCTGCTGACAGTGACTTTACACTACCACCTCCCTTACCAAATCATCACTTCTGAAGCAAGATGAGGGGTTTACTATTATTACCGGCAAAAGCAGGAACTGGGCAAAAGACCTCAACTATTCAGTGGCATTTTTATATACATGCTGAATTATATATCCAGAAACCTATGTTTAAGAAACCATATATTATTGTTTTGGCTTACGTTTACTTATTCTGAGATAAATATGTATATGATATACTTTCCCTGATGTGAACTTCATAGAATCTGAGAATCATTAAGGTTGGAAAAGACCTCTAAGATCACCAAGTCCAACCTCCAACCCAACACCACCATGCCTCCTAAAGCATGCCCTGAAGTGCCACATCTACACGTTTTTTGAACACCTCCAGGGATGGTGATTCCACCACCTCTCTGGGCAGCCTGTTCCAATGCCTGACCACTCTTTCAGCAAAGAAATTTTTCCTAATATCCAATCTAAGGCTCCCCTGACACAACTTGAGACAATTTCCTCGCATCCTATTGCTAGTAACTTGGAAGAAGAGACCGACACCCACCTCACTACAACCTTCAGCCTCCTCTTCTTCAGACTAAACAAACCCAGTTCCCTCAGCTGCTCACAATTTGGAGTACTGCAGTGAAACAACAGCTGATAATCAAGACTTATCTCAGTAGTGTAACTAGATAACCTTATAAAAAGGGACCTGAGAAACCCAGGTTTCTGTGGAAGTCTCATATCAATAATTACTGCATAAGCTGACTTGACTGAATTTGAAATTACATGACATTACAGCCCTTACAGGTAGGAACACCAACCATCTACCAACAGAAATATTTAGAACTATAGCTGGTGTACATTGCTGCTCCAACAGCATTACTTTTTTATTTTCTTTCATGTGAAACAGTGCACTAAGAATTTCATACTGCGGTTTCTCTAGGCTCTTTTCTGAATTAACACAGCTTTTTTCTTTTGGAAATACACTGTCAATTTTCTGTTCCGAATGTTTGAATGAGTAAAAGCACTCTAAATGTCTTAACTAACAAAACAAACAAATTAAAAATGCACCTACTGGAATATTTACTAATTTGGAAAACAATGATTCAGTACTATTCTCTTTAGGTTTCTTTTGGCAATTACTGCTTTCATCTTCAAGTAATTTAAGAAAATACTGCCACTATAATCAGAGAAGTGACTGTAAAAGCCATACACTTCACTTGAGAGATCTGCCCTTGGTACATCTGGAGAAATCTCTACTTCTCAGGGTCAAACAAGGAAGGCAGAGGCAAAAAGAGCAATTTTCACTGCTTACTACAGCCTCACTATGCCCACAGAGCCGCCTCACCCAGCACCTCTGATAGTATTTAACAGTGGAGGTATAAACAATGCGCCTGACAACTCAACTGAAAGAATGTGAAAGCATCCAGTTGAGCACATTTCCTGACATCTCTGTTATGCTGTTACACCTATAAGCGAATGGCAGTCTTCCGTCGCTGGAAAACCATCCCAGGAGCAAGTGCAGTGGTGTGCAGAGCACCACAGGCCTGTGGGGTCATCCTGAACAATGTTATGCCAATGCCATCATCTTCTCGTCTTTCAGTCAATGTCACTTCATATGATATCCCTGCCTGTCTTTATTTCCCCTAGCAGCTCTGCAGGTATCCCTCTCTTTTTTCTTCACTTCCTTTCACATTCCTCTCCCTCTCATTTTCAACAGTTTCTCTCCATATCCATTACTTTTTCCCCTCTCATTGTCCATCACCTGGGCATTGCAGGCCTCCCTACAACCTTATTCATCTCCATTTTCTAAGAAATAAGAGCCTTTTTTCTTTCATCCTCTGCATTCTCTTGCACCCTTTCTCCAAGTTTTTTGTGTGGATGAAAACATGACATGGCTTTTCAAATATTTACTTTTTTATTTGTCAGAGCTTGGCATACCCATATCATAAAAAATTGCAAAGGGTTAATGTGTCTTTTTCCCTTCTTCCTCAGTTTTCATTTTTTAACCTAAAAATGGGCAAGCTGGATGAACACTAATAATTCCTCCGACAATGGCAATCTTTCCTTTCTCTGCCTATTTCCTCCAGCAGGAACAGTCTGGAGTAGTACATGGAAGGGAGATTTCCAAAGAAAAACTTTGTTTCTTGACTTTAGTTGGCCTGTAACTCAAGTGTGGCTTAAAGCCAGTGTACAAACATGCAGCCAGCTCTGGAGCTGGTAAAGAGACAAGACTGAACTTCTCTGCTGCTTATCCAAATACCACTACTTTGAAGCACAATTTCTCTCATTCAAGTTAGGCTAACTTGAGAGGAACTTTACCAAAGTGTAGATTAGCCAAGCTATCATAACAGTGAGAACAAGCCCCAAGGCTCATATTAAAAAAAGAAAACGCCCATGTAGGACTTTATATGTAAGAACACAGATGTATATATGTGTATGTGCACACATACACAGACACACATGTTTAATCTTCATCCTTCTCTCATGAACTCTTAGTTTTTCTCACTGGCAGTATTGAGAATACTCGCATAACATAAAGAGCAATATAGTGTGTTTCTCTCCTTGTGATAATGAAATGGAAGAAGGGAAAAAATTCTGCCACTGAGTGGTACCACACCACTGTTTATCACCCCCTCACAGAAGGATGCATTGTTGACTGATGGATCTCTGTCTTTCACCCAGGTTTCACCCTGCCTTGGATGGTCCAAAAATAATTACACCCACAGGTACAGGCAAATGCTTTGCCTGGCATTAGGAGAGAGAGGGAAACTGCAGCAATTGTCAGTCTCAATCAACTTAAAAAACAGCTTGATTTTTTTCTCTGTGTAATGTGACAAAATATTATTAAAAAATTGACACGACAATAAACAGTCCATGTCACAGGCACTGAGCAGCCTCATCCTGAACCTTCTGTTCTAACTGGGAAGGTCGATTCCAGTGGTTCCTCCAAGTGCAGAAAAATAAACACAGCACGTTCAATTCCAGCACCAGTGGACTTTAACAGTTTTAACTAGTTAGGAAGACAATCCATGGTGGGTATGTTAGAGAACCATTCTTGGCTCCCAGCTGTGCAATAGGAAAATGTTCTGTGCCATTAAACTACTGTAATTTGTTGCAGAAACATGCACTCTGCGTATGATAAAGGATAAACAGCAAGACTGTATGCAGCAGGACAACAATATAGGACACTTTATGGTGTGAGACACTGCCTTTTACCTTGTGAAGCTGATCTCCCTACTGAATAAGAGTTAACATTCATATTCACATTATTGCACTGCATGCAAGAAAAATGTGTGCTGATACTCTGTACGGTGTAGGTCTTACTGTTTTTTTGATTAAGCATTCCCTAATGCACTGCTTGCATTAACATGTTAAAAAGCCTTAAATTAGCATTTAAGTGTGTTTCTGATCTGTTTCGGTACAGAAACTAATGCACTTGATAACAGTCTATTGTTGTATTCCTCACAGAGGATTTACTATATCTTTTATGGTCATGATAACACTTTGCTGTCTTTATTGTTCATATCTAACATAAGCATTAAGTATTGTCATTTACTAAACCTCACCTTGCCTGAGAGATTATAGTCTCTGAAATGCATTTCACTAATTCTCATTATTCTTAAAAATCTGAGTTCTACAAAAAGAACATTTCTGCCAAAACCACTATAGTGCAATTCTGTATAAACAGTCAGTAACTTCTAAAACCCATAAATAAGAGTGGATTTTTTTCTGTATTTGCTTTTAGTTTTTGTACAGGGTGACTATAAGATCTGTCTTGCCTTTTTCCCTTTTTTACAGATTACTCATTTCTGAAAAATACCTTTTCAAACAATACTGCAATGACCAGACCAGTGCCATCAAGGATGAAAGAAAAACAGGTTAAGCCAAGCAGCTGTTCTGATCAAGCTCCCCTCATACAGTCAGTAACAGGAGAAACTTCCAGTAATGCCAGCTGCTGTAGAAGTTATTCTGTCCTAGTTCTTATACATCTTCCACTCTACTCCTCTGCTATGCCTTCGAGAGCTGAGTTACAAGTACAGCTTTTAACCATGCTAAGGCTAAAAATGGAAGGAAAAAGTTGTTTAAACCTACTGAAAAATATTTTCAGTTTGCACTAACATGTACTATAAAGGGCTTGATCTCACATTACTTAAAAGCTTACCAGTGACGTCTGGCTTTACAAATCTTTAACCAGCCTTTTTTATGTCTTCTGATTTAATTGTACTTTTATGAATAGAATGCCTGTTTACGTTCTGCTGGGTATTGACTAGTGCCAAAACATAAAATTGCTTCCTGGTATCATTAAACATCTGGGTTTTTTCACTGATACAGCCTTGATTTTGAGCAACTTATAAAACAGGAGTAGGGATCCAATCAGTGCAGGAAACAATTTGTATTACTGTACTTTTACTTCTGGATTTTTAAAAAGAGGAATTATACAGCAGAAGATAGACTTATTAGCAGTCAGACAGGTTCAATATCAGGAGCTACTGTGAGAAGAAAGGCTGGAAGCTTCAGCCTGGTGTACAAAATACTAGCAGAGAACTGTAGCTTGACTTTAAGTTATGCAATGTAATGTTCTGGATGCTGCTACAGGTTTGTTTGACTTCTGAAACTGCTACAATTAAAGATTAAATCATTTCATTGCATAGCTTCTTTTGTTTGTGTCTTTGAAAATTGACTTTTTAAGGATCAGCTCTTGCTGCCCTCTGCAATATCTGCCTTCTACAGGAAGCTCTTTAATTTCAGCTGGAATCCTACTGGTATACAGATTCTAATTCACAGTCAGAACTGGTAGTGAAAAATTAATCTCACACTGCTCACAGTAAGTTAACATACAGTCAGCAGACTTGCAGTTTGTTTTCTTATTGCATGCATTTTGAAACCAATATCTTAAAAAGAGTACCAGAAACAGGTTCCCACTGAACCAGAATTTCTTAAAGGCAGTTAAGGGTGCATAACATGAGCCAAGGAGTGACACAGAAGATTTCAGCAGTGATGTCATTTGAAACAGTTGAACTAAGGTTTGCCCAGAGACTATGACTATTTTGGTTATCACACAATTGTCTCCGGCCTTGTTGCACACTCACAGTTTGTTTTAGTTTGTTTTCCTGAAAGTTGCAATGATGTTGTAACTGAGACAGGAAACAAACATGTTGCAAAAAGATCCCCTGACTCCATTGAACTTTTTAGCACAACAAAGAACTAAGAAACTGCCTGTGCCATTTTCAAAAACCAATGAGATTTTCAACACTCTGAAGTTAATAACCAGAACTATAATATCCTTCAATGCTGCAGTAATATGAAGAAGTAAACACTTGGTTTAATGAACTCTGGAATCCATGTACTGGAATCCAAGAAGTAAGTTGCCCGAAAACCTTGCAAGAAACAGAAAGGGTAACTAACAGAAACACATACTGCCTTCCATTCCAGAGGGTCTCTAGGTTATACACAAACTACAGCCAAGACTTAAAAGAAGGTTGCGGGAGCTGCTTTTTAACACCTATAGGACTACCAGGTATCAAAAATGAATCTTCTGGTGCCAAAGCAAGTTTCTGGAATTCTAACTGGTAACATAAGAGTTTTTAGTAAATTCTCACTCTGTGCATACTTGGAAGTAAAAACCATTGTGTTCACCACTGAACACAATGGCATCAGAAGTGAACACGGCATCAGAATTGATCACAGCATCAGTTATTTACACAGTAGGTTCATAAAGGATAGCTGATGCAAACAAAAATTCAGAAGTAATCCTAAGCCAGTAGACAGTAGTAATTACCCACATCAAATTTCAAACCAACATGCAAGGCCAAAAACTATTCCTTTTGAAAAAAGGGGCTGTACAATCTGTGCAGGTTTCTGATTGTCAAGATAGCACAGCTGCGCACTGCCCCCAGAGTGCCCCACCTGGCTCAAGGCTGAGAGGCTCACGAGGAGGAGTATCTCCTCTCAATCACTGGCATTACTAATTCATAGAGCATTTGGGAAAGGAAGAACTCCACAGAAAATCAAGCCCTGACCAAACCCAACCCTGTTTTATTTGAAGATCACTATCTGAGATGGCATGGCTGCAGGCATACGGGAAACAGCAAGCATTTCAGAATATCCACTCCCATGCTGAAAAAGCACGGTGAATATATGTTTGTTTAAATACAATTCTGTCTGAATCCCCAAACTGCTACTATGGCATCATTGCTTCCACAAGAAAAGCTGCTCACAATGATGAGGGCAGGAAATATCTCTTCTATTCCTATTAATTAGGGGGCTAATTCTCCATCCACAAGAGGGTAACTTGCAATACAATAAAATAATGAAACCATCTGTGTTCTGAGTCATTCAAAACTCAAAGACATTTACTTACTGCATTTCCAAGAGAGAGCAAAGGTTCAGACCACATTACTTTTCAGAGGTTATTTCTGAAACTATACATTCTAAAATTTAAAACTGAAATACTTCTATCTAAAACAGTCATATATAGGCAAATTTATTACACATTTCTTAGGGCTTGATCCAAAAAGAATGTTCTCCCTATGGCTGCTAGCCCATATGAAAGCGCAAAAAAGCCTTTGGGGCTCTACAGCTGCAAGAGAGATTTGCATATTGAGAGGTAGGTGAGGCTGGTTGCAAGCTTTTTGGCAACTCCTTCTTTAATTAGGGAAAAAAAAAATAATAGATGGTGATTTCACTCAGGTCCTCTTGGAAATGGTTCCCAGAATAAAATTTCTGGTGAAAATGGAAGGGGAAAACCAATTCCATAATAGCAAGGCTGGGCTGGGGCTTCACATACCTATGCCTCATTCAGATTAAGGATCTTATCACCAGATGAATTCCCTGACAACATATCATGGGTTACTGTGCAGAAAAGAAGGGCAACAGTGAGGAGGAATGAAAGGTGGAGAGAGAGTTTCTCAATCTCTCTGTCTAAAAGCATGTCAGCCCATACAAATAATGTAATATTCATCAGCACACAGGCTCAAACCTGAGTCACCTGCATTCCTCATTCAGCCCTGACTGACGTTATAGAGTCTGCAAAATTTATATGAAAATATTCCTTGGCCAGCTAAAGTGGGGTAAATTCTATCAGGGAAAAAAAAAACCAGCTAGTTAGTCCCACTTGCTAGGAAACATAGCTCTAGTAACCTCTGAACTCAGCTGCTTGGATAAAAGCAAAGATATGAACACACTTGTCTTCCCTTGCCAGTGAGGTTCATAACTGTCAATGTCAGGATGGTTAGGTTTCCTTTGCACCTTCTGAAAAGTTATCTTTTGTGTTCCCCAATGCTGAACAAGAATAGCTCTGAAATCTTGAAGAGACCTGTACAAGAAGAGACTATCCTCCTCCCAGCGCCATCCAGAAGACAAAAGATGAAGGACATGAAGCACCAGTAGGAACTGGTATCCACTCCCTTAGGTTTCCAGTTCTCTTGATTCCTCAAATTGTATTCAACTGTCTATCCTATTGTCATATCAAGATAACATTTTACTCTATCAGTATTGCTATTTCTTACCTTTATTTTAGTAGCTTAAAAAGGCTGTGTTCAAAGATTTGAGCAACATAGCAACAACTGGACACAGCAGTGTTAATGCTGGTGTAAAAATAAATCAAGTCTGCCAAGCAGCAACCTCGCATCAATGGCAGGTAGCAAGTAACCTTATTAATGTCAAACAGTTGTGGCCATCAGGCAGTAAGTAAGGGAAAGAAAAATAGAGCAGAACAAAACCCAGAAAATCCTCTACTAGAAGAACTGGCTAGTAAGGATTGTATCACTGGAGACCAAATTGTCACGGCTGGTGTCAATATCATTAGCTTCCTAGTAGTTCTGGATGTTTTTCTCTTTTACTCACCCTCATAATTTTCTTACACTTAACAGATGAACTTACTGAAGGATCACTCCCTCTGTCTTCAGTACATATCTTCCCACACCTTTGCAGGTATTTCAAGACATACATGTTAAGGAAGGCTTATTTTTTAGATTTTCTTAAGCTATATAAAAGACCTATGGGACTTGCAGGGAGCAAATAATACAGCATTACACTGAAACTGCCATACTAGATCTCCTTCAACAGCCTGCCTTCCAGCAGTACCCCTGAGCAGACGCTCAGCAGAATAGTAAGAAACAGGGCAGGCCTAAAGTATTTGGGGTTTGGGTTTGGGGTTTGGTTTGGTTTTTTTGTTTGTTGTTGGTTTTTTTGTTTGTTTGTTTTTTGTTTTTTGTTGTTTTTTTTTTTATTGATAGTGTCCAAGGCTCCAAGTATTTTCAGTTTTAAAACTTATTAATCCAGGTGTGCCTCTATCTGTTTAGTCACCCTCGATGGATCCAGGAACATGCCCATTCTCCCTTTGAAACCATGTAAACTTTTAACAGTTAGCACCATCCTAGCATAACATAAACTTTTAGATTCCAGGAACCGAGTGACTGATGCAGACAGCAGCAGTGTTCCAACTCTTCTCCTCTCTCAGTTCAGTTCAGTTCAGTTCAGCTCATCTATCTGCTTGGAACCTACTTAACAATCCCTGCGGAGGAGTGACCTTTACAACCCAGCTCTCAGAAAAGCAAGTTTCATTCTTTAGAAATATACCAGATGAAAGTTATTGAAAAATAAAACTTAGAGGAGGATATCCCTGGATCTTGCTACAAAAGCTACATACCACTTTCACCACAAGCTACACCATCTTAGTACTGTATTATGCTATCAAAGTATTCAGTGTATTTTTAGGAACACATTGTAAAGAATTCCAGCAAGTGCTCTTAATGTTCTTTTGTTTGGCAAGTGACATTACCCTCCCTTACCCATGGTTAAGACAGCAAATTACCAGACACCCTAAAGAATGCAACAGTCTAGCCAAACCTAGAAAAACCCACTTTTAACACCAGCAGCCTCGCCAACTACCACTCAGTTTCCAACCTCGTCTTCCTTGGCAATGTCTTTGTGAAGGTAGTGGCATCCAAAAGCTAACAGCACCTATCCCTTGCCAACGCCCTGGCTCCCTCACATACAGGCATCAGACCAAAACATGATAGAAGAACAAACCCTCCTGGCACTGCCAGTCCGCGTGCTCCTGGCCTGGGACCGAAAACAAACCTCAGAGTGGATATCCTCTGGGGCTCTGACAGAAGTGACTGCCTGGTTCTAATAATAAGACTCGTGAAGTTTAATAAGAAAGAACAGGACAGCAGTCTCTTCCCAGACAAGCTAAATGGAGTGCAACTCCCTCTCATTCTCCTGCACAGCCCCAGAAGTCCTGTATTCTGCAGTCCCACAAACCTCAATGCTTCCTCCCTGCCAGTTTAACCCCAAGACAGTATCTACCACACAGGGAAGTTGAACGACGCTAGAAGTTCATGAATCCTCAAATAGACAGATGACATTCAATTATGCCTCTGTCTCTGCTTAAATGAAGGGTTTCAAGGAAAGTAAGGCACAGCTTCCATTTTCTATCCCCACTTGGCAGCAGATAAAGGAATAATACTGCCAGCAGAGACTCCAAAGCACAAGAAAGTGTTACGCTCAAATTTCAAGCAGAAGGTTACATGAAGAAACCAGCAACAGATTTCTCTGCCCTCTATCTCCCTCTAACTTCTGGGACACTGGAGTTTGTCAAACGTTGGGGCATCTGGTCTTGCCCCACAAGGCTGCCAAAAGAAAGCCTATATAGTTTGGCTGCTGCCCTCCCCAGGGCTCTGTTGCTGGCAGCAAGATTACTCATTGCTGGAGTAGCCTGGGGTTGACACTGAGGGTTGGTGAGACCAGACTCACTAGAGGATGTGATCCTCGCTAGCGAAATAAGTACTTCTACCTTCCTACTCCAAATGCTAAATGGTACTTTAAAAACAGAATTTCAAAACATGTTGAAGGTCAGTTTGCAGACCCTGCCTTTCAGCTTCTCAAACCCAGAGTCTACAAAGGATCCTTCAAAATGATGAGGGGTAATGCATTTGGCTTTTCTTGCACACACAGAGATATTCTAAAACAAAAATAAATGCCCTACAGCTAAATGCTCCAAGTTTTACAAAACTGTGATTATTTGTGAGGAAATTTTTCAGGCTTGTTTTAGGTGTAAATTTGCTGGTTTGGGTTTTTAAACCACTATCCTACATAATTTATGTCACGTATTTAATAGAGAAATAAAAGCCTTCTCATAACATCCCACACATTTTGGAGAGAAACAGCATTGAAATCTCCAGCCAAAAGTGATTTCAAGCCTGCATCATACCTTGCAAAAAAAAAAAATCACATTAAAAAATCACTTGAAAAAGAGCTTACCACGTTATTTGACTTGTTCTGCCCTTGTATCTCTAAAACATATCTGCAATCTTCCCATACATGTTTCTGGTCTTTATATTACAGGAATATGGGGGGTTTTATAACAATCTATGATGGTTCTCTCACTTTTGGGTATTCACATCCAACACACATGACATATTCCACCACATGTAGAGAATACTTTGATCGTATGCATGGTACAAAACTGTACAGCCACAACGCAGGCTGTTTTCCCTAACATCTGGACACATCCAGAAAATATTCATGTATATGTAACAGCTCAGCATCACACAATTACTTCTTGGTTAGAGTGTGGTTCAGTTTGCATTTAGAAAAAGAGCAAACTGAGTTAGTTGTAGCTTATTTCAGATAGACGCTTCTTCTGTGAGCCAAAATGAGAAAATACAGCATGATGGTGGTGGCAGGAGTCATTCCATGCTCATTAAGAAGTGACAGTATGTCTGTCACACTTGTTTGTCTTACCCTGATAAAATTCATAAAACAACAAAGATTTACAAGATTTACTGGCACAGCCCAATTGATTAGAAGGATAACACCACGAAAATACAAAGAGCCTTTGGTCTAAACAGTGTGGAATGGCAAAGTCTGGGTTTGATTTTCTCTTGATTTTTTATTTTTAGAGAATCCTTGAAAGGACTATTTACACTGACACCTCTCAAAAAAATTCCAAGTGTCACTAGCATGGCCCATTAACAATGTGCAAAAACTGCTCTGAGCTGATAAGAAAAATATAAAAAATGAACATATTTGCATTTTATAATGCACGTACAAAATAAATGCATGTAGAAAAAAAGATGGTAGCTCAGGTCACAGACTTTAGAGGTAGGTCAACTGTGTTTTGTCTGAGATAAAAGAATAATTGTAGCATTTGAAGACTTTTATAAAAGTAAAGTTATGTGGGATCTTGTCTCCTTTCTCCTCTGCCCATCCCCACTTATGAAATTCTAAAAACCACAAACAGTAAGAAAAATTCCTGAAACAAATGTTGATGAAGCTGCAACTAAGGCATTGCCAGTTTAAAAGAACTAAAATAATCACATCTTGTCCTGATTATATTCACTTCGCAGTGCAAAATAGGTTGCTGATCAATTTTGCTCTCTTTAACTATTAACAGTAGTATCTTTGTTCTCAAACAATGTTAGATGCACATGTTCTGGAACTTATATTTACCTGGTGGATTCTTGGCAGGATCATTGTGGCTTGGACTTCCTGGTTGTCCAGAATCTATAAAGAAATGAAAGAAATGTTTTACTAATTTGTTTTGAAAGTATCTCACAACCTTTTAATACCCTCCTTCACTATTAAACTAATACTTAACTTTGTTCTTTAAAGGTCATTTCCCTGACTTTCTACATGAAGGCATTACTGAACAAACACACTGTATGTAACCCATTTTATGCAGAAGCAGAAACATTGTGAAAGATGCAATGATCCTAATAAGAGGAACTCACAGATCACTGAGTAAGGACAAAAGAGTCATTCAGGTAAATACTAAAGTTGTAAACATATCTACAAGGGTACCTTTTCATTCCCTTTCCCTCCATCCCCCAAATATAATATTGCATCATCAGCAAAGCAGAGGTAGTTTCTTCTCAGGCAATGACCAGAAAGACATAATGGATCAGGCAACTAATAGTGTTTGCAGTGACAAATCCTGTTTCTTTACCCTTTCCTTAAAGCACAAAGGCCTACACTGCTTCCACAGGCTCAGGACTGCACTGAAGCTACGACTGTCCATTTTAATACAATATAGGCTTTGTGTTCCTAGTCTGTGAGAACTGCTGTTGTGAAATGAAGATTATATAACATAAAAACTAAGAAAACCCAAACCCTGTAGACTTCAAAGAGTGTTCTTTCCATGATACATGCACCTAATGAATCAAGAGCAGAATGCAATTTGATGTCAACACATTAAATAATAAATTATATCCTTATTCAAAAAAGCAGTTGCTTTTAAAACTATCTACTTTTTGCTGTATTCCCACACCAATAATATAACAAAACCCTACTCCACTGCAAGAAATTGTTATTAACAAAGTAAGACATGACAGATACTCTTGTATGCAAAGAGAATAAGAAATTAAATGAGGCACAACCATTTGTTCTGTATATAGGTATCTAAAATGGAGCAGTTTTACAGTCTGAATAAAAAATACTGATTTTTTAAAAATGTAACATTGCTTGTTAGTAGATAGGACCACCAAAAGATTGCATCATGGCACTACAGACATGGCTACTGCCAAATGGACCCCAGAGGGAAATCAGTTCTTGAATGCATTGCTGCTCACAGTGTCCAAATTAAAGAAAAAAAGATAGAAAAGGAGACAAGCACATATCAACAAATACTTGTCCTTCAATTCCCACACCACTTTTTCTTAAAGCCAATGTAGCCCTCAACCTAGAATGAGAGATTCCCTTCACCTGCTACAAGAAGTTCATCGAAATCTGTTACCGTCTGTTATGTAGCTTAGCAAAGCTTGCTCGACACATATCTCTCAAGCAGTTTAAGTTAACACAAGCTTGAGTCTACAGAAGATATTATCTGAGATGGAAATCCATTTCACAGTTCAAGTTCTACTGAATTCATCTGAATGATGGTTGTCACAGAAGACAAGCAACTGGGGATTTACCAGAGAAGACCAAGGCACATGTGAAACCCAGTTCTGATGGTATTAAAAACACAACTAAATTTTCCAATATTGCATGAAATCACTCTTGCACACAGTAAAATACACATTGGGTAGTGAATTTCACATGAAATTTCCTCTACCTTCTTCAGCCCTGGGTAGGAAGAATGAAGGGCAGGCCTTCCAGTCAGATTCTGCACATCCCATGGTTTGGGCACTTGGGTACTCTTAAGAGTCCCACTGTACAGCACAGTATGTAGCCATTCAATATGCCCGTTTCTTTTCATGGTAAGATACAGCACATCCCTTTAAAAAATCAAATCAAGTTAATCTGAAAACTCAATCAGCTACAAGAAATGCTAAAAATCTGATGCTTCTCTGCGTATGGACCTTTATATGGACAAACATCCTTTTTCCTGTGTTGCAATGGGAAGGTTCACCCTGCAGGGGGTGAACTTTAGTATTCTTCTAATAGGCATTCTCTGCTTCTGCAAACCATACATATTATTATTTAAATTAAGATTATCAGAGAGGATTAATTTTACACAGCAATGGTCCAAGTGTAAAACTACTGCAGATGTGTGGCTAAATGAAGTGTCAGCTTAGTAGCAGATGCACCCAATGAAGCTTGGACAGTGTAGCTTGGGGAACACAGAGATGTCAATGAGGCCTACCAGAAAACAGCCTTTGAAGTTTTCTCCTCTTAAAATTCACTGAAAAGATGCACAAAATGAAGTATATTTTTTAGCTTTTGCACAGCAATTTATGTTTACTTCTACCTTCTCACTGTCAGGTTGGCCACTTTCTGGATCCAGATTTTAAAGACTGATGGTAGTTTAAACAATTCTTTTTCATACTGTAGTAAGATAAACTTAGCAAAGAATTTTCCAGTTATGAGGATAAGCAGTTGGCTAGTTATTATAATTTGCCAGTCAGACTTAGCTTTGTTTTATGTTAACTACTTATCAATCATGATTTTTATAGATTGGTTCTCACACGATGTTTCAAGCAGTAGATGCTACTATTGTATTCACCAGCAGGGTCCCAATGACCTTAAGAAAGCAAAGAATTATTCTAAGCTGAATATAAGAAGCAACTTATCTAACTCTTCACTTAAAGCAGTTGAGAAAGCAAAGAACTGTATTCTGTATGAGAGTATCAACCTATGTAACTCTGCACTTAAAGCACACAGAAGCATCTCGTTCTCAGGATGAAAGACACAGACCTGAGATGGCCTACGACTATCCAATTCTCTTACCAGTGACAGTAATTATAAAGCACTCTCCTGATTTGGTTGAATCCGAATAGCTTTGCACAGTATATGAGAACCATGATCATTATAGGAATAAATTATATTGATACCTTAATTTATAAGCAGAATATTGAATGAAAAGAGACATTGGAGCAATGCTCTTCTAAAAGAGGGAGTAAGAGGCATTTTTGGAAAGCCACAGAAACTAAGGAAGCAAAAGGCATGTTAAAGACACTTTAAATCTTTCTTTGTCCTCATCTGCACAAGATCATTAATTAACAACATGAGCCCTGGGTTTAAAAATTGAAGGCTTTTCTTCCAGTGTGATGGAGAAAGACATAAACCAGACTCATTGTCTGTCTAGCTGGCTTTGTATTCAATTTTCCCACCAAATAATTCTGTGCACATTTAAAAAAAAAAGAAATTCTAAGCTAGAAGTTGTTAGCAAAGCTATACAACAAGGAGCAAATAAAACCCCATCACGTAAATGTGATGAAACTGAAATTTGCAACATTGTCATTTAGGTAGCTCCCAACTCTAAGTTCCCTTACTTTATTCTTTTTCTTTGGGTGTTTTTTGTTTGTCTGTTTGTTTTAAAAAACTCCTTCTCAAATTTTACTGTCAATGTGCTTGAAAAAATTCTTCCACACAGATCTCAGAAGTACTTATTTGCTACAGAGCAAAGGGTCTCTGCATTAGCATAACATTGAAGGCCTTGAAAATAAATAGAGGTAGAATCGTAAAAAGAAAAAATACTTTCTTGAGCCATGTCTTAGAAATAAGCAGATTCCCCACAGGTATCATACTAATCAAATAAAGTTCCTCAGTGGTTTCAGTGAACACATTTCACTTTTCATTTGCCACAGGCTAGGAGACAGCCTTTGCACTCAGTTAATCTCAGCTGACAGACACTAATTTAATCATTCACCAGCATGTAAATACACCCTTGTTCTTTGATAGTCCATGATTTGGGTATGGGGGATGATAAAGGACCAGAGAGGTACGGCACCATGTAAGTATCAGTTTGATGCTGCTCAAGCCTTCACATACCTGTATGGGCCTCTGACTTGACAACTGAGAGTCACTACCATGAACAAGAATCACAGCTACCTCCCAGACTGTCATCCTTCAGGATTACATTGCCACCTGACATCACAAAATTGAGGCAAATGGCTGTAACCCTGAAAATCACAGAACACAGGACACCCCAGTCTAGTGGGTACCTGAGGAGGTCTCCAGTCCCAGTTCCTACCTAGGGAAGGCTCAGCAGTGGATTCAAACTCAGCTCCTCAGGGCTTTACAAAGTCAGGGCATGAAACCCCTCAAGGATGGAGATGGCCCAGCCTCCCCGGGCCCCAGCTCCACTGCTGGGCTGTCCTCATAGGGAAAGGACTTTCCAAATCAACTCTTCATCTTTCGAAGACTTTCAGAACATAGTCATGGAAGGAAAGCATTCATGGCAACAAAAAAGCAAGATATCTCCCTCTTCTCCAAAACAAATAACATGATCAGCAAAAATCCATAAAGCAAATAAATAAATAATTTATTTAAATCATTACCATTAATCATTATTTTCCTAATTTTACTACACACTTACCTTCTACTACTTAAATTATTTTATATTCACAAAGCAACTGATTGGATTGATAAAATTCCCCAATATTTATTTTGCAAAAGCAACATCTTTCATTGTACACCATTTCTATATCTGATGACCCTGAATTATTGTATAATTTTATGAGCATTATTCACACCAACTTTAGTGATATGACAGTTTGTTTACGATATAAACAAGACGAAAGTGTTTTATTGTGTTCAGTATCTGCTGAACCAATGCTATAAACATGGAAATGGAATTGGTGCATCACCCTTGTTTTCATAAGTATGTTAACTTTAGGGGGGATTTATTTTTCACATATTCTTAGACCACTATATTTAATGGAAATACTTTCCCTGAAAATTTTGTCTAACTGATTTCGTATGATAAAATACTCACCCCCACCATGTTCTTTGCTAGAGAACAAGTTCTATGAGGAGCGGCTAAGGGAACTGGGATTGTTTAGTCTGGAGAAAAGGAGGCTGAGGGGAGACCTTATTGTTCTCTACAGCTACCTGAAAGGAGGTTGTAGCAAGGTGGGTGTTGGTCTCTTCTCCCAAGTAACAAGCAGTAGGATGAGAAAAAAACAGCCTCAAGTTGCTCCAGGAGAGGTTTAGATTGGGTATTAGGAAAAAATTCTTCACTGAAAGGGTTGTCAAGCACTGGAACAGGCTGCCCAAAGTGGTCGTTGAGTCACCATTCCTGGAGGTATTTAAAAGACATGTAGATGGGGCACCTAGGGACATGTTTTAGTGGTGGACTTGGCAGTGTTAGGTTTACAGCAAGACTCGACGATCTTAAGGGTCTTTTCCAACCTAAATGATTCTGTGAATCTACATCCCTTAAGATACATGGTATGAACCACAGTTCGCACAAGAAGGAAGCAGCACCTCAAAAAATAAACTAGGGCTTCAGTGTGAGAAAGACAAGTTTGCAGGATGAAGCCTCACATCTTTTCCCAACAGCATATACTCTATTAGCAATATGTGTTCGTGACACCCGGACTGAAACCCTCCACAACACAGATGCAGTGACTTCTTTTAAAAATGTAATTCTGCTACCCTTATTCTGCAAGGAGTTCCTCTGTGTTTACCAAGACTGCTATCTAGTACAACACTATTGCATTGGATAAGTATACAAGGCACTAGCCCTACAAGGTTTTAACATGCTTGGTATTCATACAGCTGGTCGTAAAAGAGCAGTATAGAGAACTGATGTTAGACATTTACGTGCAAGTCATGGGGCAATGGCATCAACTGCCAGACAACACTGCACTGGCAAACCCTGTTGGCCATGCTAGGAAGGATTGCTTGTTGATCACCTTGCAGAGGCTCTGTGGCATCCTCCAGGTTTCCAAAGACATAACATTAGCTTTGATCCATTTGTAGACCTGGTTTCCACAAATTTAAGTAAGCATACCAAAGAGATCTACGTGCAAAGGCTCTTAAGATGACACAGAAATAACAGTCCTGGTTGCTATTGATATGAAGTGTATTCAAATCTCAAGAAAGCCTCAGTTCCTCAGTGCAAACTCCATTTTGGCAACTAATCCCCACTGCTTTTTGCTCCCTTCATTAGTTTGCACCCAGGAGGCATGGGAGGGACCTCTTCGGAGACCAGAGCAGTGGCAGGAGCTACTCTGAAGACTGGATATGCTGAACCTACAAGGGCAGGCTTCATGAGCACTCACGTGCTGCACCAGGAGCCATGAGCCACTGTAACAGTGACCTACGCTCTTTACCTTGAAAGGGTGCTGCTGTCTAACCTTCACCTGCCTCAAGACAGCAGTGAGGAACAGAGCTGACCACTGGCCCCAGAAAGCTAAGGTATCTATCTGTGCCGCCTGCTGGCTCAGGCAGGTACCCAGGTTTTTAACCCAAGCAGGCCTGTAATTTCACAAAAGCCTTCAGGGCTCAGGCATGTAGGTGCTTCTGCTGGGAGGCAGCTGGCCCGGCAGGCAGAAGCTGGGCTCTGTTTTTGTTTCGATTTGAAGTTGTTTGCTTTGGAGTGCGGACATGGCAGGACCTACTCCGTCCTCTGCCATCCCCTTTCACCGCACTCCCCTGTGCCCTCCCACAATAGAAAAGTTGGCCAGCGGCTGGCACGACTGGGAGAAACCCTGCACCTTTCAGCCGAGAGCCCATCTGTCCCCGTGGGACACGCTTCCCGGCCCCAGTGGCGGGGGTCTGCAGCTCCGGCGGCATCACCATGCCCGGGCTGGCCGGGGCGATCCCATCACCCAGGCACCCGCCACGGGCCACGGCTCACAGTGAGGCGGTGCGTGATGGTTTGGGGCATCAGGGCCACGCAGGTCATGGCGGGCTCCCCGCTTCACCTCCGCTTTTATCAGCAGCTCAGATCTGCTGCTGCCAAGTCACCCAACCGGCCATTGTTGAGACTGTTAACTTTCCTTCAGAGTGTTTTAATTAGGTAAATAAAAAATGGTAATTAAATCAACATTACGTAATGTGTTTCTGATTTGTAATCTCATTTAAATTAATTAACTGACTCAGCCCTTGTTTAGTTTTTAAACTGCCCTAGTTAAGAAGTGGAGCTCTGGGATTAAATCCAGTTTTCATATAGCTGAAAGAAATTCAAGGACCTAGAAGCACTTACCAGAACCAAAACAGCAATAAGCATAGTCAGCTTTTCAGCTTTATGTCCCATGAACAGATTTATCTTTTTAATTTAAATTCCCTTATTTGTTTATGTAAAATAAATCACAACACTTATTTATTCAAAATATTTCTTATACAATTTATAAAGACCATATGTTGCTCATTTTGAAAACTGAACAACTTTCCCCAGCTGTGTTATAAGTTGTACATGGAATACATACATATTATATATCTGTATGTACACACGCGCACACACACGCACACACACACACACACACATTTTTAAATTAAGAAAAGGGTTATATTTTTTCATGGCCTGAAACAAGTGTTTCCCATACTTCATAATATTAGCTGAGTTCTTTTTTGACATGTACGTCAAAAAGAGATTTACACAGGTATCTTGCCACATGTGGATGAATGTGAAAGAATGAAGTTTCTTTCCAAAACTTGCTGGATTCAGTAGGAAAGGATGAGATATGAACGCTTAATTTTATCCATCTGGAAGATACTGTGGATACTAGCTATAGTCAAAAACATTCAGAAGTTGTTCTTGGAAACCAAGAAACCTTTTACATTAAGTTATGTATCATAAAGGGCTTTTATTACAGATTCTTCAGAAAATGAAAAGCAAAAGGTAGAACACAGTGAAAGACTTATTTGGCTGTTTAGAGAAGAAAGAAATTATATGATAGACTATATTACTGAAAAAGTTCACATTTGCATGTAAAGAATAGGAATTTGCTTGCATATACCTTCAGCCAATTAATAAACTGGCCACTTCATTATGTTGTGAAAGACAAAGGCTGACCCTCACCTTCATGCAATGTATATTACTAAGAACTTCTGTGTGGATCCTGGTTCCATGGACGTCAACGTGGATTTTACCAGTGACTCCCATGCAGTCAGGATTTCATTTTCTGTTGCGTTTTAGGGCAGTAAAGCAAAAAGAGTTCAGGGAGATAAAATACATATTTCCACTACATAAGGCAATATTTTTAGGGACGGGATAATGATGACATGGCTACGAAAAAAATCAGTTTTGTTCAATATGGGTCTCAGTCAAAGGCTGTTAAAAGCAACAGAAAGTTGCTCCAGCGAGTTTTGGATGAGGCACTTCATGGTAAATTACAGTTTAAAAGTACAAAAAGAAAGCATAGTTCAAGAAATACTGCAGGATAGGACTGCATTTTTTCTTTGAAGTGCACTGCATCCTCCACTTAAACATACAGTAATAAGAGCTGGATTTTTCAGCCTTTCCGGAAGTTACAATCATATGCTACTTCATGAATCTAAAGTATCACCTGACAAAGAACCCACAAAGTAGTTTACAAATATTAGGAGAGGCTCACGAGGCCTTACTATTATTCTGTAGACAGAGATCTCCTAAAATGCTAAGTATGCCATTGCACTATACGCTAATTGGGGGAAATAAACAATTAAACTAAAATGCTAGGGTTTTACACATCATGGAAACTCCAAAATTAGACTAGAGCACTGCAGTGTTTAGTATTTCTTCAAGCCAGCTAAGAACAGCATGAGGTAATACCTCTGCCAGGAAGTATAACTGTGTTTAGGAGCCCAAAACAAAATTAATGTTTTCTCTGAAAAAGGTGGGGAAAAGGCTTAATGATTTGACAAGCTGAGCATCACTGTAGTGTTTCTAAATACTATACCATTTACCAAAGGATCTCCTAATTTTGATCTATGATCCACAATGCTACCACAACTATGTTTTCATTTCAATTAATTTCAACTTTATGCCTGGTGGTAAAACACAACCTTTAGCAGAACAAATATGGAATAAAGCAAGAAAAGACACCAAAAGAGTGATGGTTTGGTTTTGGCTGGTTGGTTGGTTGGGCCTTTTTTCAACTGCTGCCTATACACTGCAGAGTATTTCTTACCTTGAGATTGCCAGTTGATGCTATGTGCAATTCTTAAACACTGGGATATTAATTTACATCTAAGAAAGATGGGGCATAAGGAATGCCATAGTTCTGTGTATCCTTAAGTAACATGTTTTTTATCATAGATCATGTTTATGTGAGCAATGTATGAAATGCCAGTATATACACATAATTTGTAGGTTATGTTACCGTGTTCTTTACAAAGTCGATTTAATTCCATTTGCTATAATCTAAAAATTCATAGACAAAATATGCACCTCTTTGCCCGTCCATATTCCCACACACATACTATTAAAACAAACTAACAGTGACAAAACAAAGATTAAATCTATCAGTGTCACTAAGCACATAATGTACAAGAACTGGCTGAGAAAAATCACCCTACCTTTTCATATGAGTGGTTCATAAACTTGACTGGAATTGCATGTGTGCTCACAGGCACCATGTTTATTTTCCAGCATATGCGAGTTGGTAATAAATAATGAGAAAAGGTAATGTATAGAGTACTGAAGTGATAAAAAAAAAAATCTGATCAATGCATTGATTTTTCTGTCTACTTTGACCTTTTACAGTAGATAAAAAACAGAAGTACCTAATCATATGACGTGCCACAGGAGAACTTAAAATGTAGAACTGACTAACCCATAGAAATGTATGACTAACCCAGTTTTGGGTCTGGGTAAGGATGTTCTGCAAAAAACGCAAGGCGTGTAACTAAAAAAAAAAAAAAAAGCATCCTGGTTTAAATCTTATCTTTCAAATTTTAAACAAAGCAATTTTAAAGAACATTTTTCCCACAGACTCCCTATCTCCCTATTAGCAGTAGCACTGCCGTTGCAGTCATATTGGTGAAAAGGTATTAAAAAAAAATTAAATCCTATCTGATCATGTTCATTTGTGCCTTCCCAACATAATTCTGTCATTTTGTGGCTAATATCACATGGGAGCATCTCTTTTGTAATTCTGTAACTTTTACTGCATATTACACGTCAGCATATCCCTCACTTCTGCTAATTTCTAACGTATTAGCATCATCTACGTGGGTGAAATTCCCTGACATAAGTACAATACCAATTGCAGTTCTGCAATGAAGATTTTAAAATATGCTTGCTGGTTTGGTATACAGCAGAGGCTGCTTTTGCTCTTTGTATTTCAATTTACTTACTAAAGCTGGCACATGTTCTTGTAGTACCTAAGAGTATTATATACTTGAAAAAAGGATACTACTTTTTATCTAAAAACCCAGATGTATGGATTCAAATTCCAAAGTTTTTATTTTTATTGCTTACTACTTTTTTTGGTTTGCATGAGTAAAAATTGAGTGTTAATTAAGTAAAAAAAAAACTACCTCAAAATTCTTACTGCACCTGGTAACTTGCCAGTGCCTTGAACATTATTTACCCATCCAGAATTTCTAAGGCTTATTTTTTTACCGCTGTTCCACCACAGCAGGACCTTGAGAAACCTATCAAGTCTGATTTGGTCTGCAGCTATAAAAAAAGTCTTTGGAGTTAAAAAACCTTGTACAAGTTTACTGAAAATACATCAGAAACTCAAGTTTCAGTTTGTGGCAGAAAGCAAAGGGGGCTGCACCACCCAACAGCTCCAAGACTTGAAGCCAGAATGAGTAACGTTAGACATTCAACACATCTACTATAACTGCAGGAATTCCATTCTTATTGAAGGCCCTTTTTTGCCTAAAAAATAACTTTCTGCTGGCTAAAGATATAAGATAACATTTAATCCAAACAGTCCTTTCCATTTTTTAATAAGTTTGTATATTCATGTATCTGTGCGCGTGTGTGTGTGTGTGCTGAAATTATAAACACATATAGCTTGAGGGTTATCTTACTTATAGACCAATGTCTGGGGCTTTGTAGAAGGGAAAGCCTAATGAGTTAAACATGTTAACTCTCTTGTGCATTACCTAAAGAACAACAATACCTTCACAAAAGCATTCCTTACAGAAATAGTTCAGATTTTTCTAAAAACTTTATAGCAAAAAATAGCAACTTAATACTTGCACTGTCCTTCCAGGAACAATACTAATCATTTTCCCCCTTGTGTACCCACATAGCAGGTTCAAGATTCAGTTCAACATCTTCATACTCAAGCACTTTGACAGCTCTGGGCTATATTTTTCCTGGACAAATGGGTTAAACTCACTTAACTTGAAGAGTTAGATGAGACACAGAGCACTGCACAGGAGTTCAGGTGTGTGCACTGTAATTACAGCAGACCCTTTTATGACTGTTTTCAAGCAGATGACAATACTTTAATGGAAACCTGTGAACTTCTCAGATTTTGCCTTACCTTCCTCCCTTCCGACTTTTCCTCCCTGCCTTCCACAAATACACACAACACCTTGTGCGCTTCTGAAAAAACATTCTTATAGCTCCCTTTCTAGCCCAGCCTCCTTTCATTGTGGTTGCTGCCAGCACTTCAGAGCCATGTAAAGTCAATCTGTCTGTGCTACTTGAGCAACTTAATGTGAATTTGGAAAAGTACGCAATGCCAAGACTAGACTTCATTCAGATCAGCCTATCTTTCAGTAGTTCAGGTTTCCATGCAGTTGCTAAAATTTGCATTGACATGCAAATGAGACTAACTGGCTAGTTAGACAATAATCTTTACCCTTATGAACAGTTATAGCAAGCAAATCTCCAAAGCCCTAAAATGTTATCAAGCAGTTTTCCAGGAGAGGCTGTACCTCTGAATAACAAACAGTATCCCTTTAATGCCTACTCAAAGGTGGAACACAAACAACAATAGAGCCTTTTCAGGACAATGGTATGATATCAGTAATGGCAAGAACATGAGAAAATCCAATTCTCTCATGAAATTCACCTTGGCCTAGGGCTGTGTTTCTCCACCCAGTGGGTGTGACTGACAGGCAAGCATTGCAGAGGGCCCACTAGTCACACCTAACACTTGCAGAAAACAAACCAAGAAAACCAACACAAAAAAAAAAAAAAGAAGGCACTGATCCCAGGATGCAGCAAAGCTAAGAAGCCTGCTCATCATCCTGCCCCAAGCTTTTTCCAAACCCTCTCTAACCTGAAGCTGTCCCACAGCAATGTACACTTTTCACATGATGCTCTTCTGTTCACTGGCACCAATGTACTTCCACACGTGGGAGCAGGACGGGGGTGTGTGGCCCACCCACAGCAGAGCAGGGCAATGTCAGGGCTGGTAACAGAGAGCTCCACCAGCAGCAAAGCAACCACCAGCATCCAAGAATATGCCAGCACATTTTTTGGCCAATTTTTCCAAAGTGATTCTGGCATTAGCCTTCCTACATACACAATTGTTCAAAATTAAGTTCATGTAACGAAGTTAAAACATGCTCCATGCTATAAGTTTAAAGCTCTGTGTCGCCCCAGGAAACACTAGCATTACTCTCTGGCCCCTTTCTTCTATTTTAATCAAATGAGCAATCAAATCACTTCCATATGCATAGCTATTGATAACAGCATGATGTAAGTATTCAGGAGATGGAAACAGCACATGAAGACAGATTGCCATGACAATAATAATAAAACTAAAGCTTTATACAAAGTTTAGTCTACAGGTTACCACAGTTTGTTAGACAGTATGTGTATGTATATAGGAGACAGCCCAGAAAACATGAATCTAGGAAGACTGTCAAGCTTGCAAGCCTACACTGTTCTCCACACACATGTTGGCTCACTCACAGCAAGTTTGGGTATCTTTGCACAGTTCTCACCTATACCATTTCAAACTATATGCCACCACCTAACATTAAGTTCCTGTAGATTATAGGCAATCACATGAGGATCTCTGAGCAAAGGCATATGTCAGCACCGAAACGATAGCTGCCTTCCTAATTTTATTAGCATAAGACCATTTAATTATCAGCAGGTGCAAAAAATGTAATCACTATGTTGCAGTATTTAAAAAAAAAAAACTAGGCTAAACTTGCATAATAGAAATCACATGTTAGGAAATAACATTTATTAAGCAATGAGGCATTAAAAAGAAGTACAGTGATTATGGGGCAGAACAAGGCAAATTCTCTGGACCATATCTTTCCATGAGATTAGCAGGGGAGAGCCACAGTAAATTGACATATCTGGACTATGTGTTAAATAACACTTTCCTATGCTTCCATACTTCATTCAACCATTCCTGCAGACTGCTGAAATACATTCTTTTAACATCATTTGCAGGCTCATGACCAAAACTGGAATGGTTTAAATCATTAGAAAGCCCAGATAAATTCTTAGCCCAAACGACAAACTCCTTACTGTCTTGAAATCCGTAAAAATTAAGTTTGTGCCTCTTAGGAAGGACCATCTCCTTCTTACAGGGATTGCAGACCGATTTTAACAATCTGTACAGCCTGAAGACCCTTGGATCAGATGACTACCTATATTCAGTCCCTGCTAACAACAAATTCAAGTTGATGGCCTGCAAGAGACAATATTTAAAACTGAATTTTGTTCTTGTTCACACATAAGCATACCCACAGTCCTTCCTTCTGTAGGGCAGATTTGTCAATTTTGTGGTCACAAAATAAACAGCAGCAATCAAGATCATCTTGCTGATTTCAGGCATTCCCAGGAGAAAGCTTCCTGAAATACTCCACAAAATCAAGGTCTGTGAAAACTCTGTGGGTGATGTTTCACTTTCAGGTATCTAAGAAGATCACTATCCCCATCCTGGCACTGAAGAACATCCAAAACATTCACCAACAAAGAAACAAAGCTGCATGACTACTCAACTCCTTCACCATTACCAATGTTCTCTGCTTTAAGGGGGCAAATATAGTCAGCAGTGTGTAAATCACAACACAGCGAAGCACAGCTGGAAGCACAGACAGACACCCCACCTTCAGAATAGGCAAGTAATAATAATTGCCATCCACACTTACAGAGGATTCTTCTGTTGCATTACTAAGAGCATAGGGCATACATGTGAGTAAATTACTCCCTGGTATGCAGTGAATTCAGAATATGTGGCTTTGTGTGTGTGGAGTTAGAAGTGGTTGTCCACAAGCAATGTTTGACTCTAGGAAGTGCACTGTTATTCCATTAAATGACATTGGCAGCCCTTTTACCCAAGGTCTAGGTCTATAATTAACTTTAGGAATAATACTGTATATGAAATTGTTAAAGATTTACTATAAGATAACTTGCAACCACCTGTATGAATGAACAAAACAACCAACAGCAAATTCTTTTCCCTAACCTTCTCTTTGCAGTCTCTCCCTACCTTCCTCCTGCCACCATCACATGCCTGGGAATATTCCTCTACCCTGCAAACTTCTCAGTGTCGAGGAAAATACTTGTAGTTAAACAAACTAAAACCACTAACAACTGTACAGGTTTCTTGCTCAACTGAATAAGACAGACAACCAAATGCTGCTTATTATGAAGGGGCTGGTGCTGAAAGGATCTTTCCCTTTTTTCTCTTGCATGTTGCTGTTACTTTAAAGCAACACCCTCTCTTTAAGGGTGTGCTAGATAGGGGAGAGGCTTAGCAGATGATGAATAAAGCGAATAGTCTCTTTTGAAGACTGACTGAAATGCGAAGCTGTGCTTTGCAACCTGGGCTTTGATGAATCATCTGAACAGAAGGCTTCCCCTACAATCATGCAATTTTACAACTTGTGGCCAACAGTCATGCTGCATTTATGGCTACTATTATCAGCCTTGGTGTTTAGTCAAAAACCAGAAGATTAAAGCATTAGGTGAATATCACAGACAGGATAAGAAACGTTAGAGAAATAGAAGTGGTAGATATATTTTCCCGCTTCAGCTCCACAAGGTGGAGAGAAGCTGAACCAAAATCAGGCAAACAAATTTCATCTGGGGAAAAATGTACAAAACCGTTCAGTTCAGGAGTTTTCAGATTTATGTTGGTGAAGTTTAGGTTCTGAACAGCCATATACTTATTATCAGAACTTCCTAATTATAACTATTACCTTAAACTTAATTTTCTTAGTAGTTACAACAGGCTCACAGATATTAATGTAGCTGCAGATCCACCTGCAAAAAAGTGTAATACTAAACTCCAAAGGAACTTGACTCCCAGATACAGTAAAACCACAGGAGTAAGCAAAAACAAACTGGGTGGGGGAGGGGAGAGGGGTAATGCCACAAAAGCAAAAAGGTTATTATATATCTTTATAGGTTATTGTTTATCTTTATATATCACTGAGCTTTACTCAGAATTCCTCTTAAAATGTTCAGTGTTCGCTGTTTGCAAAACTGTAATCCATGTAGTCCTATTGTAAGAACTGTCTCTCTATTCCTGTCTCAGCCATGTGCTGTGTACTTCCCGTTTAGTCAACTACAGAAGAACAGAAAGAAAATACAAATGTTGGCATAGGTGATTTCAAGCTTTAGTTGTTTGACCTTTTTGTATAAGCTTTTGGCATCTGTGACTTGGCAGTCAGAGTGCAGGCCAAGCCAGGACAAAGAGGAAGACAGGAAGCAGAAAGCTGGCCATGTCTCCTTGGCAGTCAGCATTGCAACAGGGTGAAAAACCACATCGTTGCCAAACCAGAAACAGTGGGGGAAGCCCAGATAGTTGGCAAGTCACATATGGCTGTATTGTACATCCTAAACACTAAATGCCTGATAAACTTAAATGCTATGCCAGAGCCTAATCTATTTAAACTGTCTTCTGTTGTACAGGGCAATACTTCATTTGTCCTTGTTTATGTGTTTCCTAAAGAACTGACACAGCATTGTCCCTTCCTTCTAAGGGCTGGCAGGTTAAAAGCTTGCTGCTACTATATGTGTTAGGAGCTTTCAGAATCTTTCTAAAAAATCCTCTAAGATAATGCCAGAGCAGGGGACCCCCACCACACACACTCATTTTCTGCCTCCAATCCCCACTGTTGGGCATCCAAGCTTTCAAGCACCCCCAGGACATACAGTGCACAGCCAACTGCACCAAACTGCATTTACCTCTTTGAAATTTTTTTTTTAATTCTTGCCACATTTGTTCAGCAGGACTACTTGACTTCCAATATTTGTCCAAACATTAGGTAAACATCCAGCTTCAAACCTGTGATCTGGGATGAGAGAAGGGCTTTGGGTAAAGGTGGCTGTCGGCCCGCCACCTCTGCATCCTCCCAAACCCCTGAATGCAGGGATGCTGTTTCAGGCTTTGCTGTGGGTACGGTTCCCTCCCTGGGTGCAGGATCAGGTAGGTCACTTCCAGCACGATAGTCCGCAAATTGCTGCAGGCTGCTACCTGGGGCAGTGCAGTAGTGGTGCTCGTGGCCGCAAAGGCTGAGGTGGGAAACCCTGGGACACCGGCACTGCCAGCACAGGCAGATGGAGAAACACTATAGGCGCTTCCTCCATCAGTTAGTCAAGGCTCCTTGCACTTAGAGCGGACCACAAATTTTGAAGGGGACATGGCAGAGCAGGGTACATGTTGCTCTGCTCCCCGGGAAGGCCTGGCTCCTTGGTGGACCTGGAGACTGACTTACGTGTAGGAGGCCCTCAACAGCTTCACAGGGACTCTGGTCTCCCAGAGTGACCAGAGAACAGCCACTCTCTCAGAGAACAGCCTTGTCCCAGAACCAGCTGTTTAGGAGGCTTATTGATAGGCAAAACACAAGAGCTATTTCCTTTCCAAATATCACCCATGCTCCTGTAAAGCCTTTGGAAGGGAGGGGGTGACTGCAATTTATATACATATGTGTTTACCAATTAACCATTAAATTAGTGTTGTCAAAGGTGACTGATAATCTCTTTACAGGTGTAGAATGCATTTCTCACTTCTGCCTTTCAGACCTTTCATTCCTGTGGCCAGGCTTTTACTATCTTGACAACCCATTTTATTTTAAGGAATACAATGAATTACAAGGCATCATTTTTTAAAATGCTGTTTCTGCCTATGGGCCGTGATCAGCATTCTCACAGACTTCTGTAGTCAAATAAAGGAGAGAATAAGGATTTTGCTTATGAGGTTCTTCGCCACCAAACTGAATTTTTATTGCTCATGAAATGGACAAAGTCTATTAAATGTTTCATTTTACTCCCAGAAGCACTCTGTTCTCTACCATACTTACACTCTAATCACAGCAACAATGCTGAATAACTGTGCTCCTAATTAAGGGAGCAGCACGTAAGAGAAACAGCTAGATAATTCCAATTTATCAGCAAGATTGATTTATTGATTGATTGGTAGAAAGAGTAAGGAGATAATCAATTAAAAGTAATTATCACTTCCTACAATAGAAGTCTAAGAAAATGTCTTGTCATCACGAGGGACAAGAAGTTCTTCTGAATTCCTGTAATAATCAATTGTGTGGGATCCCACGCATGAGCTATATTCCCTCCCTCACAGCCTATCTTTATAACCCAACAGAGACAGAAGTATCCTTAGAACTAGACCCTAGCTTATGTTGTTAGTGCTTTAACATCTGCTTTTGCTGACTTTCTTCAATTAGCTTTTTAATATATCTCTGTTGTTATGCTTTAGTACTTACTAACCTGATCATATTTATTTGATGTCTACTATAAAAAAGTAAATATACTTTTTAAAAAACAGCATTTAAGATTAGGTCACTTCAATGAAAATTAGGAATGGGCAAATCAGTTGAAAGAAGCTTTTGTTTTTCTGATGGCCTTTCACTCCCATTTAGAATCAAACTTTCTGGAATTCATTAAAAACTGAAGCAGTTAATTTCACTTACTTGCTTTTGGGCCATAACATGCCCGTTTAAAAACCTCCTGGTAAACAATGCCTTCAGCGATGCTCACAAACACTGTCACTTGTATCTACTTCCATATCTTTCCCTCCCTCATTTGAAATTTAAAGTAAAAATTCTTCACCAAGTCCCCAACAAGTTTCTGCATGTCAGCTGAAGAAACGCATGAAGACACTTCAGTGCCCTTTACGAGTCATCAGGCTGCCTCACGCCACCACCTCCTGGCCCCACACACGTGCAAACCAAAGCTGAACTCTCTGTGGGGCAGAGACCATCATCTAGACTGCTGTGGGACAACCAACAGCCTTTCTTCTGCTGCTGCTACTACATAATTATTGACAACAACGAGTGGCTTGGCCTGGAAATACAAATGCCAAAATGAAAGCAGACAAGATAGCAGTTTCTTGGATGCTAGTCCAAGTTGTATGACTAAAGAAGTCTCAACACACTTTCAAAAAAAATACAATCTTTCCTGCTCCTCAGCTTGTCCAAACTGAACTGATCCTTTGAATCCTGTCATCCCTAGAGAGCATGCTAATCCAATTCTGTGACTGTGCTAACTCGTGTTTTGCCTAGACCCTAAATACTGAGCTCTCCATACCAGCGATAGTCCCTCTGTCATGGTGCGATCCCTCACAGGACTGGGGAGCTCCTGACTGCAAAGAAGGATGCAACATTTCAGCCTTTCAAAGTCACACTGAAGCTTTTCATTCCCACAAAATGCAAAAGGAATTAGAGAGAGTTACCTTAATGTATATGATAGTGAGTAGAAAGATATTATCTAATATGTATTCCTATATTATAAGCCATTAACCAGTTTCACAAAGCCAATTAACTCATCTCATTATAAAATACTGTAACCTCCAGCATTTTGAAGTTTGCAGGAAAGATCTTTGGCTGCTTTTGCTCTCTAACGCTGAATAATGCTTGTGATTGGAAATTATTTTTCTTTTACTCTATAAGAACAATTACCACAGCTATCACACAATTATTGCAATTATAGTCGTAAGAACTGCTGTTCAGAGCTGTTCTCTGTAGCACCATTCTGCAATGCCGGGAACATTTGTCTCTTCTAATGATCACCAGCACAAATGTCCTTTTGTAGCTCTTTAAGTGATTTCATTTCTTTCTATTAATATCCTGTTACTTGCTTTGGGAGAAACCAAAGGAGACAGGCCCCAATTAATATATACTTTTAAAGCAAAGGCTTTTAGTGAAGCCAGAGCTGAGGCATTTTAAAACAGGAATTGACACTTCCCTTTATGACAGTCTAACATTTTCAATGTGCCTTGCTAAATGCATAGAAAGCCCCCAAAATACTTCAAATCTGTGTTTCATAAACTGTACTCTAAGAGAAGTAGCCATAAAGTTTATTGCAGACCTAAAGTATCTGCATAAACCCGGTTAATTGAAAAGTGGGTGGAGAAGGCTGCCAAATTAAATGTTTACATTAGCACAGCTGTATTGTAAAAACATTCTGCCCCCTGTGCTTTGTAATTATAAGATATTTCTGGACTGTGTATCTCTGCAAAGTTTATCTCTACTGCCAAGAGTGTTTTGGCACAGAGTGTCTGCAATTTTTGGCAGCCAGAGAGCTCTCAGCACAGGCAGTATCTAAAATGGCTGCCAAACAGTTATCCTGAAATGTCGTCAACCTAGTGTCGTCCTGTGTGAAGGGCAAAAGCCAAAGCTGGTTTTAAAACCATCTGATTGTTTTAAATGAGGCAAGGAGCTGGGTTTCCAGGCAAGCACGGGACCTGGCACCATGACTTGGTCACACCAGGCTCGCCAGAACACCATGCACAGCAGCGGGTGGGAAGGCACATGGACTGTTCCAAGTATCCTGTAACTGGGAAAAAGGGGGAGGAGGGGTTTCCTGAAGGGAAGCTTAATTTTATTGTTTTAAATTATGCATAAATCGTCATATGCTTCCCCTGTGCCAGGAGCACATGCGTTGGGACCTTTGCAAAGCACAACTATTCTGCATTTGGTTGCAATGCATCAGCAAAGTCCCAGACTCCTGATACCTCCTTCGCACTGATTGCATTTGCCCACTTCTAAAGAAAATTTCTCTCTTTTCCAAGCAACCAGCAAAATATACAAAACCCTTCCACACATCTCAAGCCTCTGCTGTGCCAGCCCCTCTATATTTGATTTGATAGGAATGTCCTCACCAAGCTATCCCACCCTGGGCCAGAACTAGGAAACCTTAGCTATTCTGTCCTGGGTCTGAATAATAAAGACACAGGAGTATTCTTTCACTGTGTCCATTGTCGAACTGAATATAATGTGGAGATTCCTTGGGCCTGCTTACTGTGGTGTAATCATAACTGACCATGACTGAAGCAGAGGCATTTCGAGCCTTCGCTGACACTGCTGCTTTCTTACTGCTCCCTGAAGAGTTTCTCAACAGCCCCAGGTAGACCTGATGGTTTGGGTAATGACAGGTGACACTTGAGCATATCATGATGTTTCCACTGAATTTCCCTTAAAAAATATAACTCTACAGGCATTTTATCATCACTTGGAATTAAAAAAGAAAATAGGAAGTGTCCACACCAGAAGAAAATAGTCCATTAGTAGAAGAATCGCAACTTTACAGGCACTAAGTGAATACAAAGCTTGTCTTGTGCGTGCTGTCCCTGTCTATTTACTGTCCAAAACCTCCCTATCAACTACCATTATATAATAACATCTGAACAGGAGCTTTTTATGAAAACGCTAGTCAACTGATCCATGAAATGCTTATTGTCTATGGCCACATTGCTGCATCAGAAGACTTCAGATCAAGCCCAGTCAATTATTTATATAACTTTTATTTCATTCCTAATCCTTTCTACTCTACCGAGCAAATCCTTGTCCCTGTAAATACAAGGGACATTCACTGTGATAGTTCTGTCCACTCAACAGGCTTCTGAATTAAGTGAATTTCACCCTCTGTTTAATTAGTAATCAGGGTCAAAGTCACACAGCTATGTAATGCTGATGTCCTTGTAAAGTACCAGTGAGCTAGGGTTAAGGTTCCAAAGAGCATGGGGACTGCATCAGCATGCAATTTCAATTGGTTTCTCGCCTATTAATATTTAATAAGTGCACCTTTTAACTACTCTCTACCAAAAAAAAAAAAATAAAGACAAACAAAGCTAGCAAGGGATTATGTTCAAAATATTTTACCAGTCAGATATGCGCAGGGACATCTTTGTCACCTCTGTTTTCCAAAGAATCTGCCATCATTCATCTCCTGTATGTAAAACATTATCCTCACAAAATTATGTCATTTTCTCTCTCTTATCTCCTGCTTACAGCCTCTACAGATGAAGCTTCATTCTGTAAATACTATGCCACTCTTTTTCCTTTCAAATGCACAAGTGTATTTTAAAAATAAATATCTACCTGTTCCCCATTTCTCCTCCTCACTGGGTTAACAAGACACTTTCAGTTACAACACTAAACTACAGGCCATTTTTCCCTATGGAAGCACCAAGTACTTAGTTTACTGGGAATCCCAAAACCTTCCTTTTTTACCTAGCTGGATTGAAAGAAATACTAAAAGTGCTCAACAATACATTTCTGCTCATTTATTAACGACAAAAAATAGACATATAAGAACAGCTTTCTCAAGCTCAAATTGCAGTGTCTCACTTTACCTGACCAGGATAAAGACAAGTATATATTTGCACGCAACTCAGCACTTTTGTGCTGTAAGCAGTAAGCAAATGAGATCCCATCCCCAGTCCCTGGCTTCTGCATGCTACTGCCAACTTGTTTGCTAAAGACAAAGTGAAAAAATTTTAGCTCTTCCAGGTTTCACATGACTGTGAAATTCTATTTACCGTATTAAAAAATGCCATTATATTCATGCTGTAATTTTAAAGCTGCAGGAAACATCCTTCTATCTTAGCAGTTCCACTAGTGTATTTAGAAAGGCCCCTACCAATTGGTTCACATTTTCACTGGCAGTGGCACTTGGATTTCTGAAGTGTTCAAAGGAAAGAAGGATGCAGGTATATTTTTTTTTTTTTATTTACAGTTACTCCTGTGTTATCTTCCTTTTGCTGAGAATTTTCAAGACAGTAAAAATCAAAGGTTTTCTCCTATCAAGAACATCACTACAGATGTTTCAGCTTTACAGAAGTGCTGTAAGACCTGCTCTTTCCTCACATGCCTTAGCTAATGGCTAGGTCTAAATTCCATAAAAATCATAAAAATCTGTTGGAAGAGAACACAAAATGTGTAATTGATTCTGAAAAATTAGGAGGCAAAAGTTATCACAAGTTAATTCTGCTTCTTGCATCAACTTATTAGTTTACTCTGCACATCTAGAGATCTCTAATGTATCTTGCATAAAGTATACAAATGCTGTATGCAAAAAACAAAGTTGCATAGATAGGTGCTCAAAAGTCAAGCTGTCACAATCAGTGTTGGCAAAACAATTTTTTCTTAGCTCTCTGGGTCATATGCCATGTAACTTCTTGTAATCCTTTTTTCATATTCTGCATCAAATGAGACTAATGTCTTAAATATTCATGCATTGAAGGTTTTATATAAACTTAGAAAGAAGCTAAATTCAGGCTGTATTGATACCCATGCAGCACCTGTGCATATACTTATGTGTAATAAAAAAAAAAAAACAACCTTTATTTTGCAAATAGAGTCTCTATTAGCGTAAGGATGCCTCCATTTTGTTTGGAAAACGTACTCCTGAGTCTAAATCTTCAACTGGAGATGATCTGCTGAATGAAGCATCTCCTTAGGAGCTTTTTTCACTAACTACAGATGCTCATGGCCATCTTTTGCTGTGTCAGGCCTGTCAACACTAGGCAGTTCTTCAGTTCTTGTGTAGACCATCAGAGCTTAAAGGGAGGAGGGATCTAGGCTGAACTACAGCTGGGATTCTGAAGTGCTATTCCTAGGAAGATACTCTGCACACCACCACCAAACCTAAAATAATCACTGCAGCACTCTTCAGTAAGGGTCATTTCCCCAGCAACACTAGTTTTTCTGTCTCTAGGTATTTTTCCCAAGAAAATAGTGTAAATGAAAATCGCAAGATCTTTTTATTTTTATACCAAGAAAGAATGTACTCTATGAGTCTCCTTACACATGCAAATCATTGTCAGCTTTTTTGATCAAATTATGTGCAAAGGACAACTGCTTTCTAAGGGAGCAAGCTTTGAAAATTTGAAGTCCAAATGAGAAGTCTGAAAGAGAATGGAAATTTTTATGCACTTAACAGTTGTCAACATGTGCTAATATAGTAAACTATTTAAACAGACTGAGGCATTTTTATTTAAAGTTTCTGCTTTGCTACTAACTCTTCATTCCATCACCTACTGAATTTCACTTCCACATTTATTTCTCTATTTCCTATTGTTATCTTCATTAAAACTATGATTATTTGTTTCTCTGATAGTATTTACCAGTTTTAGAGAAAAACATCCAGGGACTGAAGATTGGGATGCTTCTCAGTGAACAATGACTTCAAGACATCATTTTTATTTTGGAATAATGGAAGGAAAAGTAAGGAAACTACCTTCTTTTAAAAAATAGTTCATATGTCTTTATGCAATGAACCATCTCTGTTCTTCTTCACAGGCATTAGAAACTGTTGGGAGTTTTACCTAGTCTTATCTACTTCATTGTCTGAGTGAATTCTGAATTTTAATATGTATAAAAGAAACTAATTCCATTGCCTGTTGAGAAGAAATGTTTGCAAAATAACACTGAAATCTCATCAGACGACCAGCCTACCAGCAGCTGACTTCTGGCATTAATTTTGAAGCTAGTTACATTACATTAGCTCTTCATATGTTATGTACTGTGTACAGGGTGCCTACACCTCCACAGCAATACAGTCTTCACAGTCTTTCTCATCATCTTCTGCAATGGCTCGATGTAGGGACACAGTAAAGTCCAACCAGAAGCTTTCAATGCTTCTTTTTCTGCAACAGAAAAGAGTATTTTCTGGGCTAAAGGTGGGGCCTGCGCTGAAGGGAACATTCACAATACAAATTTAATATTCTTGCAGTGCAAAGTTTTACATCATGAAAAGAAAAAGACAAAAATGTGATTAGCAAACATTAAGAATATAATTGTCAAAGACTTAATATTTACTAGAAGCCAATTGCTTAAAAACATGGTTTTAATTGTGCATACATATTTTTATTCATTAAAATGAATAACCAATAAAATCCCGCACTATGGTGTCCCAGCCTCATAACACATTAATAAAGTTTCTTAAAGGTTTTGGCAGGGGGCCAGCACAGTCCATTAACTCCTTGCAAGTTGTAAAAAGAAGTAAAGTCATTTCAGGCTGCTTTGTGGTTATGAATGAAACAGCAGGCAGTCTGTATGGAAACGTCACTTTGGATATGGCACTGGTAATGGATGCTTTGCTGCTCAATCAAAGCAGTATGGGGATAAGTTAATGCACTGATTCACAATTTAAATCCTGAAGCACTGCAAAACTAATTTAGTTACAAATGGAGGGAAAATGGCAAAAGATTCCAAGTTATGAAGATCTGCTTTTTTTCCTAGTAGGTTGTCACACTGTATCAGCGTAGACTTGTCCATTGTGAAACTAAAAATTATACAATCAGTTTTCAGTTCTTCTAACAAGTCTGTAAGGCTGCTTAATAAGATCAGTCACATTTTGGGTACTAGTATTAACAAGTAACATAAGCAAATGAAGTACCATTTTGCATTATCTTACCCTTTTCTCTCTGAAATGTACAAAACATTCTAATTTTCTTGTTTTATTCTTTTACACAAAGGAGCATAAATAACTTAAGCAATTGGTAACTCAGTGGCTGTCTTTAGCTCTGTCAAACAATTTGAATTAAAGTGCTATACTTTCCCCTTAAGCTTTATGATACCATCTGTTCTCCCTTTTCATGACATTACAAACATTCCGTTTTGGAGAAGAGATTTAGTGTTTTGCATCCTTTTTAGAGCAAAAGGCAAATTTGAATGGTAGTGAATATTCTGAGCCATCCAAGATTTTCCAAGCAAGGGAGCAAATGGGCTGTAGGATTAGAGCATTTTCCTTAAGGTGTGGCCAGCCTTTGCTCTTGCCTTATCATTAAGCATAAACATGTACTTTAAGATTAAAAACATATTCTAAAAAAACCCAGCATATTAAGGGGTTTTTTTTAAGGAACAGTAAATGGAAAACAACTTGTGGAACAAAAATCCGTGGACTCCTTAGCAAAACAATTAAAATGCCACAGACTGTTCACTGATGCTGTAATAATAGTTTTGGGTATTTTGACGACAATTTCAAATTCAAAACTAAAAAGTTACATAAAATTTCCAGTGTGCAGACATCCCTGAAGGATTTGGGAGGGACAACCAACTAATCAGCTGGAAAGATGTATTAATCTTTTACCTCTGACAGCCCCAGCTCAAGTGTGGCTTAAATCACAAATGCAGAAGTTGTTTGTCTAGCACCTAGTGGGAATTTGCCACATTACAAAACCACAAAATGTGTTAAAATTAGCAGTGTCTTCAGAGGACGCCAAGTAGTGAAACAGACGGGTTGTTGAGGCCAAGGGTGAAACCCAACAGCACTCGCTACAAAAGCAGCTTACAAAGTAATTCACACAACTATGTCAAATTCCTATTGATCTAGCTGCCACTGGGCACTAACCATTTGCCCACATCAACATCCATAAACAGCAATGACATATTTCTGTACCAAAGACAGCCAAACACTTGCAATTTCATACCTAAGATAGTTTTCAAAAACTCACTTAGGCACCTGGAAATTTACCCAATTCATTACATGATATGCAACTTGTTTGCTCAGGATCACACCTTTCTGACCCAAAGTACATCAAGCAACCTGGTTATCTAAAGATTTTCCATTGGTTGGGGATGGAAAATAAGAGAAGACATAGTGATGTTAAAAGAGCTAATAAATCCTGTGGTCCTAAAAATGTTTAGAACCATAAATGTGTATTTCAATCTATGCAGTGAATCACATCTCTTAATGACTCCAAGGTAAACTGGGAATAATTCTACAGACTTCATTAGAGCTAATGCAGATTTATGTAGCCAAGTGCGAAGTTTGGCCCAAGAATTGTGTTTCACACACAACTGAACGTCAGCCATCTCTGAGATATGCTTTTTAAGCTGCATACGACTCACAGACGCCACAGTTTATAAGCCTAGCCTAATAAATCCATACTGTTGAATACACATCTAACTTGTGAGTAGTCATATTGAATCTCAATGGAATAATTTAAGCAGGAAGTAAGATATTCCATCCCAGCTGTCCAAAAAATTAACTTTCTTACAGAAAACAATCCACAAACCATAACAACAGATCTGTCAACCTTGCAACTGTAAAAAAATACCATATATAACAGAAACTGCATTGACAATTACTGACATGATACATGTATCTAAGCTGAATTGTTTCAAGTCTTTGGGATCTTAGGAAAGAACAGTCAAATTGCTTTTGATTCTCAACTGAAACACTCATTTTTCCTGCCAGCATTCACCTTGAGTGGGAGTAGGAGATTGCCTGTGAAAGGTGTTTTTGAAAATCCCCCCCCACGTAACTTCTGGAAAAGATTGTCTGATACTATAGGACATGTTCATCTTCCCAAAAACACCATATTGCATTAGGATACCCAGCCTCACTATTCACAGGCTTAGAAACCTATAATGGAGGAAACAGATCTCAAAAAATGACCCTGGGCGTTTTTGCATACTCCCGATAAGCAATTTGTTTTCCAAAATGGAACATGCAGGTTATTCATCCTGAGTAATCTCTCCTTCCTAGTAACATTAAGGACACATATGAACAGCCATGTCTCCCAGCATTACATGGTTCCAAACAATCATTCACATCACTCTAACAATCAGTCCCTTGGCGTTTAGATCAGTCTAGTTTGGGCTATTTGCTATTCGGCTTTGTTTTGCCTGGGTTTCTTTTTCAGTGTTAGGCAAAAAAGAGTGAAGGCTCTTCATCTGTGCTGAAAATAAAGGAGGAAACTTTCTCAAAAACCTTTTGTGGTTCTTTTTGTAGTATTATTATTTATTTAGTGATTGCTGTCAGAAGTTTGGAATGCTGGAATAGTCGCACAAGAGAGTGATTAGTGGGTCAACGACTCTTGTCTTAACACGGATAACAACAACCAGACTATTCAAAATAGTAGCAGGAAAATAGTATAGACTCGTTTCCCTAACAAAGGAAAAATGCATTTATATTTTGTTTCTATAATGCTTTTTATAGTATAGAAAAATTATGTCAACTCTTGTTTTACTGCTCTTAGATCAGCTCCATGAAGAGAAAGTCTCAGATAACTGAGAACCGTCTGCACTAGTTGAATATAATCTCTTTTACAGATCAGACTTCTTGAGGTGTGGCCTGGGCACAAACCACAGACATGAATATTTTGCTAAAATTTAATCTGCTTAGTCACTTCCAGTTTTGATAGCCATTCCTGGCATGTACAAGATAACAATGCATGCCCAAGACATGACTGATGTCAGTCAGGAGAGCAACCACAGTCTTCAAGCCCAGCTGACAGCTTAGTGCACCATTTACCAACACTGGAACAGGCCTGACTTCTTCCCAAAGAGCAGCTTGTGTTATGAGGTCCTCTAAAGCCACATGATGGAGCAATGTGGAGCGCTGTTGTGGAACGCTGTTGTGGCGCTGTTGCATGGTTGCCATTAAAGGACTGCAGCTCAGTTGAGAAGCAAAATGGGGCAGGGTCACACTTTTCCTAGGCTGCCAGCCCTGCAAACTCGACCAGGGCTTTGCACCACCTCCAGTAATAACCACAACAAACCAAAATATGGATGTGAACACCTGTGCAAACCCACCCTTCTCTGATCAGCTGAATTAAGCAATCCTTTCTCTGACTTTCACATTCTTCTGTGCCTCTCCATGGCTGCAGTGGCTGGTGAAGGAGAAGGAGAGCAGAGACTGCTGGAAGCTACCTCCCTCCCACCTCTCTCTCATTTCGGAGAGACTTGGTGTTCTCTCTCATGTTTCTAGGAGAAGAGCACACAAAAACTGCAAATGGCATTTTGTTGATTGGCACAGGAAGGTGTGGTGAGACCCATCCACCCTGGTGATCAGCCAGGAAAGCTGGAATCTCCACAAGGGAAAAAATGCCATGAACCTGAGGGTCCCAACAAAAAAACAGAGGTTAAGCAGGCCTGAGGAGGAGGCATGGCAGGGATACAGAGCTGTCAGCAGCCAACACAGGAGGGAATCACCCTAACACCTACTCGTGGTTCAACAAGAAACACAGTGCCTTAGCAGGAGATTAAGTAACTCTCCTTCCCCAAAACATGGACGAGCGCATTTCCTGGAGATGTGGGCATGTATTCACTGCAAAAAGATAACCAATTTAGGGCTACTTCTGCAGTGTCACGTATAGGTTCATTCATTTCCAAAAGGAAATGGAAGTTCTCCTCTTTATTGAGTAAGCCTTGCTTTTGGATTTATAGCTCTGAACATGCGTGCTGATTTGGGATTCATTTTTCTACAGATACCACTATAGTAGGAACAGCATCATCTAGTTAATTAAATGGATTTCTACCACATAATGTTAATCCCTCAACACTATACTCTTAACTGTCCTTGCATAACTTATACCCAGATATTACAATACTCCATTGACTTTTCCATTTCACCATGCTTCAGGAATGTCTAATGAGTCACAGTTTGTCTAGATGCCTTCTGAGAGTCACAGTCTTCCCCACAGCATCTCACTGTATCCAGGTGTAAAACAAAATGGTAAACAAACTCACACATTGATCTCCCTGTTCTACAAGACTGTGGCACAATGGAGCAATAGATGGAAACTATAACAGGCAACATTTTCAAATCTACCTCTTTTGAGACTTTATCAGATCTATAGAATTATTTCTTTTTATTACACATGGCTGAACTCAATTTTCTTTAAATGAGTGCCTTTAAATGACTTGTTAGATATGAACACACTGTAATACAAAAAATGAAAAGAGAGAAAGGTCAGTTCTCAAAGTGGCAAACTATTAGCAAGAACTATGCCCATGCTACCTTTAGTGCTTTTACCCAAGTACACTATTTTTTAAAAACAATAGTATTTAGGACTGCTGTAGGGATGACTCAGGGGAACTTGCTGTATGATATATATAGATTTATGCATTGTATTTATAACCATTATCAAACATTTCTGCTTGCAAAGCTAAGCTATAAGTGATATCTTCAGCAATCATTGAGTAATTGCCATGCATAAAGAAAAGGATATTCTCAATAAATCTACATGTCATTTTTATTAGGAAGAATTAAAGAGTCATAAGTAATTTGTGGTGATCCTGGTGTAAGCTGGGGTCTTCCCTTCTAGAGATGGAGTTGTTGTCTATGCCAAGTGAAAACATATATCACTCACAGGAAAAATGGGGTCTCTCCCAATAAAACTAACTTTCCGTTATGGTTCCTCTGTCTTTCTCTTCTTCCTTTCTCTTGTGGAAAATTTTCCCATTCCTAAAACATTCTTCTTCATCCCTCACACTGCCCCGCCTTGGTTTTTTTTCCTTTCTTTTTTTCTAAATCCCTACACCTTGCTCCTTTCAGAATCCAGTACATTTGGTTAGAGTTTTCACCCTTACTACAAACAGCTTGGGTGTTAGATGTTTATTGCAGGACAGCTCTCTGCTAACAAAAAAGTACAGGAGGAAAAAAAAAACAAGCTATGTCATACAACTGTATAGCCATCTACAATTGAGTGTGTACACAAGATACCAAAGAAAGGCATGTCAAAAGTTGTCAGTGAATGTGGTTTAAAAAGAAAAATAAACTTAGTAAATGCCTACATGCAGTCTTTCACTTGGGAACACTGCAGAATGCACTGCAGATACAACGGTCTACCCCACTAGGTTGCATCTCCAAACTTTAACTCATGATCGTATTTCAAAGGGTGATCAGCACTATGTAATTCTGATGATGACTCAAAACTTCCACTTTACAAAATTCTAAAATATTAGAACTAGGTAGAAAACTTCCTTTTTCTCTCAGACAGCATTTGTCCTAAAGCATAAGTGCTCATACCCTTTCAAATTTATTTATTTTTTTTTTTTTTTAGTATTTCTGTCACAGCAGCCAAAGCTGCAGAGTTTGCAGGCATTACTTCTATTAGAGCTTGAGGTCATTTAGCAGTCATTGGAAAATTATCCAGTCTGCCTCCTTGGCCCTCAAAGCTGCCATAAGAAAAGATGCAAAAACATACTGTACTTAGATTGGTCTAGACAACTTTACACACACCAGCTGGCAGCGTCTTGTCATTATTCATAAATATGGTGTAAGAAATAACTGCTTTCCAGATTTTGTATGAATCCCAAATATAAGTGCTCACATTTAGCAGGCAAGTTGATGCTGGTTTATGTAACAGTTGGGGATTTAAACCTCCTGGAAAAGCAGTGAGCCACTTAACTGGTGACCGTGCAATTTGACTACACGATTTCTGTACAAGCTGTAGTCTAATTGGACCTGAGAACAAAGGTGGCCCATTATGCTGAAGTGATATTTGCACTTGATACTGGTTACAGTAATTAGGCTCAAAGAGCCTGGAGAAAAGACAGTAGTGGAATGTTGTTGGTTTTATTTGATATTTCTCTCTGTAAAGTGCTTCATGACTCTAGGATGTATACCACACACATCAGAAGGAACTAACTTTATGTGCACTCTTTTCCCTAAGGGTCCTTCTAGAAGTAGCAAGTCACACTACCCTTGGAGAAATAAGATTAGGCAACTTCAGAGAAGATTCCCACTCTGCAACTGGAAGTGGAACCTGCAATGGCAAGTGTATTTTACGTCTAAACTGAATTTTAGTTTAAGCACATTTCCCCTCCTATTGTTTTTTCTCAATAGGAAAGGGAAAGCTCCAAAACTAATTTTGAATTCTACTTATTTTGGTTAACAAAATTACTTTTCCTCTTTTTCCCCTCAAGCACATCCTTGTTTTGGAAAGCACTGCATCTAACATCTAAATCTTTCAAAGAGGCAAAAAAGAGCTTGTGGTTTGGCTCTCACTTTAACTTCTAGTGGATAGCTTCTGGAAGAACTAATCTATTTAGAATCTTTCATCATTATTATAATTGATATGATACAATTGCAGGTTTCTTAGAAATTAGTTTTGCCATGGTTCAATCCTATTGGTAACAACATGAAAAAACCTTGTTTAATAGATTTTTCAGTCACTTTTTGGAGAGGCAGGGGAGACTTTTAGTACCATACTGCAACAACAGAACGTTATCTTTCTGCTAATTTTGAGTTTGAAGTGCAGCGGTTTTATATGTAACAAGCTGTCTCTGGCACTAAAAAGTTTTGAAAAATTACCTGAAACTTGTTTGGTTGTGTGCTTCTATTGTGAACCATGTATGTAAACCCTGCAAAGCAGCCATGCAACATTGGGTCTTCTTATTCAGAAAACATATTTCCTGAATATTCAGGCATATTTAGCCTGCCCATCTTCTGGCACAAGTGCAAGGCTCTGAAAAGCATTCTCTGCTGACCTGGCTGCATTCCCATTGTTTTACTGTTTGGATCAATAACCAGTTTTGAGAATCTCACCTGAACCTATTTTTACTCCACTCATCACTTTTTTCTCCTGCTGACACTGCTGTGCCAGCACACCAACAAGAGACTTAGCTGACCTCCCTCCATTTTGCATACACTGAACACAAATTTTGAGTGAATTCCAATGGCAAAATAAAATACTTCCTAAAGATAAATCTTATGCAATGACCCCATAAGCAGAATTTGGATGGCACAGGCTTTATTATATATGATGGTGCACTAGTCATGAACACAGCTCAGTCCTCACATCTTCCTTTCAGTGTAGTGGATCTGCAACCTCTTTATTCCTTCCTCCGTCCTTCCTTTCCTCCCTTCCATTTTTACCTTCTTCTCTGCTCTGCCTTTTAAAACTGCAAATTCATCAACTGGGTATAGCAGCCCACTAAATGCTGGAACCAAACACAGGTACCAATGATCCCAGAGTAGGCCTTCCACAGGAAAATGCCACTTAAAAAGTTTACATGACATAGAGGATATCTTAGGTATATTTTCATTTTCAGTGAAACTTACTCTGGAAAATGGCACACTGAAAATTTTTCAGGCTTCCCTGCTAACTCAGGAAAGCTTTGAAAACAAGAAGAAAATTTGGTTTGTTAGCTATTCATCTTTTGGCTTGACAGAGCTGGATAGAAAGAGAATATAGTTTTTACTTAGGAGGCAAGACTGGAAGACACACCAGGTCTCTGCCTGGCACAAAATAATCTCACGCTTGCCAACAACCACTCTCAGGGCCAGTGTCAGCCTCATGCCCTAGGGCTATACTTCAGGCCAAGGCTTTTTAGAGAAAATGTGGTCTGGCCACACTCTTTTCTTTATCCAGAAAACCGTCTTTATCCTGGCTGAAATTGTAAATAGGTGGTGCAGAGCTCCCTGTGATGGCTCTCCACCCTCTGTAACACAAGCAGCATCAAAATCTCCCCACCATTGTGCAGCAAGGCTGCAAAGAGGATGTGACCCAGGCTTACACACTTAAAAAGAAACTACCTTATTTGAATGCAACACAGAAAGAAGATCAACCCTATCTGAATAAAACCCTGTGTTTATGAAACCCTTGGCACCAGATCTGTTATCACAAACTATTTTGTTTGCATGTAAAAGAAAAGCTCTAAGTGAAAATTATTTATTCTTTACCTATTGTACAATGAAAAGATTAACCCCCTTAAGAGTTGGTTCTCTTTTTGAAGGTGTACATCATACTTTCATTGTCTTATTTTTACTAATGAGAGGTTTATAGTAGGTTTTAACTTAAGAATGATTGCTGATGGTGAAATGCAGTAATTATATGCCTTATGACAAGACACGAAGATGCATACTAGAGAACTTGCATAAAATGCCAACTTAATCTCCCTCATATAAAAAGGAATACTTTACAAGCTGGCAGATCTTCAACTTTGAATAACAAAACTCCTTTCTTGTTCTGCCCAAAACAAGAATGGGTTAACAAAAGCAGGAACTAAAATGTCTCTATTTTCTCCTCTCTCTTGTTCACAAAATATAGTATTACAGAACTTAAGGAATTTGAAATGCCATGATGTGAAAAGCTATGTGAAGCAAAAGAAGTCTCCTCTGATAATAAAAAAACAGTCCTGTTTGAAAACGAGTTCATAAGCAGTTTATAATGAGGGCCTTTGAGGTCCATCATATCCATCATATTAATTTAATTTAAAAGCAAAACAGAAATCCTAGGTAAAGGGCAAAAGCCATTATGGGCATAAAAGTTAAACTATCATTCCATCCTGTTAAAAAAAAAAAAAAAAAAAAAAGCAAAGAAGAAAGGAGGAAGAAAGAGAGAAGAAGCAGCAGCAAGCAGTAGGTAAGTCAATAGTGTTTGTACTTTTTCTGCATGACTGCATTTTCTCATACAAGAGGTACTTCTGGATTACAATGAGACTGTGGAAAACTGTCTGTTTAGGGATTAAGGATCCAGCAACACTGAATGTTGAGTTCAACATAAACTGGTCACTTGTTTAACTCTGCATTCACCATTGTCCTACCAAAACACTCAAAAAGTACCAGCTTTTAGTTCCACGGATAACCAGAAATGTATCTTCTTCTTGGTCTCAAAAAATGTTTTACAAATAAGAGTGATGTCGCTATAATTTTAAATGTAAATTACAATCAAGGAACTGGACTGCAGCTGTGGGATTGAAAGGCCAGTTGATGGTTGTTAACAGAGATTAAAAGTGTTCAAACAGTAAAAGCATGCGGCACATGATAAAACAGAGCATAACTATCTGAGAGTCTAAGAAAAAAATTAAAAATTGTATATTTAGTCTAAATTTCAGGAAAATCTTTGCAATCATGAGACATTTAGCTCTGCTGCATCTTTTCCCAAAGGACTGACGTAACACTCCCTTTGCCAAACCAGGGTACATTTGTGGAAGTAGGCATATTTAAGATGTGCATTTTAGTGAGACATCTGATGAGAAAAGTTAGGTATTGAAGGTGTTAGTCTCATTTACTTATTAGTATTAGAAGCCCAAGGACTAGAACACGTATATAATGTATCTTTTACATCTCTAAAATTTACTATATAAAAACCATACTATCCTACAATAAAACACATGATGTGTTACTTTGTAACACACATACATCACTGCATCAGTAACAAGAAGCACATTTTTGCCTAAAGACTTAAAAAGCAGCCCAAAAAGGGTAAATTATACAGGTTTTACTGTTGATGTCTCACTAAAATCCATCTTGCCTTTCTGCTTTGAACTTTCTCAGCTTGCCATTTTCCATTTAAACTGTACCTATGAGTGGCAGACAGACCAGCAAAGTGCAAGCTGTGAAAGTAGCAGCACAACACAATTACAAAGTTTCCTGCAGCCAAGCGAAAACTCTTATTCAGCAAACTAGACTGCTTGTTCACTAAAGACAAAATATACACACTCCTGCTAAAAGGCAAAAGAAAACCACTAATTGCCTGAGCTTAGAAGGCTACTTCCCCTATGGGCAGGTTATTCTGTAACTGTCAATTAATGGGTTTCTTGCACATTACACTAGCTGCTATCAAACACAGAGTGCTGCACCAAGCACTATGTACATGATCCTGCACCACTGATCCCATCTGATATGATAAAATTCCTGTGGTCATAGCACAACTCTATCTTACCATTTTACACACTTCCACAGAGAAATTGTGGCCTCTGTTTAAGGACTCCTCTGATTACATGCCATTTCTTCCTGCTGAGAACATTTAAGCAGGTGTTCAATTCAGTTTCTAAGAGCTCTGACAATGTACTTAAGGAAGCCCTGAAGAGAAAATGCCTTCCTGAAATGTTGACTGTTCATCATCTGGTAGCAGAGTCTGCCTCCTTCACCAGACAAACAAGCCAAGGAAAAGGGGGATTAGTGAAAACAACTAAAGAATGCAACATCCTATACCCACAAAAGTGGTTTATCTCTTTCAGATACACTGAACACTTGCTTCTTAGCTGATTCCCAGCAACTGAAATCTTCACATGGGGCAAGTATCTCTTAGCTTATCGGAAAGCCATAGGAAAGAAGAAAACCCTGAATTACTAACTTTAAACAAAACAATCTTCTTTTGGAAATAAGTGTTCTACAGATGAATGTCAGTATTGCTTCTCTGTAGGAGTAGGCATATCAACAGCCAGCCATTAAACAAGGAGTTAATAAGACAAGACCCAAATCCTCCAGCCCACAAGCCAATGTAACAAAATCTAAGAAATAAAGCTGACAGTACCTCTATCTCATAAATTCACTAAGCCTGTCACAAGACAGATGACTAGCCAAGATTACCAAATGCACCAGTGTTTTTGTTTGCATCTTAACCTCACTGAATGATGCTGACAGTGAGCGGAGTGTTTGTCTAGCAAGACAGGAGAGTCACAAGTTCCTAGAACTACTACCTCTTCCTTGTTCTCATTGCTTGTTGCTACACCCTCTCCTGGCATCAAGCCTTGAAGCAGACCTTAAACTCCTTAGGGCTGATATTATGTCTGTGCTTGTTTTGCACAGTGCCCAGTGTGATTATATTTTGGTCCTAAATGTCATTTCTACAGATTTTTCAAATATAAAGGAAGTGGGCTGGCTAAGGAGCACCTTTGGGGAAATGCATTGTCTTTATCAAATGTCTTCAAGATTTTATTCACATTTTTCTTGACCTCAGACTTTTACTTCATGCAATGGAAAATTTAAAGTATGAATAAAAATATTTTAAAATCCTTATTAAATCTTCAAAAGAAATCACAGACACGCTGTCCTGATGCTTTTGCTGCCCTCACACTCGCAGACATCCCCTATCCACACAGCTCCTTTAGCAGAGATGGAAATGGCACATTCCTAATTGTTCAGCTGATTTAAGCATTCCTTGCTGGGGAAAAAGAAACCAACAAGCAAACAACAAAAGAACCCTAACCTTTTTTAAATACACTAAAATTGTCTTGCAAGAGGTGAAAGAGCTTTCCAGCTGTCACTACTACATTTACCTTATTTTCTAAATTATCCAAACAATCAAAATAATATTCATCAAGTTGCATTTTGTGTACCAATCTGATTATTCAAATTTGAAACCTCAGTCCAACAGAATTCACTTTCTGAGGAACATATCAACTAAATGAAGGTAAAGAGATCCTAAGCATGGCTTGAGCAAGTGTTTCTGCTGGCCCTGTTCTTCATGATTAACAGTGAACTGGTTAACTCCTAGGCATTCCAGGGGTAATTGCTCAACTTTAAAGTCAGAGCCTCCCAGTCACAGAGGACTTCAAGAAGTTCACATCTTCCTATTTTTGTTTCAGCTTGCACAGCTGCAGACTAACAGGACAGTTATGCACCATGTCTCACTGTAAAGGATGTGCTCCCAAGTGTAACAGAAACATTTTTCTTAGCATTCAAGCTCATAAACACTAACAAATTTAAAAAGCAAAGGAAATATCAACAGAAGGGGTACTTGCAGCTGCCATAGGCATTTCAAAAAAAACCTCACAGATGCAGAGTGGGAATGCTGTAGCTGTTACAGTGCACCATCAGACAGTCCCAGGCAATCACCACCGTGCATGGCAAGTCTTAGATTTAAGCATGGACACTTAAATGTATCATGCTTTGGATGGGGTTCTAAAAATCACATCTACAGAGAACAAGTAGAGGATTTGCTGGAAGAAAGAGGCAGTTGTTTGACTTGCTGTCAAGGACAATCAAGGAGCATCTTCAGAGCAGAATGTCCTGCCATTTTGGGACTGCGTCTCAAGAACAAGGGGCCTTAAAAGCATGGGACCCTATGAAGTCTTACACACACCATGTACTTTCCCCTGAGGTTCACTGCTGCTGTAGGTAGTTTCATCCCACCCCCTGGACAGGGAACTGCAGCAAGCAGCAGTGTAGATGATTCAAACAGACACCCACTTTCCTGTAAACCACAAGCATCAAAGGCTGATGCACTCTTGAAAGTCTCTTCCTTTGGAGGAGATCTACAATGTATCCAAACCAGTATGCTCTTGAGGAACTAGGATTGTTAATCTTCAGGCTGCTTCTGTGCACTTTGTGTAGCTCTTTATTTTCCACCCCATGTGTGTAACACAGCGTGAGGTGTTGAAAAAAGTCATCTCCCATCTTCCAGCTCAGCGATAGCCAACATTGAGGCTTAATGCTACTTTTGACTCATTTGCAAACCATCTGCTGACATCAGCATAAGTTCTGCTACAGACCAAAAATTTCGTAAATTAATTGAATTTGGCAGGTGGGAAGAGATGGACAGCTGTTTGGTACAGCTTCTTTTCTGTCACACATATAAGTGTTTCTCCCAACATTAGCTGGTTATACAAGCAAAAGACTACCTAATTTTGCATCTAACGTTTCAGCTGTTGCTTCTGTGATCTGTGAGAGAAGCCCTTTTGAAATTCACTTTGACGGACACATTGGTAACCTTTAATGATTGAGATGGTAGTTAGAATTGATTATTTGTTCTCTGCAAGATGCTTACTTTCCTAATTAACATAAAACCATGAGATACCCAAAATGCGCAAGTCCACAGGGATTAGAGGGAGCATAATATAAAGGAATCAATGTTCATCTCTCTAAATCAACAGGATAACTGTTTTTCTTGAGAACATCATTCATGTTATGTTATTATTTTTTCATATGCTGAAGAGCCCATAAGAAGCACATTTCTCTGTTACTGCAAAACTCCACAAAAAATTTTTTACTCTGTTTAATGAATGAGGATGTATTTTCATATCATGTCATTGTTTTACTACTTCCCCTGTTTATTTGGACAGATTCATAGCACTGGGTAGGAAATGTATTGGTTGGCAACTTCAGTTTTGGAAGGGAAAGTAAACACATGGTGATTAGCAAACAGTGAACTCTACTGTGTTTAATTTTGGCTTAACAAAAACTAAAAACACACACACAGACAAACACATGAACCAGAGACCATTTTCTGTTTTGTTCCAAGCAGGAGCATTTGTCTGTACGTCGTTTCCTAACCCCGCTTTGGAGAGTTTCCAGGATTATACTTTTTTCCTTTTTTTTAAATGTGTTCACTAACACTGACTGCAGATGCCAATAAGTCACTACTTAAGAAGAGAATGGTAAATCACCAACAAGCAATTTGCTTCTGAGATGTAAATAAAATCACTAAACCATATAGATTAAAGGGAGTTTAAAAAAAATAAATTTAAAAAAATTAGCGTTGATAAATGAAAGGTTGCAAGAGTCATTTATAGAAGAACCCAGAAAAAAATACTGGAAAGAGTCTCAAAGAATTTCAAGCCTAAAGATAAATACACAACGACCACAGACGTTTCCAATTGTCATTGTTTTTCTTTTAGTACTCCCATTTCTTCTTTTAGTGTTTCATTGCCTCACTTACCATAGGAGTTAGGTTAAGGCATTCACTCTCAGTACATGCAAATGTGCTGTCTTTTCTGAGATTATGACAGCCAAATTTAAGTGGAGTTAAGTGGTCAGAGCAGAAAAATAGGAGCCCAAACTCGTACAACCTATTTTCAGTTCAGCCACAGAACCCGTAACACCACTTCAGGCAAGACAAATACTTTTTTCCTGTGTTTAATTTCATCTTGCCCTAACAACATTTCTCCAATTCAAAGAAGTGTTGGCCGTATTTTATTTACACTTGTAAAACAGCGTCAGGAATATATGGTGCAAGTAGACAGTGCTTTTACAATTCATTACCTCCCTCACCACACTTTTCTAACTACCTGGGAAGTACTGTTCCTGAAGGGTGCGTTGATGACCTCGGAGCCTCAGGTGGCTGTGGACTACAGCAACACACAGCAAAGCTTTTTACACAACGCTTGCCACATGCGATGCACAAAGTCATTGCTAAACAGCAGTCCGTACTCAATAAAGATGAAAAGCATTTCCTTCCACCAAGCCCTGCAGCCGAGGGCCCGCATCCGCCAGGGCTACTCGGCTGATTTCAAACAAAGGTAGGAAATGGCTGTATCCTAATGCTTTATTGTGGCCCCATGAGTCAGTGCTTTGGAACTCGGTACCTATTCTTCACTCTTTTACCAGAAGAAGGAAAAAAAACCAGAAAAGCAGCAGATAAACACTCCAGGCCGTTCAGATAAAAGCTTTGCTCAAGAGAAATCTCCTGGTCCTTAACTTTTCTTTTCATTTCCTAATCTCCAGCTCTGCAATAACATTTACTCACCAGCAGGAAATCACTTCTGGTGACCAGTTTTTCTACTGCTATGATGGCCCAGCACTGAGCTGCTGTTTCAAAGCCATGGTTGTTGCAGAGAAAGAAAGAGAGAAGGTGCGCAGGCTGAGAAGGTGACTCAGTAACCCTCCTGAGTGGAAATCCACTCTTGCAAACACAAACATAGGAAGGTTATTCACAATAGTAATTAGGGTAGCCAAGCCACAAGAAGTGCATTTTCACTTATCAGTTAGCATATTTTTTCGGGGTTAACAGATACCTTTTTACAAAAAGCATAAGCATGCAGAAACAGTGGAAGGGTTGCCAAAACCACATCGCACAGCTTTCACCCTGCTTTTCTGACTAGCCTATAACACTGTTTATGATGTGGATGACCAGATTTACGTTACAGGAGCTGTGCTACTGCATGCTGATATGGCATGCTACTGAGCAAATATCACAGCATTTAAAAAACTCTTTAAAAAAAAGGTATTGAAAAGTTTGGTATTATTTTATACCACTAGAAATCATTTTATCCACCACAAATATGCAGCTGCCTCTGAGGTGAACAGAGGCAGAGGTTTAATGCTGAAGTTAAAGATACTCACTATTTCAGAAGCTCAGTGTCTCAGAAATATCTCAAGCTGGAGTCTGACAAAACTCTGTGGTTACAAACTCCTACTTAATATAACCTTACTTTCTCAAAGGTGTGGTGACTGCAAGATATCAGGGTTAAACAAAAGATCCTGCACAATCACTACCACTATATACAGGACAGCTACCTCATTCAGGCAGGGGCAACTTTTCCATTCAAATGGAGACCCCAGTTACAAGATCCATTAAAGAATAGCATTAAAAGCAGACTAAAAGAGGAAAAAAAAGAGATGGGCTGAAATGTATTATACCATCTTTAACATTACTGAAAGGTATTATTATAGTTTTTACAACCTGAGAACTTATTTTATAGCATAGTCTCAATGATGTGGTACAGTTCACTTTTATATGACGATTGCCAATTGTAAAAATAATGTCATTGTTCTCCTTTTGAAAGTTTCAGCCTATATATGTATGAATAATACAAGGATTAAAATTAGTCTTCTTTTTTAGATTTCAATAACATTCACTAAATTCTAAAATCACCAGGTTCTGCATTTTATGAAAAAGAAGACTCAGTTACTCCCTATATAAAGCAACAAGATTGAACTTCTGTTTGTCTTAGAAAATCTTGATCTAACTATTGTTAAGGTACATACTTACATATACAATGACTATCATTGATAATTGACTTCTTGCTCCTTTAAAAGGTACAAGTAATGTCCCTTTATTCCCCTAAAAATATTAATTTTAATTCTAATATTTTAAATACTAATAATTTTAATAAATAAAATTTTAATTAATAATATCTTTCCAATAAAACACTATTAATCATCCAAGTCTTTATCATATTTTAGGGAGTCAAACCATCCACACTACCAAAACTGAATATGGAGTGTGTAACAGCTTATAACAAGGAGAAAACTGTAAGAAACTACCTCATACTTTGCCAACGTATCAATAGTCAGAACTGTTTACAGAGGTACAAAAACTACGGAGAGCACAGTTTATACAACAAAAAAGGAAATGTACTCTATGCAATGGGAAAGTTAAAAGTAAAGTGCAGTAACAGCACTATCTTGTTACAAACACTCACTCGGCAGTGTGTCTAAAGCACTGTGGTCAAAGGCATGATGCAGTATGTACTGTGTTCCTGTCAGAAGCACTCTCCAACTCCAAACCTCTCTAGCCATCATCACCACCTCATTTGGCAATGGCTCCAACGACTCAGTTCATCTACTCTAAATTTACTCCACATGAAATCAACACAAACTTACTATATCTGTATTGTGTTCCATGCGGCAAAAAAGGAACGTTGGCAAACAGCAGTACAGCATATAGCTGGGCAGCAACAAAGACAGTTGCACTGTATCATGAAAGCACACTTGTACATCATGTCCACATCCTGTTTTCATTTTAAAATTTCAGTGACACTTTTCTTTATTTGTCTTCCTTTCTAAGTTCTTCCAGTTTCTCAGCCCCACGCTTTTTTTCCATGATGCTGCTGCTGCTGTACTGGACACAGAAGTAATGTGTTCAGGACAGATAACAAGCAGCGTTTTGAGTGGATAAAGGAGGCAAAAGGACACAAACAGAACTAACTGATATCTCTTTGATTGGAAGTTGAGCTATAAAAACTCTGGAGGCTACATTCCACTTTCCTCAGAGTTATCACCAGAATTATTTTCTTAGATTCTCTACAACAGCCAGCCAAAATAAATTAATGAATTCAGGCACACTGATTTGAATTTACTGCCTGCTGTATTTCTTAAAAGGAACATGTATAAACTGGAAGGAGTCTTTCAAGCAGCTTTGGGGACTGAGAGATTCGCTTTTCAGCAAACCTTGTAGTTAGTGCTTAACTACTCAGTAGAGAGAGGATAACAATCTCAGAGTCAGTCTGGTGTGTACCAGAAAGTGTGCGTAGAAGACACAAGTAAAAATATCTGAAAGCAGAAGTGCATGTTAAAGAAAAATATTTCTTTTCACATCGCTATTTCTTAAATTTCCTTGAAGACACCAGAGTGGCAATTTCTTTTATTATCTATCAAGATCCCTTTGAGTATACTGGAAAGATGGTTCCTCTTCAGTTTTTCCCTCATGAGCTTATTAGGCAGGACAAACAACAATGCAGGACTATATGCCCAAAACCTGTGACTCTGAAAGGCTTTAAGGATGAAAAACTCAATACAAGCTCCCAAACACAATCTAGGATGAAACCAGTTTTAGCTCTATAGCAGCTGAAGCAACAGTCTTCATATTTTAGTGAAGGATTGAGACATAAACATTACTCAGAGGTCACAAAGTCCTACAATAAGAGACTTCTTCGAAAGAAGGAAAAGTGTTTTGATTAGAGTGTGTAAGTACCTTCACAGAGAGAAAATAACAGGTCCTAAAGAGCTCACCAATTTAATCATGAATGGCATAACAAGAACTATATGGTGAAGCTAAACAACCTCAATTTAGCAACAGCAAGAATGACAAACCATTGGGACAAACTACCAAGGGAAGCAATGGATACCCCTCTCCAGCCAATGCTGGATAGCCTTCTGGAAATGGGATTAACCAAATGCAAGTTGCTAGGCCAAGAATTGCTACTGGGTTACACTGAGGTCAAACTACCAGCGCTCAAATGTCCATTCTAACTGCAGGCTCCATGTAAAAAACCTATCATCCAAACTGACTCCCCAATGCTCTGATCATCTTCTTTAACAGTAACAAATTTTAAGGCACATTTCTGTAGCTCGGATCACTCATTTATTTCAAACTTTGAAAGTAAAATTTGTGTATATGGTAAGTGTCTATTATTTATTACTGTAATTAGAAAGAGATGTGATTTGAGCAGAGGACTCAAGCACTCCTGCAGTGTATATTCTGCCTCTTACAAGAGATGTGACCCTGACTAAGTAACTTAGCACTTCTGCCTTAATTTCTTCATCTGTAAAATGGAGATAATGCTACTTATTTACATATCTCAGTGTATAATGTGGATTAGCTAATGTTTTAAAGTGCCATGAAGTTGAAAAGCCGTCTTTAAACAGAATTTGATTAACAGAACCATACATACCATCTGCAAATTATGAAGAGTCAAATTCTTTCAGAGATTTCTTGGAAAAATCAATAATAATTATATCAAAAAGGAAGTCTAAGGATTTTAATAGCTTCAAGGTTGTTCTGGTTTGGTTGTGTTCATGAACGACACAGTCTGAATACAGAAATACCAATGTAGCTTCCGAAAAATGACTGAGAGTAGCCCTGCTGAAAACAAAGTGCTCAGGACTTCAGGACTGAAGCCCTCCCACCTTTGCATAAACTTTGTGGCTGTCATGAGCCTTTCTCCCATTCTATACATTAGATATGTCTACTGGGAGAAAAAAAAGACTATGATGAAAGCCAAGTTTTAATTTAGAATTTAATAAAAACTGATTAAGCATCACAGAGCACAAACAAAGCTGCTCCATAAATCTCTCAGCTCTTTTTGTGCAGGAATGAAAGAAAACACTGTCTGCTGAAGCAGATGACAGATGCTGGCTTAAAGATAAGTATTATTTATACTTCTGTACCAGATTTCTTCTTATGCATATCTTATCATGCATGGATATACAATCAACAAAGCAATTATTCTGTATCAGTCAAAGACCTTACAACATACTTTTACTCCATGGGAATTTGTTTTATACAGTTCATTGTTCAATAAAAAATGGAGAAAGAAAACTTTCAAGAAAATGTTTAAATTATGTCTGAAATACTCTTTCACACTGAAGTACTGAAATAGAGCAACTGAAAGCTTTATAAACTGTCATGTTCAGAAATGCACTGATGCTTTGCAATTCACTGGGGAATATCTGCAACTATCTGCAATCAGGGAACTTTTAATAAAATCAGCTACTCCAGATGATTTCTCCACTAAATAGTCTAGTAACCTCTCCCCTCCCTGCAAAATGTAGAGTATCTGCACACTTACAATCCATGGTAACAGTTTTTAGCATTATCATGGGTATAAACATACATTTTTGATACAAAAAGATTAATTTGTCCATAAGTAAAATTAAATATAACTTCCAAGTTTCAATGCCTTTTCTTCTTCCCCCCTCTGAACGCTCACGTTCAGCAGTAGCCCACCGAAACTCTACATATTTCTGGCTTAACGGTCTAAAAGAAAAGGCAGAAAAGGATACAATCAGTTAAATGGCTAAAGCAACCTTCCTGCAAAGATCTACTGTAATTTACCTAAAAAGAGAAGTTGAGAAATGCAGACATAAAAGGCATGTTTCTGCCATGATATACAGGCACCTACATCGTAATCACAATTGAATGGTTCTGAGAGAATTCAAATGACAATTCTTCAAAATTACTTTGGCAAAGAAATTAATTTGTAGGCTTTTTCTTTAATTGAGTAAAGTTATCTCTTGAGAATTAGAAATGTACAACTAAAATAGGAAGCATAAATCAGCAGTTATGCTGCAATATGGAATCAATTTCTCTTTCTTCAATTATGCATGAATGCACTATAGGAGCAGATCAGTTAAAGGATGATAACTCTTCATGAGTTTCTACAATACTCTCCTTCCCTGTAATGCTACATCACACGGGAAAGAGTCTATCTGAGTAAAGAATAAACCCTCTTTTCAAAATCTGGCTACGAATATCCACCAGAAGTATCTTGACAACTGATGCTATGATTAAGATTGGAGTAAATTAAAACACTTTAAAATAGTGCACATATATATCTTACCTATGTACAAATAGTCTGTTTTTTCATTCATAGTGAATGATGCTCACAATATTTATGGGATTTAAATAGCTTTACATTCTTGCTTTTAATTAAAAATGCTGTCACTACCAATTTTCTATTGTGCCTGGACCCTTCAAAGTGAAGAGGTGTTCTGGGATAGAAAAGCAATTAAAGGTCACAAGTAAAAAGCCAGAGAAACATGTACAGGTGTCTCTAGGAAACTGCTGTTTGCGTTCTTGCTGTATTTTCACTCATGAACAAGGAAGTTGTGTCTCATTAGCATGCTGAGTGGGATGAAAATATATACTTCCAGGTGAAAGAGCTAAGGCATCTCGTAATAGTAATGGGTCCAAGTTATCACAGCATTTCGGAAGGTCTCATCTCTTAGCAGATAGTTGATGGAAGTTATTTACAATGACTGGTCAGTCAACCTATCAACGATTGTCTGTCAGGCAGCCATTTGAACTTATGACCTAAAACAAAGAGACTTAAGAATAAGGTTACTCTCAAGTTTTAGAAAACATGAGGAGAAAGACTTCTGAAAGCAACACCAAAATAAATTAACTGTGTGTGGTCTAAAAGTACGAAGAGTATTTCCAAATTGCCACTCACTGGCTGAGCTGTTCAGGGTATTGTCCTGTAAATCAGTACTACATTCATAGTAGAAGGTAGGATGGTAGAACATATGAAGATGGAGTTTTTCAAACTATTAAAATAGAAACCTTTTACATACATGTGTCAAAAGAATCTATTAGCAACCAAAGGTATCCTCAGAATGTCATTTTATCTTTGCATTTCTCTGCCTGCCATTTTCTTAACAGATAGGAAAATACTTTTCAAATGCAGCAAACCCGAAGAACCAGCTAACTTGCATTGTAACTAATGCAAAGGTATGCCAGCTTACACTATATACAGATTTGACATTGTGTCTACACATGTAACAGATGGAATACAAAGACATTCCCTAATAATAAGCTTTTAGGTTTCTAATGATTTTCAGAGAGGGAAATGTCCATAAAGACTTCTACTGACTTCATAAGAATTTGGATTAGTTTGTCTGCATCATGATATTAACACAGCAACTCCCTTTTTCAGCAGTCTATCTAAAAAAGCCAGTGGCATGTTTTAAATTACTAATGACTCAAAGAAAAATGTATCTTGGAAACAATCTCATTATCAAGCAAAATATTACACAAAATACCTGCTGAAAAAATACCTAACCTTCACCCGATAAACAGACTTTTCATTAATATAACCTTTCTTGTTTATAATTATGACTTATTCGTTACACTTCTTACAGCCAAGAGTCAGTCTCATGTTTATGACAATCAGGTTTTCAAAACCATTCACAAATGTAACTCTCCCTCTATCCTGAATATCCCGTTTTATCTTTCATAGAGGACACATCAAAAGTTTTATTGGAAGAAATATACATGAGTACTTCTGTCATAAAAATAAATACTAAATGTTCTGAGTCTTTCAAAGAGTTTACTTTTCTTTTGTCTATCCTTCCTCCAGGGATTTCTGCAGTGTAGAATCTTAGGGTTTGAGTAATTAGCAGAATGTCACATTTCATTAAAAAATAAAATAAACCTTAGAAACTTCAAAGGAAAACAAATCTCATGGCATTTCTCTGAAATTTGGCAGAAGGGCATTGGGAGAGAAGAAAAAGAAAGTCTTGCTTCTTAAGATTAAAATATGCAACAAGTGAGACAAAGAAGTGGCATCCCTACTCAACAATGTCCTCTCTGACACCCATTCTTCAAAGGAAAGCACTGTCAGTGCTGAGCTGCTAAACAGTTAATCTTCAATAACTCCACTAAAGAGCACCAGTGGCAGGCTGCCCATCATTCTTTTAGACAGAGCTTGTCAGAGAAAGTAGGGCAGCTTGTCCAGCCCAGCAGTCAACTGATTACTAGCGAGCTCAATGGGGCTGCCAGCCAACCCCTGAGACTGCTGCCAGCCCCTTGGGTATTCAAAGGCCAGGATCCAGTGTGGTTCACTTTGCCAGAATCACATGATGTCAGGGCTGTTTTCTCCTGACCAGAATAACCAGTCATTCAGGTTGCTGCAAATGGTATGCAAACAAATGGCATCAGCTAAGCAAGGCTTGTGTGTGCATTAACTTCCAGGGGTTGCAGACACAGGAAGGCACAACTCACCTCTGCAGCGTGTGTTTCTGCAGTTGGAGGGGCAGAGGGGTGTCCAGTCAGGCCTCCTGCCATAACTACACAAAAACTGCTCCAGCAACTGCACTGACCAAATCCCACTCTGGAAAGTACGCCTCTGAGTGTTTTTAAAAAAAAGAGATGTCACCAGATCACTGGGTCTGGTAAAGCTGAACAGAAACCAGAGAGATATTTATAGCTATATGCATGAAACGGAAATGAAACTCCTAAAATGTGTTAGAAGAGAATGTATATTCACTTAACATCTAAGGAAATTCAGAATTGAAAAGAAATAATGAAACTGATGTCCAAGTGGTATGTTTTTCATAAAAGATTTCTCTCCCTGCAAATTGCACTCAACCCGACACACAGACCTGTCCACTTTTATCTGATATACTCAACAGCATACATAATACTGTAGATATGCAAAGCATTTGCAAAGTGAAATGCAGTGATGATGAAAAAAGAAATAGGTTTCTTTTCCACTTTAAAAAGTTTGCAGGTTCGTCAATAACACTCCCCTGACAAGGCAGCTGCGCTGGTGCAGTTAAGGTTCTGAACTCTGTCTTTGTCTGGCTAAGTGGAGCTAAAACAGGTAACCCTCTTCCTGCAGGATACGGGTTTATGTTCAGAAGGAGAGTATTCTGAACCTCATGGAGAATAACCAGTAAGAAGAAGGAAAAATATGAACAAAGGAAGAGAAGCTGACGAGTATCTCCAGCACCCTTACACCAGAGGAAAAAGTGATGGAGCTACCATTCTCCTTCACGTTGAGCTGTGAAGGTCCATTGTTTCACATAAGCTGCAGGGCAGGGCAGATATTTTTATCACAAAAGAAACACAAGGAAAAATTGTTGATTTAACAGTAGGTCTTCAGGTGCCAGAGTAATTTTCACAAAGCCAAATTCTACTGCCTTTGACCACTGTTAGGTAGTATCTGTGTCCGATGCAAAAGAGGCAGTGATGCAAGATACAAACCAGCATAAGTATAGTAGAAAAATTGGCTTGAAACACTGAGCTAGAGCTTCAGGCCCAACACAGCTGCCCAGAATAGTTTAGGAAGCCAGGAATTCTCACAGCACACAGAGTTGGGGGAAAAAAAAAAAAATCTCTGGCTGACAAAGTAAGCACGTCAGGATGGACGGGTGACAAAAGCAGATGGGGTTGAAACACAGCCCCAGACCCCTTTGGCTCAAATGCCTGTCCCTGTAGATGTGTGCCAGTGTCTGCCTGCAAAAACCCAGGGACTCCTTTTCATTTGGAGGACCACTGCCAATTTCCAAAGTCGATCTAACAGTCAGTAGCTTCTCAGTTTTTGACTTGTCCTTTTTCACCCTCGTGTGTAAGTCTCTTGCGGAATTATGAATTAGAGTTAAATCACACATAACTTTAAACCTCAGCCAATTATCAGCAGAAGCACAACACTCTGAAATAACAACAGGTGTGTGCTTCTCAGATTTCTTTGGCATCAGCAACATCCTCCTCCCCTCCAGCATTTGAGACTTTCGACAAGTGGCCCTTCTGTCTCTTCCCTAGTGCAATGGGAAAGGGTATAAGGTTGCACCTATGACAACCGTTTCTATTAACTTGAAAAAGCAGCTATGACTGTAATAGGCAAATACTCTGTCAAATTCCAGAAGTTAAAAAAGGTAGTGGTCCAATAATAACCAAGAGAGGTAAAATCTGTCACTCATTTAATTTGCAAGACACAAGAACAAGCTGGTGGCAACTAGACTTGTAGTGTGTGTTCCTCTCTATCCTGTTAAAAAGGTACACCATATCACACAGTATCAGAGACCAACCGATGACGGATGTTCTTCAAAGTAATGGGAAAAGCACAGTACGATAGCTACATTATATGCAAACAAAGCAAAGCCATGACTCATGACTGACAAATTAAATCCAAACACTTCAGGCAAATCTTCTGGAAATCTGAATATCCAGGATGCAAAGCATGAAGCTGGCATTCAAGATTTCAGCATTCTCTCGAATTCCATGCAAGCTAATTGTTGTGCCTCAGTTTACCTCCTATAAGCCTGATAACTAAACAAGGCAGTCATATTCATCTATTGAAAAATGTGTATTTTTAATGAAATGTGATCTTCACTGCCACTAACAACTTGTTCCATGACTTTGTCTGGTCCTGTATGTTATGAAATCTCTCAATACTGTATACAATCTGTCATTCTGACATCTTTTTCTTGCTACTTATATCCACTGATGTCAATCCCAAAGATCAGATTAATTTAATTAGTTGTATAATACTAAGGGTCCATTCCAGATTTCAAGGTCACTCTAGTTTTGGTTCCTCTGGTTATTCATTCCTAACAGAATAGTGTTCAATATATGCATTTCACACACAGGCTGTCTACTGTTAATAAATACTCTGTTATTCTCAATTTTTGAATACTAGAAACCACAATACAGGCCACAGGACAAGCCCAGGCCTTTGAGGCAGATGTTCCTTTATCAGCTGGTATTTTTCCCCCCAGATTCCAACCGTAACTTTGTTAAATTGAGGTTAAGATTAAGGAAAGGGGTGGAGGAAACATGTTTTTGTATTTTGCTTAAAACACAGAGCTGCAAAATGTTTTACACTTATCACTTGCAGTAAGGTACTTTACTTTCACTGAGTCCATATGGCAAAGATTAAGCTGTAGTGAAATATCAGTGAAATACCCCATTCATACAAAGCAGGTCAGGAAAGCAGTTAATTATCATTTTCTCCATGGGGTCCCTACAATGTCTCTTTCAAATTTTCCAAAAATAGGTAAACAATAGGGATAGAAAAGCTGTGGGTGAAGGGCTGTCTGAAAATTCTACACAGTAGTCACGAATCACAGGAATGGAGTCAGTAACAATTTCCAAGTTGCTGCAGAAAAACAGTCATTTCTTGGACTGGTCAGTCTCTAAGGTACAATGAAAATGAAGGTCAAAAAACAAGGAGAAAAAGTCATCTAATCTTGGAATGAAGAGAGAGACAGACCACAGGACTAAAATAATCCTGTCCATCGAACACCCTGGCCTTTGGAGTTTTAGTAAACCAAGCAGCGTCTTGGGTGCAGGTCCTTGCACCATGCACAAGGCTCACACAGAGTCCAGTCACCACCATGCCCTGCAGCACAGGGACACGTAACTGAGCACAGGGTGCTCAGGCACTGCCCCTAAGCCCTTGCAGTCCGGGAAGCAGGAACACCACAAGCAGCAAGTCCTCAGCAGCCACCGAGGAGCACAGCACGTAGCAGAAAAAAAGCAGTTGTTCCTGTCCGTGCCTTGAAGAAATGCCCCAACGATTTTTTTTTTAACAGTTACGTGGCAGGCTTTCACAGGACTGCATGAACAACACACCCAGAGGTGGCAGGCAGCTGAACTGCCTTAGAGCTCTGCATTTTTTAACTGGTTTTTCTCTTTAAGTCTACTGTGAGACGTTTGGAGAAATGATGGAGAGTAGAACTTTGTGGCAGGAGTGAGGAGAGGGGCATAACTTAACACTGCAAGCCTCGTCTATTGAGGAAAAAAAGACAAAGCTGAAGAGCAGCCTGGTCTCTTGAAATTCTTCTTTGAAAGTAACTGGAAACCAAGCACATTAAATTACAGCCTTTAATGAGACAATTTAGTTAGAGCCTCTCAAGTTCGTAATTTTTCATTTGTCTATACGCTTTTCTGGGATGAGGCACCTGCCTCTACAGGAGTTATGCTTCCTTCCCTTCCTTCCCCCATACACATACCACCACAAATCTGAAGGGATATTTCAATCACCACTTTGATAAAGGAGATCATTTTGGCATACAGGTGATCTGCTAGCAGATTAAGGATATTTACTTTCTTCCTGATGGATCATTCCCAGAGATACCAGCACAACGCAACCTACGCAATTAGTTTTCACAGGTGGCTGTTTTGCCTCCAGTAAAACTGCTTTCTTTCTCCTCCTGCAAGTCATAGCAGAGCAAATGTATATAAAAACATTTCAGATATGAAATAAACACTTTCATAAAAGCAGCTGTGATGCAATGCATCATTTCTGTCTGACCTGAGCTATGGAATGAACTTTTGTTGCCAGGATCAAAGATGGTAAGGAGAGAGCGGAGGATGGGGGGCAGGACAGGGCTGGGGGAAGATCAAGGCTCAGAATAGCACAGTGTAAAATAACCTCAGATACTCAAAGGGTAAATGCCAGTTCGGTGCAAGCACACACTCTCTGTGTACTCTGCTGGGCAACCTGTGCAACCAGGCTCATGCTGCCATGCAAGACAAATTGAGACAGTTGTTCACAACCTGCCCTGTACCGCCAAGAGTTATGGAAAGACAACCCTCTCACATATGATGTGCCATAGGCAGCAATGAACTCCCCAAAGCATAATAAAAAGCACACCTGAAGCTGTAATTTCACCCTCACATCCTTTTACTGGTCACTGTCTCAGAAAGTATAAAAGAAAAACTCTTTTTAAAAGTGCTATCTCCCATTTCCAAGAAGTGTGCTTTCAAGATACTACAATGCCAATGCGGAAATCTCAAACTAAACATCCATTAAAGATGTTTCTATGTCAAGGATCTCAAACTGTTACACAGTAGAGGTTCAAATATAATTTTTTCCCAAGTTTTTTCATGACTGCCATATATAGGAATTTGACTGAATTATTTAAACATCTGGCAAGCTTCTTCAAAAATTAATTTTTTTTTTTAGTGCTAGAAGAAGAAAACTTAGAAGAAATATCTTGCTTATTTTTGTAAGTATCTTCTTCTTTACATGCTCATTGTACGGAGCCTACAAAGGTATTTGAACATTCAGGCTCCACAACTGATGTTGATTTTTTACAAAATTTCCATGGGCAAACCTAACCATGATGGAAAAGGTCTCACTTCTAGTTGGTACCACTAAACTACTCACAAGCTCTTTATGAGCTGGAGTCTTCCACAAGGTGCCAACTGAGCAAGAAAACTCTGTCCTTAAAACTTTTTTCACACATTTTTCTTTTTTTTTTCCAAAAAATGCAATGCATGAAGTAATGTTCTAATGCCAGAGAAAACAAAAAGAAAAAAAAAAGGGGGGAAAAAAAGTCTTTGACAACTCCTTCAGCATATTGGTTTCTGTGAACAATTACAATTTTTATCCAGGTAATTTTGTGCACCATAACACAGCAAGCAGGCATTACTACTAGAGGCTTCAATTTTATTTAGGGCAGAAGCTTTTAGCCTTTTCAGAATCACAAAGGAAAAATACCTGTGACTAAAATTGTGATGATCTTTCATGTAAAAATTTGAGTTTGGTATTGATTGCTAGGTAGATATGTACACCATAGCAACTTCATCCTCAAATTCAGTGCAGAAAACATGGGCAGCAGGAGTCTACAGCTCTCCTAAGAAAAATCATTACTGACTAAAACTGACAATGCCAGTTTAGTCATTTAGACTGTAGTTCAACCAATAATTAAGATCTCAGTAATGAGCTATGTAAGATAATTTTATGGGCACATATTAAATCTAGGGGGATAAACTACTGCAGATATACATATGCTACATAGTGATTAACTGCGAAAAGGTCAAAGGCCCAAATCTGTCATTCTTCTTCATGCAAGGTGTTTATGAAAGCAATCTCTTTTGTAGATACCAGAATTGACCAGAATGGTTTTCCTGTGTAATCCAAATATAGAAGTCTGAGTAATACTCTAAATAAAAATGAATAGCTGCAAAAATGTGGTCAGACAACTTTATGTAAATACATATATTTAGTAATTTGTATGAACATGGTTTTTTTAGCCTGTTAAGAAAAGTTTCACTAACTAAATTGGAGAGTGGTGGACATTGGTGTGAGGACTTCACCGTCAAAAAGGGCCAAAGGAATAAGTAATTACAAAAAAGTTTGAAAAGAATACTATGAAAATTATTAAAAAAATGGTAGGTTCATTATTAAACACCAGCAACATGATTATCCAGAGCCAACCTACTCCTTTTGGAAACTAAAAGAGACTTTTACTTTGATTAGCTTTGAAGAGCTTATATAGCTAAGGGAGCATGAGAAATAGATTCTAACCCTTCCATTACAGCTACATTTGTTTATTAAAGTTGCACACCTGTGCAGATTGACTCAAGGCAAAAGTGCAATTGAGGACATAGTTTGGCCTGTAGAATATTTGTTACTGGTAACAGATGAGAAGGAACAAGCCCCGTACAGCTATAACAACGCAGACTAAGTTTGCAAGTTGATAGGGTGGAAACCAGACAAAGATTTTACACTGTGTTGCTCAGACACAGAGAACTCCCCTTTCTCAGTCTGACTAATTTTTAGAGTTACAGCACACTGCCATACCAACCTCTGCACACCAATTAATACTGCCATTCACAGCAGGTTTCTGAAGATAACCTAAACTAACTCAACTTTTATATGGTAAAAACACTTTGAAGAAATTAGGGTTTGATTTTGTGTTACCTGGGAGCTTATCTTACCTTTACCATAGAAAGGCACCTGCCAGAGAAAAGAACCAGCAACTTCTGATTGTCTAATGACTAATGGCTGCTGACCACACCAATATCAGATCTAAAAAATACTTGATAGCTCTGTGGCTTCATGACTTCACTATCATTTTCATTTCAAAGAAGAAAGAAATAATGCCTAAGAGAGGCAAGCAGAAATAGCTGGGGTTTGTTCATTTACTCCAATCACTACGGCCATTTCAGCAAGCCAAAAATGGTTTCTTGTTCCCTCGCTTAAAATGATCCTAAAAAAGACACTCATCTTCTAAAGCTGTATCATATCAATTAATAAATCCTGTATTGTCACATTATATCTTTTAACAGCATTTTTACAAGTAACCCATTTTTGTTTATCCTAGTTTATTACCATTCTTCTACTCCTCTGAAATAACTCCTTGTCCCCACTATATTAAAATCCAACAGCTTTTCTCCTCACTTGCCTATTTGAGGAAGAACTGAGACAACAAGAGGGAATGTATTCCTCTTAACTCCAAAGAGGACTCCAAGAGCTGGTAGCAAAAACTGCAGAAAATCCAGCACTGTTCCTGGACTGGAACATGCTCAAATCAGACGGCACCTTCCAAGGAATTTGTCTGCCGAAGTCTGATGTGACTGCAAGTTAACATATGCAAACTGAGTCTTTGCAAAGGCTTACAGCTTGGCCACATTCAGGCATTTTTTCACAAGAACAGCAACAGGCAGGTGTCCCCTGACACCAGAATGACTTCTATGCCAAATTTCGAGACTTTGCTCAAAAGCATGGAGGCACCATAGCTTCTCAATTAAAGAGCTGTAAGATGTATTTACTACAGTCTAACATATTTTTGTTTAATCTCATTTTTAGGAATGTCTAGGCCAATTTTGCTGAAACTTTATGGTAAAATTCAGCTCCAGGTGACACTCTGCATGGAAAAATCAAAGCTCAAAGAAGTAAAGCTTGAGCAAGTTATGAGCAATGGGAAGCATACTTGTAATGTGAAGATCCGGGCTACCTCGATTCTTAGCAGTTTCATCAGCTCTACTTAGAATAAAAAGAAAGAATGAACGTTTTGAAAAAGAAAAAGAAAAAGAAAAAGAAAAAGAAAAAGAAAAAGAAAAAGAAAAAGAAAAAGAAAAAGAAAAAGAAAAAGAAAAAGAAAAAGAAAAAGAAAAAGAAAAAGAAAAAGAAAAAGAAAAAGAAAAAGAAAAAGAAAAAGAAAAAGAAAAATAAAGCAACTGCGCCTTTAATTCAGACATTTTAGAACTGTAGTAACATGAATACAGCGAAAGTCTTTATTTGGGACAAGAGCTGAAAATATCTTTCCAGATCGCTGCCAAACAGACAACGAATAGTAGCCAAGCTTGATATCCAATATGGGTCTTCACAGGGTACAGTGACAGACTTTAGCCTCTTAAGGGATTTGCCTTTGAAATTATTCTGGCTGACAAACTTCTGGGCCCAGAAGAAGTTGAGCAGTCTCATTTTCTGTCCAGCTGCTTGAAGCAGAAGCCTAAGCCACTCTTCGTATCCCAAAAGACACTTCATATTCACTGTTTTTTAAGGAGTGTTTGGGGTTCAGAATGGTGCTCAGCTGACTTATGGTTGCATATCTCTCTTTCTGCCTACCTTCTCCACAGCAATATGGAAAAGATAAGGTCAGATTTTAAGACTTCCATGATAAATGAAACCTTTGCTTTTCATGTTAGATGCACTCTAAGGAGGCCTACAATAAAGACATACATAATGTCCTCTGCCCTTTGAGAAGGGAATCTCCTTTGTGACTCCTTACAGTGCTGTGACCAGGAAAATGCCTTCCTCCAATAAACTCTGCTCAGTACCATGCCAAGTAAAAAGGCCTTGCAGAAATCTTGTTCTCATATTGCCCATGAAGTCTTCAGAAGCAGGCAGCACGCTTGACTCACCATAAAGTGATTTGCCTCTGTAAATGTGCTTTTGAGAACACTGGCAAGAAGTGTACTACTACTACATGGTAGTAACACAACATAAAACAGGTGTGAAGTGAACAATGTGCAGCAAAAAACTAGCTAAATCATACAAGCCAATAATACACACACACAAAAAAAGCAGTTCTTTAGCAAAAATAAAGAATTTGTGCATTGAGGTCCTATATCATCAGTACGTAGAATCAAATTAAACTATTAAAGTACTGCCTCTATTGGGGGATTTGTATGACTTCGAGGGAACTGTGTATTGTAGCCTGTCTCAGGGGACCCTGTTTCTTGGAAAGACTGAAGACCACAGATATTCTAGCTCCACTCAGTACTTGTACATTGGGATTCTGAACAGATTTGTATCTCTGGATTCTTGGACTCTATGAAGTGGTCCACCCTGGCACGGGATAACAGGGAGTCTTTGCACTTCTTCCAACTTTATGTATAGTCAAACACAGGAGTCTACCTCACTTTTAGTTATGTTACATAGCATAGGACAGCTGCTGGAAAAACATTATGGGAAAGGATTGAGGCTAGGATTTTCAAAGACACATAGGCATTTTGAAATATCTAGATAGCAGCTATTTGCCAGCTCACACATTTCAAGAAGTTAATGAAATCAGAATCTCAATACCTGTGTAATATTATAAAGAGAACTAAAGTAATTGAAAGCTACTACAAGGCTAGTAAATGTATAGGTCAAAACCACAAAGCTTCCCCTGTAGCTGGTAATGGCATTGAGAAAAGGCAACTGTTCACTCTTTTGAAATAAAACTGATACACAGATTCTTATGACTTTTCACTGTTTTGTGGATATCACAAATAATCAGTGTTTCTGTTATGATCATATTCCATATTTTTGGCAGTGATTAATTCAGTTGATTGTATATCAACCTTTCTTTGCTAAAAACAATACATGGAACAGAGGAAAGTACTTGATTTTCAGAACTTACTGAAGAAAGGTAAGTGAGGAGCAGTATCTCACCTGAAGCCTGATCTAACCTAGGGAAGTGCAACAGAACAACAGATGACTCCAACACAAACGTTTCTGCAGCTGAACTGAGCACAGGCTACAGGTTTTTTTTTGCAAAAAGTCACAGCCTCTAGCCAGCATTATTCAACTGGCAGAAAATTTTATTGTCGATCTGGTCCTTGCCTCATAAGAAGATATTTCAGGAAACGTTGGACTAGGAATCTTACAAGATCAAGCCAATACTTTCTTTCTCCAACTGGATCAGAAATAGTGCAAAAATTGACTGACTTGTGGTATTTCAGCATTTCTGGTCCCAGATGGAAATATGAACTGGAGAATAATGCCAAAAAAAAAAAAAAAAAGTTAGCAAAAATTCAGTTAACTGTTTTGCCCCCTTCAAAATGCTCCTGAGTCAAGGTTGGCTTTAACTAGCTGATAGACTGTTACCTCAAGCAGTGTTCATCAAAGTATTTAAAAATTTCTTCTTGAAGTGCATATGTTAGAACAAAGTCTAGTGTCAGTGACTGCTTCTGGACCAGACAGCCAAAATGCCACCAGCCTCTTGTTTAGGATTTTCCGATTTACGTATAAGCAATTCACACTCGTTGCCACATTCATCTTATTCTCTGTTGTCTATTACACATTACTTTTCAAGGTCACTGTTTCTCATGCTTCTAAGTGTGATTATTATTCTTTGCTCCACGCAGCTTTATATTTGGACAAGTTAGAAAACATAAAGGAACAAACATATGAACCAGTCCAGACTGCCCAATGTCAGTAATTTTTTTTTGCTATGAAATTCCATCTCTCCCATTGTACCTGCAATTTTTACCAGTGAAGAAAGCTTTAGGTCTTGTATGAAATATGTCAGAAACTCTTACAAGAGAAAAGGATGATAACACCAGAGAAACATCTCCATTGATCACCAGCTCCATATGCTATTATTTGCATTGTTCAAATCTATTACAGGGATGGTTACAGCCGTCTTGAAGAAATATAATAAAATATAGTGAAAAGGAGTTGAACTTTTACATGCAAAGGAACTTTCATTTCACATTCAGTTTAATCTCTCTTGTTTTTTCCTTGGAAGAGTGCTGAGCCACCAGATTGGTGCCCCAGGGGCTGTTAAAATTATTTTAATGTACCTTAAAGCTCTTTTGACTTAATTTTTTTTTCCATGATTATGACATACTGTGCAGATATTGAAAGACCACCAGGAGAACAAGGAACCATGCTGCAAATATACAGCTAATCATTCAGTGTTTTAGAAAGTCTTAAATATAAACTAACCAAATAATGTCTTTTTCTAATTTTCATCTGGTTCCTTTCCAGACAGAACTGTCACCAACTTCAAAACAGGTAAGATGGTAAAAAGGCCAGAATGAAACTGTACAAGGCCCTTAGTAGTAAAGTTTTTAGCAAATATCCTCTCCAGGCTGACCTTCTTTTTGTCCTAGCAGACAGTCTGAGAATTTTTTTTTTCTAATAGAAAAAATATGAATTGCTTGGTTTGCCACCATATTTTTCTATTGGTAGAGATACGGGTTGTTACTGGTTTTGTTTTTTTTTAATCAGGCCTGGAAAGAAAACAGGTCTTAATCCTATGCACGCAACTAAATGAGACACAAAAGTAGCACTATTTTGAAACACTGTTGAAGGACCAACATCTCGGTGTTCACGTCTGGTATGTGTCAATCAAGGGAGAAAACCAAGTGGGATAAATGGAACTAATGCCTGAAGGTAAGAATTGATGTATGGAGAGTCTTACAACCTCAGCTTCCTGGAGCAACAAGAAAAGTGACAAAATTAATGTTTCTGGGTCAGCCTGTTTGCCATATGAAGATGTATAGAAGCTGTGCCTTCCTGTTCTCTCCTAAAAGTATTTGATTACTTGAATTTTGAGACATTGCTGCATCCTGTTCTCTTTTTTTTTTTTTTTTAAATTTTATTATACCAGACCCTAGCTATACAAATCCTAAAGGGATAGGGTTTCTAGCAGGTCAGCTAGAATGGTCGCTGAAGGAGCACAATTAAAAACAACATTGTTAAGATTAAGGAAAAAAATTCTTACACCACTGCAGCAAGGAGCTTTGTTTCATTCATGAAAAGAAAAATTAATGTTTGAATTTGGGAAGCCTTTAGCAGTTTACTATCTTGTGAAGCATGTAAGCCTACTGTGTTCAGAGTGAAAAGTCAAATCTAAGCTAGTAAAAAGAACATCCTGGTAAATAAACTCTTGCTTTGAGCTTTTATGACTCTTACAATACTTACTGAAGAGGACTAACAAAGTTCACACGTCAAACATGCCAAATACTTAAGTGTGCCTATTTGTATAGAATATATGGATGTGCTTTAAGCTCTCTGTCCTTTTAAAGCTAACATGAACTACATTTTAAATGGTAATGAAAGGTCAAATGGTTTGTACATCTTGCCATGTACCAGTAAATTTCCATGGTTAAGGAGACTGTAGGACAACCCCTTGTCTGCATGTACCGTATCGGTCTGCAAAAGAATCGACAAATTATCATTGCAGGTAACAAAAAAAACATAGAGGCAAGAGTCTCACAACAGCATCTTTTGTGAAGTATGGTCACCTGGGTCTCGTGATATTTTTATGCCGTATTTAGTTTAACAAGCATCTATTTCTTTTAAGTCATTTATACTATACATACATATAATCCATTGATTTCTGCCAACCAAGGGATTTTCTTGCTCCACAGAAAGACAATCTATGCATATACAGATTTGAAAGATAGGATGAAAGCTCCAAGTGTTTTAATAGCCCATTATCAAAAATTATCCCTTGGCAATAAAAGCCCAGACCACTGGCTTGAGATCAAGTCAAAGAAAAATGGGATTATACAATTTAATTGACAGAGAGAGAGAGAGAGCTTGAGAGAGAGAGAGAGAGAACTGTTCTAAAACGCCTAGGATCACAGAGGAAAAAAAATCTGGAGAGGGTAAAAGACAGATCAGCTCCATTTTCAGTCCAATCTACTTGTCTCTCCCATATAAATCCACTGGATTTTCTAAGTGTTTTCTTTTTTTTTTTTTTTAAAAAAAGACATTTAAAAAAGGACTGATATTTGATATTTGTAAATTTTTAATAAAGGAGAAAAAAATCTCACCATGAAAAAAAACTATATCGAGAGGTGACAGGAAACAAAACAGCATTTTGTCTTAAATTTGCACAACCTAATTTATAGTAATAAAACAGAACCTAAGAGTTCTGGTAAATGTCAGTGCAGTCATGTTCATTACATATGTTGATAGGTATGAAGCAAAGTCTCTGTAGGCCCTTCAAAAATTGCACACAGGCGATTTAATGCAAACCAGAAGTCACTGACTGCTGGATGAACATTCGGTTTCACTCCCACATGAATATTAAGAAAAAGCAGGGGGAGGGGGCTTCCTCCTCATTTATTTACAGTTAAAGGGTGGGTCTTGAGGAATGAGCATGAGGCCAGCGAAGGATGGATTTGGTTTATGGGAAGACACCTCCCAGCCTCCCATTCTCCAGCCACCGCAGCGAAAGCGCCTGGGTTGTGTGTAACCTCCTCCCCCATCTCGCATCTGCCTTGCCCAATCTCGTCTGGGCCCGCTCCAATAACAACATCTGCTTGGCAGCTTTTCAAACCCATGGATAGTTATCTAACTGAGGCTTTTGTGCTGCACTGTTTATTCTATGTGAAGAAATGCCTCCTTAGTTGAAAGAGTACTTTAGAAAAGCTGTGCTGCTATTAGCAAGTGAAGCACAAGGCTAATAACCCCCACCTGCTCATCAGATTAATTATGACATCTGAGTCATTATAACTCAGAAAGAACACACGACTGCAGACTTGTCACATGTAGAAATAAACACACTCCGCATTAGGGGAGGGAAATATAGGGCAAAAAGGTCCAGAAGAAAAACATCTAACCCTCCACATTTCAGTTATTAAAAATGTGCATTATTACCTTCCCAAAGGCAAAAAAATAAAGAAAAGAGGCTAGGAAGGGATAAAAATTTCCTGAAGAACACATCTCTACACCTCCGTATGGGCTTTGTGAACAAAAGGAGAAGAAAAACATATTAACACAGTGACCTTCACAGCAGGACTGTAAATCAGCATGTTCTTTTGTGAGAAATCTTGTTTCCATAAGAATCCATAACAACTTGATGGGATCAGTGCACATATCTTCTTCTTCCCCACCAATCCAAGTACTCCAAATGTAACACACGTATCTTTAGTTAAGATATCTCTTCAGACTGGAGCATACTTAACCAGGACTAAGGTAGGGAAAATGCTGTGGACAAAAAGTTTAATGTCTAAGCCAAACTTTAACTCTCTGGTAAAATGGAATAAAAATTTCAAAATTTAAAAAATCTGCAAGTCAGATTCCACTAGGTTCAGAATGTAAAGGATAAAGCGCTGCCAGACTTCATATTCAGATGTTGCCTACTAATCTGATTATCAGAGCTATTGGATCATTATGACACAATTCATGTAGATGATAGTTTCTTTCTTTCAATCACAAGTATGAATTCAACTGAAAAGGTTAAATCATGCATTTGCTTGTTACACTTCTAAAGGTCTCTGGCATTCATAGACATGGTATGCATTTTCTGTACTTTGTAGCACTTTTCTGGAAAGAATAATGATTTTTCACTGTAAAAGACAGAGCCCTGCACCTCACCGTGTACTTCATTCTCAAAAGTGGTTCTTAAATGCAAAGTGCAATTGATGGCTAATTAATTTTAAATAATTCTCAGACTTTCTTATTATCAAAATTAAGTGATAGGTAAACAAACCATTAATAGGTTCATGTATTGTGTTTAAGTTTATTGAATAAAAAAAGTCAGGCACTAAATACATAAATGTTGGAAAAGTGTTTGTCTTGCTTTAGTCCCACCTCATTCTTTGTCAACAGCACTTCCTCCAGAACAGCACACAGAATAGCCGAGTAACTTCTCTGTTACAAAGAGTTCACCTTCAAGAAATGTCTCTACCACAAGTACTTTTTTTCCTTAGAGGAAGAGAAGACACTTTCTAAGTAAGCCACAAAACACAACCCAAAAAGTAGATGGGATATTACTTGAAGGTCAGCTTCACCTACACCGTTTCTCCCATTAGTGCATATTTTTCACTGTGTTAGTAGCAACCACCAGCCTTTGCAAATAAAGACCTCCAGCATTATTTCTGGTGAAAAAATGCTGTAGAATTAACTTTCAGACAAGATGATACTGGTTGTCTAGCCTCTTCATATTTTTTAAGTAATATGTATGCTAATTACTGAAAAAACTGTGTTGGAACCTCATTTTACCTACCCACTTTTATTTGGTTTTAGTTCAATTATACATTTTCCCTACTCAAAAGAAGATTTTTGTTGATTTATTCAACTCCTTCATTTAGCCCAAAGTTGAGAGGCATAAAAAGAAAGTAAATATTAAAAAGGTAGCCCCAGCTTTGCTTTTGCCAAATAAGAAGACTGATACTCATCCTAGAAAAAAAAATTACTATCACTTGAATGTGTCATTGCTGCAGAACCAGAATAAAGCAGAAACAGGAAATATATTAATCACACAGGCAGGCTGTTCTGCACAGATTTATATGCCTGAGAGGATGAGTCTCGCATTCAGTCTCCTCAAAAGCTCCACTTTTTGAGAAATACTCTTCACTGGGGACTTGGTGTGTTGAAATTGAAGCCTATGGCTTCCTCCACAGTAGGATTAGTTCTGTGGTGAGAAAAACTCAGTGTGCTCCTCATTGCTACAGTCATACTCCCTTACTGTTTGCACCGCCGTCCCTGCAACCTGTTCCTGCCCTGCGGATCCACATGCAAATATTGCTCCTTCACATCACAAAAAAACCACCAAGAAAACTGTGAAGGAATAAAGCAAGGAAGAGCATGGTACATTCAGGATTCTCACTGATTTTAGTTTAATGGACTATTTGATAAAAAGGAAAAAGGATACATGTACAGTTTTTATTCACTGATATAAACATGATTAATTCAATTTGCGGGAATGTACTGCTTCTGTTCTTACTGTAAGAACCCACAAAGTATATATTGCTGTAGGACCTGTTGCCCTGGAGAAGCGTTTAAGCGTGGCTATGAAGCACACTGAATCTGGCCTTGAGCTAATATGTTTAGGGATTTCCTTTCTGACAGGAAAGGAAAGGAAAATTTGTTCTCAACTGGTAGACTGTTAACTGAATTTACAACAGTGTGCATGACAAAAGTTTGAGTGGTACCATCAAGTTACAAAATACCAAGTAAATCTGGATTTCACCTGAATGTTCTATCTATTTTTCCCAAAATATTGTCTCATCAGAAACTAAAGTAAGCAGGTACAGAATTTATGGTTCCAGATTTAAAAACAGATCATTACTTGCAGATGCAACATCAGAGTGGGAAGAGTTAATGCTAAACTGGTCAAAATATTTTTAAAGTTATTTTTTAATAACTAGTTCCCACAGTTATGGAATTCCTTTACCATGATGAATAATAAATATGTATTCCAGAAAAACACAGCTAGAGTATATGAAACCTTGTGCACCCGCACACAAAGACACACACAGGCACACACATTGCATACACGTTATGCAATGTGCAAGAAGGAAACGGTATGCAAAAAAGTGTGGTCTGTGACAACCACACATGAAAAACAGTTCTACATGGAATTTTCTGAAAGGTTGCTAGATATAGCAACATTGTCTCTGAACTCTTAAAAGTGCCAAAGGACATGCCAGAGAGAGTGTGTCTTTCTCAAAATTCCACAGTTCCTAGATCTTTACAAAGCACACTGCTTCTCATATCCACTTAATCTCTGCACACATCTCCACCCCTGCTTCCTTCCCAATGGTATGTGGTCTTGAGAATACAAATGTTCAAGTTTCCTGGAGCTGAGCAAAAGAGGAAAAGTCCCACTCCCAGGAGGCAAAACTAAAGGCTCTCGGCGCCCCTGAAGTTGTTAACTACAATACAACACAACATGGCACTTCACCATAACTAGCAAGAGGGAAACAGCCTTTTTTTCACCTCCAATGGTGTTAAAGAGATAAGCCAATGAATTCCAGATCATATCTGAAGGTGGAAAGCTCTCTGATCAAGAAAGTGCTTATATGGAGTGACATTTTGTGCAACAAAGCAGGAAACAAAAAAAAAAAAAAATCAGAGCAACACAAATCTGCTCAAAACCAGTTGTAGCTGCAGATACTGTTAGCAGCAATAGTATCAACAGGCAACCAAAAAAAAACCCACAACCAAGAAAAAAGTTCAGTGACTGCTTCTTCGTCTTTAAATTTTTATTGATAAATGTGGTCCACAGAATTCCTCCTAATTTTGTAAATGCTCTCCTCCTCCTTTATATGGATATATTATTTCTAGAAGTGCCACTTTGGGTATTCAAAGTGGTTTAGACTGAAAGGGCTTCATTCTCCAGCCTTTTGTAAGTAACATTACTTGTGTGAACAATGCTAAGCGACTTTCTTTTCCTTTATCTGTCCATCCAGCTTTTGCCCCTGTGCTGTAAGCCACTTTGAAGTGAAGAACCAGAGACAGTACTGCAAACATTTACTTCTCTGCAGTCATTCATCATGAAACTTGTCAATAGCAGTTCCAACACCTACGGCAGTTTTGATTTAATAGAAAAGGACCAAATGCATTATGTACTCGGTTTATTCAGGTCTTTGTGGTGGAGGGGCGTGTAAAACACAAGTAAAAGTAGCACATAAAACAGGCCCGCTAATGGCTCAAATCCCCCAGCTACAGAGCAAATCACGCTGGAACAGGGGCAGTAGTTTCCTCTCATTGATCTATCAATGTGCCTTAATGATTTTCTAAAGGAACCACATCAAAGAGGGAAACAATTGTTCAGTTAACCATGCCTATTCATTCTTGGGTTTCTCTGCTGAGATTATCAACATTTCAGTGGTGCTTTTCTATAAAACAGACACCAGTGCACCAGCAAACAGACTAAACCCTCTGTCTTCTCTTTCACACCAGTGAGACCACATTCTTCAGCAGGCACTTCTGACAAAACTTTTATTCCAGACTTTAACTGGTTAATCACAGTGGTCACTCCTAGTCTTTTGGGGGCTGTTTTTACCATTTTCAGACTGATACTTGTCCGTGCTCAACATCATTAATTAGTGTGTGCTCCAACCACAACAGTGCTTGGAAGGAACACTGCGGAAGCCAACCCTTCCACAGCCCTCCTCTGAACTGCGGGACAGCAGAGAGGGGGACATCCAGCACTAGGACAGAATAAAAAGGGAAAAAAACTCTTTTGCGTTCAGGGGGCGGGGGGGCGTGGTGGTGGTGGTGGGTTTTGTGGTTTGCATTTGTTGGGGTTTTTCTGTTCATGTTTTCATATATTCTGCTTTTTGATACAGCATCCTTCGGTGCCAAAGACAAGGAGACACTATAACAGCCGTTCTAACACTGCTAGATAAGGAGTGTCCAAATGTGTTGTCCTGCCTGTAACTACACTTTCTATTTCTGTTCTGAATCACGCTCAATTACAGATTATACCAACAGGGTGTATGCTTCTGGTGCTGGGTGCCAAAATTATTTTAAAAAGCAATGTAGCTCACTGTCATTAAGCCAAACCAAAACTCTGTCAGTGCCAAATGTGGCACTACTGCCAACAGTTGTCTACTGTTAGACTATACCACCCATTGTGGGATCGCTCTTCCTTTCTGTCTGTGCAATAAAGCAGCTGGACTCCTTTCTCCTAGAGCGGCGCATCACTGCTTTACTCAGAACTGCAAACTCATTTTTGGACGTGACAGAGGCCTTTTTTTCCCCCAATTTTCCCGCAGCTGACAACACACTCAGAAGATTTTAGGCTTAACTAAGAACACAAAACTACATGTACAAAACTGGACTTATGTTTCGACAATGAAGCCTCTAAAAATAAAGATTTTATTATTTTATATGAGAACACAACTTCATCTTTTTTGCTGTTCTACTGGAATGCCCGATTTTTCATTTTAATTTCATAGACTTCAAGAAAAACATGTTTTTTTTCATCAGCTTGAAATTAATATTGTAAGGGTAAAATTTGAAAAACTTGCACCCAATCAGCAAGCCAAAACAGAACACAGAACACTTAAACACCTGTTCCATAGCTTCTGGACTCTAATATATACTCCTTATCAGGGTTTATTGACAGTTCCAAAACCTCAACCTCTGAAATACCACAGTAATTTCCTATTTTACAAACAAGGTAATTCAGCAGTCTCCAAGACAGCACAATGCAATAACCACAGAGAACTGCAGATTTTATGCTGATAACCACTGCACTACTTTTTATCCAAGTGCTTCAAAGTGTCTTACAAACATGATTAAGCCTTATGACAACTGGGAGATAAGCAAACATATTAAGAGTTTTAGTCTAAGCTGAGCAGCTGAGGCACCTACTGATGTCCAAAGGACTTTTGCCTTTGACCTCCATTCAGGCAGGAATTAACGAAGAGCTCACTAATGAAACTGAAGAACCTGACCCAAATTCCCAGAAAATTGTTTGTACAGAACCCAAGTTCCTGACCATTGACTGACAGGAGCTGAGACAGACAGTGTACATTCTGAATGGGTGTGTGCAAAATGCAAATGGATCTTTGAAGTATTTGACAAATGTATACACAGGTCCAAACACATGTGTATTGGATTTATTATTGATCGTAAAAAAAATTCTTTAATAAACTAAACTGGAAAAGTAAGCCAAGAGCCAATCTTTTATATAATTTTAATAGAAATTTACCTCAGGAAATTAATTTCCCTGGTTTGAAGTTAGGGATACATATAAAAATTGTATTCATTACACTGGATGCATTTTTGTGATCCTGTAACTGTAGAATAGCATTAATTATACCGTTCATTTTCATGTTACTTTTCATGTACTTCTACAAATTTTTAATCCCAATTCTGCTGATGATTAATTGTTAGCCTCACAAAAGTCATTACTGAGGAACTTTTTTTTCTATTAAGCATTCAAGAAAAAAATGACTAAATTTTATTCTTGGCATTGTCAGTGGAATTTTAGAGCAAATAAATCAGTTTTTAGCCTTCTTTTTAAAAGTCCCAAATATGGACAACATATAAACAGCTGAATTCTCTCTTCAACAGCCCATCCACAACATTTACACGGGAAAATATGGTAGCTTCCAAGATGTATTTCATTTAACAGTCTGTCTACACTGGGCAATCACTGCAGCATTGTCCAGAGTTAGCAATGCCATCATACTACTGAACTCTGCCAATGCAATAAATTTCTCTGCACAAAGGCACTCAGCACAAGTTGAGAATGTTCACACCAAGAGCTGGTACAAAGTTTTTACTGGAGTCTAGAAGAGAGTAGCTAAGTTTGCAGCTGTGCTTATTTAGCTTGCTTTAAACTGCTTTCCATACAGAGAGAAAACCCTGAACCCATTTGAAGGATAATAAATATATCACACTACTGTCCTAAAATTGCAATTTCTTTATTGTTTGGGGGACGGGAAGGGGTGGAAGAGAGTGCTGGCCTGAAGAATGATGGCATTTAGTTTTGGAGCCTCCAACCACAACATTAAAGTAGGCAAAGGCAAAGTTTTATGTCAGAAGTTTTGAAATTAGCAAATCAGTCCCGTAATACTAAACCACAGTTTCCCACGCAGATGCCAAATAGCTGTTTACCTACACTAACACAGATTTCACTCACACCTCCATGATTTAAGCTCACCCAAAACCTCAGCTGAAGCAACTGCGAACACATCTCATCCTCCCTACATGTAGGGCTATGTTTGAAAACTGTGTACAAAGCAGTAAGTGTAATTGTTAAAAGTCTTTTTGTTCCATACCAAGTCTTTGAGAAATTCCTTGCAGAATACATTTCAGATGCTTTGCATATCTGATATATGTTTAGCTTAATGCAGTAAGTTTGAAGGAAGCATGTAGGAAGAACAGGAGTGTCTCAGTTCCTTCTTCATTACCTATTAAGGGAAGGCTTAATGCCCCATGGTGTATGCAGTGAATGGAGTATTCTTCCAACAGAAAAGACCATCCTCTAATGCTGAGTGTGCTGGGTATAGGTGTCTAGGTGTTGGCAGCGGGGGGCTGCAGGGGTGGCCTCTGTGGAAGAGTTAGGGGCTGCCCCGTGCCAGACACGGCTGGCTCCAGCCAGCTCCAAAAGACCCACTACAGGGCACAGCTAAAACCCTCAGCCAAGATGGTAGTGCCTCTGGGAAAATGTGTTTAAGAAAAGGGCAAAACCATGAGGAATGAGGAAAAAGAAGTGTGAGAAACAGCTCTGTGAACACCAAGTTCACAGATGAAGGATATGGAGGAGATGCTCCAGGACCATGGTGGAGCAGATATTTCCCTGCAGCCTGTGGAGAGGACCATGCCAGAGCAGGTGGATATTTCCTAAAGGACTGTACGCCGTGGAGAAGATCCACACTGGAGCAGCAGAAAAGGAGGAAGGAGAGGCAGAGAGGAGCCGTTATGGACTGATCACAACCCCAATTCACCATCCCCCTGCACCACTAGGACCAGGGGTGGAAGGAGGTAGAAGAGTCAGGAATGAAGGAGTGAAGCTGAGCCTGGAAAGATGGGGACGGTGGGGGGAAGGTGGTTTAGTTTTTTCTTTGTTTCACATAATCCAACTCTATTTTAATTGGCAATAAATTAGATTAATTCTCTGCAGAATGAGTCTGTTCTACCTGTGAGGGTAATTTGTAAGTGACCTCCATGTCTTTATCTCAACCCACCAGCTTTCTTGCCTTATTTTCTCCCCTGTCCTGTTGAGGAGGCAGAGTGAGAGAGCAGCTGGGTGGGCATCTGGTAGCCAGCCAAGGTCAACCTACCACACTGAGAAAAGACAAAACGGGCTTTGTCTTTTTCTTGTTGTGACAGAATATGCTGTACTTGCATGTCTGTCCTAGTGTCCAGACTAAAAGCCAGAAGCTCAGCTTATGGCATAAGTTGTCTTTCATCGCTCTCATCTTTCAGCACACTCTCTGCTCATCAATAAAAAAAATACAATGAAAACTGTCAGGTGACAGTATTTCCATATCTAAGGTTTTGAAATCTAAGAAAATGCAGATTTCTCTCTCGGTTTTTATACAATGTCTGTCACTGTTCTGCTGAAGTATGGACATAAGTATGAAGCACAGAGTAGAGATGCATCTACCTCACTTTCTTGTATGTACAGTTTGCAATCAAAAATATATTTGCTGACAAAAAGGTTTGTCCAACATAGCAAATTTAACAGAACAGCTATACTGCTATAATACAATACCCCTTTGGAAAGCTTGGTTTGGAATAAAAGCATCCTTTCCTCTTCTAAAACATCTTTTTTCACTTCTAAAACACCTGTGCCCACAACAGTAATTTATACTGGAACAACTACTACAAAATAAATTACTTAGGATTTTGTATATTGACATCTAGACTGGCAAAGAAATATGAAAGAAGTAAGATTACTCTTTTAAAACTAAAGGACAAACTCAAGCCTCTTAAAAAAATTAAACAGCTTAGTTTTGTGCTACATTTCATTGCATTGTATTTCAAACCATTAGAACATTACATCTGTTTTTTAAATTTAATATTTTAACCAGATCAGTCCCCAGACTAAGTTTATCCCCTGACCACCTAAACGGTTCCTGCCAGCATGAAACAGAGATCAGCAAAGCGGTGAGACAAACAACCACCAGCACCAGGGCAAGAGAAGGTTGCTGTTGGAAGCTGGGTGGAGGGGACTGGTTGGGAAGGGTCCCTTTTTTGCAGCAGCTATCCATGAGGTCATCTCAGCTTTTTCACGGAGTTGCACCCTTAAATTTATCTGAATATTTTAAACACGTCACTGTGAAATAAAAGAAGATGTGCCAGAGCCTAAGGGGATTAACATAAGGAACAATGGTTACTATGGGAGGAAAAAACCTGATTTCTTATGGAGGAGTTTGTTCTCTGTTTTTGAGGTCTCTAAGTACTAGCCAAACCCCTATTTTAAAAATTCAACAGAAAGTGAGTAAAGAAATAGTAGAAAACAAAGTAACTGAAAAAAAAGGAATTCTGACTAACAAGCACTCTTCATCACCAGCCCATTTCATGTATATTGTCTCTGTGAATTTTCTGTTAGTGGAAACACCACCATTCCTTGCATACACACAACCAAAAAAAACCAAAAAACTTCATAATACGTCTAGAAGTCCTGGTAAATTAGTCAGGATACATAATCATCATATCCCTGGTTCAAACGTAACACACACAGTTTTCTGGCAGAATTCATGCTAAACTCCTCCAGACACTAAGTGCGTGTGCACAGGCAAACAGTATAGAATTTTTGAATCAGTAAGTCATTTAGAAGAATCTCCAGAAGTGTGCCGAGGCATGCTTCTGGTGCTGTGCCAAATTATGTGCTTCTGTTTGTGGCTTTCAAATATGGATTAGACAGATGCACAAGCATGTACTATTTGGCAAGTAGTGACAATAGCCTACTCTGAATTCAGCAATTCCAGCTTTACTGAAGTTTTACTAGGTGAAAGAGAAAATTAATGACATACTGTTTGGGCTCTGTCTTTATATCCTCTTGCCATCTTCCTGCTCACTTGCCAAAGACAAGAAGCCCCTGTAATTCCAGAATGTCCTCTTTAGATAATTCTAGTGCAGGAATTTCAAATGGAAGGTTTAAATGTCAAGTGCATTTAAAATGGAGCTTGCATTTGTACTTGCTGTTATTCTAAGACACCTCAAGAATTCCAAAAGTCCCACTGTGGAAATGTCTAATACTTCAATTTCTGGCCACAGATCCATTTGGAAATTAGTTAAAGGCAAAATTATTTAGAACATCAAAGTCTTGTGCCTGGACTATGCCAAAGGTAAATACAGACTTTTGCACAACACATGCCATGGGTTCACAGGCTTACTGTAACCAACACCCAAAGAGCTCTTCCTCCTCTTACTTACTACCATGAGGTTGAATGACATACCTAGGGCAATACTTCTTGATTCTCTGCACTTCAGAGCTTGAAACACAGAAATTTCAAACAAAGCTTTATTCTAGATTTTGCAATCATTACATTGTTCTGCAAATAACAGACTTAAATCTTCCGTTTAATCTAAATTTACCAGGAATACAAACACAAGTGCCATCATCTTCTATAAATCACATACAAAATGTCATGCAAGGTCAATCCGTTTACAGTCTGTCACTTTCCTCAGTTTATAGGTAAGAATAATAGTTAAGTTACACATGGAAAAATGTACAGAAACCAGGAAACGTTAGAAAAAAGATAGAAAGAATTAGATCCTGACAGTGGCTTATTGTTAATTGAGTCCCATGTGTGAAAGCTATAGGAAGCTTAGTTTATACAGCTGCTGTTATTTGTCAAAACATTGCTAACAAGGTACACATGTTAAAACTGAGCTTCTCCGTTCAGTCACTAAAAAAGAATGACCACACTAAATTCTATTACAAATATTAATTGAGAAAAATCACTGTTATTTCCTGGGGAATTCAACTATTTCAGATTATTCTTCTTATTTTATTATGACAATAAGCATTTTTGAAACAATTTTCCACCAAATGAAAACTGAGTGTTTGAAGAGTACAGAGGTAGGAACAGAAGGAAGCTGAAGGTTAAATCCTGGTAAATTCTTCTCTGTATCTCCAAATGTAAGTTTTCAAGAATTGTTTTGAAGCATTGCCAGTAATGTTGCAGTCATTGCCAGTAGAAACCAAGACCTTTTAAATCAAAAGTATCCATAACTCAAAAAGAAATAAAATATTGTGTTCTGAAAATAATGGGAACTTAGGGTTATTCTGCTTTTTTACAAACTCCCAAAAAAATCAGGGGGAGTACAGATTGAATTACATGAGGAAGCTCTACAACTAGGAAACAGAGAGAACAAAGTAGTCTAGAGCAAGCCCATCCCTCTATGCAAACTGCAAAGAGGCAACCAGGTCTTGCAGAGAGGGAAGAAAATTAGCTGGAGCTACCCCCGATGCTGCTGTGCTAGGTCATGTTACAAGGGTGGGCTACATTGCTAAGTAGCAGCTGGGTACTTCAAAGGGAGCCTGCTAGAAGACACAAGTTGCATCTGAAAAGCAACACCATCACCCTCCCCTGACACATGGCTTGCCGCATCCCTGTCACTTGATCTGGAAAGGAGCTATTTGAGAGGTCAGCGTTGACCACTCGCCTGTTCACATTGCTATTACAAGTATGGTTGTATTTCCATGGTATTTTGTAGGCAGCCATACGCAAGCCTGGACTGTGCCATGAGCCAGCTGGCCAGAACTGAGTGCCTTGTAGTTGCTACAATGTGCTTGGCTGGCTCCGAGCGTAGAGAAAGTTTGCTGGGCCAGCTTACAAAATGCTGTATAAATATGTCCTAATCTTGCTTCAATTTTCTTAACATAACTACTGTCTAATCCACTTCGCTGGAAGGTGAGCTCAGACTTCTTTGTGAAAGAATTAGATTGTGACAAAAATGCCCACCTACAGCACATTCCACAGCAGCATCCAGAAACATCCTTAAAAATGTAATTGATTTTTTACTTCTAAAACTGGACACCAATAAGTTAGTACCACACAAGAGTAATGCAAAAGGGAGTCTGGTGCAGTCTCAGAGACCCAACGGGAAGCATACTGATAAATGTGGGCAGGAAACCAGCCCTAACTTTAAATAGTTGAGAACACAGTAACATGGCCCATTTGAATGGGCACAGGGACCAGACACTTGGATGTTAGTTGCCTTTTCAGTTTGACATTGATTTTTTTTCTGGCCTAAGGGAAGTTGCTTAACACCTTAACTGAAGAAACTTTATATTTTCTACAGACCTCTTGCTGCCTGTCATATACATATAGAGCTTTCAGTAGCTTCAGTACACTTAGACCTGTCTCTTGTGTGTCTGCACAACTCTATGTTTGGCTAAACTTCTGTCATAATATAAATTATGGAAGATTTTCATCTTTTCACGTGTTGGGGGGGGTGTTCAGGAAATTAAGTATTTCTTGTGTTGAATTCAAGTCTGCCTCAGTAAGAAAACAGTATTTAAATAATTGCATGATTATGGCAAGGAGAGAGAAAAAAACATGAACCACAACAAATAAAATATATTCTACATACTCAAAGAACATTCAAATTTAACTGCCAAATAACAAAAAATAATTATACCTTTAAGTGCATCTGTGCATTGAGTTGAATCCCTAAATGTTAAGACTTCCATTGTTACAGAAAACCTGTAGTATATTAGTGTCAATTATACTCATTTCAACCTTGCAGGCAGCTGCGTCATTTAAATATGTCTAACAAATGTTAGCAAGTAAGCCAGGTAGAGAATAATGGCTATGACACTTCACAGTGGAACTTCGACGGACATCCTGTAACCTTGCTTACATACTTGCACCACTAGTGGTAAAAACTGCACTGGTTCCATACGGCACAAATGCCAGGTTACTGTAGAAAGTTATTATCTGTAATTTACAGTTTTGCTGAGTCAGAAGGAAGAAGTGGTAAATAAATACAACAAGAAGAAAGTCACAAAACACAGAACTTAAGTGCTCTTTATGTGGTCACATAAAGACAACAGACAGTGGTGAACTCCCCAAAACCAAATTTAAGTAACAATTATCATGAAACCAGAAGAATGTATAGCAATGATTTTACCCTGTAATTCTTATTGGATGTACTGCATCAATGGCATATTTTAACTTCACTTTCCTAGCTTGCTGCTAAGCTAGGAACATGGATGTAATTATAGTTGTTGGCTTCTACCCCTCTCTGAAAACCATGCAGAGATAAAATGCCATTAGTGAACATACACACTACAAATAACTGTGTTTTGACAATATAGGTAAAGGAGACAAAAAAAAATCTAAAACACCAAAAGGAAAGCCAACCACAGCAATAATAAAGATCATGCCAGAAAGCACATCAAGGTCACTTATGGCTTACACTAATTTGCTGCAGGCCAGAAGTTCATTTTGTTCACATGAACAAATGCATTCATTGTAAAGCAGAGGCTTCTTAAAAATCTGGACTTGCTTAGATGCCTCAGACTTTACAACAAATGTGTGAGAACACTACCTGCCATGCATATTCAAATATTTACTTTGTGTAGCAAAAAAAAAAGCATCTTCAACTCATAAAGTCTGTAAAACACTTTTATTTTGATTTGTTATCTGGATTAAAGCTCTGCCAGAGTCATATTTTGTGGTTTCCAAGACGAACCTCTTAAGTGTTCTGATAGAAATATACTCTAGAATTGTGTAATTTTTTTTCACTTCTTCTACAGAGCATTTGAACTGCCTGCAAAAGAACTGCCCATGCCACCCAAACACTTTTTATCAGTGAACACTTGTATCTTCACCATTTCTTAGAAGCCACCATGTACTTTTGTAATTAAATATTTAATTAAAAAGACTATTAAACACACTGTTCAATATGATTCCATGGACAGACAGTAGATTACTTAAATAGGTAATCTCTACACTACGGATTGAAAAACACTCTTTTAGATATTTTTGCTTCTGAAGCTTATGCGTTTATCCACGTTGACAGCCAAAACCAAAAACTCATAGCTGTGTCTGAAGAGTTTTGAAATTCAAAAATGGAGAAACAGATATTGCCATTTTAAAAACACTATTAATTTATTAAAAAAATGAAAATGAATTATTGATCTAAAGAGAATTCATAGCAACAAGTGCGATGGTCCTAGAATTTTTTAGGTCAGAGACTTTTACAAATGATTTGTATCAATAGCAATGGCAACATCAAAGAACAAGCATCATCTACTGAAGTCTCAAAGAGTATCAGGCATTCCCAGCACAGCCCAGTTAAGTGAACTCGTCCTTTAAGTTTATACATATGTTTCAGTTTGTTTGTTTTCTTTCAAACAAGTAAAATTTAATCAAAACCTATTTAATTTCTCTCTTAGTAAAGTTGAAAGCATAACTGTGTTTATCTACAATGTCTCCTGCTATCTGGTTTGATGTATTAAGCTTTTGTAGCAACTACAAAGATTAAGAAATTTAAGCATTCACTACAATTAACAGAAATCTGGTTTTCTAAAATAAAACCTTAGCTGCTTTCCAGGGTTTTCTCTATTGATGGGTATTTTGACAACTATCATGGGAAGAACACAAACTTAAAAATCTAAGCATTTACAAGCATGAGAGCAGTATTTCTCCATGATTTTAGATTTTAGTGCCAGAGGTAAGATACACAAATGTAATAGTTGTTGTAAAGAATATGATGTAGAACATACCTACCTTTTCATGCTTGTGAAAAAATATTTTCTTATTGATACCATACGGCCTCTAGAATGTATGTTCAGAATACATAATCACAAATGAATGGACCAAATCAGTTTAAAGATTTGTTTTCTCTAGCAGTAAGAAAGTGTTGAGAATTACAGCCTGCAGGTTGGAATGCAGCTGTAGTGTGCTGAGTATTGCTTCAGCACAGAGACTCCACACTAAGTGAAATACCACTATGCGCTCCGATCTCAACAGGGATGAAGGTCCTGCTGTGCTTGGTGCTGAACTGAGGCACAGGAAGACACTGATCTCAAAAACCTGCGTTCCTTCTCCTCTCAGACACTGAGTTTCAAATCCGTGTAAAAGCATTTCTAGAAGCACAAGATAAAGTAATATTTGTACAAATAAATGTTGTTTCACTTGGGTAGCCAGAAGACAGCATGTTATTTTAAGAGGGAAATAATGCAAAACTCGTTTTGCATTTCAAAGGTGTTTGCCTTCAGCAAGAGCCCCATAACACAGCAGAATGACAAGACATCCTTGTATCTTAATGACTTAACAAGGTACATTGGTTTTGATGAAGAAGAACTTTACTTCTGAGATACGAGATTGCAATATAGAAAACTACAGAGAATGTGACAAGGAATCACTTGTTACAAGTAGTCTTCTGAAAAAAACAATGAACTATTTTTCAAAACTAACTAATCGGCTTCCTTCTTATTTAGAATCAGTTTCACCTTCTTCCCATGCTGCCACAATCTGTTGCAATGTTATATTTGCAAATCCTGGCAAGTATTGTTCTAAGATGTCAGAAGAAAATTCCCCAAACCAAACCAACAACAACAAAGTCCCGTAAAATTTAAAAGCACTACAAATGTTTGTCACAGTATTTGGATTTAAGATAACATAAACAAAAGATAAATTCAGACCCTAAAGGCCTGACAGTATCCTTGGGGGTTGAAGTAGGGGAGGTGGGTGAAATAGTGTGCACAAATAAATTTGGGTAAACTGACCTTATACACTTGCTATTTTTAGAATAGTTGTTCTGTGCAGTTCCAGAAAAAATCTTCTGACTGAATTAAATAATTGCTCCTAGCGAATGAAGATGACAATATCTCAATACAGATTAGCACAAAGGTTTTCTTGATTTTTTTTTCTATATAAATGAACTTTAAAGAGCTTTTGAATGTCTTCTTTTCCCAAATCTTTCATATTAATGTCTATGAAAATAAATGTGTAAATTGTTTTGCCTTCAGTCCCAAGACCTGTTCCCTGGAGGTTTACAATTTGCAATTTCAGTTGATAATCCTCTCCATTCTGCTTTTTTAAGCATAGTATAGTTGATTTAAATTGCACATTTAGCATAGATCTGATCTTCCATAGAGCTCAATATAAAATCTAGAAAATATACACTAAAAAGTATTGTCCACTTCACAAAAGCAATTACTTCTGAGCAAAGTGGAACAGTTAAAATCTCATTATAAATCATTAAGAGTATAATTCCCAATGACTTCACACCTTAAAACATAAGAAACAATGTGGACTTATGATAGGGAAGGAGGAATTGGAGTAACTACAGTGTGGAGATACAGGGACATAGAAGAAGCACCTATAGGAAAGCATTTGTTCCTCTAATGAAAAGTCTGCTTAACTACGAGATTTGCACATTTAAGGAAACTTGACTCGTAATAACCAGCAAAGATACTGAGAAGAAAAGATGCTGTAAAGATACAGCTTGTGAATAAAAGCACCATCTTTGAACATGTTACATTCTCAAGTTGAACTGCACACAGGCTTCATTTATATTCTAGCTTTTGCATATCAGTCAAAATACCTTGTCTATTAGGCTTTGAACATTATTTTACTAATTTCAGAGGGGTGAAAGGATAATCATCTGAAATATTCAAAATGACCAGGAAAAGTTTCAAGAATATACTATTGTCTAGAGGAGTAGCACGCCTCTGTCCACCAACTCTGCAGCTTCTGACAGCAAGCTAGCACTGTCAGCATATTTGCCACCTTGCCCTTTTTTTCCCATTGGTGTGATGACATGAGTAGCATTAGTTTACTGCCCATTATATGCCTCATGGAAATCCCAGACCACCGTCCTTGTCACATGCAGACTGACTGTAAATTTTAATTGCAGGGAATCCAAAACATGGCAGAGATGCTAGAACTATTATGCACGCACTGCATCATTGATGTAGACTCCCATCACTTTTGGACTTCAGGGAGGTCTTCTCCCCACACATAAATGGCCCAACTGAACTGCCAAGCTCTTTCTCTTATATTTTCTACAGCTCTTTTGTTATAATATCTGGGCTGCAAGATACAGTGAATAACATCTCATTTCTTACTTCAGCTGCGCAGCCCAAGGCATGCAGCAAACATAACAAGAAATCTCCAGACTACATGTCAAATGAGCCCAGCACTACGACTCCACACACTCCTGTGCGTTACAAAACCAGGCCCACAGGAACTGGGAGTCAACCAAGGTAAGGCAGCAGCCTATTGTCCCTTCCATACCAGACCTCCAAGCAGAAGTCACAAAAGATATTCAACTCCAGCTACAGCAAGTGCTACCACAGCTACGCAGGTGTTCTCTGTTCTTGGAGGAGAGCAAAAGAAGTGGACTCTACTCTTCCCAACACAATCACTACCTGCTTTTGCTCAGATTTCTTTCTTCCTTGCAGTCTTACCAATTGACCATCTACAGTTCCACTGTAAACGCCAAGTGCACTCTTTGAATGTACTGCTTTAGTTAATTTGGCCAGAGCCAAAATTTAGCATAGACTTGAACTGCAAGACCCAAAACACCTCAAAATTTTATTGAAGACCTTTCTTTCGCAGTTCCAAAACACTCCAAAAGCAAGACACTGACAGTCAATAACCTATATGCCAGAGGCCTCTTTTGGTATCTAAAAATATCTTAGTATCTGTAGTCTGGCACACAAACTTTATACAACACAGGTGAAGAACAGCAGTAACAGCACACAGCTACGTACAGCATTTTCCCTCAAGTAAATAAAAATATGCAGGAAGGGAACAGAGGAGAGACACAGTATATACAGAGAGTTGCTTTTTGTAATAATCCTCTTTATAGCAACAGACAACAGTGTTACTTTTTTGCTGTTTCTTTTAGCCCATATAAAATGTTTCCTCAGAGTTTTCTTTAACAGCCATGAGATTATCACAGTTGGTGCAACAGATGTTAGTCTCTAGGAAGAATGGCCTGATCCTGTAAAACCTGCTTTCTCATGTGCAGACCCTTTGAAATCAGTGGGATTTATGTAAATAGGGATTTGCAGGATTAGGTCTACAGTCTAGAGAGACTGCAGTACTTCAGTCATACATGTTCTAGTTTTGTTGCCTGGGAACCCAATACACCAGAATAGCTCCTGAACAGGCCAAGCATCCTTTACAGAAGCAGTACAAACTCAGCATTAGGACTTTATACTACTGTAAAACAACCCCTCCTGAGTCAAATGAGGTTCAAAGAGATCAGACCTGATCCATATGAATGTACAAAATACAAAAATGCCCCTTGCATTTACAAAACTGGGGGAAGGGGGAAAAATAAACTAAGATTATATTCTCCTTTATTTTTTTATTTTTTCTAAATGGAACACAACATTGGATACATGTATTGTCCTCTCCCAACACCAAAACCTGGAGCTGCAAACATTTTTCATACAGTAACTTTGGGTTACCATGGAGACAGAAGAAGAGAGACTACTATTCAGAAGTCAACAGACCTGTCTAACGCAGGGGTGTCAAAATTGGTGCCATTGACAATGGAGATGGCGTCCTCCAGCACTCCCTCCTCACACCCACTCTTGGCACCGTCCATTGCACCCCCTGCCCACTGCTCTCTAGCCCTCATGTGTTGTCTTCTCTCACCTCACATGCTCTCTGCAACCCCCCAGATTCTGGTAGGACCTGGGTTAGTGCTGCAGTTTCCATTGACAAGGAGGCATACACAGCCCATGGCCACCAAGCAGTCAAACAGTGACAAGACTCCAAAAAAGCTGATGAGTGGTAGCTGCCTCTGTGGAGACACTAACTCTGGGAAACTGAGAAATGCTGACACGTTTACTCATCACCTGTGATGTCCAGCGATGCAGTTACTCTGCCACTGAGGTGTCTGCCACCCAGGCAACGAGAAATATGCCAGCATGGCACTGGTGAGGCTGCACCTCAAATACTGTGTTCAGTTTTGGGACCCTCACTATGAGAAAGACATTGAGCTGCTGGAGCGTGTCCAGAGAAGGGCAAGGAAGCTGGTGAAGCATCTAGAGCACAAGTCTTATGAGGAGCTGCTGAGGGAGCTGGAGTTGGTTTGTGTGGAGAAGAGGAGGCTGAGGGGAGACCTTACCGCTCTCTGCAGCTGCCTGAAAGGAGGTTGTAGTGAGGTGGGTGTTGGTCTCTTCTCCCAAGTAACAAGTGATAGGACAAGGGGAAACAGCCTCAAGTTGTGCCAGGGGAGGTTTAGATTGGATATTAGGAAAAATTTCTTCACCAAAAGGGTTGTCAAGCACTGGAACAGGCTGCTCAGGGAAGTGGTTGAGTGACCATCCCTGGAGATATTTAGAAGACACTTGGATGTGGTGCCTAGGGACATGGTTTAGTGGTGGATTTGGGCAGTGTTAGGTTAACAGTTGGACTCTATGATCTTAAGGGTCTTTTCCAACCTAAATGATTCAATGATTCTATATGCCACTTTCAAATAGGTCATATGCTACCAGTGATACAGAAACCAGCTTTGAGAACCAAAGTAAGGCATCCTTGTCAATAATATACCTAATAGCTAGGATGTGTGCCAAACACCATTCACTCAAACTGGAAACTACATATCAAACTCCACATCAATGGACACAGTCAGACTCACATGCATATATTATTATTAGAAAATAAATCACACATATAAGTGAGAGAAGTTCAAATGAGCCTGCTATGGTTACTCCAAAGAGCGTATATTTCCAGAGTAGGTCCACATCATCCTGTGGGGAACCCACAGGAGCAGTGTACATAAAGACAGATGAAGATGCTGTATGAATGCAGTTTTGCAGCTTTCAGGACGCACATGAGGTTGCTCACAGCTCACCATGATATCTTTATATATCACTGTGTGATACCATGTAGGCAAACTTCAGCAGAATCAAATTCAAAAATTCTAGAGCTTTTTTGCAACTTACATGCAATGTGTAGGTTAATCATTAAATTCTGTTCTGCGTGTTTTCACACCTGTTTCCAGGGCATTACAATGAAAGCCAGAGACTTCATACATACATTTGCTACAATAAAACTGCTGCTAATTGCTGCTTCCCCAAACACAATCCATAACTATTACCATTCAGCGGTCATATCTACATGATCTAATATAGCTGCTTTATAGAGTCCCTTCTTAACTGCTTCTTGGTCTCAGAGATGGTCCCTATCAATGGCAAGAGAAGTGTCATGAGCACAGGGAAGACAGAGTATCTTGTTACACCATAATATGGAATTTATGAAAAAGTCTATGTATAGCCCTCTCTGTAGGTTCCTCACCAGATGGAATAGGGAGTTCTGTGTTAATGCTCGTCCTACTGTGAAACGCGTCAGCAAGCCCAAGTTACCATTAATATGGCTTGAATTCTGACAGGGTCAAATTGGCTGGACTATATTTAAAAACACTTTTATCTTACTGCAATAGGATAATGTGTTCTAAGACTATATACTGCATGAACATAAGACTCTTCTGCTGATTTAACCTAGGCTCAGAAGCTAATGCTCTGCACCATGCCTGAAGTAAATTACTGCTGAACAATGCAGGAAAACAGCACAGGACTCCAGCACAGCACCAAGAGAATAAGTATGCCCTTCTGATCAAAGAAAACTAAGCAGGCTTTGTCCAGGAAAGCAATTACAAAACTGCAGAAGTCTGAGCGGAAGTTCGGGTGATTTTATTTCCTCATTATTTGTGAAGTCAAAGCTCAGAAAAGGAGCAAATTTTAAATCATTGGACCCTGAAGTTAAAAAGGACATCAAGAGATCACCCGAACCACCCCTCTGCTGGACAACTTCATCAAGTTTAGGTGTCATTTTGGTAGATGCTTCCCAAATCTGTCCTTGATGAAAAGAACACATTCTCCTCTCCCAGTCCATACTGCGCTCATCATTGTAAAGTTACTGGGGTTTTTTCTTGAACACGATCTTTCCTGATGAAATGTTAATCCTTTACTTCTTGTCCTACCTACAAGGAGGGCTAATCAGAAATCTAGAAACTTTCTGGCTACCTCCAAATAATTAACATTTTTTTTTCTCTAGACAGCGTTGAACACCGTTACACCATAACTGCTTTCCACTGGACACAATTAGTGGTGTGTGAGTCCTTCTAACAATTTTGCAACTTCATTCTAGGTCTTGGTTCACACTACTGAATGATCAATATCATTATTTGACTCTGCAGTGATCCTAGTCCTAAACCTGAAGTACGTCTTTGAATGCACATGCTTTGCATCACACAAATGTTGGATGACAAACAACAGATTAATTGCTGGCCCTAATGCTGTGTTTGTGAGTGCTAAGAAGTCATTCCAAATGTTCCAAAAAGGATTAATGCAGTATAACAAGTCTATTTAATTACTGAAAGACCAGTGATCCTCATTTTACTATAAGCAGCTTTTCCTTTATTTGGAGGCTGTAAATAGAACAGAAATCATGACAGGACAAATATCATTCTTGTCCCAGAATATTCAAGTTATAGCAGCAATACAGTGAAAAAAATATGTGAAAGGCCAGGGAGGACTATATATGCACACTGCATTTGTGTATGACAATGCAAGATTAGGCACATGTTTTCAAATACACCAGCACTCCTCACTATAGTTAAAATTCAGAAACAATTCTTATGCTTTATGTAACAATGTGATATCTGTTTCCTTAACTAAAAAACAAACAAAAAAAGGCAACAATTAAGCTCGTTAAAGTAATTACATATAGCTTTAAAAAAAAAACCCTTAGGTTTAATAAAACCGAAGAAGTCCACGATCCCTGCAACATAAGCCTTTACAGATGACTGAACTGCAGGCAGTGAACTCACCTATGAATGCATATACAGTAAAATCACTACTTGATATAGATTACTTTAAATTATGTGTCTGAATCTAGACAGCCCAATCAATTTTCCAATTCTCCTTTCTGCACAAGCTGGTTATTCTTTAATGGGAAGATAAACAATAGAATAACTTTTCATGTTAACCCTTGGTTAGCTGTAAACTGCACTGTTTCAGTATCACCTGGGGAAAGTGCATGGATAGACATCAATTTTTAAATTAATGTCACTTCCCACTCTGAGAAGTACACACAGTAATTTTGTATGTGTTGATGTTATAGCTGGCTCATTACCAACCCTGAAATATCATCATAAAGGAAGGAATGAGGAAGGCAATGACTTAAGGAGTAAAAGTAGATGGCACACTGGGTCCAAAAAGCGCAAGTTACTAATTAGGTATTTAGGGGAGTTTCAGTACAGTGGCTTCAGGCAAAGGTAGGCCCTCCAAGACAAGACCCTGGACTAACCCCTTACAAACCAATGGTCTCCCCCTCAGCTGCCTCACAAACCAGACCTGCCCAAGTCTGGGAGATGAAACAGGATGACCAGCATATTCCAGACACAAGCATGCTGTCACATTATCTTGGGTTTCATCTCACACCTCAGCCCAAACTCCTGACCATCCAACCTCCTCCCATACTGGAGTGCTCTGGTCTGAGCTACTGGCCCACATGACTGAAAAACTTGGGCTCAGAGTGGAGAGAGGGATGGGAAACCAGACTGAGCTCAAAGGCCACCCCTGCAGGCACTGCAGATGCCTCCTCTTTGGTGGGCCAGGGGGATGAACATACATATAACTGCCCATGATGATTGTTTCTTTTATGTTTCTGTCTGAAGTACTTTTCCCCTTCACTGTCACAGGGCAAGAAAACTCAGACACTGAGCACACCAAAGCCCCTGCACCGTGGTCCCATCCTCAAGGGCCAGCCCTGCCCAGGGCTCCTGTGGACTGAAGCATAGGTGACCTGAGGAGTGCTCTCACCACAGACCCGGACTCCTGTGACGGGCTGACTCCGCTGCGCGGTTTCTGTCTGACGCCCTCTCCCACGGAGCGGTACCACCGCAGGGCTTGCGGTAGAGGAATGCTTTGTGCTGGCCCTCCCTGCTTGGGCAAGTTTCTTCCGTCCGGGCATGAGAAAACCAGGTAAGACATTTCTTTACAATGCAGAGCCCACTTGGGGGCTGGGCACCGGCACGCAGATTTTGCTTGCAGTAAAATACAGGAAGGGTTATAACTTTTCAGCAGGTACATATCTCAGTATTTTGCAACCCTTGCTGAGGCAGCACTGAAGCAAGCGGTGCTCTCTCCTCCTGGGACCGGAGGCACAGAGAGACTAAGCAACCTGCCTGCGGTCATCTGGCGAGCCGCAGCAGGGCTGGGACCAGGACAAGGATTTTGAAGTCCTTGCATCTAAACATTGAGTCATATTTTACATTGTCACTACAGTGATAGCATTCAAGCTTCCTGCGTCAGCATTCCCACCCTCTTCCTTCAGAGGAACTATATAACCGCAATTAAAAATCACCTAGATTGTGGATTTTCACACTGAAGGAAAAGGCTCGGTAATTTACAAGTGCACGGGAATGCTGTATGTACACATGCAATCTGGTATTTTTTTTCTTTTCAAAAAAAAATCAATGAGTCAACAGAGAAACCAGGTGGACTGCGGAAATATAAACTTGATCATATGCTGCAAAAGTCAGTGCATAGTGCTGTGAAAGAAAATACTTTTTAAATGAAGTCAATTTGATTGAATAAAGCTACTCACATGAGCAAAGTTTTCAGGCTAAGGCCTTAAATTAAGAATATACCAATTATCCAATGACCACTGGATTACAAATTTACGTGTTTTATAATGGTACCCGTACTAGCATATCAGCTTTCTTAACCCAGCTAGGTTGTATTACACCATCAGTTTTTCAACAGATCTAGTCACTGATTTCAAAAGGCACTGCTTCCTAAAACTGTGGCACAATGCAGCAGATGATTACATGTAATACCCATCTCAAAAAACTAAACTGTCCTAACAGTCACATTGTAGGTAACTATAGGAAGCACAAAGCCTACATCAAGAAGCTGACATTAGGTAGGTAGTCTGTCGGGATATGGGTCCAATGACTCCCCTCCGTAATCAAGAGTAATTCTTAAGGACAAGTAGTTTCCCCTAGAAAAAGAGCATTTCACAAAAAAAAAAAAAAAAAAAAGAAGCAGAAGACAAAGATTATTCTTTCTCCTCTTTCGATAAGTTTAGATATTGCATGAAGCATAGCACATAAAGTCCTTTGCTTTAGAAACCACAGTTGCTCTTGAATACAATCTGGGTCTTTAAGAAAATGATGGTTTGGTCCTAAAGAAATCAAATAGCCACTTATGACACTGACATGAAATGCTTCTCTATTTCATGTCAAGAAATTATTTTGATCACTCTTTTTTTCGTAAAAAACAAAGTGGTGTGCATACACATTACATTTTCATCACAAAACATTTTCAAAGCAGAACCTTCTTCCCAGCACATCCCACTTGAACAATGGTCACAGTGAAATGGGACCAACTAAGACTGATGGTGTTTGCCCTTGAAAAACATAGTGAACCCATGCACCCTGACAGAAGAGAAATGGCATTGCAGCCTGAGAGAGGATGGAGCTTCCCTCCAACCCCTCAGAATCCTCCCACAACCTCTTCCACTATGGAGGGCTGTCAATTTGTCCCCATCACTGTCAGCAGACAAAAGGTAGTGACATCAGGAGCAAGGACATGGCCGCTCTGGAGGGACACCACGAAACCCGCTGGGGTGTAAATTCGGGGCCAAGGTCTTCTTGTCAGCGTTTACCACAAAGAACCGGAGGAAGTGGCACAGCCACTGAACAATGGAGAGGTCAAGCAGTTTGCAGTCACTTCATGACCCAGACAAGTCAAGGTCAAGAGATTCAGGTAGCAACTTGGCCTGGGCATGAGTTACGGCACAAATGAATTGTTTTAACAAATCAGCTTTGGTCAATTAAACCTAACAAGACATGCTGCATCACGTAGCAGGGTTCCTGACACTAAGGCCAGGAGCTGAGGCCAGCCTCATAAAACACATCTTTTAACATGGCATAACAAATTTAAGGTAATCCGTCCAGAAACTGCAGATGTCAGAATAATAAAATACAAGTTGTCTTGACTAGGAGATGTTTTCACACTTTTAAATCAAGGACACTGGAGTGTAGTCATCCTTTCAAGACATCTGGCATCATTTTCAATGGCATTAATCATGCAATGGAAAACTGATGCTGCAGTAAATATATTTGCTATCTCTCAGACACAAGGCACTTCCATAATAACCTTCTAAGCAAATCCAGCATTTCCATGTTGGTCGCTTCATCAAAAAAGGTTGAAAATGGTTTGGTATTTTAGGCCAATGTAATTCACAAGCAAAAAAGATATACTCTGTAAATATTTGAATTATATTTAATTTCTAAAGACATGGAGTTTTTAAGTACTGGATTCTAATGTGTGCACATTTCTTTGTTTCTATTTTAAAGAAAAATGTATAAATCCTATGACATATTCTCAGGAGATAGCTTGTGAAGGATATGGCAAGATAACTGATTAAAAATTAAAATACAATGCTAGATTTAAGAAAAATAGTTCATACTTATCCTTTGTTTGTTTAAATGCATCCTTTATGAAAATACGTATAGTAATTCAGGTTAATATAACTTGCAGATTGGGAAGACAAATATATTCGGGAAACAATATGTTCAAGACCTAAATGTTTGAAATTCTTAATTGTCAAATAACTGCAAATAATATAGAATACACTTACTTGTGCACAGCATTTGTGTCAAACTAATATCAGAAAACCTATCTTTTTTCCCAAATTTTCAGTGGACACACTGAGTTTCTCAAACAGAGTTCACTAACTGTGCATTTTTGCATTTGGCTTTCCTGTTCACTCTCTAAGAAAGAAAAGGGAAACTGTTTTGTTCAATTTCCGTGTGCATTTTTTCAGGTGGGAAATAATTAAAAGCCCACTTAAAGCTGTAGAGATGCCTTTAGTGAAGGTGCCTTTATGGAAGGACACTGGGAAACATAAAAAGTTTCCCTTCTGTTCTGGAGATAGGTGGTTACTGTTAAAATGTGCAAGGTTTCTCCGGCAGAAAAGAACACTTAATGGTTGAATGGGCTTCAGCTAAGCTTTAGCACCATGCTTTCCCCAGTGCCATATCACGGCAACTTCTTATTTCAATTCTATTTCTTAGAGTAAAAAAAGCAGTTTAAAAGGTCCCAAACACCAGAAGTAGTTAGGAGGAAACTAACTTTAAAATTACTCTGATGTGCCCATGATTTTAAGTCACTTTTATGATTTGAGGAGGGCATGGGGGCAAGGGGAATGTAACACACAGAAGGAGTCATGGGGCCTGAAGGCAAAAGCTCTTGTCCTCAGGCTGGCTAAAAACATCTGAAATGCTATTGTTGATAAACACACTTTAGACTATCAGCCCTTCCTCAGACAGAAACCCCAAAAAAAGCCAAGCCTGAAGTGCCCATCTTCCACCGACTGTGAAAAATCTAGAACAAAAGTCACACATCAATAATGAAGTTCCTAAGAAACAGCTGAAGAAATATATTTACTTAAAATTAAAAAAGAACAATATACTTCAGAAAAGGAAAGAACCTCTCTGAAAGGAGAGTTTGGCAGGAGGAGACTGTAAGAAAGTAATCTTTTTGTAAATAAAAAGGTGGGGGGAAAAGATTAACAACTGTGCTAGAAGAATGTTCCCAACTTCACACACAACTCACTGCTCCCAGACAGTACAATATACACACCCAAATCAACTCTCTTTTCTGTTGGACAAAGCTAATAATCTAAGATTTACTTCCCCTTTACTAGCTTCTGAGCCTTTCAAACCTCTTCTAATCCAGGCTTCACTGCCCTGAGCCAGGTTTTTAGCAACTGCTTCTAGAAGTTCCACCAGAGTTAAAAAAAATAAAAATAAAAAAGGAGAGAGAGTAAAATCATGAAACCTCCCTACAACGAATGACCTCTTGTTTGACATCTGTCAAACAAACTGGCTAATCACACAGACCTTCGTTTTCCACATTTGTTTAGCATCTGGAAAGCATCTCCAGATAAGGGATTTCTTCTCCGTCCCACAATGGAAGGAACAACCCTATTCAGTTCAGTTAGCCATTTAACTTGATCTTGAGATCATCCTAACCCAAGTGGTTACAGCAAAGCAACATACCACCTTGCTGTTGAGACTGGAATGTAACACTTTAGGAAGCCTGTTGAATTACTGTGCTTGGCACTGTGGTACACTGCTCCAGGGACCAGAGCTTCGGAGGGCCACCAGTCCTTGAGATGCCTACATTACCATACTAGTAGCAGGGAGGAGGAGAAGGAGGAAAAGTAGGGAAGAAGGGAAAGCTAGAAAGAGCAGCGGACTTGACAGCAATCTTGTGCAATTAACTTTAAAAACCAACCTGCAGTGGTACTTAGCATTTAATTATTTTAATGAAGTTTTCACAGTTACAATAAATTCAATATGCATAAAAATTAAGAAATTTAAAACATAAATCTCTGCTGTTATTTGAAGTATTTCCTTTATGAATTAGTGGCCTTATTTATAGTTTAAAAGCATTTTTTTTGTTTCCAGTATTGTTCTTCTGTCTGAAACTACTGTGAAGCAAGAATCTTCTCTTTTCTTTTCTATTCTTTTCTTTATAGCTTCTTGCAGTTGATCTAAATGTCATTTATAAATTTACACTGACCTCTAAATTTTCAACTAGTTGCACAGAATTTATTTAACCATAAGCCTCTTTTGTCTTAAACACAATGTCATTTAACCCTGTGAAAATTACCCTCCTTGGTGTATCAGGTAAGAAAAAACAGAACAAGCTAAAAGCTCCTTCCTAAAATGTATATATATTTCATTCCTGACTGCAACAGTAAAATTAAATATTGAAAATTCCCCTTCCTTTCTCATGAACCTGTTGTATGAACTCTAACCCTATTCTGAGGGAAACTAAAATTAAAAAGGAAAAAAATATATATTTTGAATTCTTTGGTCTACTGTCCAAATGTCAGTTCACACATACACATGCTGAAAAAGTAAAATTGATGGGTCACCTTTTCAAATGTTTTAATATCCTACATCTTCATAAACAAAGTACCTATAATCATCAATTGAAAAACATTATTACACCTGTATATACAGCAAATTAACCTCCATCTCCTAATGACAAATGTCCGTCCTGCCTGTAATTTTCAGCACAATAGAGATACTTGACAAAGTAGTCATCCAAAATTTTACATGAGAAAACTTTACATGAGAAAACAACATGTGAGTTGTCACAAAAAGTTTTTTAAAATTTCTTTTTCCGCATGCGTGAATAGACTGGAATTGCTCAAAGCAATTCAAAATTTTAAAAAGGTTTATTATTCCCTATCAGACTCTAAAACTACAAAAAGCTCTTCTCATATGAGAGCAGATAAAATATAAACTCATACTTCTGCACTGGCTTTCTGATACAAAATTGAGATTTAGTGCAAGGCATCTGCATGCCATTTCCCTGTGTAAGTAACCAGCTCTAAGAGTACTTAGATGCCTATAGGTACAGGCAGTAATAAGCTCTATTTCCTGTTGTTTCCAGTGTAACTAATAATTTGCTGTGTACACTCCAACAAATCACCCTGTACCTTGACATATCCTTCTGCAAATCAGGTAAAATGTTCTACTCTATGTTCCCAGGTGAAGTATTCAGAAGGAGGCAAATCATTAAAGTTAATGGAAGTAGGAACAATCAAAAATCCAATGGATTGATCGATTCTTCTAAGCCCATTATTTTTTTATTAATTGTAGGTGGAAGCATCAGTGCACACAAGAAATGCAAACCCTCGTCCAAAATCCATCTGGGTGGTGTAACACTTAGACATATGACCATTATATGACTTATGCAGAAAGGAGACTGCTTAAAACATTATTTTGATTGTGATTTTAAGTGGAATTTCTTGTAGTCACAGCAAACTAACCAAAATAATTTTATCATTTTGAAATATGAAAAGTATTATTGTAATATTACTATATTATCGTTTGTTATACTTACTAAATGAAAACTGAAGTATAACATGAATATGACTACACAAACCTATTTCAAAATTTGAGCTTTGTATAAAAATAAATCCACAAAACTCAAAAAGCTTAATGAAAAGATCAAGCCACTGGAACACCGAGAGTTTGCTCACCCACTCCTGCAATTCAAATATACCACATTTAAAAAAGAATTACAATTCCTCCTGGAAGGAGGACACGATTTTTAAAAGGGAGACAGTGCATACACATTGCCAGCACTGTCTAAAGGGAAAAAGTGATATCCCCATTTGGTTAAAGGATCACCGTTTTGCCGGTGTTAAGCGAGGGTGAAAACAGTTCCGGATCAATGCAGATACAGCACTCTGTGCCCCAGCTGAGATGACCTGAACACGCGCTTACTGACAGTACACAGCACGCTACCAAAAATGGGGTAGGCCCGCGCGCCCCTCGCCCAAGTGCCTGTGGGTGGGAGGCATGTGGCGTGCAGGCAGCGCCAGCGTGCAGCCGCCCCCGTGCTGGGGACCCGCAACCGCCCCGGCGGCGCGGCAGGAGGGTCCTGCACGCAAACTTCTCCCCTACCTAGGCTGCAGAAGCCAGCCCGCGCCCTCACTCTCCCCCTCTTCTCCTTTCTCTGCCTTTCTGGGTTTTTTCATGTCCCCCCCAACTCCACCCCAAGAGACAAGACGCGGTCTGGCAATTCAGGGACTACGTAGGCCAGGCTTACTTCTGTGCAGCCCTTCGGGTAGGGCTGCTAATCCTTCTTATTAATTAACGAGATAATAGCAGTTAACCGGAAAGCAATATTAATGCTAACTATCTAGGAAACTTCCAACAGAAATTATTTAGCCTTTTCACTGATTTACTGGTAACAGAGTCATGCAGCTGGAACTGTAGCAGCATGCTGATGGTTTAAGAAGTTAAAAAAACAAGACCGCCTGAACAGTATCAGACTAAGGACATCTGCATCTATTTTCTGCCCTCCTTCTTGGATAGTTTAAAAGATCCTCCCCTCCTTCAACTTCAGAGTTTATTAACAGCTGGGGATGCGGGCTGCCCCAATTATATCAGTCTTACACAGGACAAAGGAGAGTGTAAACAGTAACATGACTGATCTGAGAAATGTACTCTGAGAGGCACATGCATTAAAAACACTTACAAATATTTACCATTTACATGTACCATTGCTTCACTCCTTTAAAATCCCAAAGCATTTCTCAAGGTCTACTATGCTTCATTTAGTATGTACTGAAATACCTAACACTAAGTTTGCATTTTATTTATGCAGCAAAAAACAGCAGAGGTGACGCAGGGATGAAGAATTCTGCAGATGAGGCACATCGCTATAGATATTTTGTTTCAGAAAAAACAGCAATGCAATTTTTTTTTTTTTTTTTTTTAATTAGCCATTGTAAGAGTAAGTAAAACATCTATCAGAAGAAGGGATTTATATTATCTGGGTTCTGTTGCAGCAAACAAGTACTGCAGCTTTCATTCACTGATTGTCAAAAACTTTCCAATGTGCCCACTGCAATGCGGATGCCAACCAACGAATCAAAGGCATTCAGCAACTAGACAAAGAGGGTCTGATGCCAACCTCGGTGCCACTGGCAACCATTATTGGCATCAAGCACATTGTCTGCCTTTTTTTTCCCCTCTCCTGGCACTCGACAAACAAAATGGCGGTTCTTGTAGCAACGGGAACACAGCACAAGCACTGCACTGAATCAAATACCATCAAATGATTTTATGGACTGAGATGTGTTTCATACCAAATGATAGACACTCTCTGATGCCTGACTGAAAAAAAAAAAGGAAAAAAAAGAAAAAAGGCAGTTTTGTCAAAAGAAGCAACGTTCATGCCATTTTCAAGGTTTGGGCTTTTTAAAAACTTAGGGGAGGGGGGTTGGACCTGATACACACAACAAGCAGAGCCCCATAGCAATGTGTTATGATTAAGAATTATTTTGATGTTAAACACTGATCGCAGTGTGTACTTCCCATTTTCTTCCTCCATTTCAGTCGAAGGAGCAGCACTGCAACCTATATCAAGCCCCTTTTTCTTTTTTTCTAAGATCCTAGGGCACAAGAGGATAGTAGAAAGAGAGCAGGGGGGGAAAAAAAAGGTACTGAATTCTGAGGGACATGAGCGAAAAGTAGAACCAGATGAAGTTGGTCAATGACAGAACTTCATAGGTCGGTCCTTACCCCTTCTTTCAAGGCAGGCATGGAAGTAGAAGCTCTTTTTATTAAGAACTGAAAGGATTATTGACACTTCTAGATCTGGAAATTGTCAATATATTGTAACATTACTCTGCACTGCAATGCGGATGCCAACCAACAAATCACAGACATCCTAGGCTAAACAAAGAAGGTCTGATGCCAATCCTGGTGCCACTGGCAACCATCACTGGCACTCGAACTATCCTTCCTCCTTTTTTTCCCCCTAATCTTCTTTTTTAAAGCAACAAAAAACCAAACTACTTGGCCCCTTTATTCATTTTATGTGCTAATTCCTTCTTCATATTTCGTTCAGGGATTTAATCGTTTCTATGTCTCCACTTAGTTTTTACATGATACTATTAAGCGGGTTTATATATTCTAAAAGAGAAATAAAAAGCAAAACAGCATGTGTATAATGCAGCATTTTGGTTGACTTCATGCTTATCTTTTGTAAAGCGTGGTGCTTGTAATCGAGTGCACTACAAAGTGCCACAATTAACCAGTTTTCAATGAGGACAGAGAATCAAAGTTTGACAAAACGGAAAAATAAAAATTAAGAAAACTTAATATGACTTCTTCAAGAAGAGAGCCAACAGATGTTAACGGAAGATTTACTGTGAAGCAGCAAGACAGATACAAAATACATGCAGTTTACAATAAACAAAAGGGTCTACTAAGGGTGACTTTGTACATAGAAATTAGCCAGCTTCATCTTCCAGTATATTCTCAAAGTAGCATTGTGTAACTTTGAAAGTTATAGTATTACAGCATGCTTATCTTACTCATTTCTGATTAGACAAGTGTTTTAAATAAACTCCTATTCTCAATCCTTAAATCAATAAAATCAGCTATGCCCTGCAATTCCTGCTCCCACTTCAAGTTACTGGCTTCCAACAACTTAAAAGTGGACAGTGTGTATGAGTACTCTGACCCCAGCTTCTTCGGCTCAAGAGCTACTTAAACTGTTTTGCCTCCCTTTGTAGTTTTGACTTTTAGAGGCAGGTAAATCCACTAGAATTAATCAGTAAGCTATGTCTTGCAATATATGCATTCAAAATATCATTTGAATTTTTCTTCACAAAAGGAGTTTAAAGGTACAAATTATTTGTAATTATGCTATTTTGCTTAATGCTATCAAAGAAATCTTTCTTCCTATGTTATTGGGGATCAGATTTACCACACTCTGCAGCTACTTAAAGTCGCTGCAAAATATCTAAGTGTTGTCTACTGCTGTGAAGAGAAAAATAAAAAAATTACAAGCAGGGAAAAAAAACAGAACAAAACAATAAACCATATTTTTTCATTATAAATAATCAAAAAAAGTGAAGCCTATTTATACGTTCACGTAAGCATAGTGCTCCACTTGCATGAGTAAATGCTAAAAGACAAATTCACTGAAAATAAAAAGGTTGTGTTGTATATCTGTTCTTTTAAAGAATGAGTGCACACCAAACGAAGACATGCACAATTTTACTTTCTTGTTACTAACAAAATCCATTCCGTTTGTTTTTCAGTTAAATCCCATAGTTATGTACCAGGCACCAGATAACTGCCTGCCATCTGCCCTTCTGCAGGCCACTTCTGCCTACTACCAGGCCAAGTTGTGAAATGGCCCACCATCTGCAGCTGGTCAAACTTTCCCTAGTTGAGATCTGCAGCTAAAAAAGAAATGCTTTATTACTGCTGATCAGTCAGCAATACAAAGACACCTAGAGGATGGTATAATCACCAGAAAGAACCAAAATGACTCCTCACAGAGCAAAAGCATTTTGGAAGGCTTAGTATCAGAGAAAAAAAACCTTCATCTACTCACAGCCATTTACAATTTTGGGGAACCTGCCTGTGAGTATTGGTATCTGAATATGCAATATGACTAGCAGTTTTTTTCCCCAACACATGATTATCAGAAGCCCTGTTTTTATTTTCATTTTGTAAAACTAAGTTTAAGAAGATTTTCCATAGTGCTCCTGCAATTTTCCACATTTCAATTATCTGCCAAATAAAATTAAGTATACGAGTGTAATTATGAAAATATACTTTTCATGGAAAATTCTCTTGAAATATTAGAACCTGGAACTTTGTTTTAAAGCTCAGATAGGTAAGATGAGGTAAAATATGAATAAAACATTAAGTACTGTATGCTGTAATTCTGACTATTATACGTTATTTACAAAGCAGTATTTCTGTGCTAAAGTTTTTTCATGTTTTCTTTTATAGAAGTGAGAAAGTCTACAATTGCTCTTCAAAGTGATAGTAGGTTCATCATCAGTTTAAGGATGAATTCTTAATTATTTGTAACAACAAAGACAGTAATAAATATTTGTAGAATTTATTGTGATTGTGCAATTGCATATACCTGCATCTGTTACTAACTGGGGGAACTAAAAAAAAAAATCCAACTTGAAAAACATGAAGACTGTTTTCCAAAGTCATGACTGACTACAAAATATATTACCACTATTTGACAAAAAAAAAAAAAGGCAACTTCAGCAGAGGTGAAGTACTACCTTGGTATGTCCCGCTCTTTCTTGAAAGAGAACAAGGCACGTATTTCGAACATACATGTCATTTACACAGGCCTGTAGGAATGTGTGTGTAAGTAAGTATATATGTACACATGCTGATTTACCTATGGATATGTACCCACATTATGTCTATAGACCACAGAATAATAATGTTTCACTGGAAGCCAGCCCATAGGGGAAACAGGGCTACTTGGAATCAGAGTTTGACATACTAACATAGAAACACAACAATCTGCTTCCTACCTTGCTCCTGCACGTAGTATGCCAAAAACAAATCAAGCTCCTTGACTGATACTGTTATGTGATGTGGCTGGACGCAAAGTGCTGGATTTGTGCAATGTGGGGATTTCATGAGCCGCTCTCCATCCGTACTTTCCAAGGGGATGCCTTTGAACAGGATCACCATGACTAGATCCAGACGCCAGACTTTGTCAGCCTGTCGCAGGCAGTCGATTCTCCTAATCTTACCCTTCTGGTCAGGATTGGACAATACACAGCATGGGTGCTTCTTCCCAGTCACCGTGAGCACAAAATCCTCCCGGAACTCTTGGCGAATATCTTTGCGCAGCTTGGCCAGGAGCCTGGATGCCCACTTCTGTTTAATTTCAGGCTTTTCACTAAGTAGCTCATCCTTGACTGCTCTTTCCTCATCCTTTGACATTCGTTTCTCATGTTTTTTAAAGTACTTGCGTTTTCGAGCCTGAAGGTTGAACCAAGTATAGGCAATTGCACGGACATGTGGAAGAAGTGCCTCAATGAACGGGTGAAATTCATCCTGTGGAAAGAAGTGGAGGGAAAAAAAAAGAAGAGAAGAAGAAAACTCAAAGTCAGTAATTTCTCATAATCAAAGCAGTATCAAGAAAGGTTTCTGAAAATCTTAATGTGAAATCCAAAACAAAGAGAATAAACACTTAAAATTTACGCTAATTTCTGCATAACACCTTTTATGCAATTACTACCACTGTCAGGCAGCAGACAAAAAGTACACAGAGAATTGCATTTTCCCCATATTTCACTCTTTGAGAGAACCATATGAAGATTTTATTTTGTATGCCTTCCCTCACTTCATCCCGCAACGCTGCAGAGACAACATCATTTAAAAGAGATGCTATCAAGATGTTTTGTTCCTAACATTTAAATATCTGAGTGAATGGCTAACATCAAGAAAAGTACCATTGCACAAAGAGGACACTATACGGTTTTAAAAAATCTGAGCAGAAACGTTCAGAAGGCTGAGGCGAATGCCACAGTTCATTTCTCTTCTCTGTGGCACAGAAACACAAAGCATATACATGCTCAGTGTAATGCCACACAGTTCCCGCTTTTGGAGCATGCTCTCAGCAAGAGACTGCTGGTGGCACAAAGAGCATGCGCCATTAAACTTGATCCATTTTCTTATCAAACGTCCAACATTCCAGCACTGAAACAGCACCATTCCAGTGGTGGTAACTAGAGAAACCAGTATACAGTAAGGGAAAGTGAGCAAAAGACACAGCGTGTCGTATACAAATCCTGAACAGAAACTTCTGTACTTTCAGCTCTTTGGGCTTCCCTCCCACCACCCCCAAACTCTGTAAAATAAAAGTTTATGAAGTTGAGAACAAAAATTACATTTATGTTCTTCCGGCAGCTCCACTGTGGGTTTCGAAGCCCCACAGAGTCAGTTAATTTGTTAACTGATCACATGAGTGTGGCAATTATTCTAAACCCCTTAAAAATCAATCTGAGGTGTACAATGAAAAATGGCAACTTGGCACAAACTTTGCATTCTTTGTGTTTCTGCATGCTGTGGCAGAGTGACATTACGAGTGCACCACTGGTCAAACACTGCTTTTGTGAAATCCATGCAATTTATTTACAGTTCCAAAATATCCCTTTCTGTCATCCGCCTTCACCTGCAAGTTCTTATCTTCTGCCTAGCAGCGATATGGATTGCATTAAGGAAGTAATGCTTAGTTGTCGTCTGCAAGTACATCCTATAGCAATTAAATTAATTCGTTTTGTCTGCCTCAAGTACCATCCTACACATCCATGTTAATATCTAAATAGGCCTTTCCCAAAAACTACTGCCTCTTTTCCGTGAGCAAATCCGCTGTTTAAAACAGCGCGATCTGCTCATCAAACATTACTGTATTTTGGTTTGCAAGGGAGACCTTAGGGGAGGTATCTTTCTTCCTGTGTGCAGGCATATTTAGTTTTAAATACCATGCAGATTGTTCATCATACTGAGTGGCACGGTGCAATCAAACTAAAACTGAACCTTTTTTTATATAATTATATTCAAGAATACAGTTAACAAACTAGTATTTTAGCTACGCTGCTAGACAAGGAATGAATTATGTTTAATCAATAGGCTGATTAACTCCATTAGGTAAAAATGATGAAAGTATAACTAATGGTCTCAATTATACAGAGTTCAGACTGCCATTGTAGAAGCTTCAGGCCAAGAATTTTGTATTTAAATCTTCAAATTTCAAACAAACTTCAAAATTTCCTGAATGGTAAAAAAAAACACTAGATCTAGTTCTAGATCTCTTCCCTAACCGTCTGCAAATCAAACAGAAAACAACAGAAAAGTTGCAAGCATTTTACCTATGACAATGTTACCTTCACAGAAAAAAAGAAAAGAGAAAAGGAAAAAAAAAGAAGGAAAGAGACAATATAGGAAGATAATTCAGGACATAAATGATTGCATTACAGTATGATGCCTGACAAAAAGCCACAAAGGCAATAATCAAACTGATCAGTAATTTCCAGCAGACATTTGAACAATTCTGATACTATACTGGCACATAAAACTAGGCCATGGAAAGAGTTAAACCACAATCTGTTCTTTGTGTGGGAAGGCAATACTGCTCTGAGTAACCACAGCCCATGATAAGACTTCCCTATCTTCATACGCTTTCCGAACCCATGCTTTTTTTCCCCCTCTATTATAACTACTAAAGAAAGTTTATTTTTTCTTCTACAGAAGTCATCTTAATCGAAGTATTCAAATAAAATTAAGAAAAAAAAATAATGTAAGCATAAAAACTGCACAGTGTTAAATCCTTACAATTCATTTTAGACTGAATAAACCAGATTTACTACAGATTTTGAAAATTCTAACAGCTGGGGCTAAAGGTGGGGTGAAGGCAGGGGGCTGAAGAGCTTTGGGAAAAATGAATTTTTTGCCCCAATGCAATGATTTCCCCTACATCTAAACAGACTTCAGCATTTATAACTTAAAATGGCAATAAAATTAATGGGGAAATATTGTACGCTACTAGAATACTGCGTATCTAGTTTTCATTTTCAAGAAGAACATCACAAACTATTTCGGAGTGGCTATGCCTTTAGGTAATGCACACAGTATTACAATAATAGCCTATAGCATTTTACATCTATGAAAATTTTTACAGAGAAAAATTCCGCTTTTTTACATTCCGGTCGGTAGTAGCTGAACGATTCCTTTCCAAAGGGTGAAAAAAGAAGGAAAAAAAAAAAAAACCTTTTTAAAACTTCTTTAAAACTTTATTCAGGCTTTTCTTTCATAATACCATTAAGTCCTAAAGATATAAATATATGTGAAAGAGTGTGAAGGAGAAACACAGCAAAGAACATCCTGTTCTAAAGCAATATTATCAGTTATCTTTGAGAGATTCATTGTGCATCTGGAGTCCTTTCAAATGAAACATTACTTGACAAGAAGTGCCCATAAAAATGATCCTAAATGGAGATTTGCAATTAATCACACATGTTCTCCACTAAACCTCCTAAAAAGCCATCTACAGAATTTGATTTTTCCCCCCTTAATATTCGTACAGGCAATATTGAAATATCTTTTTTTATGTGGCACTTACCCATGTGCCACAGTTGCTCTTGCAATGAAGTGATTTATGGGGGTAAGATTTTCAAATGTCATATCAAATGGCCCAGGTGAACCATTGCGCACTGACAATTTAAATCAAAATGGAAGTTACTATATAATATCTATGTAGTTTGTAAATAAGAGAAAAAATACCAGTCATCTAATGATGATAGATAGGCCAGGTTTTCCTTTTGGAAAAGGTAAAGGGGAAATGCAGCGCCCTTCTCCTATCTTCCACTTTTATAAACTTTGTATCAATTCATGCAAGTTTGAACTGAGGACCATACAATAAATATACCAGGCAGAAGTCTAGAAATTTTATACAGAAAACTTCATGAACTCAATTTCCCTGCATGGATTTTCTCTGTGCCTAATAAAACAGCATATTCTAGGAGGAAAAGAAAATGACAACACATTCTGAGTTTCCTGGACCACCATAACATAAAAATAAACCACGGCAAAAATATCACAAGAGACCAAGCACTTACAGGCATGCGGTAACTCTGTCCTATCATGCCTCAGCAAGAGAGATAAATGCAGTTTACACTCATTCCAAAGCAGGGGGAAAGAGGCATATGGGAAGGAGAAGAAAGGACCCCCAAAAAATTAAATTGCACTTGGTAAGACTTCCTTCTTCCTTGGAGTTATTTTACACCCACCAAACTTTTACTGAAAGACAGATGGGTAACATTCAAATTGCCAAGGTTTGTCTTAAAGCTCTACTTTGGATTTTAGACTCGTTTCTAAGAGGTGCTTCAGCACTGTCTCGGCATAAACTGGGCTACTGCTTTTGCAAGGAGCTTGGTCCGTACAGGTGTTCTGTGCTTAGAACTTTTACCAAAATTTGTTCTTCTGAGCACACACTACGACAGTCAATGTGCATTGCAAGAGCCCTAGAGACGGAGAACACAATAGAGAGAATAATTTTGGCAGTACTACTTTAACTCAGTCACAACTCAAAATAAGATTAATCAATCTTTTGGTTTGAATAAATAAATAACACAAAGTATAAATTCTCATTGCCACTGTAATCTTAATTTTTAATTTATGGAGGGGAAATATGGTTTTTAAAATGCCTTTATCATTCCAAATAGGTAGAGAAAGATTCCAAAATAAAATCAATTTGCTGCAACTGTGTCCCATCTACGTACCTCTAAATGGGAACTGTCTCTGCATGGCACATGATGCAGCATGACTGTAAAATATTGTGCAGAAGTTATCAACGCACAAAAGCCAGGAATTGCTTTCTTGTGTTTATGGCTGTAGAAGTGCAATGTTGTGTTTTTGTATACACCTGAGTGCAGTATTTTAATACAGGTTTGTATAGAATGAGGAAATCTATTACATCTGTGAGTCCAAAAAGCAAACATATGGGAAAAAAAAATGTCATTAAAGCAGGCAACAGCAAAATGAACTACCCAATGTAATAGAGGTGGTAGTGAAAATGCGCGTTTCCAGTGTAAAAACCACTTTCTTAAGTTGTACTCTCGCGTTTATACTCTGGTGCAGAGCTCTTATTGCCTGTCAATAATTCCACAGGATGGACAGCCCACGCAGAATTAATTTTTACTAATTGCAGATTCCACCATAAGCAATTATTTCTATGTGTGTACCTGTAAGCACGTGTGTATCTGTTACACAAAACGCTTCCTACGTGCATTCATTTCTCTTTTGGAGAAGAAATATCGCAACAGTACTCTTTTCCAGCTTTGCTCTGCTGCAGCTCACATTTACTTGCTGAAAATATCCATATCTAAGTCAATCACACTTAGATGCCAAACAAAATATAAACAATAAAAAATGTGTCAGCCAAAAAGCTACAGGACTGTATCCAATCACTGAATAAGCCTTATCATTGTTTCCATCTTCATTCACAATTTATGAATACTTCAGTCCTTTTGAATTACAATGCTTTCTAATTGTGGAATAACCTAAATCATATTTATTTATTTATTCACCGCGCAACTGTAAGTGCCCCGTTGGCCTCTCAATAACAGCGTTGCGGGAGACGTTACTTTCGCACATTTTCTGCTTCTTTAGCTATTCGTCGCACCAATGTCGAAGCAAGCAGTTATCTCTCCATCAGTTTACATCACATCCTCCTAAGACAGACTTTCACGAAAGCTTCTGAAAACTATCCCCCGGCTTTACAGACCAGGTTTACTCTCCGGAACGGGGCTCCGGTGCCCCGGCGCCCGCTCCCCATTACCGCACCCCCGGTAAGGAGGCGGCGGGGGTTCCCGGGAAAACCTCCCGAGACCGCTCCCTAAACCCCCTCAGGGTCTCAAAAAGCCGGGGGGGGGAGGGGGGGACGCGGGGACGAGACCCCCCTGCCTGTGCCGCCCCGCTCCGCGCCCCGCGCCCCGCGCCCCGCGCCCCGCGCCCCGCTCCGCTCCCTCCCGCCCGCCCCGCTGACAGCCGCCCGCCGGCCTCCGGCAGCGGCTGCAAGTGCCGTCGTAAAAAATAAATAAAAATAAAAATAAAATAAAATAGAAGCCGGCTAGCTGTTTCCCCCCGCCCGGGAGGAGGCACGCCGGCCCCCGAGGGCTGCAGTTGGGGCGGGGGACGGCGGGGGGGGGGGGGGGGGGGGACACGCTGTACCCCTCCAGAACCGGAGAAGCAACTACTGCAGAGCTTGGTCACCCCCGCTCACGCCGCCCTCGTCGTTGGCAGGCTACGTATTATTAATTAAGCATAAGACGGGATTACTTTGCGCCGGCGAGCGCTCATTTTTTGTCAAAACCAGCACTTTTCCTTTCAAACCCTTTCATTAGACTCCGCGTACGCCGGCGAGCTGAAAAGAGAGCAAATCGTTTGGTTCCAATCAAATCAATACTTCTCAAACCGGCTTTTTAGCGCAATTATGCTCATTTCCATTTTGTTAACCTTTGACTTCTTATGCACCAACAATTAACAGTATTTGTCTACGGGTGACACTTTGAATGGATCTCCCCAAAACAATGGCCTGCTACAGTTTATTCTCTACTATTCCCTCCTGCGAGAGGAGTTTGGATCTGACAAGCAGTTACAACTGCGCTTTAACCCGTTACAACTACGAGCAATGACTCATTAACAACTCGCATACATATAAAAATAATTTAAAAGAAAAAAAAAGAACACGACACGTGAAAATAAATAAATAAATGTACAGATAAATTAAATAAAACGCGTCTATACCTGAGTGAGACAGATTGGAGAATACATCATGACTTCGCTTTGAGAACACGCTGCCCGGAGAGCCCCTAAGAAAAGCCTCAAAAAGGAATAATTTCATCTATTCATTTTACAGTCATCTGAGACTCAAGGAAGATGAAATCAATCAGGACGGGGCTCTGCCCTGGATCACCACAACTTCACAACAAACCCCAGTCCTCCTTAAATAGCCAAAGATTCAAGTTCACTCCGTGTGCTAGATTTCCCGGGGTGAAATCCAATCTACACTTTTAACCCTCTTGTAGTCGGCGGCGCAGGAGTCTTGCTTTTGCTGCTGCTGCTGCTGGTGGTTGTTTTGCAGATGAGGGGGGAAGGACTCGCGGGGGGGTGGGGGGGGTGGGCGGGAGGATTTTTTTTGTTTGGCCCTTTTTCCTTTTTTTTTTTTCTTTTTTTTTTTTTTTTAAGAAGTTGGTGGTGGTGGGTTATTACGGCACTGTCACCACGCTCTCCAAAGTTCAAGGTTACAGCCCGGAGCGGAGCAGGAAAATCCCGGAGAGTGATGGCAGGCGAAACTTCGCAGGGCAGCGACCGTGCGTGCGGGAGCGAGCGGCGCGGGAGCGCGCCCCCCGGGCGGGCAGCGCGCGGCCTGCCGCCCCCCCGCCCTCCCTCTGCGGGCAATGGTGAGGGGCTGCCTTCCAAACGCCCGCTGTAATAAAAGTGATCGCTTGAAAATTCAAACGATAAATCTCTCCCTCCCGATTTGCTCCTGCCGTCCCCGTCGTCCCCGTCCCCCCCCCCCACCCCCCCACGCTCTGCAAAACTTGGAAGTTGCAAAATTTCACCGGTTACACCCTCCGGACCCCGTTCCAGCTCTCTCCCCAAATGAGACTTAAGTATTTTTTTTTAATTATTTAATTACACAATCACCGCGTACACTCCTCCTCCTCCTCCTCCTGCACACACATTCCTTCTCCACCAGATCCCCCTCCTCTGCCCTCCCTCTGTATCAATCAACCGTCGAACGCCGCAGAAGGAACCAGCACGTTTTGCAAACATCCCTCATTTCCCTCTCTTCTGGTGGGAGAAAGTTGCGGGGGGAGGCGGGAAGGCGGCGGTGGCGGCCGGGGAGGGGGGGGGGGGCTGCCATCTGCAGGAGGTTTCTTGTCCTTCTCCTCCTTTCAGGGTGCGATTTTGTCAGCAGCGGCGGGGCGCAGACGCCCCCGCTCCCCCCTCCCCCCCGCCGCGGGGGTTACCGGGGAGGGCAGCCCCTCCGACCCCCCCATCCCAAGGCGGGGGGTACCGGATACCGGAGCGCCGGTCGCTGCGGTCCCGGCGCTGGCAGGGGCTCCCCCCCGGCGGCGGCGGGGGGGTCCCGGCTCCCGGGCAGCAGCAACAGGGCGCCGGGTCCAGTTCTATTCTCCCGGGGCAGCTTTTACCGGGGGAGCAGGGGAAGGGTCGGCGGGGCGGGAGCAGCGACCGAAACTTATTCCAGCTCCTGTGAGGACGGCTGGGATGCAGTGCACAGCGGCGGGGGGGGTGGGTGGGTGTGTGTGTGTGCTCGGTGTGTGCGACCCCCCGCCCCGGCCCCCCAGGACCGCCGCTGCCGCCTGCGGGAGGGAGCGGCACCCGGTGCCCCCCGCCGGTGCCGCCTCCCGGTGCCGGTGCGCGGCCCCCGGCGGCGTCCTGGAGGGACCGCGGGGCTTCCTCCCTGCCCAAAGTGAGAGTTTATTCACGTCAGGCATTTCACAACGACACATCAAGGAAAGTAGGCAGGTTCAAGTCAACCATGAAATGGTCACTTTTTAACCCCGTCCTGTCCTCATTAGGGAAATGCTCAAACACAGCCCATTTTCAAAGAGGGCTCTTAATGAGGGGAGCTTGCCAAGTCTACCAGCTGCAATTCCCATAAATTTACAAACCAAAAGAAGCAGGGGGATGGGCGGGGGAGGAGGGAGCCCGTACCAGACAGGTAATGTCAAAGGAAACGGCAAGAGCCCAACGCGTTAACCCTTGCAGAATCCACACCGCATCCCCGCAGCTCGGTCACTGGCTGCGCTTGCCCAGTTCCCTCAGATTTGCAGGGTTCAAGCAACAGCCACGGTTTTTCCCTTCTACAGACCATACTGGTGACAAGTTCAGCGCACGCACTTAGGCAAGAAGGGATGAGGCGAAGTCGGGGTTAACCACAATGAGCAAAACTTATTTTCGTATCTGGTGTAGAATACCCCCCCAAATCCTATCATCTTTTCCTTTACCCAGACACTGCAAAAAGCTGATAACGCCAGCTTTAAATACTGGAGTTTCCCTTTGAATAAATATTCAATTTAACTGGAGTTAATTTACCATAAAAGACATTCCCCTTGGCACAAGTGCACTGATGTCCTTGAACACACCTCTTTGAGCACTTGAACTCTTACACAACAAGCCATTATTGCGGACCTGATTTAAAACTGTAATAACACCCCTCCGTCGCCCTTCTCCCTTGCACCCCTCTGCAAGGATCAGGGCAAGCCCCCCACACCACATCAGCTAGGCTGCCCCTGAGAGCAGCCTAGATGTGAGAAGTCCCCCCTTTCCCAGGCAGGGCTTGCAGAAGGCCCCACTCCCTCCCAGGTCCTGGCCAAGGGACCGCTTTGCGCTAGAGACCTGTGCACTAAAAGCAAGAATCATCTGGCAAGGTCCCGGGAGCAAGGAAAGGCAAGCAGGAAAAAGCAAATGGAGCAAGGTAAGGGCAGACACCAAGCAAGGTGCTTTCTGCAGCCCTCGCTACTGCAAGGGGCTGTGGAGTCAGGGCAAGATTCAGTTTGCATCCCCACAGGAGCTGGCTGAGGGTGGGTTTGCATCCCTACCCAGAGCGGACAAGGAGGGCTGAGCCCAGCCAGCCCCGCAACATATGCCAGTACCCCCTAGAATAGCGCTGCTGGGCAAAGCCAGACCCTCCCCAGAGCCAGCCTGCTGGCCAGGATTGAGCAGGCCCCTCATGTGAAGGCATCCTGGGAAAAGAGGTGCTGCCTAGCCACCATGGCTCAAGTAGCATCTCGTCTACTGCATGACCTAGGAGGCAAGGCTGGCATGGTGCAGGTTGCCATGGGTTTGCCTCCAGCTTGACCCACAGGTTCCCAGTGCATCAGCGAAAGCAGGCTGAACTGGGGACCCAGAAGGCATGTTTTGGCTCTGTTCCTCCTGGTTAATCCCAGCAGGAACCTGTACAGGAGGAGGCTTTGTCCTCGGAGAACCCTACACACACACACACACACACATGCACATGCCTACATACACACACACACACACATCCCACCCACCCACCCCAGCTCCTTTCACAGGAAAGCAAGTAAGAGATTCTTTCCAGAACAGAGAAAGAACTCCATTAAAAGAATAAAAAAGAGCAACTCTCTACCACTTCCTTGCAGGGGTACATAAATAGGTATGTGGGAACTGGGTTAGCCTGGAGAAACACTGCATTAATGCAGCAACGACAGCGGCCACAGTGGCTGGGCCCTGGCATGCAGGGAGACCTCGTGGAAAAGTGGTTCAATTGCTTTCAAGTCCTAGCTTGCACTGACTTCCCATCCCCCTAAAAACCCTTCTGTCCCACCCCACACACTAAAAAGCCTGCTACTGCTGCAAGTTCTCTACCCTTGAAGCTCTGGGCTGGGGGTCAGTTGCTTTTTGTCCTCACTGCCAGAGCTATGCCAACCTCCACACTGTATCTGGAAGTTCAGCTATCATTTCAATGTGGGCAATTAAGAAAATGAAAGTCACCATCTGACCTCCCTGATGAGAGACACCAGGAACTGTTCTCAACTCCTTATTGACACCATGGGCTAATGGGCTTGCTCCCCACCACTCAGCCCAGCTCCCCAGACCAGTTTTCTACCAGCAGTGCAGATCCTGGTATGCCAGGCTTGCACTGAAAACCTGTTTTTGTCCCTCTCTCCCTCACAGACAATGCTCACAAACTACCAGATGCTGCAAAGTGGCACTGCCCTTGGACTTCAGAGAAAATAACATTAAAATTGAAAAGGCCAGTTAGGCCACCTATACCCTTCCTAAAGCAGAATTTCAGCGGATGCCCTTTGGCTGGACAACTGCTCAACTTTCAAGTTCTGGAGCACAAGACTACTATTATGCATCAAAAATCAAAGAGAAAGATATTGCTAATGCTGAAATGTACAGCCTAAGAGTCTCTCGAGATACAAGTGTGCAGTTTCACTGACTATCTAAACATACACATACTGAACTTCTAAGAAATCAAATTTTCATGAAAATTCCAGTAGTCTCTTTGTGAAAATCAGAAAAAAAGATTTTCTGGCATATGGCTTTCCAAAAGATTCAGTATCTGGGAACCAGCTCCAAAACTTTTACTTATAAGGTCTCTGTGATACAAAATACAAGCTTTACAGTGTTTTTTATATCTAGTTTAATAGTAATACTCTTAACTTCCTTTTCACCCTTTGTTAGAAAATACCATTCACATTCACACACATGTCCATTAGATATACAATTACTTAGGTACATACATAAATACTGAGCAGCACAAATACAGTATAGGTTATGTTACACGTCAACTACGTGTAACAAATAGCCTAAACCATATTATATTATCATAGTGTTATCTAATGGCGATTCTATCTGTATGACTAGTCCTCGTGCCTTGCAAGACTTCTTGTACCATCACATTAAACTACAAAGTAAAGTTTCACACCTTTGACATAATCAGAGCCTTGGTCACTTTTCTTATGTACATACAGGAGTATCGTGTATGCATACAGATATATATGTATATATAAACATATGTCTATGCACAGAAAGTTGGGCAGAAAACATTTAGGGAACAAACATAACTAGTCAAATAAGCAAACTGATAACACATTGGTTTACGGGGTCTCGATACATTTCATATTCGGCTGAATTGTAAGGTATTTATGACTTAAAATGCAAACAGCAATCAGTAAAACTTCGAAGTCAGTGAGTATCACACCTATAAATATATGTATCATAATATTTTCTAGCACCTTTTTTTGTTTGTTTCTGGGTGATCAAAAGAAACACACTCTATATAAACTGTGTATATGTATGATCAGTTAGAAAGTGTGCATATATACAATCAAAAGTAAAGAAACATACTATTGACCCTATACAGAGACACACATACATATGAACGGTGTGTGCGCCTGACCCCTGTCCACATATGGTTTGATGGGGACAGTATTACTGGAGCTTTCCACAGCTCCCAGACCAGCAAATGAAAACATCAAACCTCAAGTGTAAAGCTGTAAACCACAGGGTTTTGGGTTACACAACTGTGCAGTTTTTGTACTCAATGCGGGTCACATTCTCAGCCTTACAAAGGCACGAAGCCCTCTTATCCCAATACAGTAAATTCTTTAAAAAAGCACATTTGCTGATCCTAAATGTCCTGTACATAAACAGCAACAACAACGATAATAAAATTTCGGCACCATCTTTTCTGACAGTTTATATCACTTGCCAGATTTTGAGAATATGGGGGGGGGGGATCGGGACAGAGTGTCTAGCAGCCGGATTTAAATGTCTGCCCAAATTAGAATTATAAAAGTGCTCTATTTCTTTTCTTGTGATTCAAAGTTAAAATCGTAAGCACTGCAGCTCAAAACAGCTTCAGAGAGCGTTAGGAGTTAAATCTTGTGTGTTTTGGCGCCTTTTCCCTGCCAGCTACTGTACTTTAAAAAAAAAAAAAAAAAAACTTGGAGATCTTGTCTGTCCCGTCTCAAGTTCAATGGCAGCACTTTCCAGCAGCGGGAGAAGATGGCCATGTTCGCAGCCCTAATAATAATTCAGATCACGCCACATCGGCATCTTGTGTCAGAGTCGAAACTGGCTTCCCCGCCCCCTTCAACCTGAGAGCTGCCAAGTCCTCACACACTCCGCATTCAACCACAACTTAATGGATGGGATATTGTGCATTAAAATGTGGCCCAGACACACAGGCGAAGAGAGGACAAGAGGGAAAGCAGACAGACAGACAGACAGACACACACACATACACACAGACACGCAAGAGAAAGGAATGAATTAAAATACACGCACAGGTCCCACAACAAAACGGCAGTGAAAAGAGGCAAAAAAAAAAAAAAAAAGAACAGAAAGAAACCCTCTAAAGTAACTTTAAAAAACAAGCCAGGAATGCCACCCGAACACTGCATCCTGCAATATAGTGTGAAAGAGACCAACACAAGCCTCCAGACAATTTTATCGAGCAGACCATACACAATAGCAATGCCATTTCCTCAACATCATACATTAACACTGCAGTCCATTAACTACGAAAACCACCACGACAGCCAGAGAGAAGGTATTATGTTACAACGTGAGTAAAGAAGCAACCTCTACAGCAACAAGAAAGAGGGAAGAACAACTGTCTGCAAGGTACAAATAAAGTAGCATTTGCATTAATCCTTTCCAGCATTTAACTGATAGTTGCCTGCCAGAGAAGAAGGGGGAGGAGGGAAAAGTTGAAGCAGGAAATGTGCCAAGTTCAGCACTTTTGGACGCAAACTCCCATCAACTGATTCCTGGCATAAAAGTGTGACCCATATACAAAAGCTGCCAAAAAAGCAAAATATAAACAATCCACCACTTATATCTCATCCTGTAAAGCAGAAGTGATATCAGCATTTAAGAAGAGGGTATAACATCCACTTTGAAACCACAGAGACACAATCTCAGCCTGAAGGAATTACAAAACAAGAGTCAAGCAAGTTAAAAATATATAGAGAGAGATATAAAAATCATTTTAAGCACCACGTACCATTGCGGTGTGTTGCATTAAATAAATGAGATCTTCAAACCTGTAACACACACCACCGGGCCGTTGGCTTCGCTTTTTCCAGGAAACAAATCTATTCTTTTTTCAAGGATTCGGTGTGTTGGAGTCTTTTTGTTGTTGGGTTGGTTTTTTTAATTAATTTCCAGAAGTGCCCTTCTGCCTTTTGTTTTGGGGTGGGGTGTTTGGTTTTTGGTTTGGTTTGGTTGTTGTTGTTGGTTTGGGGTTTGTTTGGGTTTTTTTTTTTTGGGGGGGGGAGAAGTATTGTTTGCTCAGGCTGGCTGTTGGCTTTGTTTTGATTGTGGTTCTAGTGCCGGCTTTTCGCTTGACACCGAACGGGATGAATATCCTTGGCCGGAGCGAGAGAAAAGGCGGCAAAGCCGCAGCCGCCGGGTGCGGGCAGCGCCCCCCCTCCCCGCCCTTCTCCTCCTCCTCCTCCTCCTCCTCCCCCTCCCTTCCCCGTCTTCCTTCCTCCTTTGAGCTGCCAGGCTGCAGAGCACGTTCGGTGGCGGATGACTTGAACGCGGTCCAAGAAAAGTTTTTTACATTTCAACTTATATATAAAATATATATATATATATACAGACATATAGATGCGCGCGTTGCGTCTGGGCTGCCTCTGCGCGCCGCTGCACGCGTTCCCCCGCCCCCGGGCGCTGGCCGGAGCGGGCGGGCGGTGCTGGCGACCGGCGGCGGCCGGGGCCTCCTCGCAGCCTCGGCGATAGGCGGCGACAGGCGGCCCCTGTCGCCCCTGTCGCCCCCGGCCCCCTGTCGCCGGCGGCCGCAGCGCGGGAAGCGCGGCTCTCCGCTTCCGCCTGGCGGCTGCTGCACGCAGCTGGGCCGCCGCCGTCATTTGCATATTAGGAGGGCGACAGCCAATGGGGAGCGCGGGGCTGTGGGCGGGGCCGCCTGGCGGGGGCGGGCGGCGGGAAGCGGGAAGCGGGAATGGGGGTCCCCGCGCGGGGCGGCGGCGCTGCGGTTCCCCGCGGCGGGGCGGCGGGAGCGGGGGGAGCCCCGGCGGCGGGCGGCGCGCTGCCCGCGGGCGGGGGCGGCGCCGGGGGGACGGAGGGTGCCGCGGCGGCGGGCGAGGGCCCGCGGCGGGGCAGAGCCGCCGCTTGCGCCGTTCCAGCTTCTCCCTGCGCGGGAGCGCAGCGGCTCCCGCGGTCCTCTCGCGGGGACTAAGGGGGTGACAGCAATCCTGCCCACCGGGGCACGCACCGTGCCCCGAACGGCATGACGGGCGGAGGCGGGGGAGCGGGAAGAGTTAAATCGCTTGCAGTCGCGTTTTAAAAATTTAAATGAATGCCAAAAATTTTTGCTTAGCCCTCGCAGGCCAGGCTTGACGAGTGCGTTTCTTCACTTGCATTTTTATAAGAGGCTTTTGCAGGCAGGTTATGTCATTTCATGGCTTCAGATGCCTTTTATAAACTTATCGCGTCGTTCTGCTCCCTCCCTGCAGGATTAACTCCACTCCGGAGGAGTTGTTTCTGGTCCAGACCTGAAGGCAGTAAGGCACTTGGCAGGGGAAGGATTTCACATCTAAAACTTCCTACAGAATTAAGGCACTTACAAAGAAATAAATGAAACTGCATGAGGCAAAAGTGCATGAAGAGTGTCAATCAGTCAGATAACAAATACATTCCTTCCTGCTAAAAATTGTTTGCCGAATACAAACTCTAAAGGATCTTCGTAATTGATTGGAGACCATTGCTGGGAACATGGGGGCCTCTCAGGAAGTCAATTTTCTTTTGTTTGATTCAAGAAAAATGTTCTAAGCTGCCAAAAATACATTCTACTCTTAAAATGAAGCACAAATTGCCATGAAATAGGAAAAAAAAAAAAAAAAAACATAAGCTTTCAGACTTAAGAACAATTACTGTGGAGTTTTTTTGTCTTTATTTTTCTCATTATGTAATGAAGAAGTAGAACCTACAAAAATTAAATTACGAATTTGTCTGTTCAGTGAATGGGGGAAATGAATGTTCACGCTACGTGTGGCACACGTAGATTTTGTAAACTTTATGACAGCCAGCCAGTTGAATGGAGAGCAGACCTTTCTCCATGCCAGAGGGAATCTGTGGGTGTTGATTTTTAAAATTGTTTTAAATTTATTTTTCTTTGTTAGAGAATTCAAGCTTTGCATCAGAGACTCACAGGCAATTAACGATTTGCGCTGGTCATCAATACTTAACAGAGTTTATTACAAGAACTTTGTCAATATTTCATGATAGATTTCCAGGCTTTTTGTTGCTTCTTAGGTTTAATTTTGGTGCTGCTGTTGTGATTGCTGATGCAAAGATCAAGTTCTAGTAGACAGGCCCATTACTTTCTGCAGCTTTCTCTTTTTCATTGTTTGTTTGGTTTTGTTGAGCCTATAGTAACTAAGCCTAACTCTGCAAGTGATTTGGCAAACAATCAGGAACTCTTTATATTATATCAAATGAGAGAAATAATGGCATCAGGGAAAGCAGTGGATATTGTAGTCTTTCAGAAAGAAAAATTGTTACCCAACACTGCCATAGTTACTCAGTTTCATTAAGCCGAGATTGTTTGTCATGAGCAACTTTCTTGAACGTATTTTTAAGTTCAGAAATTTTTTTATGTATCATTTCCATTGCCTTTGATTTCTCAATTGTATAGCATTAGCACATCTTGATTATGGCCCTCTTTTCCATAAATGGAATCAAAGGCTCATATATTTTGTAACAGGCTGACCTCAAGTTCTCTTGATTCTGGATTTTTGGTCTTCTGAGGTTATATATCTGTATACTTGATACTTTTTAATGTTCATAATGGATGAAACATGAAAAGGCTGTGAATAGTTTTTCTCCATGGATAATTTTTACGTACTCAATTACCTATCTGGATATGAGTAGATAACAATCTGAAGGGAGATAGACTTGCTTGCAGTATTTCCACTAAAACAAATAACAATCAAATTATTTGACGTCTTTATAACAGAATTTGTAAGAAAGATCAAATTTTCAAGACATTTTCAAAGCTGCTTATATAATTTGCTTTATTAAAACTCTATATTTTCAAGGTTTCCTCCTAATCATCAGGACAGGAAAATAAAATGAGTGAAAGAGGATCCATGTGTCAACAGTAAAATCTATGAGCAGTGCAGTCACAGAATAAACGCAGTAAACAAGGATCACATTAGGCGACAATATACGGTAGGCAGTCTCGGTACAGCTCAGCTTTGTGCATGAAGGGTACAGCTGTCCTCATGCATAACAGGACAACTGAGAAAACCAGGTAGCTTTGGCTAAATACATCATTTTGCACATGTAAAAAACTGCTCTCACCCCACCAGCTTTCAAGTAGGAGCTTCACATTTTTCAGGGAAAGGCTCCTGGAGCTAAAAAGGTGCTGCTTGCTATTCTTGCAACAACCCGTTCAGGTTCATCTGAGCAACGCGCCACAGAAAATCCATGATTTGCACATGTGCACAACACTTGCTCATTTTTTCTGAAAGTTCATGCTTCTGCCATGCTGCTCTTTACAGGCTCCTGGCCCCACCGAGCCTCCTGCATAGTTTCCTAGCAACTAGGCAGAATTATAACTCTGAGCTTGGCACCGGCGGAATGGTTTCTTCTGCTGCTTCCCCCAGGCAAGTACTCTGCGGTCTAGGGTAAAACGCACTGGGCAAAGACATGGGGAGTGCTGGTCAGCAGGCTCACAGAGGCTGGTGTTAGTAATTCCCTGTACTGCCAAGCAAAGCCACGAGTTCCCACTCGCCGCGGCGGGGACACGTGCCATTTGTTCCCAGCCCTGCTCTGGCATATTAGGTCGGGGAGAATTCAAGGAGATTTCATAAAATTATTTCTAAAATCTTGAGGCCTCAGCAAGCAGTAGCAAAGTTGTTATCTTTTACAGCAGACCAGATTTTTCACTTCGGATAATAAAACAACACAGGAGACGAAATACGGCATATACAATTTTAGTCAGCAGCAAGTCTCCCTTTCCTTGTCCAGGAAAGCAGCTGCAGAATCCTGAGGCACAGCATCTATTTCTGCCTAGTTAATAGTCTCACACTATGTACTTTTATTTGTTTAATCCTGTTCTGCTATTAAAATATGTTGGAAGCACTATCACAGCATCACCACACAACCACATCATCACCAGAACAAATTAAAAGAAGATTAGGAGATTACGGAGTGAAGCACTAAAAAGGCAGAAAATTCCCTATACGTTCCATGCAACAGACTGCCTTCAGTTCTTCAACTGTCCTTAATAATACGGCAAAGTGTAATTTCTTCCCCCAGACCCTTGCCTCTCTTGACACACAGGATTGCTGAGGAACTGTAACATCATTGTTTTTAATAGAAAAAAAAATAGCTGAGGCTTAACGGTAGCATTTAAATGGCACACAGAGCCTTTTGAGTTCACACCTCATTAAGGTGAACAGGAAGGGAAGGGGTGCACATCTTTGTTGTTACTTTTGCCTTGCAGCATTTTCAGCCAAGCTATGTGAACAGACCAGCAGCACATTAACTGACTTTGTGGCAGCTGTATTTTTGTAGCAAGTTTTTGTTTTTTTTTTTTTTTTGTTTTGTTTTTTGGGGTTTTTTTCAGTTTAGAAATTGCAGAACATTGTGAAATGGAGCCAGGGCAGGCCCTTAGAGGACAATTATTTTGGTTTCCTATTTTTTGCAAACCAATCTACCAGATCCAAGTCTCCTTCCTGCTCCATTTAAGGGGTCTCTTTCCACTGAGCTTCACATACCACACTGTTTCTGAGATGGGTCCTACAGCATCCCAACTGACTTGGCAGAATATTTCTTACTCTGGACACAAGCATGCTTACCTGAGCTGACCAAACCCATATGTGAATGTGCACCTGAAGAGCTGCACGTGGCCCACACTCCTGTAACAGGCTCTGTGTTGCAATTACGTAGGTGATTGGATTCGGTCCTAGGATAGGTTTGGCGCTAGGATTTCTGAGCATGTCTTCCAAGGCTTTTAGCACTAATCAGCTTGAGAGCATGTTTCAAAATGGTCAGAGGAGGAACTTCTCCGTGCCTCCCAAGCTCCTGTGAAAAAGTGCTTTTAGCCTGCTAACCCAGCCTCTCACTTTCATTTCTGTCTTTCCTGTTACATCAGCCTGGACCTGGATCAACCGCTCATGAATGTGGCTTTAGTGTTCTGGTAGCAGGATGCAGGAGAGGTTGGGGAAGGCAACAAAGGTTATTTTCATGTGAACATCTCGCTTTTACACTGGGATCTCCAGGAAAAAAAACTGGAGGAGAGTTTATTTCTGCTGATGGGTTGCTGATGTGACAGTCTGGCAGACACCTATTACACACCGCAGTCACTATGGGCTCTCTGTAGGCACACCAGCATGACAGCTTGTGCAAAAGAAAGCTATCCTCTCAGCGTGTAGTCTTGGGACATTCAGCATTTCTGCATGAAAAAGAAATACACAAAGAAATACCACAAACTTTTCCTGCCCCCCATCTCCAGGATCCACCCATGAGGGCAGATGTTTTTGTCCAGAGTGGATGTTTTTACCACCTGGTGGCTTTTTCATCCAGACTTCTACAGGTCTGTGTCATTATGGTGTCAGCAAGACAGCTGAAGATCTCATGGTAGCAAAGATTTTTGACACTATCGATGATCTTGTTCCCGTTGCTAATGTGCTTAAAATCACAGCTAAGGTTTGAAAGGATGGGCTTCACAAACTGCTCGGCAGCCTATTTTAACACTGTGGTTACTGCACTTTACTGATCACAGAGAAAACCTGGCTATCTCGGCCTGAAAGACAACACAGGCTTCTGTCACCCACAGAGTAGAAAGATGACCAGCATGATGCTGTCCCAGAGATGACATTTACTATTTTGAACAGCAGGGACCTTACTCCCTCCCAAGAGTATGGATGTTGGCAAGACATGTGTCATTTTAAGAAACGCCTCTTGCCCTCTTCACGCTGGTATCACTGCAACCAGAAGAAGATTGCCAGCTGGAGGAGAGTGGTAAAATGTGAACACAGGAGGCTAAAGAAAAGGCAGTCCTTACCAAATCTCTTCTGGATAACAGTGTGGCCAGTGTCATTTCTACTCCTGCCTTCTGCAGCATCCTGCACAATGTCTTCAAGGAAAAGGATCTCCAAGGCTCTCCACTAGTTTTCAAGGCACAGTAGACCCAAGACAGGTGGCCAGAAAGTGTGCTTGTCATCAGTGGGGCAGGGCCTGATAAGCAGGGATAGAACTTAAGGAAAGCACTGTCTGCACTCACCCTTGCATTGCTTGTAATGTGCAAGAGAAAATGTCATGCTATGGAAATAAAATGGGATGTGGCACACTCCTCCAGCACACATGGACATGTTTTCCATTGCTTTTTTGACAATCGGGAAACTGAATATGTTAGAGTCTTCCTGACTTCTCTCCTGAACATTTGCGTGCGTGGGAATACCTGTGAAGATTGTCTAACCAATTTATTAAACAATTTAAAAAATATTAAAATAAAAACATTGTGAATAATGTATTATTGAAGCATTTTTAGAACCATTACAGGCACTCCAATTGCTTATAATAACAATTTTGAGAGATGCAGATTAGCTATGCTGTTAAGTGCTGGTGGTACAGTCACACTGGTCGTTGAGAAGGATTTCTGAGGGGTAGTATTTCCCTTTGACCACAGACTAATGTGCTGTGTGGGAACAGAGTGAATGGGGAGCAGTACCTACTTCCAGTCCCAGAATAACTGAAAATCTTGTACTTTCTGGAGACTGCACTGGCTGCACAAGAAGACAGCATGTAGGAGAGGGCACCAGTAAAATACTGGAGGTGGTTATGTTTCAGGTGTGGGAACACTTGCCTTGGAAACCATGACAGTGACCAGCCACTTAGCTCCTTTCTCTTGCCTTGCTGCCTCCTCTTCCAGTCCTGGCCAGAGAGCTGTATCTCAGCTTTTCTAAACAGAGGTCACTTTACCTTCCTCCTTTTCCATAGCTTGTTTTTTTTTTTTTTTTTTGTAGTCATTGTTCTTCCTCACTTCACTGGCTTAAATGTTCATCCAACTTCTGTCCAGAGTTGATGTGTACTTCATGCACCTGTGAGCCCTTTTATTGTACTCTGTTGATTCTGCTTTGCTTATTGACCCAGTCTAAGAGGAGGAAAGTTCCTTCAGGAAAAATGAAAATCATATAATTTGTCCTCTATTTAAAGAAACAAAAGAATTGCTCCTTTATATTCTATGGCACAGCAAGACCACAGGCCTCTTTCCTTTATTCCTGCATTTTGGTCCATACATTTTCTGCTAGCAACCAGGTTCCCACCTCATGGGTTCATTATGGGAGGGGTTTCATATTAGTTTCTTAACTGACTGGAAAGAGAAGTCAGGGAAAATGGACCGAGGCGTCATTCCAGGATGTTGGTAAGAAGAGATTACTGGTAAAAAGACAAGTAACTTTCTCAGGTGTAAAAAAACTCCACCTGTCACTGCATGAGCCACTAAGCGAAGAGCATACCATGGTGGAGAGAGGGCTGGTGAGCTACAGGAAGTTTGCTCTGGCCAAGAAGCCTACTGAGTGTTGATGTTTTAAACTTTAAATGCTAAAGGCAAATACTAGCATCCTGAATAGGGGAGGGGGAGAATTTAAGCAGCCATTGACAGGAGACTAAGGTAAAGCTTTGCAGAGGCTGACAAATTTATTCTCTCCTTCTCTCCCAGGATGTAAGGTTGTGAACGGACAATCTCAAGGAAGCCAAATTCCACAGCCTTGGGGGGAGATTTTTACCACATGCAGACATTGGTGATCTACAGTCTAGACTTGGAGACAATGGTTTAGGAGTATCACTCTGCACTGCTGTACTGGTGTGAATGTTACAGGAAACACTGTTTGGAGAAACAAGAAGCCATTAATGGCCTAATCAAAAGACATAGTTTTCTTTAAAAAAAAAAAAAAATCGTTAGGCCAAAAGTAGGTAGTTGAGGCAATCATAGGGACCCTTCAAGCTTACCATAGTCACAGCTGTACAGGTGTATGGCAAGGTGTGCTGTTGCCATATTTTGCTGCAGTTGCAGTTCTTCACTGGCTTTATAATGGCACACCCTGAAATCACAGCAGTCTTTCTCATCTCCATCTCTGAATGTGTCTTACTGTCAGTGCTGATTCTCCATGCACCTACCAAAATTAAACTGTAAACCATGATCACATCAGGGGGTAACCAAACCCTTTGATGAGCCTCGTGTTGCCAAGAGCTGGTTAACCTCAGCATCGTGTCCAAGGTGAGACAAGCATGTAAAAATAGAATGAGCTACATGACAGGAGAGTTACATGTGTATAAGCCACAAGTAACCACAGGTAATTTGTGTTGTGCAGAAGTAAGCCACGAGAAGGAAGAAGAAGGAAACAGTAAGGTCCCAGGGAAATGCAGTACAGCACTGAGGAGCTACTAAAACCTGGCATGAGGGTTTTGGACTTTGGCAGCAGCCTCTCAGAGCCCATTTTAAAATGAAACCCATATCCTGCCTGTACCAGCAGCTGGACAAGCAATCCTGGCTCTCAAGGACATGTAAGTTCAGAGCGAAAAATTTTATTTGGAAGTATTTAAGCTAAAATCTAAGTCCTGCTTTCTACTTTAAACATACAGTGAATTTTCTGAAAGGCTGGGTTTTGTGTTCAGAGGAAGACTTCCTGGCATGTTAATAGTTTTTACTAGACACAGGAAATTTGCGTTCCAAAGGCGACATTTTCAGAACACTTTGAACATATGGAAAACCAGGTTATTATGGAACTTCTCTGTAGCTTAATCATACCCTGTAGTTCTTTGAATACTTTGAATATAAAGACACATGCACTCAAGTTAATAAGGTAAGACTATTGATCTTTCTGTTAACCAGCTGAACTGATTAGTGAAGTAATATATTTTGCAGTACAGTATGCATTAACACAAGCAAGTGACAGAGCAGGACAGCACTCTGCTCTTGAGCAGGGGAAGCAAAGTCCGAGGAAGATGTGACTGCCAGCAGCAGGAGGTCAGTCTAGGCCAAGAGTAGCTCTGTCTGACTAGAATGAGCGAAGGCAAGCTTTGTCACAAGAGTGGTACTAATTGCTAAGGCAAAACCAAGGCAAAGCAAGTTCCACCTCTTTCTTTATCCTCCCAGCCCCCACCCCTTCATATCTATCATTAGCCCTCACTGCCTTCCTTCTGCTTCTTACTGAGCCAAAGAAAGGAAAGTAAGTTGGAAGTAGGAGGAGCTGAAGCAGCAAGAAGGCGTGTAAAGGGCATGGAGAAAGCTCTATCAGACTTTACAGTGTGTGAAGGAAAGTAATACATGAGCCTCTCCAAAGAAGGTGGCAAAATTAACTTACAGCTTGTAAGTTGAAATGCTACCTATTTTTCAGTAAAGAATCTATTTTACATAAATGCATATATTCATGCTCTCTGTATAGAGGGGGAAACGTAGGTTGGTAGCTTAGAGGAAAAAGCATGATCAAGCAGTGCTTTCCCATTACAAAGTTATGTGGTGTTTTCTTCTGCACCAGTGAAAGGGGTTTCTTTTTTCCCTAATGGATTTACTTTCCCTCCCTAAACCACATCCTCTCATGTTTTCTGTGAAGTTTTGACAGATAAAGTTTTCTGGGAAAGCACAGGCTTCTTTGTTTCTGGTATGCACTGTGTCTACAACTCTCGTGGCCTCAATTCAGGAATAGGATTTGCTTAAATGTCCTTTTTCATTACTACTCCATTTTTAAGGCCAAGCTGTGGTAGTGGAATGGACAACATCAGAATTCAGGCTCCACCTGCACCAGCAAAGCTGCAGTGCATCCTAACAGCTCTCCCTGAAGGCAGGGTGAAAGACTAAAGCCAGGTCACACCAGCAGGACACAGCATCATCCCTAAGCAGCAGCGTCCGCACAGAGAGGTCTGTCCTACCTAAACTGCAGTCCAGACCAGGGTGGTCCCAAGCCCATCCCCAGCAGCTGCCCCAGGTCCTGGGGCAGGTCGCTGACCCTGTGGCCTGGACCTCCTCTTTTAGCCCAGGGGGGCCAGGGACAGCAGCTGCGGTGAGGAAGGCCCCATGGCAGCCAGTGTGGGGCTGCACTGCCATGCCGCCTCCTCTCACCCCATAACTGCCGCCCCACAGTGGGCAGGTGGAGATGCCACAGCCAGAGGGGAGGCGACCACAAAACAGCGTGGTGGCGCAGACGTGTGGCACCCGTGGACTCCTCTCCTTCCCCTGCCAGGAGCGCTTGCTTAGCATCTTTTTTTCTTTCTTTCTTTCTTTTCTGTTTGTTTTAATTTTATTGTATTTCCTACGCTGTGGGAGGGAGCCGCGGCCAAAAATAATGTTGCCAAGCCGAGGGGATTGGCACATGCTGCCTGGAGTCTGCAGCAGCAGTGGAGTCTTTAAATAGATAGAGCACTGGCTGCAGGCTGCTCCTGGAGGGCTGGCAGCCACAGCCCAGCAAGGGGGGACACCGTCTGAGGGTGCAGGATAAGCTGCACCTCGCTGCCCCCATGCCCATGCCTGTGGGGTGGCTTACCCCCATCCATGTGCAGCTCCCCGAACACCGCCATCTCCCTGCTTGTCATCAGAGCAGGCTGACGGGCTGCGATGGCTGGCGATGCGATCCATCTCCTGGAAATAACTCTGCAGTTACTAGAAATCTGTCATCAGTAAAGCTGTGGTGGCCTAGTGGCAGCACATGTGTGTGTGGGGGGAAGCCTCTGCTCCAAGTGTTGCACATGTGGAACACCAAGCGTGGCAAGAGCTAGCGCAAGGAAGCATTCTTGGGGATGGCTCCACAGCCCCACTGCCATGAAAACTGCACAGTGCTGTTATTTCATCAGACATTGACCACTGGTGAATTTTCCAAGATAAAGCAGATACATGATTTCTCTCTCCTCATCCTTTCCCCAACCCAGAAATAATCACCCTGGACAACTCTCACCACCCCTAAGTAAACATGAATCTCGAAGCCTGGCAAGCCAAGTCAACCCTTCTTCCTTGGGTGAAAGTGGCATGGGGCAGGGTGACGAGCAGAAACCTCCAGCCCCTCGTTTGTAGCAGTGCGTGATAAAGCTGCCTCCTGCAACTGTGTGAGATGTAGGAGGGTCCCAAAAACAGCTCCTCTGAAGCCTGCAGCCTGCAGAGCTCTTCAGTGGGGGAATATCTCCCTCTGCCTAGTGCTTGGCGTGCAAAGCAAGCAGTAACTCCTGCAACGCTTCAGCGCTGAGCTGCCGTCGACTTGTCCCTTCTGATTAACTCCTTCTGCCTCCTTCTACCTCTCAGCCCTTATTGCCTCAGCCCCCTTTATTTCTGTCTTAGGCAGCCGCCGATGATTTCGCTCTCCGGGGGGGTGAGGCCCCCGCCGCTACAGCCGCAGAGGGACGTGGGGAGCCGGGGGGCAGGGGCAGCCGTCCCGGGGGGCGGCGGGAGGCACTGCGGGCGGCCGCCCCCGGCAGCATCTTTCCGCACTGTGTTTTGCGGCCTCTCTCGGCTTCCACTTGGCACCCTGGCTGCGGAGCAGTTCGGCTTGTCCCTCCTTGCGCTTTCAAAGGCTGCCCGCGCACTGGAAGTCACTTTCTCCGCTTGCTAGCTTCCTCCCCACAACCCCACGCTCCCAAATAGACGACCTCCAAAAGTGGGTCGGTTTCTCCCTGTTTCGCCCAGTGTATGCACATTTCCTTGACTCTTTTGTTGTTGTTGTTGTTACTCTGAGCACAGTACAACCGGCTATTGCTCGGTCCTAAGAAAAAGCAATACTTTCAGTCTGATACCAATTGCTTACGTAGGATGAAGGGAAAGACCAGTTAACATGCATGTATACTTAGGGTACAGGAGACATATGTTGGCCATTTCCTCTCTGACATCCCCGTGTTGCTTTCACGGCAGCCCCGCTCACGAGTGTCCCGAAGGATGCTCTTTCGAGGACAATGACACAGAGCAGGTAGGGGTGCCGCTACCCCTCCTTTAAAGAGCCGACTGCTTGCTTTGCTCTCCCTCGCCGGTGGGCACACGAACCACGGAGAGAACAAGGAAATGTTCAGCCTCTTAGGTTTCACTGGCTAAAAAAAAAAAAACTAAAACAAAAAAACCACAAAACCACCCCCCCCCAAACCAAAACAACCAAAATAAAAAACCACCACCCTCCACTAGCAGCTTCAGCCGCGTTGGGAAAGTTTGCACTCGCGATAGCAGCTGCAAAGTTGGCTGGTCGATCGGCTGGTATTTTTCGCTAAAATTCACGTATTTAAGCCCGAAATCATGAGTGCGCCGAACCTTCTGGTGCCGCCGCCCTGCCCCCGAAAGCAGCCCACCCAAAGAAGCAGCAGAGGGGCTCGGTCGCTCCGTCGCCACGACACCCGGGCAGAGCCGGAGCATCGCCAGCAGCGGAGCCGTCCGTGGCTTTTGTCTCCGTACGCTGCCGTCCTCCCTGCTCTCCTTCCAAACTTTTGGGCGCTGGCTCCGCGCTGTATTTATAGCCCTGGAGCCCACGGCTGTATTTTTCCTAGTGCCTCCTTTGGCTTGGGCTTAAGTCACTGGCAGGGAAAGTGAAAAGGAGGCAGGCGGGCGGGCAGAGAGACGGGAGGACAGAAGGGGAAAAGAGCTGGAGGTCCCGCGGGCGGGAGCCGGAGGGAGGCTGGGGCAGGCGGCCGGAGGTGCCGGGCTCCCTCCGGCTCCCGGTGGACGAGAGAGAGGTAACGGGGGAAGGTCCGACCCCGGCTTGCCGGGTGGGGAGAGGAAAACCTCCTGCCCCGGGCAAGGAGGAGGTCGGGACGGTAGCCCCGTCCCGGTGGGGGGGCTCGGAGGTGGGGGGGGGGAGACCTTGCGTTTGTGTCTGGGGCGGGGGGGACCGACACGGTGTTTGCAGGAACCTGTGCTGTAGGACCAGGTGAAAATAAAGCGCGTAGGTGGGGGACGTCGCTGCCGCCCGGGCCGGGGAGGGGAGGGAGGCTGGGAGGGGACCCGCCGCGATGCAGCCGGCGGCAGCCCGTGGGGGCCCGGCCCGCCCCGGGGGTCGGGGGTCGGTCCCGGGGGCGGCGGGGGCGGCCGGCGGGGCGTCCCGGCGTGGCCGTGGCCGTGGCCGTGGCCGTGGGAGCCTGTGCCGAGCCGCTGGGCAGCAGCACCGCCCCGCTCGGCTGTCCCGGCTTCTCTTCTCCACCGCGCCTCTATCGCGCTTTGAACAATCAAACCCAAAAACAAACCCCACGCCGCTCACCAGCATGGGGAAGTAACAGCTCTCGGGAAACGCGTGTATCGGAAGAGGGGAACTCTTTCCCTGCCTGCAGAAAACGCGATTGGGGATTAAAAACGTGGGTGATTGGGGATTAAAAACGTGGGTGTTTGGGGTTTTGCTGTTCTTGTTTGCTTTTTGTTTTTGTTTTCCCCTACGGTCTGCGAGTAAAGAAGCTCCCTTTTCCCGCGGCGTGGATGGTGAAAGCCTCCAACACGGCACCAAATATCTCCGTAACGCGGATGGTGTCACCGTCATGTTGTTAAGCATTTCCTTATTGACGTGCACCACGTTTAGCCTCTAATCTCCGAAATGGATGTCAAAGAAGTTTCTGACATCTTTAGAGCGCCTGTCCTGCAGGTAAGTAAAAAAACCGTGAAGCTGTGGCAGGAGCTTGCTTTTGGGCTGAAAATGAGAATCTCCGGTTTGGCTTCGAGTGGCAGAACGGCCGGAGCAGCAGGATTATACTCGGCTGTGCAGTTTGGCATTATTATGACCTCGTTCAAACGCATTCTGATGTGCCATGAGGAAGGTATAAAATTAGATTAAAGCTCCCAACAACCCGTCAAAGCCCGTTCAGAGCCCCGGCCCTGGACTCGGGCTTGTTTAAATCACTGACACTTTAGAACAAAACCCTTTCACCCTTCAACTCTCCGGGCAGATTTTCCTGTTTGATTACATTAATAATTTAATTTCCATTTCCTACCGGCCCTTCCAAGTGGGCAAATCAACCCCTCTCCAACACGGGTGGGGGCTGTTATTTTTAGCTCGTTCCCTGGAACAAAATGTTCCAACACTCCCTGCTTTGAATCTCATTGCGGTTTGACTACTCTTTGATATTTAAGACCGTCGGTTTTCCTTGTCAAACTACCTGTTACAGGAAATGGCTCCCTTAGCTTGGCAAATCACTATCAACAAAGTAGACGGGAGCATTTGCCTAAGTAAAGAAACGTTTCTAGAATGTTGCAGGGAAATACCCGAAATACTAAACCGGTAGATCTACCGTAGGCACTACATTTATGATGACCCTAACGGTGTGCCCAGCTATCAAAATAGGTAAGAACTGATCAAAATATTGCCATGCCTTCTTGTCCCCTTGATAAATACATTTTGTCGGCACTTGCTGAACTGTTTTTGGGAGTTCCATATGAACTTAATGAACAGCACTAAGAATGCGGGTCCGATTCAAATATAATTTAAATAGCCCTGCTCCCCCTTTCCCAGCTGCGGTTCTGCAGCTACTGTTTTGGTAACAGAGTACTTTAAATTGCGTTTAGATATTCAGCCTCCCTTCCCCCCTCCCCCCCCCCCCCCGCGTTGTCCGAGAGCTTCCAGCTGACACCACTACTGTGTCCATTTTAAAAACGTGTCGCTGTGTGTTTGGCTACAAGCTGTCCAACATGAATGCAAATAGCGCTAGAAGGGACACAACAACGTAGGTGGGAAGGGAAAGGGGGAAATCAACTTCCGTCAAGTGTTGCCTCCTAAAGCGTGAATTACAGTAATTCAGACTTTAAAAGCTAGCGCCCTTGAGATCATAATGCCATACGCATTTATATGTACGCATAGGTACAGTCTGAGGTGTAGAAATAATAACAGGAGTTTTAAACTTCACGGCTGTCATTTCGGAAAGTCCTCATACCACTTGCGCCTGGACACCCGCACGCATTAGCAAAAACACTGCATCGAATTAAGTGTCTGATCACTGCGATCTTCTTCACAGGATTTTCTGTTACAGCCAAGGGTATCTGTATGTAAGATGCCCTCCGTGGCCAGCGGCCAGCGGCTGAACGAAGTCAAATGAATAAAATAAGTGCAAACTAGTCTTCTTTGCACAGAGAGGTTGAAATACGTGTCAGGGAAGCATCTAGAAAAGATGAAAATCCGAGTTCTGCAGCTCCAAATCCTTACATTCTCAGCAACAGAACACGACCATTACGCACGAGAGAAAGGGCCAAAATCCTGCTCGTATAGTGATTATCGTTATGACAAGGAGCAATAACTGCTTTGTTATAAAAACAGTGTTTGGTACGAAGAAACCGAGTGAGCAGCCATCCAGATAACCATTCCCTGCGTCTAACAAGTCTACTGTCTTCGTGATGTTTTGCGTGCAGCTAACCCCACTGTCCTTTTCAATGGTTATGGTCTTTTTTTTTTTTTTTTTTTTTTGCTTGCAGTTATGCACTTTGTTTCCCTCTTACCCTAATTTCAGCACCAACGCTCCGAAACTGCATGGAGAAATAAGAGAAAGGCTATTTTTTTTTCCTGTGTGTGCGCATCGATAAATTCAATACCTATTCTTACTGTGCAGTAACCTTTTCGTATGATTACATCGAGCCCACTCAAACACTAGTCTCTGGTTCCTCTGTATTTGTAACGCATCGTAGTTGCTTTTTCCTGGTTCTGGAAGAAGAGTGGTAAACTCTCTTTGACAGGTGGGGAAAACCTACAAAACCGGAGTGCAATACTGACGTTGTTTCTCAAATTGGGCGCGTTCTGTGCCTCTCTCTGCTCGAACATGCAGACGGACCGGTGTGTTTAAAACGAGCGGACTCCTCGGCTCTATGCGAGCAGATGACGAGGGGCGCAGGTATGGAGAGCCTCTGGGCGCAGGGGTGTCCTGCAGCCCGGCCACCCCTCCGCTCCCTGTCGCCAGCTCCGCTCCAGCCGAAGCGCTGACACGAACCGGGGCTGCAGCCCAGAGCAGCGCGGCTCAAAACGGGTAGGAAAAACGCGGGCAGCGAGCAACGGAGCATTCCTCGCGAACGCGTTCCCAGCCTCACACAATAAAGAGACTCCAGTCTCCACAAGGAGGCTAAATATAAAGTAAGAAGCCCGCAAACACAAGGCAGGACATAGTTTGGGGGGTGGCGGGGAGCGGGGGGACGCGCGTCTTTTGTTCGCCACGGGTGCGCTCGGCAAGCGTCGTTTCAACTCCGCGTCGTATTTGTTGCCGGATTAGCGGGGCGAAGGCGGCCGGGCTTTGCCGAGGCGACGGGCCCCCCCGCACCTCCTCGCCCCCCGCAGCCCCCCGCCTACATCTTCCCGCGCACGGACGGCCCCGGCCCCGAGGGCAGGGGGGAAACCTTCGCGAAACCTCACCGACCGCCTCCCGCAGGGTCGGGCCGGCGGGGTTTCTGCGGCTGCCGCGGCCGACCTGCCCCACTGCCCCTGTCCCTGCACCTGCCCGGGGGATGCCCTTCGCCCCCCGCCCGCCCCCGGGCACACCGGCAGGGCGGGTCGCCGCTCCGCGCCGGCGCCTCTCGCAGGGCAGCGGCGCAGCCTTGCCCTGTCCTTTACCGACCGTTTCGTGGCTTTGCTCATTTATTCTTAAACGCGGACGGATTTAAAAACCCCGCTGGCGGAGCCGGAGGGGAGAGCGGTTTCCCAGCGAGGCCGGCGGCGGGAGGGCGGGCGGCGGTCCCTCCGCCGCGGCGGGGGCGCCGGCTGCCCCGGGGCGGTCGGCACGGCACCCCCTCCTCGCCCCCACCCCAAAACCCAGCTGCTGTCTTGCCCCGCCCCGCGCACTCCTGTGACCGCCGGCCCGGCCGAGGCCGGGATTATTTTTAGGACGCCCGAGGCTTTCACCCCCTTCGGAGAAACAGTCTCCTAATTTGGTCAGAGCCTCTCCCCGCCGCCGGGCAGGGGCCCCCGGGTGCGCTGGGACGGTGGAGCCCCGGGCGCGGCAGGTTCCCCGCCGTGTGTCCCACCTCACGGCCACAGCACCTCCCCGAGGGAGCCTGGTGGCGGCTCTGGGGCTGGGCATTGACCGTGGGGGCATGCCTCGGTTCTGCCACTTCAGCCCCATGTCGCTTTCCTGTGCCCACCCTAGCTTTCATCTGGGGCAAGGAGGCCCTCTCCATCACCGTGGGAGGCCCAGGGCACCTGTCTGCACCTCCAGCCTGCTCCACATGTGAGGCGATGGTGACAACGAGCTGGCCCCACTTCCACTGCCAGCATGTCCCTGTGCCGTCCCTCAAACACTGGGTCACCTGACCCCGACCCAAGAGACTCATCCTCCACCCAAGCACTTCCACAGGCCACATCTACCTTCCCATCACACTGCAGAAGGGTATTGCAAACACGGCTTTGTTTACTTGCACACAAACCCCTTGGAGGTGAAGGGACCATTAGCCTTGGAAGGGATGCAAAGGTATAAATTGCTGACTAAGTTCACATACCCTGCTTGAAATAATTGAAGTCTTGTTCCACTTCCGGTCTCCTAAGTACCACACAATAATGCTTATGGACACAAGTCTTTATTAAGACTCCAGAACTCACCTTAGTTCTTAATGTACTGAGGTGTGGTGAGTGCTTAAAACCGTTTACTGGTATCTCTCTGCATGCTGTTTCTTCATAAGCAAACTGAAAAATAACATTTTATGGAATCATCCTGGCAGGTTTACCAGTGAGCTTGATGCCTGCAGAGATGCTTACGCACATCCTTTCCACAGAGCTGTCAGTTTCTTGCAGTCTAAGCTTTGCGCCTTGTGCTCCCAAATGCCATCTCATCATGAAGAGTTATCATTGTTTGCTGAGGATTTTTTACTCCCCCCGACCCTGACTTCTTAACCAGCTCAAAGCTAACATCAATTGGCTGTTATTTATATGTCATCACTGTCACTACCTACCTCAGCCATGCAACCAAATCTTCAAAGATTTCATTTTATGAAACAGAGAAGCTGACACTGGGACGCCATTACCTCCACGAGGGGCAGAGTGTGCAACTCCTGATCTCCACTTTGCTTTAGGCAGATGAGGTTGGCAGAGCTGTGCAACACACCAAAATGGAGGGCATCAGCTCCTATCATAGTCATGACATGAAATACAGTTCACCATTTCCTACAGAAGAGCAGAAATTTAGACTGAAGTCTAAACAAAGTCTTTGTTTGACCTATATACGAGCAAAACAAAGAGACATCTTCAAGAAAAAGAGAAAATGAGACCTAACAAGGAAGGATGAAGCACCTAGATCTATTCTGTCTTGAAAGGAAGGTTGTGGACAGCGTGGTAGAGTTCAAGAACAGCTTTAATGGTGATGGGGGGAGGAGAGGGAGATGACCTTTTTTCCTTGCCATTTGATTATGTCCATCCCTAACATTTCCAGACAGAATAGCTGTCTGGAAATTTGTCCTGCACCTCTGGGAACTGAAGCATATACGGCATGTTTAGAAATGACAGGTGGGACAAAGGTGGCTCTTAGGATGCCTGCTGTTAAGAGAAGCCAGATTAGATTCTGGTGTAACTTTTCAGAGCTGGAGGCCACCCCATGTTACAGTAGTCCTCCTAGTGCTACTTGTGGCCACAGAATGCCTTACATTTTTTTATGTTCATTTCCTTCCCTTTGTGACCCATGCGTGAGTAACGGTGCCTCCAGTCCACTGATGACTGTTGAATTCCTAAGAGGCAATACCAAGTGTGAATGAAGATGTCTGCCAGAGACTCCAGCAAGCCCAGTCACTACATAGGCTGTCACCTCTCCACAAGGACACATTCCTCAGACCAGAGCATAGCAGCAGGGAGGGCCATGAGAGGAGGAAGGTTTTGAAAGGGTTACACAAGTCTTAGTCCTATGCACAAGGCTCCACCCAGCCTGGTAATGGAGCGGGGATGTTCAGCGCATATTTCTGGGCTTAACTCACAGTATCTTAACATTACCCCTGGGATGAAATATACCCTCTTTTATGAGCTCAGGAGTGGTAAAATAAGAACTTTGGTGAAGTATGCAGAGGTCATCCTAATTCATGAAAATGAAACGGGTTCCCTCCAAGAATTATTTACTGTGTTTTGTTACCATATTTTTGGACTGCCATTTTCTATACTTAATCTTTTATGGGGCTTTTATGATTTTGTTAAACTGGGAGTTCATTTATAGGGGATGTTCTCCTGCTCCCTTCCCTGGTCAAGGCCCTAATATGCAAAGTCAAGTTTAATTTTTATTTTTCACTTTGTGGTTCACCTTTCAGAAAGCTTTTAGATTCTGAAGGAAAAGAACCTCTCCTACAACGGTAATCTAGGGACCAAAGGAAAGGAAAACAGCAACTTAGCTTGCTTTTATGTTCAGGGGACTCCTTGTGAAGCCTATTTAGAGAAAACCACATGACAACCCTGAACAGCATACTGACACTATATCCTAACCTGGTTTGAGGGTTCTCTATATCATTTCTTTAGACCCTCTTCACACCCAAACCCAAGGACATGGACTTATGAGTAAAACAATGTGATGGTGTAGCCTTTAAGGCTGTTTATGTTTGAACACTCAATCAGGTTCACTATCTCACTCTGTACCCACAGCAGAACAGACCATGAGGCTACCTACATTCTTTCTCAAGTGCTCTGATCTGCTGCTGCTAATCAAATCAGTGAATCCCTCATGCCTGAAAGTGAGAGATGCAGAATTCTTGGGGGACTCAGGGTGATGAGCTCCACCATACTTTCATAAAAATTATACTGGTTGTATAATTGGCCTTTAAGCAAAGTTTAAGTGCAAGGAGCCACAGCAAGTTCTATTGATGGTGAGCAGAATCTGTGCTTGCCAGAGGCTTTCTAGCTGACCCCCAGAACAAAGAAGGTACCTTTGTTATTAAAAAAATCCTTGTATCATTCCTGAAAGAATTAGGAGGTAACTGGTCCTTTATTTCTGAAGCAAGCTCTGCTGAACAGCTGATACAGAACAGGAGGGGATCATTCAAACATCTGTCTTTGTAGCGGAGTTGGAAGCTTCTGAGATGATTCCCCATGACTGCAGTTAAAAAGAAAAATGAACAGGCTGATTTTAGGGCAAACACGATTTTAAAAACTGTTTTAATTCTTTGACTGTGTAAGATTTTTCACTAAAAAAGAGAGCCTATACTGTCAGGCATATCTTTGTCATTTTATCCCATCTGTTACGTATGTAAGTATTAAGAGTGCTACTCTTTTTTTCAGTAAAAAGGTATAAAAATTGATGTGTCGTCTTTCTTTTCATTAAGGAAAGGAAGTGAGCAATGAATATAGACTAAGAATATAGCCATGGCAGTTTACTGTCATTTCGCACAATTCCAGAAGTGTATGTAAAATGGAAAGTAGGGGCCAATAAAAGCAATTTTCCGAGTTGTATTAGCTGCCAAGTGGAATCACAATATATGGTGAGCTGGGAATCTGCAAGATTTCTCAACTAATTCTACTGGACTTAAATTTTAATTTGCCATCAGAACAAAACCTCTAATTGCAAGAAGCAGCAGCGTATTACATCTTTTATGTGACTCTGACTCACACATCGACCAAACTGTAAGGAAAGAATTTTCCCTTGCATACAGATGATGATTCCGCTTGGATGTTCTGTACCTAAGAATTCTCCACGATTTACTAATAAGAAACAGAGAAAGAGAGGAAATTATCTTCATCTGTTTCTCTCACCCATAAAGCCCAAAATAGACAAAGTGTTAAAACAATTGCATACCCTTGCACCTTCTTCAGTTAACTCCTCTTGCACAGTCCTCAACTAGCAAGCCGTTAAAGAAAAGAAACATGTGTGGAGAGGAACTTCTATATCTCAGGTATCAGTGAAAGGCTTTTAGTAAATACAGAGGGGAAAGCTTAGAAAAACAGTAGAATTAGGAGTTAGAAGAGTAAGGGGGAAAAGGAGGAAAAGGGCGCCTACTGAGGCTTCTCTCTCCAGACACTCATGATCAAAGCCCACCACTGCCATTAGGCAATCAATCTGCAGTTGCGTACATAAAACTTTGGCAGTGTATAGTCTCCACTGCTTTCAACAGAGGCTTTAGACATCTGAAACTGGGCACTCTCCCAAAATTTAGACCCAGTTGCACTCTACATTCCAGAAAAGACAGCACCAAATCAGAGGCCCTCTTTTACCCGTGTTGTTTTCAAGCTGCGGTGTATGAAAAGTTATGCTCCAACCCCCTGCCCCCCTCCATTTAACCTCTTGGGTTGGCTATGTTTGTGTCCTTCAGCTTTGTCAAATGGCACACGCTGCTAGTAGGCAACTACTGCCTAAATGCATTGTTGCTTTAGAAGAGGTTACTAAAAATGTGTGCCTGTCCTTCCTGACTAATTCCTTCCAGGATCATTCGATCACCTATGGACTTCTTTATTTTGTAAATAGAAATCTACATTGGCATAACATTTTGTAAATGTAATGCAACTTGTTTCATAAGATGAGTGACCCTGAATCTCCTGATTTGTCTTGCTTTTCAGCTTTTAAACCTCCGTGTCTTTTGTGCTGGGACATTCTCCTGCTCCTGATTCAAAACCAGTCCTAGCAGCCAGCCAAAGTTTTAGTAGCTTCCTATTCTCGCTCACTCCACAGTCCGAGGTTTTTCAAGCAGCTGCACTGGATTTCCTTGCAGGGAGATGAGGAATTCTGCAGTCACAATCAAAGCACAGAGGGCAGCCTCAGTTACTTAATCCTAACCTATTTACCTCTATCTCTAGATGTTTCTGCCTCCCTCTGATTAAACACCTCTTTAAAGATAACTTAATCTTAGTGTATCTGAACAATACAGAGGCTGCCCTACATTTACTAGATTTTACAATTCCAGAATACTCCATTTCTTAATACTCTATCTGTCTTTCATTCCATTATCAGAAAAAAGTGCAGTAGCTATAGATATACAGGACATTTGCTGAACTCTTCCACATCCACATAAATGCCCTGTGGAATGTGCAGCCTCCAGTGAAGTTCTGCAGGAGAGATCCTTCTACAAGAAAAAGTCAGAGACCAAACACCACTTAATAGGATACACATAGAAGTGTGGTGAGATCCAGAGCATGCCCATGAAATCATCTGTGTATTTATGATAAGAAGCTCACTCCCTCTTGGATAACCTCATGATTGCTTTTGTTAAACCCCTGGCAGTTTAAAAGGCATCTTGCTTTCCAGCGTCTGGGCCCTCTTCCTTTCTCTTTTCTTCTCTCTTCCCCATACAAGGGCCCCCTCTCTTCACTCAGCTCCCACTCTCCCTCTCAAATGACATTCTTTCTGTACTTGTCTGCGCAACAGCACAAGGCCCAGGCTGTGCTTCTAAAAGCCAGGAATAATGCCCTAGTCTCTCTGAGTGATTGATGCACTGTCCATGGAGAATACCGTGCCTTGGTCAGAGGGGTTTGCAAAGCCACGCACATTAAGATACCTGCTGATCTGCTTTTCACTTTCACTGTAATTTAAACAGAAGAATTTGGTGAATGTTGCTTGACTATATGGTCTTCCTTGTTGTTGTTGAGAATATGAAGCCCAAGATTTCAAGGCAGATCCAGACAAGGAATCACACACACACACACGCAGATGTACGTTACACAAAGTTGTATATTTAATATTTAAAAGAATTAAAACTTGAAGAAAGTATTTCGCTTGAACAGATCTATGAGGCAAGTCTTTAGTTCAGGCAGTGCTGCCTGTTCTAATTACACACCCACATAGCCTTACTTTGACTAGTATATCTAGAGAGCTCCAAGCAGCTGGCATTTCATTTCCTAAACCCTTGGCCTCCTCTGTCAAGGCCAGACCTTATATAAGTACCTTCAGTGTGTAACCAAAGTCTAGAATACAGCCCAGGATGTCGATACTCGCCCATCCTGGGTGAGTGGAGGCATACTGCTTCAACTTATGCCTGAGCCTGCACCTGAGGCATGAGGACATCTGTTACAAGACAAGCTCTGAAGTGTTAAGAGATTTCCGTTTTACTGTGATCTTAATAACCGAGAGTAGTTCTATCCTTTAATGTTACACGGGATGTTCCTGTTTCCACCAAATCAACAGCAGAATTCTCATTAACTTCAGCATTAAATGGGAATATTCACTAAGCACCTATCAGGGGAAACAGTTATGGTAAAAGTCAGAGAATTGTAAATGCCTACACTGAAAAACTTGCTCCAAATGTCCTGGGATGCTGGCACTCAGATCTGAATCCAAGCTGTGCAGTTCAGGAAAAGCTTTACTGACAACCCTTTAAGAAATTAACCTGCTGATTTGCTCCAGTTATGATTTTGTATAAGGAAAGCTTAACCCTTAGGACATTGACATTTTTCCAAATCACCAGACAAACTGTCAAAGCGCAGCTGTCTTTCAGTCAAAAGCTATCCTGGGCAAGCTGGAATTTGGAAGAAAATAAGGTAATTGCTGCATTAATTTATATAGATAATTAAACAATTTAGTTAATTTACAGTTTCTAATTATATGCTGCTATATGTTATTTTTCTTTATATCTAAGTCTCATGAGTAAAATCAGAACTGAAATGACTCTCTAAAGCTCAGAAAGGTTTGCCAAGTTTCAACTAAATGTTGCCATCTACTGTTAGAATAACAATAGAAAAAACAAAAATGGGTGAAACTAGCACTGTAATTGTGGAAGAACTCAGTGGATATTTGTGTCCTATTGTGCTGCTGCACAAGGGATTTTTCTTTGAATGCACAGGCAATAATATGTCCGTAAATCCTTCTGTATGTCAGAGGGAGAATAGAGTTCATTGTTTGCAAGATCTCATTATGATTACTTTTCAGCTTCTAAAAATGTTGTAATAGTTTCCAGATCCAGCGTTTATGGTATTCAGTATGTTGAGAGAAAATGGGCTTCACTGAAAGGCTTGTTCTAAATGTTCCTCATCTATGCTTTTTTTGACTGAGCACATAGAAAAGTGACAGCAATGTGCGTAGCAGATTTCTAAACATTTTACTTCTCCAGCACTAAAAGTTAAAAACACCCCCTCACCTTTACTGACAAATGCATAAGGGGTAGCTTTGCATCAAGATCAGGCATGAACATCTGGGTAAGGACATAAAGTCCTATCAGTTACAGACCGCTTCTGTTCTCAGCTGACAATAGAAAAACTACTGTCAGTCTTTTACTTTATGTACAGCAGAAACAGAATTTAAAAGAGGTTAAAAATCTCGAAGAGGACACTATCCCTGAAGCTCCAAAAATGAAGGCAATGTGCGTGTTTCTGTGTATGACACTGGAGCAGGAGATAGATTTCAAGCAATTATGGGATTTCTGGATCCCTGCTGTGTGTTCTTATTTCTCCATGTCCCATATTTGCTCGTTGAAAGGGACCCACTGATTTTTCTACATCAGATTTTCATGGAAAAATATAGTAAAATATATCTAACAAGGCCTAGTATGTTTCAATCAGAACTTCCCATAACTTTGAAAAACCCTCTGCTCATGTATTGTTTCATTACATTCTCAGACAAACATCTTCAGCTGCCTGTCCTGAGTTGTGAAAAGGTTAGAGGCTATCCATACTACCTAGAAAAGAAGAAATCTGAACACAGAAAAAGCAAGAGACATGCATTGTATCATGCAGCGCCACCTACAGCTGGAACTGTGATTTACAAATGGTTTTTCAGTAGGGCTGTGGAGACTTAGTGTTGCTGCTGGTGAAACAGCATTGTAGAATGGCTCTTGCACAGCTGCTTAACACAGAAGACAAAACTGAGGAAATATTAGTCAGGTTTATTGTTTCATAGTTTCTTTGAATTCTGTCAAATTATGTATTCTCTGAGGTACAGGAATATGAATTTTTATTATATAAGTTCTGATTCAGCAGCCAAGTGCAGTTAATGTGAGATGCAATGTAGGTTGGATTGAGAGACATTGAGCAGTAGCCCTGGACCCTGGCACTGTATACTGAACAGTTTGTTTCACCTTTGTGTGTTACCAGCATGAAAGTAAGAATGGTTCAGCCAAAAGCACTATCAGAAATAGCATACAGGTCTCTTTGTTAGGAGTTATACAATACAGGCCAAATAACTTTATGAGATACTAAAAAGGATGGAGTTAGGAAAGCCCAAAATTAGTAGGAGTTGGAATTATCCAGGGACATGAGCAGAATGCATCTCAGGATGTTGTAGGAGCTGGTTGATGTCCCTGTTAGGCACTCTGTGGCATTTGCAAAGCGTCATGGTGTTTCAGAGAGGTTCCTGATGACTTGAAAAAGGAAGATGATGCACAGCCTTGTTCAAAATGGGCAAGAAGGTGGATCTAGGGAATGTCAGGCTGGTCAGCCTCACCTCAGTCCCTGGTAAGATCATGAAGCAAATCCTCCTGGAATCTATGTCCAGGTGACTGAAGGAGAATAAAGTGATTGGGAGCATGGATTTAGCAAGGACAAATCACACCTGACTAGCTGGATTGCCTTCTATAACATCCCATATAGACAAGAGGAGAGCAGTGGATACTGTTTACCTCAGCTTAGAGACGCCTTCAGAGCAATCTCTTTTAGTATATTTACAGCCAGACTGGTGAGATGTAGACAGTATAAATGAAACATATAGTAGGTGGAAAACTTTCTGGGCGGCCAGGCTTGTAAGGTAGTGGTCAGCAGTATGAAATCTGTTGTTGGATACTTGTGACATTGTGCAGGAATCAGTCTGGTGCTAGAAGTGTTTAAAGCAATCTTCTGCTTGCAAATTTTTGATTATGAATCTTTTGATTATATATAAAAAGCAAACTTTTCTAGCTTCCAGATTCTTAAGGAACTGAATCCAAACATATGCTGAAATTTGTTACTTTCTTTACTTCCCTAAAATGTTGTTGATTTGTTTGAGTTTGCTTTTTGGGTTAGAATTGTCAGTCTGTTGAAAGAAAGGTTGGTCATAGCATGCTAATGCTAGATCTGATAACGGAAACATCTCACTACACGATAAGTGCCTACTTCCAACAGATTATCACTTCACCATCCTTTACTGCAGCTGTGCTACCCCTAAGCTGTTCTGGGTGGTCTCCTGCATTAACTCTAGTGCCTCTTCAGTGGTGGCAGTAAGAATTGCTTTAGAATTAAAAAAGCCAGCTCTGATTTACCTAATTCTGCTGACAGGTTGCCTGGTGGACACCACAAAAACCCTCCAATAGTGGACGTGGCAATGTTTTTACTAGGACTTCCCCCATCTAATACTGTCAGTGAAAAAACACAGTGGAAACAGCTGGCTTCAGCATGTCTATAGTGTTGCTGCTCTGACCCATTAAAAGGCATGTCCTGTTCGTAGATGAGCTGTACTCCTTCTCTTCATGAGCAAACACATGTAGGGATAGTTTCCCCTTAACAAGAGCAGAGATACAGCACAAAGAAGGAAGCAATGGCCAGTCCAGTCTTGTCCGTGAAGGAGAAGGCTCAGTGGGGACCTTATAAATGTATATAAATACCTGAAAGGAGGGTGTAAGGAAGATGCAGCCACACTCTTTCCAGTGGTGCCCAGTGACAGGACAAGAGGCAATGAGCACAAACTGAAACACAAGAGGTTCCCTCTCAACATCAGAAAACACCTTGTTGCTGTGAGGGTGACCAAGCACTGGCACAGGTTGCCCAGGAAGGTTTTGGAGTCTCCACTCTTGGAGATATTCAAAAGGCATCTGGACATTGTCCTGGGCAATCTGCTGTAGGTGACCCTGCTTGAGAAGGGGGGTTGGACCAGATGACCTCCAGAGGTCTCGTCCAACCTCAACCATTCTGTGATTCTGAGCAGCTTTTTCCCATAGGAAACTGCAGCATATTCTCTTAATCCCATCCTGTTTAATAACAGCCCTTTTCTACGGTAGTTAGCAGCATACATTTAGATACGAAGCAGGGGAAGGTAACATGCAGATCTAAACATGTAGCTATGCTACAATCACACAATCTTCCTATAACCATATAAAAACACACACAATAGCACACAATCCTCCTATAACCATGTAACAAAGCAGAGTTCCCACAGTTATGTGGAAAGACAGTTTTGTTCCTTCTTCACTTTCAGTTTTGTTCCTTCTTCAGCACGTGCATATTACAGGTCAAAATTTAAGTCACATGAATAAAACCCCAAAAGGTCTAGGTATGTAACAATCAGGTATTAGACTGCTACAAGAGGCAGGGAAGAGGAGTGAGATGTGGTGAGATTTATGAAAACCAGTTCCCAGAGGGTCTAAATTAGATGTGCAAAATAATACAATTTAATATGGAACATGCTTTCTGCCTGTTATGGAGACAAGCTGATTTGTCCAAGAGAGCTTTCTAGGCTTAATTGGTCACAGTTCCTGCTAAGGACAGAATGTTACAAACATCTGCGAAACTTTGCAACTTGGAGCAGAAACATGTCACGCATCTTAGAAGCTCCTTGGTTCATACACAGCATTTAGCATACACGGAGTCCAAGGAGAGCAATGATCAAAAGACCAAACAGTATTTAGGAGGGTACATATTGTCATAGTTGATTTTTGTTTCATACCAAACTTTGAAAAATGAGGACTTTGTTGCAGATTTTATGAATTGTAGTGTTGTTGTATGTCATTATTTATTTCTGATTAAAACCACCAATGTTTGGTGTTTTTCCTTAAGCAGCTGTTGGAGATGGAGGATTATATAATAATTATAATTATAACCATATAGTTAAAATTAATAAATAATATACTAAAAAAAAAAAGGTGATATAATCTCAGTTTCATTAAGAAAAGAGCATCCCAAAAAGCAGTTATCTATTTTTTCTCCCCTTCTGTACAGCCCCTCTAAAAATGTACTCTTCTGGTGTCTTAATGGTTTCACAGCAAATCTTACATGCTGGTCTTATGCTTCTGAAAGGGAGCACTAAGCAATTTTTCTGCTGTCGTGGGAAAGACAGATGTGAGGTATAGCAGGCAGTGAATTAAGCTCTTCAGGGTTGAAAGAGGCGTAACATAGTTTCCTTTACTATTCAAAATCTTGGTTTCCTTTCAGAGAAAGGGGTGGCTTTCTAATGACTAGGGAAAAACACTAGTCTCAGAAAAGGCCTCTTTGTCCCTTTGGACCCAGTAGTCTTCCTCAGTGGTTCAACACTCCTTCTAGATAAAGCTTTGACTCCTTGTCCTTTAAGTGGTGCTTATAACAAGCAAGATCAATAAGAAAATCCACTTTCCTAAAACGAATGCTAAAGCCCCAATCAATGCCCAGCCTTCATCCACAGGACCCAGGCAGATCCATGCTCTTTTCTGCAGATCCAGCAGAGGGAGCTTGTTTTACCCAGCAAAAAGATTTTTGAGGGAAAAGCATTCCCTAACCAGATGTAATAAGTCAAAATTACATGAAACAAGTTATCAATTCTTAAGAGATAAATCATTTGGAATGGTTTTCATGGAGCATAATTAAGGGTAAGCACATTTGTGTAATCCAGTAATGCAAAAAAAAAAAAGCCCCATGCTCTGTGTTTGACTGTAATAATGATGTAATTGTGCTACACTTTTAGTCAAAGTGAAGTCTAAAATCTGGATCAATTCTGTCATTTTAGTCGTTGTAAAAATTTATGTCATGCCAGGCATGGCAGTTACCTCTTTTTCTTTAACTTCTTTCCTCTTCAATTTGTATAGTGCAATAATGCGTCAGAAAAACTATGAGACTGTATTAGTTAATATTTATGAAGGCTTTAAATACTTCCAACCAATTACCATTGTTGAGACTGCTGTTAGGCATTTGAGTTGGAGCCACACTTAGGACAGTGTTACTCATACTGGTGTTAAAATTACCCACCTGTTGTGGGTGACATTCTTTCATGTGTTTCATCCATGACTTGAAAAGCATTTTTCTATCAGCCATGATTATTTTACTTTGTTGCTTAGATTATACAGGTATGAAAAATAAGGAATTATAGTTAGATGTCTTGCTGAGGACTGGGAGAGAATAGAAGTCAGATTTCTGGGCTCTCAGTGCTTTGCTTTCCTCACAAAATACCATAGCGATGAATGCACTGTAGGCTGAGGACAGTGACAGTGAACTACAAAATGAGGGAAGATAAGGTCATGTTTGATAAACATTTCATGGTACTGGTCATTGCAGAAGAAGAGATTAATTGCCTCAGGGTTATTTTAACCTTTTCAGGTTATATTCATTTAAGACAGTTCATGCAGTGATTTGTTTGGTAATTACTTGATTGCATAAATATTGGGATCCTATAGCTGTAATTGCTACTAATGCATCATAAAAGGAGTTTTTTAATTATGCTTAGGAATATATCTGATTTTGAAATGACACTGATGTATCATTTATATAATTTAATTAATACCTAGGTATCATAGACAATGTACTATCTCTTCTGCGAAACAGAAATTTGCCAACATTAACAAATGAAATTCTCACAGTGCCTTTCAGAGACATGTTACAGGTGGAAAACCTAGTTATATGTAGATTGAATGACATGCCTACTGATGGAAGCCTACTGCTGATTTTCCCAATCCCTTTCATATTACAGACAGGTGAGGTATCAACCATGATGTTCTAGCACAACTGAGCTAGGTTAACATTATTATTCCCTGTCACCATCCTCCAAAATCAGAATTTTTTATATCTCACTCATAATCAGTCTTTACTACCATGAAAGATGTTTAGGGAACATGTATCATCCTGAGAGCCCCCTTAGACAGTGAACACGTGGCTGGTTATGCTGGTAGATTTGAACTGGTTATAACCTCTGGTGAATGTAGCAGTGATTAACAGATGAGAGGCAGCAGCAGTAAACCTTGTTCAATTACAAACAGAACAGCATGTGAAACTGCAATCACTTTACAGCCCCAAACCTTACAAAAGCTCTCCTGCCCATCACATGCTTAATATGATTCTGATGTATATCAAAGCAGGAAAGATTAATGAACTTGTTGAGGAAAGGTTTGGTAAACATCATTCCTTCTTACAGAGAAAACTTTGTCACTTTTCTTTTGGCCCAGTATAAATACTTTTTGCCAAAAAGGTACCTATTAAGTGCAGATTCTCAGTGAAATGAATCAGATCATATCAGTGAATAATCTGAATCCTTCAACTATTGAAAATGTAGACATAACTGGTGAAATAACCATTAAATAATAATTCTGTTTAAACAATCATTTAATAGCCAGTGAATAGATTTTAATAGCCTGAACCAATCTCTAGGATCAGATGGTGTTAATCAATGCCCTTAATTCAGTGCTGAGGTTTAGATTATTATATTATCCAGCTCCTGGACTGATTTTTAACATGGTAATCGCTTAACGTTTTGTTATTTCACAGATATCAACCAACCAGTTGTTTGAGCCTTTCTAAAAGTAAGTATTCCCTAAAAATGTTTATTCAGCATAAGAAAATCTCTTTCAGACCAGTCGAATGCAGATAGAGGTCACAAATTAGGTTTCTTAAGGAAGCTGGAAGTTTGACATTATTGTGCCTGTTACTTACTAACCCCTGCCAGGTAAATCTTAATTACCATGCAAATCTAAGCCAGGTAGTTTTTATGCTCTGCAATTTTGCAGCATAACAAAACATCATGGATATGGGATCTTAACCACTTTTAGCTGCATGTAGCATATTAAACAAAATAATCAGGGATTTTTTTTAACAATATATGTGTGGGGTTTGGGTGGGTTTTTTTGTTCATTTGTTTGTTTTGCATTCAGTAGATACAATAAAAGACCTCACCGTGGAGTGTAATGTCTTTCTAACTTTAGGACTGGAAGCACTAGAAAGTTCTGCCACCTCCAGAGTTTAAAGGGGCTCTACTAACAGTGGCTCTCATTTTGTCATCCCCTGAGCAGCATTTTCCTTACCCCAAATAGCACATTCAAGAGGTAATTAGCACAACAAAATCAGACTACAATCATGTGAGCCCCCTTATTTTAACACTAATTAATGGACATTAGAATAAGTTTTAAAATCTACTGTTTTGTTACCAAGAATAGAAAATGCATTTTCTATTCATAATGTGGGGTTTATAGTGTAGGTTGTTGAGCTGGTGCTTAGGGAGCACTCAATGCAGCCAATGTAAGGGTCACAACTGAATTGACAAAAGCTGTTCCTGGGAGATGCAAGATGGTACATAAAAAAAGAAAACAAAAATTACAGTATCTACTCACTGCAATTCAAAAAGCCTCACAGAATCAGGGCAAGCATTAGCATGTGTGTACTAAACATCTGCCTGTTGCCAATGGGGCAATATCAACAGGGAAATGTATTTGAGCTCTCATGAGCCCACTGGTACACTGCTGTTATATCATTGACAGTAATAGCATTTGCCTAATGCTTAAGTTTGTGTTGTCAGCATTATACAGAATGAACTTGTGATATATTTATAATATACCATCCACTATATTTGTGAGGGTGTTTTCAGCAACAAAACATTTTAAAATCTGAAGGAAACATTGAAGGCAGAAGAGCAGAAAAGAGTTTTTGATAGCCAAACAACAGAAAGAATAGTCCTGTATAGATGATGTACATGGACTTGAAAAAGGGGTGTTCTGAGTAACAGCAGTTCTGGTGGTACCAATGTCTCCTTTGTCTGAAAAAAAGATTGGTAACAGGAGTGGCAATATCCCTAAAAAGGCTCAGAGAATAAACCTGAAAGCACCTTTGCAGAAGGTGAAGCAGCATTTCAAGTTTTAGCAGTATTATACAAAGATTTGATCAATTTGCACAACCATCCACATAACTGAACTATTTATGGACCATCTTATCTTTTATTAGTCTCTTGTTAATTGTGTTGTGACATATTTCACGCTGGAAATCAGGGCCTACAGGCAGCTGAAAGAAAAGGGGTCTTTAAACAGACAGAAAAGGAATCTCCGTGAGTTCCCTTATAAAAACATTTTTGTCCTCCTGTGTGTGGCATTGGTAACATTTTTCCTGCAACAGCAATGAGTACAGACTGATAGCTGAAGATAAATGCTGAGCTGTAGCAGCAATATTTGTGAACAGTTACTCCAGCCATAGGTGCTATGAGCTGGGGATGGTAGGCAAACACGGGTATTGTGTGGCTTTATCATAAATATCCACCAGAGCAGCAAAGCAGACTCCCCAGCAGAGACAGCTACACCCTCTGATCCACACACCTCTGGTGTTTGTTAGGCATGGGATAGTAGTAATATACTGCTAGAAGGATCATGCTATGCTGCTAATGACTATTCACATATTAGAGGAAGAGGCACAAGTAGTCATTACGATAAAGATTTCAGGAAACTAACATCTTTTGAACAGAAGAAGCATAGGAGCTTGGGATGCACACAGTAGAAAGAGGGGGGATTAATGGTTGCTGGTTGACGCTAAAGGGGACAATGCTGCCTAGACCAAGGCGAAGATAACAAGCTGTTTGGCTGCAGAAGTGCAACTGAAAGGTCATTTCATTCCTCGTTACATAATTCTGTTGAGAGAAATCTTCATATTGGAACAACAAGTCAGAGAGATCTGTTTATTTCCAACAACAAAATCTAAACCTCATTAAAAAATGTTCTGGGTGTCATGTGTACCTTGTTTTGTGAAAGCTGAGTTTCTGAGAGTCTAATGCATTCTCAATTAATTTTTCTTCTTATCAACAATCTGTTATTTAAGAAATTGGTTTTGAAATCCTTTTCCTAATTGGAAACATGTTTAAATATCATCCATCATCAGATACAGTTTGGTTATGTGATTGGTATGACCTGATGAGTATTCCATTATTACAGCTGTTCTGAATATTTTTGTCAGTCCTCTACACACAATGTTAAGCAGCCATTGCATAAGGGAGGTATGTGAACATTTCCTTTGAGTTTTTGCTTCACGGCTGTCCTTTCTAAAGAATAAGATGTAAAGTTAAATGTGGCTCCCACAAAATTTCTCCACCATTGCCTTAATTATTTGATGGAAGAGTTTCTTCTGAAGAGATGCAGTACCGTACTGTCTGGACAGCCAATCAATCTATATTTGCTTGGCTCCTCTGCACTATGACACCCAAAAGTCTGAGAATTTTTCAAGTGGGACTTTACTGTTCAATTAAACAGATGGTCTTGACTGTAGCTATCCATGCATCTGCATAAAATCTGAACATAAAAGGTAGGATTTCAAGCTGGGAGTCTCCAAACAATGGTCTGTTCTGGCCTGACATGCCCATTACGGAGGGATATATCACCCCTAAACTGCCCTGGAGCTAGACCAACTTTCAAAAATAAAAAGTAAAACAAATACTGGTCATGAATGAAGACAAGTTTTGGCATATGTGTGCCAGGCAGACTGAAACAGAGCTGGATGGGATAGGTGTTAGCTTTCAGTAAGTGTCTCTGTTCCCCTCCGGTTTCTTCTCTGCATTATGTGAGGCAAGTTTCTGCACCAGAAGAATTCCAACTGAACAGGGTCATAGGATGCTTTATGGATTTCCTTGGGCTCACATATATTTGATTTGCCAACCATATTTACTTAAAGGCAGGTTTATTATCCAGTGTATTGTTTAGACACTATGAAAATTCATGTCTAAGTAAAAAACATTCACAAGGTCTTACATTAAGCCAGTACTAACACAAGATGACAAATTCATTTAAAAAGTGATTTTAAATAGTGAGATGTCCATTATCAACCTCAGTTTTTGATAAAGGATGTTTTTTAAAAAAACCTCTATTGAAAAAAACACTAATACACTTCAAAACCAAATATTTTTACTGTCTAATACTACACTGCATACATATCCTAAGCATTCTGCAGACTGCACTGAAGTCTCATATAATCTGTCCACACATAATAGTTCAGACAACTAAAAAATATGTAAAATAAGAATCTCAGTTTCTATGTTTTACCCAGTTGCAAAGATAATACTGTGTTGCAAGTGTTTAGTTCAACCACAAGGACTTTTCAGGCTCATTTAATGGTACCACTTCATCAGGATGACTGCAGTGGAACTTAGTTTATCAAAGGGTTTCCTTTGAAATGCACACACCTTAGGGAGGTTCACTTCTTTTTTTCAGAAAAGTGCACAGGGCTTAGGAGCTGAGTTAGCTCTTCTGCATCCTTAACGCAGCCCATGAAAAAGCCTCTTATTCTGGGGCTGTTTTGCTAGATGTTATGTCATCATTCAAGGGGGAAACGACCTGTCACATGTATCAATGGGTTCCTTTATGTTGATATAAAAACACAGGAACAGAAATTCAGTCCAGTGAAAATTTAAGTCATGATACTCATGGAAAGAAAGGCAGTAACATAAAGGAAAGACAGATGACAGGGCGACAGGATTTTACTGGAAGCAATAGCATAGTCTGAACTGTAGCACCAGCATTTCCTGCAATACCAAAAATTGTACTACAGATGGCCTCTTAGATGTCTTGGGGCAGAGGTCTGCTCTACCACTGTGAGTTAAGATGTTTATACACCTGAGAGGTCTTGCAATCCCCAAATAGCCAACACCTTGAACAGAAAAAAGATGACGTGTCTTTAGTTCATATCCACTTGCCTCTGGGTTTTGTCTTATTGTGCAACCCTTTTTTCGTTAAAATTGCTGTTGTCTACTCTAATGTAAGGCAACCTTACCATCTGTGAGTGTAGCTAATTTTCTTCTGCTTCTGCTACCAAGTTAGGCCCAACCACTGCCTCTTGGGTCATTTTTAAATGGGGGAAATATTGGAAACATAGTGTGCCAGGATTATTTCAAGGAGACCTACTTGTATTAAGTACCACTAGGCCAAGATTCCCAATTTCCAAATTAATTAAGCTCTTAGCTAAATTTTACCAACAACAGTCAATTAAAGAAACATAACTAACCTGCTATCAAATCAAAGAATCTCCAGAGGCTCATGTTTTGTATTCAGACATGTTGACACAGTCTAATGCGACAAGTTTTCCCCTTGGTGTCAACACCAACTAGGTAGGCTTAACAGCTACAAATGCACAAGCTGAATCAAAGCAGCGGCATACTTACTAATGTTGCAAACATGCTTTTGAGTTTAAAATGTTTTAAAGATCACTCTTTTTCTTAAATGATACACAGTATACCATGCAATCAGTAGCTTTGCATTGGGTTCTCTGACAGCAATCTGGTTTGATTTCAACAAAAGAGAAGTATGGAGGATGGAAGTGACAGAGAAATAGATTATTGGGCTGCTAGTAGGCCTTAAATATGAAGCAGATAGGTATTTAATCAGCATGAGTATTACAGATGTAAAAGTCATTTAGCACATAAAATCTTACAAATCAATGCAAAAAAAAAAAGCTGTACATATGTGTTTAGGGCCAGAAATGTGGTCTTATGCACTATTAAAATAATTTAGACCTTTGGATCAAATCCAAGGCACTGCAAATACTGGGACAAGATAAACTCCTAGAAATGGAATTAATTTGCAGCACAATTGTGGATAGTCCTATTATTATGCCAGCACATATAACCAACCACATTGGGTGGAGTTATTAAAAAAAGGGAAGAAAAAAGAGCATAGTCTGAATAGACTGGCAAACTGACATCTTTTTATTTATTTGTGGTTAGTAGAAGAAAAATTAACCAACTCCTTTTTTCATAATGACAGGGAGTTTGGCTGAAACAATGTAATCTATATTCATTCACCTTGGCAAAAAGAGAAGCTAGAAAATTCCAGGCAGTCTTGCTAATCTATACATTTAACTATTCATACCCATGACTTGGAACCTCCAACTCCCAGCAAAAATTTAACACATGCATGCACTGGGTGAGATCCATGTTACAAAGCCTTTGTCAATTCTGAAAACATAGGAGAAGACACTTAAGATTGTCCTAAATGTTTTTGTACCACCTAAGATGCTCATCCTCAGAATTATTTCTTACTTCTCTGGCTCACACTGGCTTTATGGATGTTGATAGGCAAGATTGTCAAGCTTTCAGTATGCCTTTTCTTGGCACTTATGGACTCCCTCTGCTCAACTGCCTGTGCTGTTAAGCACAGCTATACATTATAGAAATAGTAAAAAAAAATAAATTTGCAAGCACTGACATTTTATTTTGGTTGACAGGTCTGGGTTGGTTGTTTTGGTTTTTTTTTTTTTTTTGCTTTCCTGAGAATCAGAATCACTGAGGCTGGCCAGCCCCTCTAGAAGTCTCTAGTCCCACTGTGACTTGAGCAGGGTCAGCCACTGCTGGTTGCCCAGGACCATGTCCAATCAGGTTTGAACACCTCCAGGGACTGAGACTCCACAACCTCATCCAGCATTTGACCACCCTCACAGTAAATAAGTTTTTCTTAGATTTAAAAGGAATTTCCTTTATTCAATTTGTGCCCATTGCCTTCTGTCCTGTCACTGCGTACAACAGAAAAGAGCCTGGCTCCATCTTCTTTACCCTCCTATCAGGTATTTATGCATATTGACAAGATCACCCCTAAGCCTGCTCTTCTTGAACCTAAAACATCCCAGCTCTCTCACCCTCTCCAAGCTCCAAGCCCTTCATCATCTTAGTAGCCCTTCAGTGGACTCTCTCCAGTATGTCCGTGTCTCTCGTGCTGGGGAGCCCAGCACTGGACACAGCACCCAGATGTGTCTCACCAGGGCTGAGTACAGAGAACGGATCACCTCCCTTGACCTGCTGGCAATGCTCTGCCTGATGCAGCCAAGGAGGCTGTTGGCCTTCTTTGCCACAAGGGCACATTGCTGGCTCATGGTCAACTTGTTGTCCACCAGAACTCCCACAGCCTTCTCTGACCAGCTGCTTTCCCATTGGGCAGCCCTCAGCATGTGCTGGCGCATGGGGCTGTTCCTCCCCAGGTGCAGGGTTTGGCACTTCCACTTGTTGAGCTTCATGGAGTTCCTGTCAGCCCATTTCTCCAACCTGATGAGGTCCCTCTGAATGGCAGCACAACCACCTGGTGTACCCACCAATTCCTTCCACATTTTAAACTAATTAACAAAATTGTGAAGATACTTGCTATTATCAATCTTTTCTTGTTATCACCATCAGACACAGAATTAAAAAGTGACACTAAATGGCGGATATGAGATCTTTAATAAAGACAATTATTAAAATAACGCCACTATGAACACTTGTGTTTTGAAACATTAACTCTCAAGACTCAACAGAAATCCTCCCTTGATGACTCAGTGCTGTCAAAATTTGATATTTTACTAGGAATCTTATTTTTCTGCCACATTTGTTCAAAACCTGTCACAATGTGCCAGCTCGCTGTGACAGTCCAGTGGCTGGTACTATGAGCTGTGGCTATGGCAACCTTGGTTGAAATCTGACTTACAGCAGGAGGGGAACATGTGTTTTTACGTTTCCTTTTCAACAGCTTTTAAAATAATTATGTAACTTTGAATGTCCTTTCACCAGATTTTTCTCCATCGCTAGGCACAGCATTGAAAAAAAGGAAGATTCGCGGAACAAAACGATTGTATGTTTGAAGATAGATGTTGGCCAAGCAGAAGGCATCAAAAGATTTCCACACCAGACTGCAATTGACAAAAGGAGCAGGAATATTTTTCTGCCACCGTAACGTTTGTGATTGTCGTCTGCACACACTTCTCTGTTGGCAGCACCGTTTTTGGTTGGCAGATGCCTGGGTGTACCGCAATAGCAGTGGTCACGCTGGGGAGGAAGCCAGCACATGGAACATTATATCTGGTCCGCGCTAGGTGGCAATGCTTGTACAGCTCTGCTAGAGGGGACAGAAAACACAAGACACTGGACACATCCTTCATAGCTTGCCGTGATCGTATAGTGGTTAGTACTCTGCGTTGTGGCCGCAGCAACCTCGGTTCAAATCCGAGTCACGGCACAGGGAAGAGGGAACCATTTTAGTCCTCACTTTTGGAGGCTTGCTGCTGGAGACACACCACTGGGGACATGACACCCACCTGAGCCCTCACTCTGCAGTAAATGCTGAACAGGCCTCAGTGTCTGAAGCATAGAAAAAACAGGTGAGAAGAAGCAGTAGCTGCACAAAAAAGTTCATGTAGCTCACTGCTACATAACAAGGTGGTTGACAATCTTTGCACCGTAGGTTTTTTCTCCTGTTGTGTGATTTCAAGCAGTTTACACAGATGTTGTTGTACTACGGTGGTCTGGGACAACATTTTCACTGACTTCACTGTGTCAGTTTTTTAACACATCTCCTTTCTCTCTCCCAGTGAAGATTGATTTCTTTCTGTGATCTGTCTCCAGGGATGACTCACCACAAAAGAAAACTCCAGGAGAATTTTTCAGGAAAAAGCAGCAAGGGAGGCATGAAATTACGTGCAATTAATTTATTTATTGTGAGGCTTTTTAGTATCTTTGTTCCAAGAATGTTTAGTATCTTTGTTCCAACAAAGGCTGGTAATCAATAGCAGCAAATGGAAGACATCATGTCTAGGTCTGAAATTTGATTAAAGAGAAGCAAGACTGCTGGAAATACAGTGCCATTTTTGTGGGAAGAGGACGATGTGACTGGGAAGATTCTGCCAAGAGATGCAAAAATTGGATGACATGATTCTCTGTTTTTCTAAGCACCATCCCCTCACTCCACCTATGCTGCCTGCTGGGTGTTGTTGTTTACTGGGGGGGTGGGATGTTAGGGACCAGTGGTTTTTCAGTATGGGGATGGTGAGGTAAAGAAGTTAGCCGAAAAGCACAAGGAAAAGAAATTTTCAAGAAACACTTCCAGGTGCCTACAGATAGGCACTTTACAGATTGAACCATGCAGCAACACAGTTCTTATTTGTTATTAACAGAAGATGCTCAAAAACGTATTAATGAACTTCATATCGTCATATAGATCATATGACCAATTCCAATTTCATCATTAGATAGCTATGCATCTTGCTGACTGAAGTAAAAACTACTAATTTTGACTAAACAATTTATTCATACCTAAGCATGCAGCCCGACTACAAGTCAAAAGAAAAAGCAGGGGATGAAAAAGAAGGCAACCAATATTCATTTATGGGAAATGGCTGTATGTTTCTAACAGTTGAGGCCAGAATCTCAAATGTTTTCCTTACTGAAGACAGTGTTATGTCCTTCTGAGGTCAAACCCTATTCAGGCATCCCCGACACAGCTCTTGGTAAACTTCCCCAGGTGTTTGTCCAGTGCTCCGTAAGGAAGCAAGATTATCTTGAAACTATTAAGATGAAAAGGAATTGCTTATAAAGTGGGACTCACATTAACTATGAAGACCAGCAGGGAATATTTAATTCCATTAAACTCATGTCTCAGCAAACAAGAAATAGGAAGGACAGTATGGTAAAACAAAGCAGTTCAATAGCTGGTGGATCAACCTTAAATCTCTTTCCAGAATTTACACTTTTGTCTCTCTGGAAGACTTCATGTTTCTTATATCAGGTCTCCTAGAGTTCTTTTGCAATTATTTTTCAGTCAAGTTCAGTTCTTACACAAAAAAACTTCAAATTGTGTTTCTGAAGAGAATTTTTCATGGTATGCTAGTTTTCTTACTGTTGCTTTAGCTAAATGATTCAGACTTTTCCTTCGCAAGTGTAACAGTAAAACACTAATTTACCCCATGTGGTTTTAATACAAATGCCTTCATGGTTATATCATAAAAAAGTTTTCTTCTCTGTGCCAGTACAAAGGTCACTACACCCTCTCGCCTTCAGCTGCATGGTGAATAACAGCAACAGTGCAAGTCCCAGAATAAACACATCCTACTATGCCTGATTTTCATAAAGAGTTTACATAGATCTGCCACCCCCAAACAAATACGTGATACAATTCTGGAGAGTAAAATAAGAGGTTCGCAGCTCATATCAGAGAATGAAAAAAAAAAAAAATTCTAGGAGTCTGGAAGTACAAGATCTGAACTGGCAATGCAGGGATCCACAAGAAAGAAATTACCAGAAATAGTGCGGTGGCTACATTGTTGGCTCCATGTGTAACTCTCAGGTGCAAGAGGCACGTAGGTGCTGGTTTAGCAGCACAGAGACACTGATTACATTAACATTACAGACTGTATTATAAAAGAAATTTTTTGCTATATCAGCAGGGAATATCAAAACTATGCTCTCTTCTCAAAGATTTTTAGGACATTGTGTTTTGTGGTCCCTTTGGATGGAGGCTTCTTTGTGACAAAGAAGATATTCCTTTAAAAAAAAAAATATCACAAAGTGTCATCTTCTGAGTTTTATTTGGTGCACAGAAAACATATACCACATTTCTTTATAAAAGAGTGCAGGAAAAAGTTGTAAAACATTGAGCACGTGAATGACTTACACAAAGCTTTGTGAAAGAGATATTTATCAGATGTGTTCGAATCTAACTCAAAGAGCTGATTTTGCTTCTGTGAAATTCCAAATCAAGAGGACACATCTATGAAGTTTTCAGAATAAAAAACTGGGAATTTAGAATTCAAGAGATATAAAACCAGAGAGAAATAATTTTTTTTAAAAAAAGCAACAGGAAATATTATTTAGATAGTTTTGGATGTTTGGTAGTTTTGGGATTTGTGTTGAATTGTTGATAAAGAAGCAAAACCAGGCCCTACTCAGTAGTTCAAAATGTAGCGCAGAAAGTTGTAGGATTCAAAGCTGAGCCGAAGCTTAACCCAAAGCAATACAAGGCAAAAGCTTCAAAAATTGACCACAGTCTTCACATGTGTTCCAGTGCAGCTCTCTCCAGTGCTGTGAGCTTTACAAATAAGAAGCCACACAATCTTATTTAGAGAGCAGGACGTGCTTTGTTTTAAGAAACAGATTATGAGAGAAGCAGCAGAACTAACTGCAGCATCAGACATTGTTTATGCAGTTATGTTTACACATCAGGCTCAGGAATGTCCCCATCTGCCAAATTTTCCCCAATTACTAACCATCCTGCAATAATACCCTGTAAACTCAGAGCTGAATTTCCAGAGGTAAAATCATCCCACCTGTGAAATGAATTCCTGGCATTCTTTGCTAAAGCACAACCAGCTATTTAAGCTTTCAGGAGTTCGCTTTACCACAGAAGATCTCCTTTCAAAGAGTCTTCTTGACCAGAGCCCTTTGAAAGGATTTCAGAGGGGACCTATAAAAGTTTTAATATGAGTTGCACTCCTGTAAAAAGAATGAAAAACAGAATTAATTTGATTTGATGACTGCAGATTCAAAACAGCCACTGCTTTCTATCCTGCTCAACACCTGAAATGAACATCAGACAGGATACAACCAACTCTGCTGCACTCCTGAAAAATGAAGGGAGTAGAACAGAAATCTACATCAGGGTCAATTAATACTTCAGAAGTTTTTCAAGTCTTTCTGTTCAGTGTTGCCTTTGTAACAACTAGGTGTCTTTCTCCCTAGCGCAAAAACTCTAGCAGTTTTAACTCTAATTGAAAGCTAATGTTAAAATACAATAACAAGAAATAAATCTCTTCCCAAGCACTGTTGATGGGTGCATCCTATTTCCTTCAGAGCCAAAATGTGAATTAGGCATGTTGGGGATATAGACACCTCTATGGTTTAAAGGTTTTACATTTTATGCAGAATGGGCCATGCATGAGAACAGTGGCAGGCACAAAAGGATACAGAAGAGCTGCAGAGAAAGGCATGCACTCTCTTTTCCTGTCTCATTTTTAAAATACTATTCTTCATTTCCCACCCGATCAGCTTGCTGTGTAAAGGCAGAGAAGGCAGCTGAAGTGAACTCTTCTCTCTGGCCTTCAAAGCATTCTTAGACAAAAAAAAATTCAGAGCTTCAGAAATATGGAAACCTGGATCCTTGTTAATATTTTGAACATATTATTATTAGATCATGGTTTCCAACTGGAAAAGTGTTATCTGGACATGTCTGCTAGAAATGAAGACGCACATATTTCAGAAATGTACAGGCAGTTCTTTGTACAATTCAAGCTTCAGAATGAGTTCCAAGATTATATCTCTGTGTTTCCTAGTCTGCAATCCTGTTATCCTTGGAAACTGTTTTGTACTAAAGTTTTTGTTTTCTTTTTCCCTAATGAGATGGGAAAATTGACAAATATTTTCTCAGGAGATGGAATGCTGGGAGCCACCTGCACTTGCATGTTTATATTCCAAAATGCAGTTGGGTTTTAATTTTGAGTCTCTTGTGAGGAGAACAAATAACTGCAGGGGGAATTGGTAAGAAAGGTCTGATTATCTGCCTACACCATTCTTGCTCTCAGTTTATAGTGCTAGCATTGAGTTAGAAATACAGATATCAATATCTTAAACTGAAATGAACAGAATGACAACTATTTCCAGCTAATTCATCATAAAATTAAAAAAAAAAAAGAGAGATTTTGAATCTATTAGTGTCCTATCAAAACTCTTCAAAATCATCACTATTACTGTAACTAGCAATAAGGTAATACAGTGTTTCTACACTTAGCTACAGATGAACACTGGATATAGAGAAGTCAGTTCCAGGGAGGTTGAGGTCAAGCAGCAGTGAGCCTTGAGTGTTTTGGCAGCCTCAGGATGATGCATGAGTAGAGCAGAATTTCTGGCATTGCAATTTTTGGATTTCTGTTCTAGGACTTCATTCACTAGGATGCTTTAAAGAATATATACACCTGTAATGAGTTAATTTTGTATTTCTGGAGTTTATAAAATCTAACACAACAGATGACACTTCTGAGAGACTACAGCAGGGACAGAGTTTGAAAGATCATTCTGGCCCTCTTTTGTGCTAGTGCATGTTTCTAAATTGCTTTGTTTTGGGAAATCAGTCACACCCGTCTCATCAATTAGACCAAGAAGTCAAGAGCTAATTGCTCTGATATGTTCTTAAAAGGCTGAGTGATATTTAGACAGGAAGTCTGAGGCCACCCAGAGGAATACCCAAAGATATTTTAAAAAACACAACAGAAAGAGCTGTCATGAACTTGAGGGAGGTGATAAGATGCCAGGGGTCACTAGCCTACTACACCGAAACAGGGACATCTGAGCCTACAGCCTCCAGAGGTGAGGTGCCCTCCCAGGTTTGCAGGCATATGGGGCTTTGATTTTTCCTGATAGTGGTGTGAAGAAAGTTTTGTTTCACTTCCTCACTGGGTAGGAGGGCAAGGAAAGTTCCTGCTTCTTTGCAGAGAGAAAGGCAGCTGTCATTCACACTCTGCAAGAACTGGCCTGTTGCGTGAAATTTGAATCCATATGAGCCTGGTGGAGATGTAATCTGTTATGCAGAGGACTGATGTCCCATCAAATGCAACAGTGAGAGAAAAACAATGCTTGCTCTTGAAATAACTCCTTATCAAAATAAAGAACCAACTACCAGACACTCTATTCAGTGGCATACAAATAACCTGGTAAACTCTCTAACAATGATCTTTAATTAATATAGTTGTTACCAGCTATGTAATTTTGTTGTTAATTTATCATTTATTACACAAACTGCCATTAGTTATCATAACTAATTTATAAAATCCACATGGTCATTTTAGAAGTCTTCATTCTGAGAATCTGAGCTTATATTACTCAGTGAGGCAGGACAGTGAAGTTACACACAATTCCTACCACAAAAATGGAGGGAATCACTGACAAGTCGTGGTTCCTCTTGTCTGTCACCAGCACAAACCTTCTGCTAGCAGCAGTTCATGCCTAGGTAAGCAGGTTTTTCACATCTACCACTGTCATATTTCCAAGCAATTCAGGCTGATTGCTTTATTAGCATGAAAACCTAGCAAAGATCAAAACCAAACAGACTTCATGGCTCACTCCAGATCTTAAGTAGCTCTAATGAGTAAAAATTACATGCTCACTCTGCCACTGTTTATCACAATATCCATAAACATTGAAATAAAAAAAAAAAATCACACTTGGCAACAGGATTACTGAACTAATACTTGTGGCATATACTTTTTTAGCAAAACATTCATGTAAAAGTTACAGAGCTTCTAATTGCTTTCTTATCTTAGTCTTAGACATCGCTAATAGATTATTTTTGGTATGCAATCTGTAGTTACACCTCTTCAAAAGATGCACCTTTCCCTGCCGTGACTCGGATTTGAACCGAGGTTGCTGCGGCCACAACGCAGAGTACTAACCACTATACGATCACGGCAAGCTATCAGAAAACTCTAAATTAAAGCGACAGCTTTTTTCTACAGTGCTCTCCAAAATATTATACAAATGGTGCCACCTACAGTTTACATTGAGTTTTAGCAGCAGCTGGTTCTAAACATTCTTACAAGTAATTACATGTTATTGTCTTCTTAAAATCGCTTCCAGACTTACTTTTCCTTTCTCTTAATAATCCATGCTTATCAGGATTGCCTAAAACCAGCCTCAGGACAGTTATAATAACCCTTCTTCTGTCCCCCAAATCTTTTCAGAAAGAACATTTTTTTCCTATTTTATCTGTGGGGAAGGCAAAGTCATGACAGCAGAAAAGTCCAGCAGTGTGCTGTAGAGAGAGTTAGACAAAAGGACAAAATCTACTTAATTGAAAAATGCATTCGCTGAGTTGAACCAGGTGTGATTCATTCTAATGTAAATGCTTGTATTGATGGACATCCTCTTCTTTACCTTTGCAGTAAGCACAGAACATTAAAAAAATCTTTTCCAGAATTTGCATTATCTACTCTGGAATGAGATGGTCAAATGCTACAGATGAAGTCTAAGGGGAGTGAGCACTTATCTTCTATCAACTAAGACCACCAATTAGTGTTATACTGAAGCAACTGCTGAAAAGCACCTGCCCTTTGTCAGGAGTTCAAACACAAAAAGACTGTAAACAACATTCAAATAGGCACAAGAGCAAAAAATTGTTAGTTCTCTCAAATAAGAGCTCCAACAGAAATCAAGCTGTGCAATGTAAAGAAAGATTATAATGGGGAAAGAGAAAAATGAGGCAAGCTCTGAGACACTCAAGCCCTTCTCAGAAAATGCAGCCTTTTTTCATTATGCTCACCCTCCCCACAGTTATATTCATTATTTAATTAAAAAATTTAACTGCTTTGCAAACGTTTCCTAGCTGATAGCCTTGGAGATCACAGCAACACCACCACTGCAGTGGTACAGTGCCACACTGAGTCTCTGAAGAAGGAGGAAGACATACAAAGAGACCTACTAGGCTGTCATACAGAAGGCCATTAAAATGTCTTCAGCATGTCTTCAACATGCTGAGATGTGGATTTACTCTGGATGAAGGTCTGTACAGTGGGGACTAATCCATAAGTAGACTGTGCAAAAGAAACATCAGGCTGGGGCTTTCAAAGGCAAATTTACTGAACAGTAGTCTGCCTCAGTGCTCAATCCCACTGCCTCTGCCTTAGGGAAACACACAGGTACTTTCTGCAAGCACAAGCAGGGGCCCTCCCTGCTGCTGGAGCTGCAGGAGGGAAGGAGAAGGTCTCTTTCTCTCTCTCTGATCGTTGTTGGGGACACAATGAGCAAAAGAGTGCTCTGATGGTGGTTCAGACTGGTGTACCTCACCCTACAGCCTTGCTCAATGGCTTGGTGTGACCAGAATAGCATCTTGCTCAAGGGTCAGTGTACCCTTCCACAGGGCATGAAGGCTGCTGCTTCCCTGATCCCTGCAATCCTGCCAGGCACAGCCTAGCCCTGTGTTAAGGGACTGCCTTGCTGTCACAAGCTTGAAAGAAAGAAAATCAGGAGTGGTACACATCTGACGCAAAACTAATCCCTCAACTTAGGTTTGCTACTGCCTCATAAAGCCATTACACTTTGCAGAAATTAAGCATAACTGCATAAATAAGCAACAACAACAGAAAAAGAGGTACTAGGACTCTCTCTATCTTCCCCCTCCATCCCTGTCATCAGTTCTTAAGCTACAGCTGTCGGGAAAGCAGGTGTCAGGAAAAAGGACCGGAAAAAGTAATCCCCTTCTAGCACTGCTTGTGCGTTACAGTGTGAATGTTACCTGTAAAGCCATCACATATATGTTGTCAGCTGGAAGAAGGCACAATATGGGAAGGCCTTTTTCCTTTTCCCTCATGAGCCTCCAGGTCCTTTGAACTCTAAAGAAATCTCTGAAGAGTTGGACAGTGATTGCCACTTCTGAGTGAATGCTTTGATGTGATAAGTTGTATGATACTTCCCAGTACTCCAAAGACCTTGGTGAAACAGGACAAAGAAACTGGGCACCAGTATTTAACAGCCACTATCAGGTCAGTGTATCAAGTTCAAGTGTTCTTCAATATTACAAATTTCCTTTTTTTTTTTTTTTCTTTTGAAATTATATTCATTGAAAAGCATGGAAAACTGTGGTCCAGAAAGAAGGGTGGTAGGTAAGGGCTGAAGTCAGCTCAAAAGGTCTTAACAGTGGGCAGGACAGTACCATCACCTAGTCACCTGCATGTGAGCATGAGTACATTTGGAAGATGGCATTGCTCAGCATCATGTACACGTGGGCAGGTGGAACAGACCTGAAGCAAAAATTATTCACTATTAAATTCTCTAAAGTTTCCTGTTATTGTAAACCTGTGGAAGTAGAGCTCTTGAATATTTACTTCATTTCCATACTTAAGACCTTAAATAACCTTTTTTTTTATTTTGGGTCTTATTATTACTAGTTACCTGTCCTGACGCAACAACAGCAGCTTCATTTTGTTTGAGTTCCTCAGAGCATCCAGATTTCCTTTAAAGTCAGAAGTCTAATAAATATTATAGATACAGGTTTCTGTCCAGAGCATCCCCCTTCAAAGTAGGAATTAAGTTAAAATTACCGTAGGACTCCTTGAGGTACTTTATAGCATGATACTTAGGAGATGAAGGAGATTTAAAATGTGGTTTATCTTAGAAATCATCAATAAAATATTTGCAGCTGTGATGAGACAGGGTCCTTGCAAGCTCTGTAACCTGTATTATTTTACTATACAGTGTCACCTGCTACAGAAGTCATAAGGACACCTTATTTTTTGCAGTGGTGAAATAGGTTTGCTAGATTCCCATCAAAAATTTTCATGTGATTGTTTTAAAACTGGGCCTCAGAGAAACAAAAAAGCATTTCTAGTTCCATCTTGTTGTACAGAGCTTAGAATGTCATCTAATGCATTTTTTGCTAAGTTGCAGTCACTTGATGTACCATTTTTATTTCAGACCTATGTGTACATGAGAATAAAATACAGGTTATAATAAATAAATGTCAACAATCACATCTATAAACCTTTGGAGCTTAAGATCAGTCCACAAATCTTTGAGATAATATAACAAGAAGTGACCACTGGGTAAGAAATCATCATTTCATTAATTGTACAACACTGGTACTACCTTCCGTCCCATCTCTATGCATCTTGTCATTGTTCGCATTTATTTATTTTTTTCTATCATTTCTATTAATAAAATGTTATTACTGTTTCTTTTTTTTCCCCAGGAGAAGGTCAGTGCACAGGAGCATGCCTTGTGCAGTACTTGCACAGTCATGTGATTCTCTGCCCCTGAGCCCAGCCTTGGTACCTTTACTTGGGCTCAGAAAACAGCTATGAAATTTTCACCCACATAACTGAGAAGACATTCTAAATATTTGCAGTTTCCTTTTTTTTTAATTAAATTCTTGTTGTTTGTGTTTTTTGTCTAAATAATCTTTCAAAACAATGACTTTTTCTGTTAAGATGTCAGTTTTGGACAGAACATTTCTCTCATTCAGGACTGAATCTCTGGTCAAAAGAAAAAAAGTAATCAGAAGACACTCCCCCCACCCCCAAATAGCCAACAAGTTCATGGGCACGTCTGGGAGAAGGAGGACTTGAAACACATACAAATAGCACCTCTCTCTCCCCACTTCTCCTTCTCCCTCTCTCCTCCACCCTCCACCTTCCATCTTCCCCCCTCCCTTGCTTCCCCCCTCACCATTCTTCTATTACATATCTGGGTTTCTCAGTCTGTTTCTCACCTGCCTTTACCAGAAAGGATGCTTCTTCTGATCTTAAAGATCAGAGACGCAATACCTCTATTTAATTTTGAGTGACAAGCTTATTCTGTATCACCGTCATAGTAACTTCATGCAGTTTGAATGTCTATTCTGACCACATGATAGAGAAGACTTGGGTGCCAGGTCAAAGCCCAAAATTGGCTTAATACTCTCTTTAAACTACTTAGTTTAAATTGTCAGCAGTTTGCAGCACAATCTTGAATAAGCATTTTTAAATGGTTATCGCCATTTGTACAGTAGGCGCTTGTCATAGCAAAACATTTTGGAATGTACAAGTGAAAAAGTCTCTCTTAGTACTGTTTTTTACTATTAGAAACAGAATTCTACTGGCATTTTCTGTGTTCATTGTTTTGCTCATGGGTGCCTTCAGGCAAGAAAGCTCATCCCCACACACATGCACATGGATGATTTGTCTCAGTAAAAATGAAACAAAATTTATTACAGGCTGACAAAATTTGGCTTCAGGGTCTTTGCTATTAAAAATATAAGGGTTTAAAGAGTTTTTGATGCAGCAATAAAGGACTGTCATGGTTTTAGCTGGGATAGTTAATTTTCTTCACTGCAGCTAGTATAGTGCTGTGTTTTAGACTTAGTATGAAAATAATGTTGATAACACACTGATGGTTTAGTTGTTGCTAGGTAGTGCTTACACTAGTCAAGGATTTCTCCAGCTTCCCATGCTCTGCCAGGTGCACAAGAAGCTGGGAGGGGAGGGGATACAACCAGGAGAGCTGATCCAAATTGGCCAAAGGGTATTCCATATCATGTGACGTCATGCCCAGTATATTAACTGGGGGAGTTGGCCGGGGGAGGCAGCGATTGCGGCTCAGGGACCGGCAGCGTTGGTCGGCGGGTGGTGAGCGGTTGCAGCACTTGTTGTTTGTTTTTTTTTTTTCCTTCTGAGGTTTCACCTCTTTCTCTCATTATTTTCCTTTTCATTATATTATTATTACTATTATTACTGTTTTATTTTAATTATTAAACTGTTCTTATCTCAACCTACAACTTTTCTTACTTTGGCCCTTCCAATTCTCTCCCCCATCCCACAAGGGTGGGGGATTGAGCGAGCGGCTGTGTGGTGCTTAGTTGCTGACCGGGGCTAAACCACGACAAGGACATTCAATGAAAGTTAGCATTCATAGGAGGCACAATCATCACCTAGATCAGAGAAGCTACGTTGCAGAAATAATGCACAGCTGGAGTTCTGACATTGTCTAGACAGCAACACCCAACACCCTTGTAGGGGAAAGTGAATGCCATAGTATATCCACTTGTTAGTTGTCATTGCAGAGTTAACTCACTCAATATTTACAGTTCCCACCCTCTCTGACTATTTTTAATGAACAGGAAAGAAGGGAAGAGATGAAGTTACGTTTAAGTATTGCAAACCGTACAGGCCAGCATCTGGAGGCCTTCTCTGCTCCTTTGGACTGGTGCCATCATCTGCACAGTCTGAAGTCCTGATGTGATGTATATAGACAATTCTGATTAGGCATTATTTTACAATTGCAAGGCATAGTTTTTTTATTGCTACATACATGCAGTGTATTCAAGCAGTCTCTCCTGAAATGGTTGCTGACTGCCTTTGGTTCAGCGCTGTCACCACTCCATGTGTGAATACCAGCTGTATGGACTGAGAGCCACCTGACTTCCCAAAGGCAGGGTGTGCTCCCCTTCTCCGATCTGCAAGGAACGCTCTCCTCCTGCTCGTCTGCATGAGTCTTGCAGAGCTCTCCGCATTGCATGAGTGAGTCACTCGGCAAACCTCCTACCTCTTGCCTTGCAAGGGCAGATTTCACCAGAGTCCAGCTTTCAACTCCCAGTAAAGAATGAACATTAAAGCCATCAAAGGGTGTACAGAATGTCACGCATAGCTCCAGGAAGGGGTGAACCTACTCCTCTTTCTGCTTAAAGGGCTGTCATTTTACGGAGCCTTTGGCACAGAGAGAGTATACTGAGGCAGCTTAAACTTTCACTATAACAGGATTACAGAGAAATAAGGGTTTTCTCTGTTGGGTATGTGTTTGCCATTTGGCTACAGTACCTTTCTCAGGCAGATTCTGTGCTGAACTTCACTTTAATCGGTGTCTAGATGGAAAATACAATTAATGTCTATTAGAAGTAAAGCCTGGGCTGGAGAGACACTTTAGCAATTCATTATACAGCTCTGTCAACGGCAAGTAATTTTTTCTCTTCTTCTGTTAATATTATTTCTATTACTATTGCAACCACTTTTATTTTCTGTGTGATTTCCTACACAAAGATTCCTAGTCCAGAAAAGTCACCTTGGGATTCCTATTTTTCTTTGAATTCAAATGCATGCATGCTACGATGCTTTTCTTTTGCTCTGTGCACCCTCATAATCAGTCACGAATGATTATGCAAATACCTAGTACTTTTCCTTAGCCAACATCATGTAACTTTTCTTCATGAAAAAATTGCTCCCTGCCATAAGGATTTTGTTCTTCTTTTCTGTTGTTCTTTTCCCTTTGTTTCAAGTTTCTTTCTGGTAGCCAGAGGCCTCCAGTGAATGAAACACTTCAGGTGTTCTTCTGCCAGAACTCGCTATCTGCTTACAGGAACAGCAAAATCTCAAAGTTAGTGTGGCCACATCTGAAGCCATATATATTTAAATATAGCCATTTATAGCACAAAGGGAGCAAATTACACAGCTAAAATCTTCGAAGTAACAAAATCCCAAACCATTAGCATTACTTATATCCAATCACAGTTGTGTAATAGGTCTTAGCACAATTCCTATGTCAATTAAGAGAAAATTGTAGTCGGCTGGCATTCACCACACTTTGCACAAGTTTCAGCCAGCGGAGCACTCAGGTCAGCATTCAAACAAAGTAGATGCATCTCTACTCCCAAACAGCAAACTTCCAAAGTCTATACGGTAAATATAATTTCCTACCCTGTTATCCGATGCTTCTGGTACACAGCCCAAACTTGCACTGGCATTTCATTCTGCCAGTTTGTGGTACAAGTGAATCTGTTGTTCCTTTATTGCTTAATTTTTACCCTCTTGCAAAATTCTCCATCTCACTGAGTATTCATGCAGATTATATTCCTACAGCTGAAGATGCTTATGGGTGGTATTTTTTCCTGAAATGATTCTTGATCTTTAAAATTTTTGCATACTATTCATGTAAAACATGGAAATCAAATTGGATAATCAAAGTGAGCATTGTGTCTTACCCGAAGTAGAGTATGAACTAGTACTGATCTCCCCCTAATTTAGTTCCTGAATCTGTAAGCTCTCCTCAAGGGTGCAGAGCTAACATCCTGGGAGGAGAGAAAAACTTCCCTGTGTCTCCAAAAATAGACTGAGAATAGGAAAGGTCTCAGGATGTTCTGTTACTGTCAAACACATGTTCTTCTTAATCATAAACAGCATGTAAGCACGACTTCCCATTTAACATTCTGCTGTTAGTGAATGAGTTGAGGTGTATCCAAGGAAAGGATTTTGAACACATAATGTTCCTCATAATTTTTTTTTTACTGTAACACAACAATACACTTTCACCTAAAGCCAGGAGACTACCATGTGTGTCCAAACAGTTGCAAAACACATGACTGGGAGGATGGCTCTTAGGCAGTTTTGTAGTTTGTTCAGCACCATGCTGTAATTTTCTGATGAGGATAAAGAGGAAATACCTTTTTAAAAGCCAAGATTTGCTAGTCCTTGCCACTATGCTGCATTTTAACTTGTTCTTGGTGCTCATTTCAGCTTTCTATATGGCAACATTTTCTGTGCACTTACTGTTGCATGGTAGGCCAGTCTGCAGAAAACATCCTTTTGCAAAGAGATAAACCACACCTCACATTCAGCTCAGTGACTTGTAAACATCAAAGGATAACTGAAACTCCTTACAAGGAGATAATAATGAGCAAGGCAATGAAACTAGGAAAACTGAGCTAGAGTCCGATAACTTTTTAACGTTAACCGTTGTTAGACCAAACATGTCTTGACAGCAGTTTTCAGCTACGCATTCATTAACAAAGCAGGTATTTGATCAGTCTATGTTTATTGGGAGTGCTTTCTAGAAGCACTGAAAAGCATTAAGGAGATAAAACATTAGCCTTGATGTATTCCTCTGAGAGCTGAACTGACACAGTTCATATCCTTCTGTCAGTCTGGGAGGTCATGCCTTCGGCTCTTAAACCCCAGGAGCTATTCCAGGGACAAGCTTCGCAAGCTTTGAGATGTGCTGATCATTATAGCTCTTATCTCCACCCTCCCATCAAAGGAGGGTGAGCATTACCCTCCATACACCTTTCTGATGGAACAATTTGCCCCATGTTTCCACAAGTGGAAGGGATGGAGCCATAGGGTTATGCAGCTTCATCTATAAGCAGTTGTAAATCTTTGCTTGCCAGGCTTTCAGGGCATCATCAGTGCTGAGGATCAGCACATGGCACCCCCAAGACTTGAGGGTATATCCATCTCATAAATCTTGTTGCTATCATAAGCAGAACTCCTTTATATTTCTTTCACTCTCAGCCATGAGGAAATCTGTTTGTGCCTTTTGTGAGTGGGATAGGGTACAGTGGTCTACAGGATAGCATTGAAGTAAATTATCTGTATGGGGGGATTTCCAGCCTAAATTTACAAGCTCAGTTGGATTTTAGCTCGTAGTGCCACACAGTCCAGCTACCCTGGACTGAAAGTAGCACTGACTGTGTGTGAGCGGGTGCTGCCTGCAAGGTGAGGCAGAGCTGGGAGCAGCACCAAGGCAGCCTGCAGCTCCAGTCACATCATCAGAAAATAGTAGCTGCTGGTTCTGCTACGAGCCATTGTGAGAGTGAAAATGATAATGTTACAGCAAAAGAGAGGAAGCACCAAAACTGAAGGCTGGCTAAGGAGGGAAGACCAAAGAGTCATCAAGGGCAAATTCAGGTAAGAAAGTAAATTGTTAGAAATACAAGCCTAAGTCAAGCAGAATTCCCACTCAAGAAACTGGAATGTAGTGGGATCCTTTTTTCAGTGAGAACAGGGAGAGGATGTCCCCAATTTTCAGATCTTCCCCTTTGGTTAGGTTTGGTTATCTATCCTTTAGATTGCAAATTCTATATCATTCCTGTGCATTGCCATAGATGCATTCATCTTAAACTTACATAAAATATGAATTTTCTGAAGTTATGAAACAAGCTGATTCCTAAGATTCAATTTTGTTGATGAAAATCGACTCCTGTTGCTGTCAAGGAGTACAGAATAGTTGCCCTGATTCCTCTGCTTTTTCCTTTTCAGAGAATGTGAATTCATGCATTATTACTCACTCTCTAGTATTCCCTCTCGCCATTACTCTCTCTTTCCCCATTAGCCTAATTATTTCAGGTACTTATTTACTCCTGTAAACCAGTACATACTCAGAGGATTACTCAAAATGAGGCATTCTGTAAGGAAGCATGTACACTTTATTGTATCAATTTAACTAACTTCGTCATTGCAGCAGATTTTGATGGAGTTCATGTACTCATGTCTATGTGTCCAGATGGGACAGACAGATGTAGGATGTATGCAGGGGTTTGTTGTGACACATCTGAGGAGCAGGATGTTAGCATATGTCTTGTACCACACCCTAGCAAATACATGAACAAAATGGTGCTGAAAACAGGATAAAAAGAGCTGCTTCTTTTGTTGAAACCCTGATCAATAATGATGTGAATTGCTAGGGTAGTTGGGTGAAATCTTTCTTGGTCTGACTATGATCAACTTGTCTGAATCTCAGGTCACGTGTCCATGATATGCAGCTGCGTAATCCTTATGGCTGGATGAACACCATGGCCATAGGCTGCAAAGTGTCTGTGTGCTGTTCAAATTAGCCCCAAAACATAGATGCCTGACTTTGATATGGTGAATCAGGTATTTGTTTCCTCCTACAGGCAACACAAAGAAGTTGAGGCCTCAACTTTGCATTGCATGCTGTGGCTAACTTGAGAAAACCGTGTTTGTCTTCCAGGCTGGATCCTAAGCAGGATTTTATTGCTGGGTGATCCAGCAGCACACAGGTCCAGGACTGTATCTCCAGAACCACAAGTTGACAGTGGTGCTGTGGTCTGTGTACCGTGACATTGCCAAGGACAGGGACAGAGACAGCTATTTCTGGTTACCCTTACCTGCAGCAACTCAGCATCCTAACAGAAATGGGGTTAAAAGACTAGAGAACAGGTTCTCAAGCCCTGTAGCAGTACAGATCTCTATGACTTTTTGTCTTACTTAAATATGAAGGTTGTGTTTTTTTCAGCTAAAGCAGAGGTCCCTTACTGACTTCTGCTTAATAAATGAGAACTTCAGAGAAGGGAAGAAGAAAGCACACTGTTCATTCAGCAGGAAGACTGTGCCTCTCCAACAAGAGTTGATTTCTAAAAGTGTTTTTTAAGTTGATGCCTTTTTCACATGTAGGCATGTCCTAAATTCCTTTCTTTTTACTATAGTCTGCAAAGATATCTCCTATTTCCCCTTCTCCTTTACAGCAATGTGTATAATAGCAGTGAGTTCACCATCTTCTCCAGGGTTCTGGATACCATTTTTGTAGCAAGGAATAAGGACAAGTCAGCATCAGGTAAACTGCCAAAGAACCATCAGCAAGTGAGCATCATCAAGATTTTTTTTTGTATTTCACTCAGAGTTATACTTCCTAAAAGACTGCCATATGTATGCAAAGGTAATCCATCATGAAGGACTTTAATTTCATTTTAGATGGCAATAACACACACTCATCAGTTTTCTAAACACATACTGCATTACTGCAGGGAACGTGACTACTAGCAGAGTGTGAGCACTCACATAGTTATTCAGACCATTATGGAGTAGTCACTTCTTGAAAATCTTATTCTGCAACCCTTTTTGGAAACATGGCCAAAGCCAGGCATTCAAAAAAAGCCACCAAATTATATTCCACAAATCACAGGACTGGTTCTGAAAAAAAAAAAAAGTTATAATTTTTGTTATTTGTATTAAACATGTTATAAAATAGTATTTAAGTAAGAATTCAAGGTCACTTATATATTCATTTTCTTCTCCTATTTCTGTTCTAGGGCTGGAGGTAAAAGACATCATTTGGAAAATAAATTCACAGTGGCCTGGGTCACATACAGAATTAAATTGTGCCATAAATCAATCCCCCAAAATAGCAATTTTTACTTTCAGTATTTGAGCTTTATTCAGTAAGGAATCAGGCAATAATTCTTTTCACTTAACACAAGGAGTGGGGTTTTTTTGTTCACTACATAATTTGCGCTGCTCTGCAGATGAAAAATGAAATAAAATAAAATACACTGTTTGCAGCGTTATTAAAAATGCTAGTTACCATGCCAAAGAATGACTGAATAAAGTTCTTTGGAGTTGCTTATTATTCTTGCCATGCTTTACTGACTAAAGTAAAAAACACACTTTTCAGTTCTAAAAGATAAATTGTCTGTGCGCTCTTTAAACCATCTTAATGTTATTTCCGTTCATAGTGTCAGGTTCTCATATCTGACCTTCCTCATCTCTCAAAAAAACATCAAAATTTATTTTCACATAACATATCCTGGAGCTTTACTTGTGTGACATTCAACTTTGAACATTTAAACTATTTTTTAATGTTGTTTGAAGATCAAACAAGGTTTAACCAATCACTACTAGATATAGAGGATTTATCTGCAACCACACTATGCTGTTCCTTTAATACCTTTCAGCAACATAAGCGCTTACATCCTAATAGGTTTTTAGCTTAAGATCTAATCATCCACTCTTGAATTAAGATGCTTGAATGAAGCCAACTCATTTGGAACTAAGCACTTTAATGTCAACAGAGACATATGGTACTGAGACTGAATTACAAAGGATCTCTTCTGAGCCATCTATTACGGAAGCAAGACTAAGACCCTAGCATTATTATTAGTTTACTCATTTATTTGCTAGCAAATAATTGAGAGTAAGATCTTCTTAAGAAAGTGGAAATGGTCTAATAATTGCAATCTGGTGGTATAGTACATTCCCGTGTGCACTGATTAAATCTCCCCCATCCATACTTTATGGCTCTATGCTCATCTGTAAAATCCCCGTTTGAAACTGAAAGAAACAAACAAAATACGCAGTGCAACAACTCGAACCCAGTGATTAAAATTTTAAATTACCAGCAATGATGTCAAGTTCTCTAACGTTTAATAAGAACTCTAGACATTTCCTTGCCCTGAATTACTCAGGTCTTATTCTCTGACAAAATATTTCTTTAAAGAAGGTGTTTATGACAAAATTTATGGCAATAAATAACACTATCATATACAAAGTTAAGAGCAGAGGCTTCCTATTGTTCTGAAGCTCTTCCACTCTCCCTAGTCTCAACATGCTGCTAAGAAAAATATGCCAGAGTCCTCTCTTGCAGTATCAGTAGGAAAAATTGAAGTGGACATCCTTCCACTTATTTTGTTTCTGGAACAAAAAGAGCACAACTGAAAAAAAAGCAATACAAAGTGAACCTGAACGTTATTTTCTGAGACAGTGATTTTACGTAGTTAGTTGTGAAGACAATAAATTCAACCCATCAGTTTTTAAATCTTTATGACCACTTAAGGTTATCGCTGCAAAGTTGTGTTTAAATTTCTTCATGTGGCTGAGATAAAACACAAAGTTTTATTATAATACTATCAACAGCTCCTGCTTACAGTTGTGAAGAAGGTATTGTTAGACAATAAGGTTGCATTATCTTTTTAAGCTGTGCATTACTAAGGGCTTCAGCAGACAGTGATTGTCTCTCTGAAGTAATTCCTCTCTATTGCATAAATGCATTCCTACTCGTGGCTTAGTGAAACTATAATATGGGCTGTCATTACAGTCCAAGTGCTTTCCCACTTCAAAGGCACACATGGTCGAAAAGGCAGAACTGCCTCCTTGGTACCACCAAAATAAACACCTGGCAAATATGATTATAGAGGTAAAAAGATGCAGTGCAATTCCAACAGGAACGTCAGCCACTCCGATCCTGTGAAGGGCTGGATGTGATTTTCTTTCCTCCCAGCAGACTGTAAAGAAGAACCATGTGAATTGAAATCCCTGATCATATGTTAGATGTTTTTGTTAGAAGACTTTCAGCTTTGCAAGTTTAAGAGACCTCCTGTCTTTCTGATTATAGAGAACTTCCTATGAAATCTTGTTGACATGGACAGAATTGCTTAAAATCCACTTCATTTTGGCTAAATTTTACATAAAAGTATACGGTTTTGCTAATAGCTATAGACCTCCATTTGTGATGTTGGAATCCATGTTATTAACTACCTAGAAGATGAAAAATCAGTTTAAAAATCACATTAACTCCCAAAAGCTCTGCAAAGCAGAACTTTCCTATCCAAAAGTGTTGCAAAGCAGAAAGGTTCATGTCATTGTGTAAATGCAGCCATTATGAAAGTGACTTTAAGAATACATTGTAGCACAGTGCATATTAGTAGAGCCCACCTGAAAAACTCTCTTTGCATTTCTCCCCATGCACACACAGTTCTGGTTTTGTTTTGGCTTAATTATTTTGTTTTGTTTTGGCTTACTTTTCGTCATTTCCAAAGTATATATTTAAGGTGGATCATGAGCTGTTAGCTAAGTCTCACTGAGGTCACAGCGGGGGCCTGGCTGCAATTAGATGCTTTACGAGCCAGACCACAAAGCCAGGTCCTGCTCTCAGTTTGTATTCAGTGCAAGTAGCACACAGACACACATCCTAGAGAGAAGTGTGGCTTTTGGCATGTGTGCAAGGAAGAGACAAACCTTTAGCCAGGAGAGGGGCAAGGGATGCAGCACGCAGCGAGAGAAGGGGGAGCTTGTTTTCCTGAATCTCTCCTCCACAAAGAACTTGGGGAATTTTGAGCAGCTTCAGCCAGAAGAGCTCATTTTTTGTTTTCATCTCTGTTTTGTATAGGCAGATTACAACACTGAGGTGTACTGTGCCCAGCATGCCTAAAACTTTAAAATGAACCATGGAGATAGATTGCATTGTGAGTGATTTCTTCCCAGGTGCCAAATTATATTAATCACTTTTGGAAGTTTTTCTTCCAAGGACCAGGAACAAAATTTTTAGTGAATGAAAACAATACTAACAACATGGTTGTATCAAATTCTGATCGAACAGTATCCTGTTACTGAATTCATGCATGGAGGCTTCATAACATGTGATACACAAATGAAGGAAAAGCATTTGGAAGGATACAGGAGAAATATGTGTTTCTGATTCTCTCTTTGAAGAGCAACTTGGATTTCTTCACAGTCTGAGTTTTGTGTACTAATTATTTGAGGGGTTATGGGACAAATTAATGCTAAAATAAGGAGGAGGGAAATAACAGACTTGAGGGGATGAATAGCAGCTGTGGTGAAGAAATCTACCAGACGGTAATTGCACAAGTCCTTAAATATCCAGAACTTCATCTGAAACCCTCTCTGGTGTAGAAAGGAATGTGACAGAAAGGCATGGTTTCAGCATCATCAGGCAGTCTTTTGTTCGCTTGTGCATAGCTGCAGTTGCTCAGAAGCACACATGCAGGGCATCAGCTTTCAGCTATAAAGAAGGTAATGGTGAGTGGCAGTACTAAGCCAACACCAACAAACTGAAAGCACAGCAAAACAAAAATGCACCACCCCTTGGACCAGTTTCCCACCAAGACCCACCTGCTAGCTTTTATGTAGGAAAATAATACAGTGTACTATCCTTAAGAGATATCAAGCAACAGTAAAAATACAAAAGGACAACTTTTGAGCACAGTTTATTTTTAAAAAATTCTGTTGTTAGTAGATATTCACTGAGAGAAACACCACAAAGTCTTATAAAATTAATTTGTCATAAGTGTGAACCTTATGTGAAACTGCACACAAGTTAGTTGTTACTTTTAAAGAAAGAGGTGCATGCACCACCTTTTCAATTTATTCTGAAACACAACTTAATTGTAAAGATAAACTTAAGTATTTCTATTTAAAATTTTGGAGCATAATATGCTACCACTAATAAATAAAAACAAACCCTTACTTCTGAGATCAGAATACAGCCTCCGAAGGAGGTATGAATAATTTTACACACTAAAAGTCTAACTATGACACTATTTAAAAGAAGTAGAAGATACCATCCATAGCCAACAGTCATGATTTTAAACCATCTGGTTTTCTGATCAGTCTTACGTTCAAAATATTTTGTTCCTTGCAAAAGCTTGTACTCCTTTCTGAATTGAAAGCAACGTTTCATATTTTGTTGCAATTCTCATGAGTCACCACTTGAGGGACCCTAAGACTCTTTTGTCTTATTCTTATAATCGCAAATCAGATTTATACCCACATTTGACCTATTGCCTATGTTAAAAAGAAAACTTTCAGGAACATATCTGATCACTTGTTATCAGTAGGAAATGCCAATAAGATCTATGGAAGATCTTACTTCAGCAAATCAAACCCATCTGTTTATATTGGGAGAAGGTCTAACTAGAAAGTGGTAACTTACAGAGCAAAAATTTCACAAAATGGAAATCAATTTTTTTTAATAAAAATATTCACAGTGATAAAAATCACCATTTTTCTGCCATGTTTAGGCAGAGAAAACTTTCATTCTGCTGATGTATTATCTGCACAATATGCCTCTAAAGCACAGATTTCATTTGTTCTGAGCACAGAACTGCCATGGACAACGAGAAATAAGATCAAGTATCTGTACCACCAATCAGAGGGAACAATTTTGCCCAGAGTTTTTGCTGATTTAGGATCAAATATGATTATTCTTGGAGGTGCTTGAACCCTACTCCCAGCTGGAGCTTCAGACAGATCTTCAGAAAACTTAAGATTCTCCTACTTGGTATCCCTGCAAATCAGACTAAGGAATTTTGACACAGGCAAGCTGTAAGCAGATGAACCCTTTTTTCAGAGTACAATTATAGACAACATATTTGTAGTAACAACTCCAAGGTCATGTGGAAATATTATATTTGGTTTCAGGAGCAGAATAGCCATGTTAGCCAGGCACAATGCCATACTGATGAAGTTACTCTGTTTCCCAGTTCAGTGAAAGCTGAGGAATTACTGCACTACATTGCATTATATGGCAAGGAAATGCTCTTTGCTTCCAAGCCTGTATTCAGACAACTGATCTTTTCTTTAAAAAGGTATGTTCTTAATTTGAGTTTTCTAACTAGAAGTCAGATACTAGCAAGAAAAAGCAATATATAGCGTTCACCCTTAATCAGCTGGCTGACAGATCTCCACGGCTTTTAATCTGACCTGTTAGTTTGGACTTAAAACAAACAAACAAAAGTGTCGTATTTTTTTCTAGGATTTAAAGTAGATTAGCTGACTTCAGGAAAAGAACATATTGTTTTTCCCATGAAGACAGATGCAAAATTTTTCTTCCAAATATTGACTGAAGTAAAAAGTGTTTTAAGTTGAAATTGTTTAGTTGAAGAGTAAGATATAGCCAAAGGACTTGAAAGTGGACTCAGATTGAATGATAAGCCAAACCAATTGGAAAAGGAAAAAGAATAATCACTAGCACAAACCTATGTTATTGTCATGCTGAAATATATTTATATATAAATATGCACATCAGTGATCACATAAACAGACAGAAGGACTTGCAAGTTACACAGTCCTTTTGCACAAGCATGAGTGCTCCAGAGGAAAGGCCCTCCTGACACTTCATAAAAACTGATTTTTTAAAATTGTTTCTACTATTAAGCTGTTCCTTCATTGCATAGGCATGGTAGCAGAGAGCTAATGCCGGCACAGAGAGCTGAACCTTGTGCTATCTCATAGAAAAATGAGAAAAAAATAGATAAACATACAGCATACTGTTTCCGTAGTTTCCGTGGTCCACAAGCCTCTGCTTACATTGTCTACTTCCAGTCTTTGCAATGCAGAAACTGTTACTCAAATACAGTGCCATGCACCAGAAGACTATGCTCAGTAGGCATGTGTATCCTATGTAATATTAACAATTCTGTATTAGTAACACTTGACATTGTAGAAAATAAGTACCAAAAAGACAGAAGGGTTGCCTTATTTCCTAATCCCAAGAAATATAAACTTCCTAGTCATAAGGAAAAAAGATTTTTAAAAGAGATGTGTCATAACTATTGTCTGTAACCCCAAACACAGAGAGGTGTTCGGAAATCCATTGAAGTGTAGATAGCACTTGCTAACAGGTTAGCATATTATGCTGTGGTCAGTGTTCTTTCATATTTTCAGGTACTAAAATGGAGGATGTGGTGCCATTAAGACCACAAAATGATATTAGAAAGATTCTGCAATTGCTGAAAATAATCTGCCAGCCCAGATTTGTTTAAACAAGTCTGGTCTTCATCCACTGGAAAAGGGAAGTGCCATCTTGCACATGCATGCATGCATGTTCGCATGTGTGTGTGTATTTTACAGAGGAGGGGCCATGAAAAATTCCTAAAACTTGACACATACAGAAATATTTATCATACATTCTCTTGGGGTATCTACCTGGGGTAAATATCTACTGAACGTTATAAATAAAGCACTGAAGATGCTGTACAGACACATATCCCTTCAAGAGCTGGCAGACCTGTAGTTGCAACAGAATGCTAAAGTATGGGAGAAGCAAAATCAGATTTGTTTGTGACATTAGTTTTTAATTATTTACTTGTTTGTTTTGTTCCATCTGCCTTTCCTTGTTCAGGAAGTAAAGATTTGGCAACAAGTCTGCACCATCCACGTGATCTGCTCAGCCCACAGTTCTCATGAGCACCGTTTTAACCTTGTCATTTGACCATTTAGCCATTTGACCTCACTACTGTTATTTTTTTGCTGATTATTTTGTGGCTTGATAAGGAATGCTGAATGCCTCACAGTCAATTTTTCACAGGATTAGGTCATTCCTTTATTCTGTGGTAAGAAAAAAATTACAGTCCCACATTCACTCTTGGAGGAATCTCATTTCACTTCACCATCTCTTCTGCTAGACAGGAAACATCACATTTTCCATTTTTATATTCCTTCCAGGACAGAAAACTCCCTTTGTGCTAGGTCAAGTGTTTCTCTGAGAAGCTTATGGACTGTATCCACAGAGTAATATTGTGCTCTCAGATAAATTAAAACAATTTCATTTATGTTGACATTTTGCTGGAGAAGTTGAAAGTCCTTCTAGCGCTTTCATATTTTATAGAAAACAGAAGTATCCTTCTATTCTCAATGTTTTCTCACAAAGTCTTCCAATTTATGAAATGGTTTTCATAGCCTGCTCCATAAATAGACATTATCTTTATAGCCTCTCCAGCAAGGACCAGCATTTAGGAAGATAACTTTAACATCCACAGGACCAAATATTATCTTCTCCTTGCTTGAAAATGATCTGATCCAAAGAATTCTATTAATGTTCACATACAGCTTAGTTTAAAATCTCACTTTCTTCTGCCAAACTTTATGCTGAGCAACTGCAAAATGCTAGCTTTGTTTGTCCTTACATATCTTTACTTTAAGGTTTACCAAATCTTGGCAATGCCTCTTTTAAACATTCCGGTTTACCGATCAGAAAGTTCTGGAGAACATTACTGCTAGATGACACCTCCTTATCTTTCTTCCAGTTTCCCTCCACCAGTTTACCTGTCACTGAAGCATCCACAGTTCCCATTATTTTTCACAAATGCTACAGTTGCACAGCACTCTAAGTGAAGACCATGAAAACACAGGGCTTTAAGGCCCCTTCACAGCGAGGGTGTTGGTTTGTTTTCCCTCCACCCTTCTCAGCTCCCACACATGACTAGAGAAGCATCCTGACAGTTCCCATTTACTGAACTGCTAGACATAGGAAGTACAACATGGGAGAAGCTACGTCAACAAGATGACTTTTTTGCAGGGTGGGAAAGGCTGTGTCAGCTTTATTTTGCTCTTTCTATTGAAAGATCAGTGTAAAGCCTGTTTTCTCTTCTTACCACAGTTAACATCCTTCCTAAAACACAATCTGTCGTGTCACTTTTACTTGCAGAATGCTAATACATTACTTCTTGTTTCCCATGCCTCTAGTGGAAAACATCACTCAGCTGAACTATAATTATATGATCAAACAGTTCTTGGTTACACTAGAATCTAAACTGCCTCTCATTTCCTTGATGTTTTGGCTTCTTATTCCCCACTCCCCAGCCCCGACTCAAAAATAAATCTCTGAAATTTGTGCATATATATATACAGACATTATGAAAAAACCCTCTGTTTGTCTTCAGTCCCTGGCTCATTCATGATCTTCCTTTCCTTTTTGAATTCATCCCTTGCCTCAAGACCTCACTTGATCACTCCCAAGACCTTGCCTGGAGCATGAGACTTACAGTATGGGTAAATTGCTGCCAGGGCAAACCCAGAGAGAGAACATGTGCTTGGAAGGAAATGTTCAAAGGAACAATCTCCAGATGAATTAAACAAAAAGATGAAGGAGGGAAATATCTAGGAAATGGCAGACAGAATCAAAAGAGAAAAAATGCATATCCATCTTCAGAGACTGAATCTGCCTAAAGTTTCCAGATTCATGAAACTACAGAACTAAAGTTGGTGAAATTCCCATTAATTCCTGCAAGACTTCTGCCTAACTGATTGCTCCACATGAATTCTTTGGTGCTTATAGATGGACAAGATTTGAGAAAACACTAACAAACATCCCTGGAGGTATTTAAAAGACGCGCAGATGTGGTGCTTAGGGGCATGGTTTAGTGGTGGAGTTGGCAGTGCTAGGTTAATGGTTGGACTTGATGATCTTAAAGGTCTTTTCCAACCTAAATGATTCTATGATTCTATGATTCTATATACACATGAAACAAAAATAATAGAGAAAAAGGAACAACATAATAGTCTTCGGCAGTGTTATAAAGTGTATAGGAGGAGTTAAGCAGAATGAAGACAAGGTCATAGTTTCAATAGGTAGTCTGTGTCTGGTTTTGGCTGCACAACATAGGAAGGACACCCACAAACTGGCTGGAATTGTGGGGAGGCCACTGAGACAGTGAGACTGGAGCCCTTGTCCTGCAAGGAGAGACTGTGGGACCAGGGCTGGTTCAGCCAAGGGAAGGGACAGCTTTGGGGGCACCCAACAGCATCCCCAGCACCAATGGGAGGGGGATGGAGGAGATACAGCTGGGCTCTTCAGAGCAGTGCATGGCAGGAAAGTGAGAGGCAACAGCACAAGCTGAAACCTGGGAAGTTCAGTCTGGAGATAAGGAGACACCTTTTCCCCCTGCAACAGTGGGGCTGGGGCCCAGGGAGGTTGGGCTGTCTCCAACCTTGGGGGGGTTTCACACCCTGACTGGGTGAAGCCCTGAGCAGCTCAGTCTGAGCCCATGGCTGAGACTGCCTTGAGGGACCCACAGTCCCTTCCAGCCTCCCTGAGTCTGCCATTCTCTGATTTATTACAGGTGGGGTACCTGGATCTCTCGCAGCACCAGGTTCCTTCCCTTCCCCTCCTCCCTTTAGACAGGTTCTGAGAACAAAACCTGAATCAAAAACCAGGAGGTTCCAATTAGTTATTCTTTTCTTAATGAGGCTTAATGGCAAGAAACAAATCACCTGGACTCATTTAAGCAAATGTGTAGTAATTAAACTAGACAGCAAACATACTTAATTATCATCCTCCCAAAGATATCACTTAGTAAACAAAACTTTCACAAGTTCTGTGGCAAGGACCAGAAGTCTCCATTTTATGGCATGTAAAAAACTCTGAGCAGCTGACTGTAACAAAAAATAGACACAGGAGTGTTTCTCCAAACAGAGCATAATGCACAAAGGCAAGCTCTGTTTCTTCATTCACTCTGGGTTGTACATCTTTATGAAAAGAACTTCAGGGATCAGCACAGGTATCATACATTTAGTCACAAACATATGATTTTAGAAACATAAGCTCTTCCTCTCATGTGTAGATGCACATATATGCACATACATATGTGTATACATCCATGTATATACATATACACATATGTATACATACATGTGTGTACATATACATATATGTATATATGTATTTGTATATAAACATATACTTATATAAATATACATATATACACACACGCATATTTATTTGTCCTTACAGAGAGAGATATACAATATCTCTGTAAAGTCAGCTCTTATATGATCCAGATGTTCAAATGCTCAGCCTGGACCTCAGTTCAGATCCACATAGAGTAGCTGCTGAGCCTCAGGAAGGTGAAAATTAATTTTTACTGATTTGAGTTATTTCTGAATAGTCAGGTGACTATGGTTTCACAGGACAGATTGGCTGTCTAGAGTTGCAGGGCAGAGAAATACTCATCTGTCATAAGTGCCTTCAGAAAACCCCTCATTGCTGGGGATTGGCAAAGAATTGCAGTATAGGTATTGGCACACCTGCCCTGAATCACAGGGGGATTTTGCTGAATCCTCCAGCAGAGAGTTAGGTCAGTAATACAATTGCTGTGCACTTTCTAAGTAAGTGTGTTCACAAGACGTGCATATAGGTAACATAACTGTTTCAGAGATGGAGTAACTGAAAATCACAAATGTGAAGAAGGTTCCCTTGCAGGTATAGAAACTTAATTACTTAGAGGACACTGATTTTCTGCAGAATTTTTCATCCTAGAGGTATCACCATGTTATGCAGATGAGACATTAACTGCTAATACCTTTTTCTCCCCGTCATTTCACTGTACATGGTACTACTTGTGCAAAGAGGATATGGCTGGGGCTAGCTTATGCCACTACCCCATCAGGCAGGAGAAGGGGTACTAAGAATAACTGATATAAAGTAAAGCAGCCTTAAGCCTGCCATATAAGAAATTAGAGACATAACCACCAGCTAGCTGGATTACCCTTTGGCTGAAGTGTCTTAAATCCATTCTGGCATCTTTCCATTCTGAGCTGACTGAAGCATATTTTGTTACAGTTTAAGATCTTAAGGTGCTATAAAGCCTCACAAAAGAAGCAACTGTTCCCTTTGAATTTACTTAACATTTCATATAATACAAATAAAACAGGCAAACTGAAACCTGTGCTAGGTCTCAAAACACATTAAGTGGATGTCTTGTTGTACCTGGTGCTCAGCAGTCCTACCCCTAAAGGATGGAGAAAGACCTCTAGTTCCCTAGCTTTTTGATATTATTTTACATACAGATACTCACAGACATCTTTTTTATCATTCTCTTTTTTTCATTTATTTCCATAGTCCTGGTTGTTAGCCAGTTCATATGGTTATTAACCCACTCAAATGCTCATATGTGTTTGTGCTCACTTCTGTATGTATGCACACATACATATATAGCTTCAGCCAGCCTAGAATAGTTTTAGCTGCATTTAGAAGGATGTGTAAGCCCACAGTCTGCAGGGATACAAGCCGCGGTGAGCATCGCATTGTGAAATGAAGAAGGGCCTGTTGCATCCACAGCCATGTGTGCCTCTCCTCCTGACAGCCTGCCCATCCCCTGCAGAGGCCTCATCTGTGCACCAGCTCGGGGAAAAACAATCTGAACAACAACCAAAAACGCAGAAATGTCTGAGCCTTGGCAGTATTTTCATGCAGCAGTTTGCTACATAGGTTGTAAGAAAGATGGGGATTATTAGTTTTATCTACTGATATACCAAGATTATACATATGAGCCAGTTCAACCGAACTGCCTGCAGAATGATTTCAGAAAGGTCCAAAACAATTGCTAGGAGCCTGAAATAGCAAAGTGAATTCTAGGCAAAGATGACTGTCCACTGGGTGGAGGGAAAAAAATAAAAAGCAGATTAACTCCAAAGCTCTACTTGTTTCCAGCTTAATACACAGTCGTGTTCAAATGCCTGCAGCTTCAGATCTGCGTACCTGTAAGCAGGAAACAAATTACTTCTGTGAAAGAGCCAAAGGCTTTATTGCTACTGCAGAAAAACTGTCTGATACATGAATATGATCTGATCTGATACTGCAGTATCATAAAAAGTAAAATCATTGTATTTTCCAGAGATGCCACCATCTCGGGTCAAGAATATGCCATTTACTTCAAAAAACTCTATCTAGATGACTCAGTGATTCATTTACCTAGTATTTGCAAGCATCCTTTTTATTTGCTGGTATTTGCTACATTACTTAATAGTTGGGGGGATTGGAGTTTTTTTGGTATGAAACACAGAGAGGCTTTTTTGAATAGTAGTATTTTTTTGCACTCCTAAATTCAGATCAGTTTCTAGCAGTAAATCTTTGAGAAGCCAACAGCTAAGATAACCATGACACCACTAAAACAATATTTCTAGTTTACTACTTGTAAAAACCTGCTTGTCTGGATTTTTCAAGGGTAATTTTGTTTAAATGCACTATGAAAGATGTAGCCGACTAATAAGAAAGTCATGTTGAGCCTTTTATTCTGACAAATCCCATAGCAATCTACTATTGCTAATCCTTTGGCATTTCAGGTGAGACACAGAAGCCTGACTATTCACATAAAACCAGATTATTCACAAATGAGGACTGGAATGTAATTTCCAGAAGCAACCCAGATTTTGCAGCCAGCTTGGCATTTTACAGAAGACATATACACATAGGGCCACTAAAACAGACTAAGCTGGTGACTTGAGGTGAAGTTGTGTGAGACAGTAAAAAAAAATCCTTTCACTTTTGGGTAGGTAATAGCATGAAATTTTTGACATCTAAGCAGAACTAACTAAACCACAAATAGGAGGCTTTTGTATTTAAAATGGAAACATTTTTGCTTTCCTCAGATACCTTCTTTCCTACAGTTCAACCGCAAGAGGGTTTTTGCAGCTGTATTATAAATGCCTGACAATTGTGGTTGGAAATAGGGACCATTCTGTAACTAGTACAGGAAGGCTGGATACATCCATTGCTGCAAAGCATTCCTCTGAGAAACAGGATAATGGAAAACCAAAGCAAATAGTAGAGTCGTATAGTAAGAGTACATTGCCAGAGAGAATCTATGGTGTTATTTATTTTCTTTTGTTTTACAGCAGGCAAGTTACGTTCTTTCCATGTTTGATTAAGTTGGCAGGAGCTTCATTTAGTATCTTGATCTCTGCATCAGCCAAGAAACAGGTATTTGTTCTTACAGAGGGAAAGATGAAACTTTTACTTCTGATTCCCTCTCAGCAGAAAAATAATTTAGCAATTCCGCTACACATCTGGGGTACAGAGGTTATGAGCAAAAAAAAGTATGCTTGTAACCTTAACTTATGAGCTTTCACAGCAAAATAGCCAAGAGACCTATTTGTCTCATTCTCCTTCCCTGTCAAGCTTATTTCATTTACACTGCACAAATGTTTCCTCTAACTTCCTGGCCAAACTTTTTTTCCAGCTTTTCTAAAGGCTTTTGGACCCTGTGCATCCCTTAATGTCTCGATCCTGTCTTGAATCAGTCTGAAGTAGCCCACCAAGAAAACTTCACTGCTTCCTCACTGTTCAGCAGATGCAATGTACCTGCCAGCTTGCACTTTTATTGTTATTGCAAAAAGGTGCTGAATGTTTCTTATGAATTTCAGCTTTATACTTTCAAACATGAAGTTTTATGCTTTTTATGTGTAGCCTCAGCTTCATATTACCAGCTATACATCTAAGCAGCAGCTCACTTGCATAGAGGAATCATCTCTATTTTCTGTTGGTTTTGATACAGCTGAGCAAAGCTGCACTGAGAAAAGAGGACAGCCATTTGGTGTACAGCTTTCTCGAGGGGAACCTGAGTGCAGTATGATGACTTACAGCAGGAAGAGATATAAAGAAGGACCCTGCCCACAGCAGGCCAGGAAACACATTAGAGACCTGGAATAGAGAGTATGAGGAGATCAGTGTGGGAGATGGACATGAAGGATGGAGACAAGAAATGGGAGAAATTTTGGCAGCAGGAGGCAGACTAAGAAGTTGCAGGGAAATGTCCCCAGCAGCCCTGAAATGATATGAATGGGGGATGGAAAGAAACAACCAGGTATTTCACACAGGGCACAGATTGAGGATGAGGTCAAGGTCTGCTTCATGACATGGAAGAAGGCATTAAGTGGGAAGCATGATACAGAATACGGTCCAAACAATGGAGCTGCAGTTTTGTAGGTGCATTAAACACAGCTGAACAAGTGCACTTTAAGAAAACCTCTTATACTGTAGTTTTTTGGAGTCTTTCTCAGCATCTTTCAAGTCAGTACTGCAAGTTTATCATAGGCTCTGAGGTTAAGGAGTCTCTCAGGCAACGACCTAACTCAGCTGTACTGAGGGAAGATATTGTCTGTGCACATTGTCATGACTGACTCTAACTCCTGATTACAATATACAGTTCCTGGCTTGCCTTTCACAGAAATGAATTAGGAACAAAGTCATTAAGGACAGTACAGCAACCAGTCAGCAGCTTGTAATTTTACATGACATTTCTACACTTTTGAGGCAACAGTGGAAGCTGCTACCTTAGTTCAACCAGTGGCACATTTTGGTCTGCTAGGGCAACGGTTGAGGACTGCACTTCCTAGCTCTGCCAGATGCAAATGCTTGCTTACTGTGTTGTCAGCTTTGCCAATAGTAACTACAAATCTTGAAATCTGCAATGTTTCTTGAAGTTGCTACTGCCTTAAACTTGAAAGAATTTCTATTTAAATTTCATAGGATTAGTAATTCTGTTAACTATTTGAATTAACTTTGGTCAAAGGTTTTGTGTCAGTCATATCCAGCGAGATTTGGTGGTGAAAACTTTTAGAAGATTGGGAAAAATTCCTCCCTCCCTTGCCCCTTTGGGGCAGAAAATAATTAAAAAAAAAGCTTAGTGGTATTTTTTAGCTCTAAATTTAAGTCATCCCACCAAAGAGCACAGATTATCAATGCTAAAATGGGGTTGTTTCAACACAAAGATATTTTTCTAACTTGACATCCATTCTGAAGGCAGAGTGTTTGAAACCCCCAGTTCTGTACTCCTCTGCTTAGAAACACAAAGGCAATGGTTTGTATTTCACAGAGATTAACAAAGAATGACATTCATTTTTTTACATTTGCCAGCTAGAACTTGTAGCTATATAGCATCACTTAGTTCTTAGTACTAGATGAGGACTTCACTGTATTTCACCTACAGTGAACAAACAAGCTTACTGTTAAACAGAGTATATTGATCCCCTCCTTGGACCAGGGTGGATTACTGAGTATAATCTCATCAGCAGAGAAACAGACAGGAAGAAGAGTGAGGAACAAATGGCTGTTTCCCTGAAACTTTGGGCAATACTGTTTAAACTTCTATTCATTTGGGTTAAAAAGGGGGGTAGTTGCAGAAAGATTACTAGGAAAACAGGACTGAGAGAAACTTCCTGGGTCATAGAACTCAGCCTTCCCCTGCTATGGATCCTCTTTTATCCTCAAGCCATACTTGTTCCTATTATATGACCATAGGCATTGCAGCAGGACTTTGCCTTGGAGGAATTACTTCCTCTGCCTGTACGAGTTCTGACAGTTTTCCAGATGTGCAGCACAGGCAAGTGGCAGTTACATACCTTTTCTGACTGTTGATGCTCTACGTCACGATGGCTTCAGAGGCATGGTGAAGTGGAGACCAACAACCTCGGTGCCCAGATGCACAAAGATGTTCAAAAGGAGTGAAAAGGAAGCAATTGCAAGTTGCCATCACTGATGGCTGTTGCTTTTTTAGAGTAGACTTTGCAGGCTCACTACAAGTCTAGCATAATGGTGCTACATCAGAAATTGGTTGCCAGCTCTGCTCTAAAGGAATGAACTGTGAGATTATGCTTTCTGAATCAATAGAAGCTCTGGGAAATCACAGTTGAGAAATTTTGACAAACTGCCATGTTCAAGCTCCTGTTACTGTTAGCTAACCTATATATATTCTATAGATGAAAAAGCTCCACATGATGTCAGCCGTGCAAACATACATTTTTCCTTAACCAAAGGAGTTGCTGCCAATAGTCTGTAAGAACCTATTTTCTTTCACAGACAGTTGTGTTCCAAAAACTCTGCTATGCCCTCTACATTATTTAATAGAATGAACATCTGAAACAAGGCATGGGATTTGTTTATCTGTGAATGCCTTATGTTGTCCCTTTGCTATTTGCTAAGCAAAAAGATACATGTGGGGTCATTCCTAGTATTTAAGAAAACAATGTGCAGTTCATTCACATGTATGAGTACAATAACAATACGCTTGTGCTGTTGTGCAGAGAAAAAGGACAAAATAATTACATCCTGTCTAGCATGCTGATAAAAAACATTAGTTCAAAAAGTAAGATAGCATCTGTGATAAAATCAGAAGAGCCCTGCAATAAGCCAAGGACACTTGATACAACTGAGTCAATACGGTCTTTGTTGCTTTCAGCTTTCTTTTTGCTACCTATATGAATAGCCTTTTCTCTAGAAGGGTAGTGATGGCTATAGTAGTTGAATTCTCTGCAATTTCTTTGTTTGTATTTAATAAAGGAATTCCTTTATAATTTTCACTCTTGAGGAAAGGGCAGAAGTTATAAAACTGGAATTTCTCTGTGACTATCAAGCCTCTTCTTTAAGAGGGGAAGAATAATACTTCCCTTTTTCACAGACAATTATGTATTAGAATAATAGGGCCCTTATCAATTATCTGCATTAGACAAGAAGTTGCACAGTGCACATATAAAGCAGGAGAAGAAAGAAACATGATTTAAGACAAAATGCCCTTCTTTTTCCATGCATAAGGGGCTGGGACTGTGGAATTGCACAGTGTAACCCAAAACTCAATTTTATTAAATTTGTCCATGAACAACTATCAAAGAGGGAGCAACTGCTCAGACAGGAGAACTTTAGACAAATAAGGATAATACAAATGAAATGCAGAAGCACTCTGACAGCAAATGTGACCAGTCCTGCTCCTGAACTACCAGAGTACCTCAGTGCTGATGCCGCACACACTGAGCAGCCAGTGGGGTACCACACCCCAGCCTAATTCTGGTGCCAGCCACAGGGCAGCATTCTGAAATAGTGCCTCATATACATTTCTTGTGGGACTGAGACTGAAATGTACTGTCTGTATCAAACTTTGATGGGAAGAAATATCTGCCATTCCATCTGAAGTTGCACAGGCTACATGCACAGCAAAGAAACAGAGTCCAAGCCCCTGCCCTTCATGAAATGGTTAGAAACTGTACAGTGCCACTGACAATGTGCCTGGCCTGCTCTTCTCTCCTTGCTGAAGGGATGGTCTCATCAGCATGTTTGAGAATGGCAGCAAGGTCCAAGATTAACTTCATTTATATACATAGTACTAGGTTCACAGATAAAAGCATAAAGTAGAAGAAATTGGTTTTTGTTCACATCAGGTGAACATAGCATAGTCAGCACCCTGTTTTTCACAGTTTCAGTGTTTTACTTCTTCAGCTCTTTCCAGTTTCTCCTGTATCCAGCCACACAGTCCACCTGTCCCTCCATGAAAACAGTAAATCCAAATTTCATACTTGAAGAAAACAAGGCACAGACATGCTAAAACTTTTTTGTAGCAGAGGAGGTTTGCAGCAAAACAGACCATGGCACTTTGGGCTTCTGGGTCCCATTCTGCTTTCTCAGAGCTACAGGACCATTTTTCCTCAGGGCACAGCATCTTGAAGCTCTGCATCTCTGACATATACATTGGTGCAGCATGTTTCATATAGTAGTAGGAGTTGGGTTTAGTCCTCTTTAAGACATTGGCACCGACTTAACTATACTGGTTTAATCAGATTTACTTCTGAATTAAGTCACTAAAAGATCAGCATTTTGACAGCTTTGACTTAGGAAGTAGTTTGTGTTTGATTTGCTGCAATATAAAATCCTCAGGTGTCTCCAGCCTTTAATGTAAGACCTTCAAGACTACGCTACTTTTTAAATTTTTCATTATCTTTGCTTGTTTTGCTATGTTAGATGCTTTTTTCCTTATGTATTTAGGCTTCAGAAAAAGGTCTCTCTCTCTTTCATTAATTGCTTGAAAGATGAGAGAATTGTTAGTGTAAATCTAGCTAGCAAAAGGGTTAGCAAACAGAGTGGGACATAGGCCACCTGTTAACTCAAAGCAAAACTTAGAAAATAAGAATTGTAAGAGCGGATCAGACAAAAAAAGGGATGAGCATAATATCCATCTGCAAGATGAACCTCTCTCTGCCTATAAACATAGTTTCACAGAATTATAATGTACCAGAACTGTGGGACAATAATTTAAGGAAACTCTTCTGAACTGAAGGGTTACTGCTCATTCTTAATCCTGCTCATTTCACTGCTAAACCCAGCAAGCTCAGTAAGTTGTGAATATTTGGCAAATAATATCCTTTAACAATGAGTTCCATCAATTAACTGCATAGCATGTCAAACGCTATTTTTGTCTATCTCTCAAAAATGTATCCCACCTCACTGAGCGCCACTTTAGTTCTGTATAATAGAATAGAGTAGAATGGCTCAGCTGGAAGGGACCTACAACAGTCATCTAGTCCAACTGCCAGTGACTGTAAGTCAATTGCCTTCTTTACAACTTGTAACATTTATATTTCTGTTTTACACCCTCTCGTTCATCTGCCTGCCAACCTAAGTAAACCTAGTCCTTCTAATCTCTTCTTTTAACTGACATACTCTCCTGTGGCTGCATAATTTGTACTATGGGGACAGAGGGAGAGCAGCAGCCAGTGCTTCTCTGACCAGAACAGCTCTTCCTTTCCTCCCTGTAGACTTAGAGACTTAGAGGAAAAAAAAAAAAAAAGGGAAATCCTCCTTAACGCCAGTCATGAGATGATTATGAACAGCTCCGGCTGTGAGTGAGTGCTAAGAATAACCAGAGATAATGCCAACAGGACTGATAGGGACTTTTGGTGCACAGAACACCACAGCACCAGTTTTCACTCAAAAATTATTTAAAAAGAGACATGAAAAGTTTTCAGCTTGAAAGTGTTTCTCAGAAAAACACCACCTGGAATGCCATGTGTGATTGTGTGTGCTCAACTGCCCATCCTCACGAGGATCCTTTACATGTTGTCGAAACAAGGAGAGCTTCTAATCTTATTCTAAGAACAAATAAGTAAATAGGCTTCATTACCAAGTTTTTAGAGCAGGGATAAAGCTTGGTTATTATGATTAGTAACTTGGTGGACTAGGTATTTTATTTTTGCTGGACCCAGTTTCAATAAGTGGTAATGAAGATCAGCCAAATATTTTTATCCTGTTTTTAAAAAACAGTTGTATAATCAACAAGTTTCCCAACATGTCTCATGCTAGCTTTGGTCTCTGCAGAACTAGAAAGTCATCTCAAGCAATAACAGAACACACTGGCCACACTTTCATGTCTTTTTTTTCAAAGAAATACTTGAAGTTAGTTTCTGCTCTGGGAGAGGCACAAACAACTGCCCTTAAAGGTGAGGGGCTATTTTATAATTATGCCAAAAGGCAGAAGAGTTCAGGCCAATAATGGCAGGAGACAGAGCAAATCAAATTAATATAACATTTTAATTAGTTTTTCAGCACTTAGACAATCATCATTATTAGGCCATTTATTATTTACACAGATAATAACACATTTAACATTCAGGCAGAGGATGTACAGCATGATAAGGTGAATTCTGACTTTTCACTACTAGGTAGCAGAGATTGCTGTTGCAATGCCTTTGAAAAACACACAAATGTGTCTGCTTCCAGGGAGCAACTGAAAGGATTTATTTACCTTAAAGTCACTATACCACTATATAGTAGGAAGCCAGCTCGTCTCAAAATTTTATGGTTGTAGTCTTGCCTAAGCAGGCAACATCACCAGCAAATCTAGTTATTGAATCCAGGTATCTAGTAACTACCATATGGTACAGAGCTTCTTCAGCCTCTCATTTTCATTGCAAATTCATTTGTCACTTATTCAACATCTTCTGTATTGAAAAGCCACAAGTTTGGATTGGAAATTGTTCATCGTGGCTTGCTGATGGAAGTCAAAGCTCAAAAGACTCATGCTCGGCTGGTCAGTATCTCTAACATTACAGAAATTCTCACATCCTCTCCTCCTGTTGTCCAGAGAGACTGCTTACTTGAACATTGAACAGTTGCTTTCAGAAATCTTCCTATTGAGATGCTTACAGGATTTTGTGTTTAATGTGAGCTTAATTATTCTTTTGTTTAAGACATTTCAGAGAAACTGAGACATGGAGCCCATGTCTTAGCACTTTCCTCCAGCCTCGGTCAGCCATAATAAAACAGAAAAAAAACTTGAAGTGTTCAGGATGTCCTCTTGACAAAACTTCCTGTATGTTACATCTTGTTCTGCTTTATTTGGGGTGCTGTGTGAATATTACCCACCTGTTCTTCATCGTTTAGCTATCCATAAAAAACCTTTAGCATATTTGTTCCCTTATCTGTTAATCGTTATTCCCTAAAGCTCTGATTTAAATTGGTCTTGTATGCCTTTCCCTAACCTCTGAGTAGTGCAGAATCTTTTGAGAGGACATTAAATGCTAATTTTCTCTCACTGTGTCTTGGCCAGTGAAGCTCCGCTCTGAGATTTTCACTTAATATAAACCTTTTTTTGTTTCAATGCATCTTAAACTCCAAGGGACCAATTGTATCAGATGAGATTCACAGACAAAAGAAAAAAAAAATACTGTAAAATTAATTACCACTAAAAAAACAAGGTCTGCAAAATAATATCTTTTTATTTCTATTCTAAACACTTAATGGTAATTTCACAGTATTAAGGAAAACCTATTTTTCATTACTCCTGATGACCTGTGCATGAAATGAAAATGGAGAGCAAACTGCCTTGCCTTTGAAACATGCTGCTACTCACTTGGTTGTTAGTTCAAGTTTCAGATTAATTAGAGAAGTATGTCCCTGAAGTACTCCTGAAGAATAGTCTTCCTTATAGGAAGGCTTTCATTCCCTGTTTGGTGAGGGCAAACTTGCTTGTAGGCAGTTCAAAGTGTTATACTGTATTAAGGTCTCAAGTTTCTTGCAAAAATGAGTTCCTAAAGTCTGTTGTGTAATGCACTAATATAGTTTTAAAGTACTCTTTCTCACATATACCTCAACCCTGTACAACATGGGACATTGTAAGAACATACAACGCAGTTAGGCAGTGAAACAGCAGCAGTCAGACACAGGACGTGAGTAAAAAGCATCATTCAGATTTATAGATATGTAGAAATATGGCTATTCATGAATCTGTAATAAAAGTAATGCAGACAAAGACTACCTTGTTCCCTTACCCAAACATTCCTAAAGACAAAATTATTTACTTTCTATAAAAATGTTCCTCAGTGCAGTGCCCACATAAATTACTCAGCAGACGGCTCAGTAAGTCAAATTTCTTGAGAATATATTAATAGCCACAAGAAAAGTAGCATTAATCTAAAGAGACTCAGAGATTTGTGAGGAAATTTTACTGAAGTTACCATGCAATTTCTTTCCAGATAGCCAACAAAAATGATATGAAATGACACGTAAAATGATGGTAGTTCAACAGAGCAAAAGGACAACTCCTTCAAGAGTTAAACTGCAGCCAAGACAATGCCTATTCAGCTAGCCTGCTTCCGATGTCTGCTAAAGAGAGAAATCCCTCCTTAAACTCCACTGATCAAGTAGCTATTGCCTATACAGGGAGCCTATGGCCACTTGCTTGGATGTGAACGTCTACACCATAGGAAGCTCTTTCCACCAGATAAATCCCTCCCTGTGTGTTGCTGTGAATAGTCAAAGCAATGCTTTGGCACAGCTTTGTGTCTGGCTTGCCTCCAAGAAAAATCATCAAGTGAAGTTGTAGGAGCTGCGGTGATTGCTATTATCGGTTTATCACTGTAGGATTCACCTGGCACATTGATTTATAGGCATGGATTATTCTCAATTACATCTTGAGAATAAAATGAGCAAACCTAAGAGCTCCTGGCAAGTAAAGTCATAAATACTATCCCTTTCTCAAAATGTTCCTTCACCTCAGTTGTTTCAAACAAGATTTATTATTTGTTTCAAGCAGTTGTTATATTAAACTTAGATTTGGAGAGAGCCAAGTCCATTAGCATTCAAAAGAGGACTGAATATACCAGTGTGTTAAGCGCAGTGAATTAAGTCCTAGTTCAAAACACTGTGTTATAGGATACATTAAGTCCACTTTCATTCTAACAGTGGCTTGGAGTAAAGCAACAAAATGTACTGCATTGCCAGAAAGAGCACGCACATCGAAATCATTACTGTATCAAAACTGAGGACACAACTTCCAGGTAAGGAGCTCAAACTTCCTAAAATGTTTTTTAAAAGTTGCTTGCGGTTGTCTGACCACATTTCTTAGGGCTTTGTATCCACTATTCTTAGACAATAGGATAGGAAGAATTCAACTTCTTAAAAAATGTGCTATGTATTCACAAATGTTTTCAGATCTGACTGTGACCAGCTGAGAAATTTTTAAAGGTGAGGACTCTGTTCAACTTAATACTATAAATACTTCTAATCTGAACATTAACTTAATGATGAAAGATTTCACACATTTCTCATCCAAGCATGATTTGAGCTGGCTGGGAATTCTTGCTGAATCAGTATATTTTTCATAAAGGTCAATTGATCAAAATCAAAACTTTCAATAGAATATTAACAGCTTAAACAAATCTTTAACCAGAAACAGAGGCAGAATGTAATTTTTCACCAATGAGAAAAGGGGGGAAAGGGGTGGGGAAGAAAAGCAGCAGCAGCAGCTTGATGGCTAGAGTACATTTTCGGTGTGGGAAACCCAATTTCCAGCCTTTGGTCTCCTTCACTTAGATGAAAGGTGTATCTCCTACATTTCCTTTTTTGCTCCAGTTGGTAAACAACTTGGAGTGATTCTCTGATCCCACTTAAAACTCTTGCACATGTGCAGAAAAAAATAACACTGAATTCACTGACTGTTCATTTATTTCAGGTATGGGAAATGGCAGAGCAGGGAATTTAATCTTCGTCTTATGTTTTCCTGGCTATGATCCTAACATACAAGTTACTATCCATCCATCTGTGAGCTACCTTCTCTCTGCCTCTCTGGTCTTTTCTCTTCCCCCTTTCCAGTCCTAAGGAGTAAATAAACAAAAACGGAAAAATGTTGATTTTTCACAGATGTGAAATAGTGAAAATATCTGAATCTTGGGAAATTTAGATAGGAAAACCAATTTACAATCCACAACCTGTGTAAAAATACCTGCAAAATCTATATACTAATACTTATTGTAAAGTAAGCATTTTGCAATTGTTAACCAGTATATTTTCCAGTGTTGGTCTCCTGTCTACTCAGCACAGCCAAAACCAAAGTCAGGGACATAGGTCTGATAATATCACCACTTTGAGTGCTTTTGAAGCTTTCCTTTTTTGAACAAATGACCTTTCTATTCATCGTAAGATTGGTGTAAGGGGTCCAGTGCTTCTTGCTCTGCAGTTTCATCCACAGAACATCAACATTAAAGTCTGTTTAAATCAAAATTCCTATCTTGTTCGTTTTGGGGTACTTGAGGAACTCGGAGCTCCTGTGCCTCTCCTTTCTCAGCTGATTTATATTTTTTTTTTTTTTTTTTTTTTTGTTAGGTGGGGAAGCTTTCATAATTGCTGTTCTGTGTGCATTTACTAGCAGTTAAGGAAAGATGTTTTATGAAATTTTTCCTGCCTGGCACGAAGATTCAGCACAAAGTAGGACTGCTAATGAATTTAGATTCAGCAATAGTGACCAGATTTCCTGGCTGGAAGGCATGTTCTTGTGCTTCAGCCATGGATCACATCTGTACCACACACTACAATACTGGGCAGAGGGATACACTCCGTATCAGTTAGTCTAAGAAACATTAGTATGAGAGAGGGAGCTCATCACATGATAAATTAACCTGCTTCTTATTCAGAGACAGCTTGATTGTGTTCAACACCTTTTGCATTATGTTGCCATACGTATTGCGGATATTCCTCTAATGACTACTTAGGGCAATATTTTATAGGTGTGCTTAAAACTGTGGATCCCTGTCCTGTTTTCTCTGATGACAGAATTACATTTTCTCTTTTCAGTCAAAGAGCTTAGGAGATGCACTCAAGCACTGCTTCTCTTAAATGACATCTCTTATCATTCTTCCTGTTGAAAAGGATATTTCCTTGAATATTAGCCCTCATCACTAAAGTACTTCAAAAATCAGTATGTTTGGGCTGTCTGCAGGAACAGGGAGATTGTCAAATACAAGCTCTGCTACTATAAGACATTATGAAACATACCTATCCTTTCTTTATTCAGTTATGCTTTTGGGAAATATTTATACACTGAATTTCAGCAGACTTCATCCAATTTCTCTAATATGGTAGATCATCATGCAAAGGAAAATTCATTTAAAGTTAAATGCTAGCAATATCAAGATGGGCTTCATGTGAAAAGGAAAAAAAAGGTCTCCAGTCATGAAATGTCTGAGCACCCTGCAGTACTTACAAACACATCCACAAATGATTGGGTAGATTGATGTGTTGGATTTCTCAAGAGGCATTGGTTGGAAGGCAAAATTGACCTACAGCAGTGGATGCTATTTAAACTTGAGAAGCAGCAGCCTTGAGAAAATGAAAATGTTTTCAGAATGTAGCCTGAACACTTTCTCAGCAACATGAGACCTTACTAAACTCATTTCACTGCTTTTCATAAAGTAGTCACATCACACTAAAGGTTGTTCTGCTTTGATGCTATCTCATGGCCTGACACCTGAGAAGGCTAAAAGATCTCTCAAGCTGTCAGGCTGCTGTTGTTGACCTCGCATTTTTATCTCACAGAACACATCTATGCAGAAGTTCAATTCACTTGCAGAAGCACAAAGTCTTTTCAGCCCCTACTATAAAAACACTGAAAAGCCTCACAGGCTGCTTTCAGAAAGACCAGAATGATTTCCGTCCTACCTCCGTAACACACCATCTTTTGCCTGTTTTTCATTCTTCCCTTTTCACATGCACAGTATGTATGTAAATGCAAATGCAAATCTTCCCGTAGGAGAGAGAAGTGTGGTAGTGTATCGATAAAAGTTTTTCAATGCCTGATGACATAAAAGGACTCAAATGAAACAGAAGTCCAAGAGTCTAGCCAGAGACAAGATTGATTTAAATTTTGTATTGTGTCTCCAAATGAATAGATGTAATAATTATCAGTCCTATAAGAACAGGCAATGTAGGTGAGGGATACACAAAACACTGCCCCACTATATAATATTCCTACACTCTTCCAAATTAGACCTGTTACTACACACAGTAAAATCAGTTTTACTTTAATTTCCATGTCTAACAAGGCATTATTTTGAAATTGCACTGTCTAACCAAGAAGTCTTTGGTGCTACTGACGAAACTGTATACCATAGTAACACTTACTACAGTATTGTATTACAGTAATAAATAGTAATAACTAGCATACAGGGAAGTCTTGAAAATATCTGTAGGCTAAGGCATATCTGGTAAATGTTTACCTAATCTGATATTTAAAATAGCTATAAAATCTGCTCCCAAAATCTTGAGTGTCCAGAGCGACGGGGGGAAGAGAGGTGTTGCGTATCTGGATCATAGCTTTAAAACAGAGAGCACCTTAGACTGTATTTGTTACATAGTCCAAAGCATAGATATTCAACCTTCTTTTTTTTTTTTAAAGAAAGCACTCAGATAACCTAGAAATACTGTAATTATTAAGAAACTAGCTATACCAAATGCTAAAATACTGAGGGTCAATCACATTTGAGACCATAGCATGTGTCCTCAAAGGTAATTTTTTTCCTACCTAACTAGTTTAATTTTGTTAGCAATATAATGGACATATTCATACAACATCTAGTTTTCTTTTAGCATGAAATAAACCTAATTTGGAAAAAAATCCTTGTAGTGTCTCTACTGTGTAGTCTATTAGTCACCCTATCCTTTACAGATTAAACTCTTTGGCATTATAGGAGAAATAATCTGTTACATACTGGCATCAAGCAAAAGCAGATTCATAAACTCTGCCCTTAATCTCTCTTTCAGTTTTCTTCCAATTAGAAACAATGTTTTGCTGATACTCTAATTAATACTTCCACATTAAAATATTAGGCATTATAGCAGAAATCATCTGTTATATTCTTGCATAAAGCAGAACTAGGTTTGTAAGCCTTTGCCCTTAATCTTTCTTTCAATTTTCTTCCATTTAAAAACAATCTTTCCCCAATACTCTAATTAATGCAAATGATATTCATGATTAGTTAGTATTATGCTAATCTGAGCCCCAAATTTACCTAAATCTACATGGTGTTGTCTGAGTACCAGATTGCTTTGGGTTTCTAAGTAAAATTACATTAGCCTACCAGCTGTACGAAACGCCATGATAGAGTAGAAATCCAAGCAAATAATCAAGATTACATTAGTTTTGTTTCTTAATGAACAACTGTTTGCATTAGGGATTACAGACAAATTATGGTTTTCCTCTCTGTACCCAGGCAGCCAGGCATCTGTTGAGAAGTTTCTTTTTTTCCCTGACTATCTCTAAATAGATTGAGGAGAGCTAAGGCAGAGAGACGGGTCTAATATTTCACGTAATTGAATATTTTGCATTACAAAGCAATCACCACTCTAGGGCCCACTGCTAACCTCGAATTTCTATCTTCCACTGCTGCCTGGAACGTGAGAGAAACCTGGGTGGTTTTTTTAGAAAGGTTATCAGTCACCCAGCTTCTCCTCTCCTCCTAGAGAAGCAGATTACGTACCTTAGAGCCATACCTGCTTGCTGTTACACTTCAAGCCATTTTCCAAAACCGTGCTGTTGCAATTCCCACTGCTCTGATAGAAACACTGTGCCACCAAAAAGCACTGTGTGTGGAAAACAGAGCATCGGGCTTACGCTTCATAGTCTGTGTTAATAGCGCACGCATGGAAACAGAGCTATGTAAAGTCGGGTGACAATGAACATGGTACCATCAAGACTGCTAATCTTTATGATGTAACAATGAAGCACAGTTTTGTGTATGTATGCAATTTAGCAGCCTGTTCAAGTTTGTTCCTGTTCTGTGTCAAACTGCTGTAATGTGCTTGTTATTATGTTCTGCTTGATTTAATTATGCTCCTAGTGTACAGGTTTACTCATTCTTCCGTGCACTAATCTCGTCTCCAGAACTCACACTGTGACAGCTCATTATTGTTGGCAAAAATGTAGGACACTGATAGGAAAAGAAAGGCTCTGATACATTCATCATTGTGTATCAAGACCTCCTGATTACAAGATACATGTAACGAGTTAATTGTGGATCAATCTGTGCAGGACAGTAAAGGTTGGGTAAATCACCATCCATGTCTTGAATGACAACACCAAGGAGCAGTATAATAATTCTGGACAATTTCTTTCCTTGTGTCAAACCCTGTGCTAATATTACAACTCCCTCTTGGCCTATCCAGAGCATCAGATGAATACAAATGTGCACCGAAGGGCACTACCACTGTTGTGGAATTTATTAAGAAAGGCTACCTAAATATCCTCCAAAACACAACCTCCCTTTTACTTCCTTCATATGGTCAGTTTAAGTAATTTTAATTAATTTTATTAACAACATATGAAGTAGAAAAAAAAATTTAAACTGACAGGTATCTTTTCTCTTTATAGTCAATAATGTATATTCCAGATTTTCTTCTGTACTTTTTCAAGTTTCTTATTGCAAACTACTGCAGAAAAACACCACTCTAAATTTGATTTTATATGCTGACAAAATGAAATAAATATAAAAATATCTGCATATGAATTCTACAACAAATGTTCCTAAGGCTATTGTGTTACAAAACTCATTTGAGAGTTTAAGGAAAAGTCTGCGTGACTTCCAAAATGCTTTAGAAAAATTATTTATTAGGATACCCTTGTCTGAAACAGGTAAGCTGGGTCTTATAAATGCAGCAGTTTAAATTGGAGCAAGATGAAACCAGGCCTTCTACTTGGAAAGGTGCCCAAGAGCTAATACAAATGAGTGTTTTCCCCTCCACACTTGGGAACATTTGGTACTTCTGTATGGACATTTTTTTTGCTGTTGACAATATATACAGAAAATAAAAATAGTCATTAAAATTAGTCAAAGAGGAGACAGTCTTCATATTAGATGCCAGGAAACTTCTAATTACACATCAGTATCATTTGAGATATAAAGATTTACAAATACCATATCACAAATTCCAGGCATTATACTATGTAAATGAAATTATTCACTCCAAGAATAAATAAGATGTTTCAGAGTTTAAAAACCCCTACAATTTCTGCTGTGGTAAGAAACATTGACAAGGCAATTAGGTGGACTGAAAATCCGAATGGTTATATGCTGCTCAGTGTAGACATTCTGTCAGTTAATGATACATCAGTTTATTTATTGATTTGTGAAAGAACACTGACAATGAATTATATTCTGCTCTAGCACTTGTCAGTGAGATACCTTAAGATAATTCTAGTAGCACAATGGAAAAACACATCTGGATGAAGTGGTCTAAAGATCACTGTACAATAACTTTGGGTAAGAGTTTTTAGTAATTCAAAACTGTCGTGTCATTGCTATTGACACATTCACTTTGTCCTAATGTAAGTTTTTGCACCAATTATTTGGGCAGCAGTATTAACCATAATGTAATTTATCTGATCAAGAATAAAAGGACTTCTTTCTTCTCTTGCTAACAAATACTCCTTGTCTAAGGTGGTCTCAGCCTGAGATGAAACTCATAATGTTTTCCGTTCTGGAATAATTTCCAGGTTCATAACTAGTTTGGCTGAAAAGAACAGATTTTTATGGCAAGTCACAACATGAAATTGGAGTCAGACACATCACTGATAGGATTAAAGTGAGCACATTGGTGCCACGGTTCTGCTGGTGGGAATCAACTGAAATGGCTACTGAAGACTCGAATAGTAATTCAAATGAAGCAAATGGCTAACTGAGTTCAGATTTTGCCTCGTGAGTCCTCACCTGCCACTGGAACCTGCTAATTATCAGTACCAAGGACATAAAATTTAAGGGCTTTAGGATTGTGCTATACCCCTGTAGAGCTGGAGTTCAAGCCCAGGTGTGAAGTGGAAGCCAGTGCTGCTGCTGCTGCATCTGCTATGGGTGCTGGGTGGATAAATGTCAGCCTTCAGGTCAGATCCATTTAATACCCTCTTCTAATGTTGGGCCCATGAAAATGCACTCAGAAATAAATTTGACTGGTGGGCCAAATAACCTCATAATATGTTTATGCAGACTTATGTAGACTGTATTCTCCTTTCTTAGTGTGACAGGGCCCTAGGCTGATGTTAAAGCTAGGGAGAAGACTGTTCTGTGAAAGCAACGGCTGATGAAATAAGAAACCTTAGTGGTATTGTAGGCAGCAGACAAACACACAAACAAACACCACCACCATCCCCCCAGTATCCTCAAAGATGCAACTGGGAAATCCTTGATTTGCAAACACATGAGCAGAAACAATATTGTGGCTGGGAAGCTGAGGCAGTAAGCTCTGCTTGAGAAACATCAGCATGTCTGCAGAGTTGTTCTGACAGATAAGAACCTCATCAGCCTTCCAGGGTGGTGCAATAAATACCAGTGGTTTCTGAAAACATGTTAACTTTTACTTTGAGGTAGCACAGTGATGTCTTTGTATATGGAATCAGCGTAGTTAGTTATTTCCAGTGAAAGACTCTTGTAGAATATCCTTTTGTAGTAACAGGTAATTTTAAATGTGTTACAAAAGCAGAGCTCCTCAAAACCTGAAAAAGGTAGTTAGAACAAACAAGCACTAGTCTGCCAAAGCAAACAGAATATGACTGGTTAAATAGGACAACTTGGCAGTGCCATGATATGAAGATGAAGCATTTCAGATGCTAAACTGGTTTAGTTTAAAAGCCCAGTATCAAAGGATTCAGTGTGATCCTCTATTCATTTTTAAGGGGAACATATCTGCTGTATTGTACCCACAATTCTGAAGACCAATAGGTTTTGGTAACAGCTTTCTTTTACAGACTGCTTGCCCTAAATGGAAGACCACATAATTTTATTGGATCAAAATTATTACATGGAAGAAAGCAAAAGTCTTTATTATATGGAAGAAATCAAAACCCTTACGTCACATTTTCATGAGTGTTGGGAAAATTTACATCTAGTCTAACCTCTCTGTGCACAGTCTTTCCTTGACTTACAAAGAATGCATTTCACTTCCGTTGGAAGGTAATATTCTTTGAGATTCCCCAAGAAACGAGTCATCATTTAAAAGGATGCTACATAGAAAATCTCCCCATCACCATTTAGTATCTGAGAAATTGACATTTGACAGTGACAATTTGAGATTTGAGATTTGACACTGAACCTCTGATTAATAAAACAGATCTGTGATTGCACATGCGTATTAGTGCAAAGACAGAAGAACTTAAGCATTTACATGACATTGCAAGGTACAAGGTCTCTTAAAATATTTGACTGTGGTTTTGTTTAGAATTCTGAATAGCTCTGGTAAATTTTTCAAGACAGTTAATGGTTATCACTGTATAACTGCATAGACTGGTGAAGTTGTTAGTAGCAGTTGAAAAAGAACACAGAAGTTACTTCCTAATCATATTGCGTTTACAGGTTTGAAAGAGCTGATTTCATTTATTCTCAATGCAGTTTTTACTTCTTTAAACTGTCTTTGTCATGATTCTATAATTTGAGACACACTGTGTCAACGGTAGCTAATACCTAGCCACCTCTTATTTCTAGCAAGTACTAATAGAGTGACTTCCTTACCTCTTTTTTTTTTTTCACTAGTAACTTCTATTTCTAATTTAAATTGCAAAAAGAAATTGCAGAAACCTTCATCTATCTGCCTTTATTTTAGGTCTTCCATTTCTTTACTGAAGTTGCTTTATTCAAGGTTGTAAATCTAATGTCTTACACTGGGAGCCTGAAAATATATCTTAAAGAGTAAATATGTTTCCAGTTTTGATAGAATTTTCAATCTATCTGTATGAGAGTGTAGAAAACTCAGGTTTATTTCTTCAGAATTTTGACTCAACAATCATCAAATAACATCAGAGACCAATTATCATAAATGCCATCTAGAAAACTACCTTTTTGGCATGGCAAAAAAAAATTTGCAGCAAAGAGAACAGGTATCTGGGAAAAACAGGAAAGCGAAAGAACAGACTGATAACTTCAGAATAGAAAAAGCAACTTTATTATGAGTTGCATAATATTTCTGTAGGTCCTACAGAATATTCAGCTACACCAATGTGCCATAGCTTGCTTGGTACATGCATTTCCTCAATCATAACACATGTTCAGATAAGTTACAAAGGAAAACTGTATTTGAACAGGTACATGAAACACCAATGTTAATTACATCTTGAATACTACTGTTGTATAAATTACAGACATGTTATATAAAGTACAACTGCATTTTCCATGCTGTAGAAGCATGCTTTAAAATTAAATAGTCACTTTCTCCTGATTTCAGTGAACTGTGGATCATGCCTTAAGCCAACACAGTGAACACATATTTAGACATGCAGTCACATGCACACATACACACAAACATATGTTATGATATTGTTGATGTAGGGTTTTCTTAGTAAGAAAACTGTTAACATTGCCAGAATGAGCAGGCAAAAGGAGGCACTGTCAGACGTGGATCTCTTGCTGGATATGAGTATGTAGCACGAGTAGAAAAAGTCAGAAACAGTCAGAAACAGTCAGAGGGTGCTGCAACTGCTAAACACCTCACAGTAGCAAATCTAACTGGAAATATATAGCTAACATGCAAGGGACTGAAAGGGAAAAGACACAGAGGAATTAGAAAAATCTGTGCTTGTGAATAAACACAAATATCTTTTTTTTGGTTAAAAGGACAGATTTTTTAAAAATCAGCAATGAAGACATATTAAACATGAACAACAGCACCTTCATTCTACACTAGTATATACTGTTAGCATTTAAATGCCCTGCTACTTCTAGGTTTTTCCTTGATGAAGGAAGATTATTCTCCTGTTCCATAATAAAAACCAGTAAGCATTAGAAATGAACGTGCATTCAAGTTTTACAGTTCTCCAGACAGATCTTCCTGATTTTAAACAATATAATTCTGAGACATACTAAGTATACATAGTAACTGAGCCAGATATTTAGTATAGACTGAAATGTAACTGTTCTGAACAAAAACTAAAACTGAAATACTTATAGTGTCTCATAAACATATACAGCATGTCTTAAAAGTGACATCTTTTAGCTCATCATTCAGAATAACCATTACACAGTTAATAAAGGATCTTTTAGTAAATTATGTACACTGTTTGCATTTTTGTGTAAGTAAGGAAAACTGAACAACAGCTTACAAATATAACCTTGAGCTAACCCCTTCTCTTACCCACTCCTCCCCCGGAAATTTATAGAATTAAGATATTGTGTTCTAGGTTCATGAATAAGCACAGCATGTTCAATATGTCCAAAGTTAAACTGCCATTTGTTTCTAAACCATTTAATTAAAAGTCGTTATTGAGAACAAAGGATTCATTAATAATCTGTACATCTGAACAACTGATGGAGTTGTTGTGTTATGAATATCACTTTAATCCAAATTAGAAAACTGCACAGATGTGCTGCTGCAAAATATTGACATACTGCAACTCCCTTGGAATGTGATTAACATTTGTGTTAAACCAAAAAGTACATTAAAACCTGCTTCTACTAATAAATTTCGGATCGGGATAATTCTTTTAATGCTGAAATACAGGATCTAAATTGTTATTATTTTTACCTCCATTTGGAGAATGTGCCCTATTAATACAGCCTTAATACTACATGAAATGTCTCTTTAAAAAAATATTTCTTTCTGAAAGCAAAAATATAAAGTAGAAAAGTGATAAAATTTCTATTGACAAACTTTTTGTTCCAAGATTTTGTTATGATGCTTTTGATCATAAGATCAAGCCATTAAGCAAAAGGAAATGTGCAGTGTTTGCAACAAACCAGAACTTCCTAATTGTCTGTGGATTGTTCTTAACACAAACCTGTGATTTCAATACTTTTTTCCAACAGTTCTGAATACACAGGCTATTTTTCATTCTCTATCTCTACTGCACATGCATGTATATATGCGCACAAAAATAGAGTTTTGAGATTAGGAAGAAGAGATTTTTTGGAATATATATTTACAGTCTATAGATTTGCATGCAAATAATCTGACAACCAGAAACATACATTCAGACTTTGGCACAGATTTAACAAAATAGCTTTCAATAGGTGTCTGAGATGTAAATATTTGGAAACCTTTCCCACAAGAAAAACCCAGCAGCCTAATAACAATGCCACAAAGTTGTGTAAATAGCTTCTTAGACTTGAATTTTTAAATTTGTAAAGTCAATCACAAAACACCATATGACTGTAAGACCAAACCAGCCCTTTGCCATTAATGAAGAAACAGTAAAAAGTATCTAGTGTTTCTATGGGTATCATTCCTTGCAATCACCCTCATCATCATTCCTCCTCACTTTATAAATTGAGATTTTTCAATAAAAAAATTATAGAGTATTTGCCAGCTCTTGAACAGTACTTGATATATAGGTTCTGTCTCTTCACTGAATGTGTTCTTTCCCTCACCACAAAGTTAAATGCAAAAATAATAAGATGATGCGCAACTAAGATGGTCACATTACAGCCATCTAAAAGACTGAGATAATCAGTTAACGATTCTTCATATACTTCCTGTTATTTAATATATTAAAAGTTTACTTTTGTTTGCACTTGGTTATTTATTACATTCTCAGTAAAACTTTCACCCTCTTATGTTTTAGTAAATACATCTGTATTCAAGAGAACAGAGATGGAAAGAGTGTGTAATTTCTGTTTGTTTCATTTTTCTCTATCAAATGAATTTGTCATTATTGTAGCTAAATAAAAGAATCTGAATTAAATAAACAGTAAGAACAGAAACAATACAGTAGTACTACAATACCCTCGGTGGATAACACAGATGTTACTTACTAAACACTCATTCAACTTAATTTAAACAGAAAATCAGAATGTTGTTTTCCAGAGAATAGTTTCAATGCAATTACTTAAAAAAAATATATATATAAAGAAGCCATTATTTTAGGAATATTCAGACTAAATTTGATGTTGAACATCCGTGCTGCAAAATAATTATAAGGTAGATTGCTTATCTATAATGAAAAAACACCAAGGTTTGTAATGATGCCTGTCATAATAGCATCTGTTAATGAACTTTTTTATAACTATGAGTAAACACCTTAATACGCCTTTTCCTGTTCCCCACAAGGCATTTGCAATTCAATGTTTACAATCATTCAGGAAAAGCAGAAGCAGAAAACTAAAGAATTCTGCCTTTCTTGGGTTTTTTGCTCAGAAGTCTTAAGGTTTTACTTATACTGCATATTCCTGATAGGAATTTACTATAAATGATTATACAATAAACCCTGTGGTATATATTGTACACTATGGCATTGAAGTATAAGGTACTTCATCTTTGAGAGAAAACAATTCACACTGTACATGGGTTTAACCTAGATTCTACAACTGCAACTTTATAAATTACAAATATGATGCAAAATAGAAGGCACAGCTAAAATATAATTTGATTTTCACCCATACTTAACAGTCAAGCATTTTCAAACTCCCTTTCTAAAGTGTGCATGAAAAACACACTCTCATGACAGTGAATATTTACATTACCTGTATTTTACAGATTACCGTTCAGGATAAAATACTGCATGCAGTGAAAGTATTGATTTTCTTCTCCCTTTGGAAGCAGTGCCAGCTTACTGAAAGCCATCCGTAGAAAAACTTTTATTAAACTTAAGACATTCCTCTTAAAAACCCAAGACTTTGTACGTGCAATATCAAGCAAATCTGCTACACAAATATTTCATAGTGTCTATGTCTAAACATCTGTCAGCCACTTTAACAGCTCTTTTCAATAATGTACATGCTTACAATAAAAAAGTCTGATTAAAGATCTAAACATGAATCTAAACATAATACTATACAGTATAACTCCCAGTGAAAAAGTAGGTTCACAAAACAGCTTTTCATCATTTACTTTCCTCCTCCATTCTTTTTAAAGTAACATGAATGTTCATATCGCAGTAGTTCAACAAGTAGCAAAGACAGAAAAAGTCTCCTTCCCTGTATTCAAAAAGTACAGAAACAATCACAAGTAGCAAACATAATTTAAATTAAATACTCCCTTCAGGTATGATAGCCTCACTGAAGGCACATATCAACATCCACCTTTGGGAAGATAATGAAGTCCTTGCAAAGCAGTGTAGGAAGGCAGTTATAATCAGAAAGCTGCCTTCTGTCCAGGCACTGGGACGTGCTATGCACTGGTGCTCCCCAGACCCACCGCCCAAGAATAAAGTGCCTATTGTCTCAGCACTGTACTAATCGTGAAAAAGCAGCCCATGCAGTAAGCATAATAATTATCCAGACAAACAAGCAAAGGCAATCAATGAAGGAATGAAAAGGGTAAAAATACACGACCAGACAAAGCAACCCAAGAATGAAATTAATATTCATAATGGAATGCTAGCCAGCAGAAGGTCCCTTTCATGACATGGCTATTGCATACAAGAGACCATTGTCCACACGCAACAAAATCAGTATATGGAGAAAACTTCATGTAGCTCTGCTGAGGAGAAAAGCTTTTCATTCCCAAAACACTTGCTCCCAGCCCCACTGTTTTGATTAAATACAGTTTTGGGCTCCTTTGCCCGGCAACGTTAAAAAAGTTGTCTCTCAGGGTCCACCCTTCCCTGAGCTCTGTAAGGTTTTTTTTCCACCTCCCCGCTTTCATTTGCAGCTGTATAAATATGAACAAAAAAGCCATGCTCGTCCAAACAAAGAAAAAATGGACTGAATATGCATATCCTCATTAACTAAATGTAATTATGACAAGCGGCATATTAATCAGTAGTTGCTCCAGTTACTGCATTCATTGGAAGGGAGGAGGACTCCAAATTAAGGGGAAGCATGGGGGACGATCGCATACTGATTAGGAGGCTGCTCACAACATGATACAATACACTTTCTAAATAATTATTCAGAGGAAACAGAATAAAGAGGCAGATTGCTCTATTTTTAAGACCAACTCAAGAACAATTAGCCAAGAGCATGATGACAAGGCTGCTTTCTTTTTTCCCGTGAGTGCTTCCACCTCCACATTCTCACACCAACTAGCTTGGCAAGCACCGCAAACTTTGCATTCCACAGGGAAAAAAAAAAAAAAAAAAAAAAAAAAGAAGAAGAGCAAGAGGAAGAAGAAAAAGAAGAAAGAAAAATCCCACGCTGTCCTTGCTGCTGTTTTAAAAAGAAGGCCCATGTCACTAAAACAGCAGAGAAACCCTATCTAGCTGATTGTGATGCTTAGGAGCTCTGCGGAGTCACTGAGCTGGAGCTGGAAACTTTGCACACTCTGAACTTTGCAGCACGTGCATTGCAACAGTGAAGGAGGAGTTCAGAAAGGAAAAAAAAAAGCTTCCAGGGAGAGGAAAAAAAAAGTTATCACACCAACTTACCATCCACCAGGTCCTGGCTGACATGTCATAGCATAGCTGCCATTTTATGGAGCTGTCCGATGCTTTCCCTGCCATTACGCTGTCAGCAACCTTCATCAGATGCAGCTCAATGGAAGATAAGACACCTAATCAAGAAAACATCAGCAGTGGCTTGCTGGGCTACATGTAGGCCAATCCTTATCACACTGCATCATGGGAAAAGCTCCTTTATTAGCAAGAACTCCAACCTCACTGATATAAAGACAAGGATCAGGTTTTTTTCCCTTTTTTTTTTTTTTCTTTTTGTCTGAAGGGATTGGTGAAACTAGCCAGCGTTCTTTGTGCATCATGTGTACACCAGTTTAGTACCTCACAAGTGGGCGGCTAGCTGTATTGCTGGGCTATGCAGACTTAAGTTTATTTGCATTCTTCTTGGTTGTATATCGTTTGACATGGTTCGTGGTCAGCTCTGAGCATAAGAAAGGAGGGGAAAGGAACTGCTGTGACTTAGCATCTCCCCCAGCAAGGACAGACCAGTTTCGCCGACACGGTGGGGGCATGGTTCAGATGTCACGAGCACACATGCATGTGCACGCGCACCTACGCACTCGCACGCACACGCAGGCACAGGCAGGCGCCCGGGGGGAACACACAGGTAGCAGCTGCAGCTGGATGCAGCAGGGGTTGCCAAAGGCTACAAACTCTGTGCTCGCACTGGACATATGGAAACAGTTTAACTCTTTGCAGTCAGCCTTTAACAAGGGATAGGAAGGCTGCTAAGTCCACACGAGGAGCAGGGAGGGGGTGTGGTTAGAATTTCAGCGCCACAGACTTTTCCCCACTCCCTTCTCATGGATGCTCATGATCTGCTCTGCTCTGGATGATCTAGCTGGCAAGGGGGAGGTGAGGGGGCGGAGAACTATCTCAATCACTGCTCCCTCCGGCTCCACAGCTTTGGGTCATCTGCCTGTTGTACCTACCACCAGCAGGGAGAGAGGCATTCCTCCTGCAAGGTTTTCCGTGCAAGGTTTTTTCCCTAATGGAAAATTCGCGATTCCCTGAAGGAAGGGCTGGCTTAGAAGAACAAATAATTCTGACTTTATTTTAAGCTGCGGAAAAGGAAAAGTATGTGTATAAGCACAGAGAGGAAATCAATAAACCCTAGCTCACATTAAAGGGGGTATACAGAAAGAACAGGATTTGCTAGTCCTTGCTGAAGAGACCAACATCAGTTTTACTGCTGCACTGCAGATTCTATATATGCTTTAGCTACAAGTCTGTCTTTAGCAACTCCCCCTCCCCCATTTCAGAAACTGTCTTTTAAAGTTATCACATTAAAATAATAACTGTAAACAAGTAAGTATTTCACATGCCTAGAATCTCTCTACTGATTGTGTTTTCAGTTTACAATTTTCCACATTTTGCTCTGTATTCTATACTTGAAAAGTCTTCGCAGGTGACAGGCTCCTTACACCATTCGCCATGTGCTGTAAGTAAGAATCCAGGATTACCAGCATATGGAGGTACCACGCTATGGCACACACAGCCCCCACCAGGTCTCCTCATTGTTGCATCTCTTCTTCCCATACTTGAATTTGCCTCTTTTTCCACTCTCTCCTATCTGTTTCCCTTCTGTGAAGATCACCTCCAGACTTAATCACTTGTGCAGCTGAGAGCCACCAGAGCTACTGCCACAGTGCTGCAATGCTCCCACTGATGAATGGGGGTACCCATGCATGCACCCCATTGCTGTGGGATGGGCAGTAGGTTTGTCTGGCATGGACTTACTGCCTTCAGCTAACTGTCAGAACTGGCATCCATGGCCCATTTTACTAGGTCCTGAAACAGTGACAGCACCTAAAGAAATGGCTTTCTGAGCAAGACCAGAGCTCTTGCAACAGAATCAGGTGCATCAGAAGATTAAAATTGTTTTCCCTTCTCCATGTGTGCTATTGAAGTTAGCTTCCTGCCTCGGTTTCTGTTTTAAATATACTGATAAGGCCAGCATCAAAAAAAACAGACACAGAATTAACGGAGACTCTGGACATCCCAGTTCCCTAAATTTATATAACTTTTTTTTCTAGAAGAGCTCTGTACAACAGATGAGGATTTTTCCTTCTTTTTCATTTCAGCTAGGTCACAATGATAAATAGGAACCTGAGAAAATTTTGGATTATTGGAAGATCTGCCTATGGTCAGGTGCTGTGGGATGGCTCAACACACTTACAGTGCACAGGTATTAACTCACTCTGGCTCAGACCCGACATCCTGATCAAACAGCCTGACTTTGTGATAAACATTATAGGTATGGAGAGCACCAGCAGCAGAATTTTATCCAGTTGTTGGTAGGCAGTGTACAATCAGATGTCCTAAATGGTCCCAGCCTGAATTTCTCCCATGGCCTTCACTAACAGGCTCATCATCATGGTGGGACTGCACACAGCAGTCAACGGTGGGTGTGAGATAAACCTCAGACAAGAAGGATGCTACCACTCACTTTCACACATAACCCCTAACCCCAGTTAACAAATATCCTTCCCAGTGCAAGGAAACCTGGGACTAATGTGAAGAGGTGGATTTTTCTGCAGTTTCTTACCGGCTGAAGTCTGATCACAGGTGAAGAGACCAACTGCTTCTGCCCCTAATCTGCTTTATTAGGGCAAATCACAAATCCCCAGCAGCACTGTGATGGCTGGGAGTGGGAGCCCACGCTTTAGGTAATCATAAGCCAGTTCTCTGTGCTTAAAAGAGGATAAAAGTTTTATCGCACTATAGCTAGCTGAGAGATTCCAGGCTGCTCTTAGATGCCCAGCCCACAGCAGATCCAGTCTTGCAGTATCCTCTTCTACCAGGCCCCCTGCAACTAGCGGAGCTGCTCCATCCCAGAGCAACACAGCTCCTGAAGCTTCAGGAAGACCACACATCTTCTGTAGGAACAAACACCACGTTGATATTTGCTTTTTATGCAGTCAGGAAAGACAGAGTTAATGATAGGCCTCCCTTGTATTGCTGCCTGTTGCCTTCTTGCATTAGCTGAGGGCAGAATGGGGATTTCTGGCACCCAGAAAATGTCTGCAGTGCTGGTCAGTGTATTCCTCACATACACGTGCTGCTCCCATGCCTTCTCCTGCCTGCTGGGAGGTCTGCCTTTCTCCCAGCCATGTCTGTTTTGCAGATGGGATTTTTAAAGTGCTGTAATATGTAGGAAGAAATCTCATTTCCTACGCTGCTTGAAGATACAGTCATAGACAACACAGGGAGAAATATGTAATTGGACAAAAATTTTCAGATGATCTTTTTTTCCTCTCAGAAAAAGACAAATTTATGAGGAAAGCATATGGTATTGCTTGTTACATAATAGGAATGCATTTCAAGGTTATTCAAACTTCCATTTTGGTGGAAGGGTGGAGGGTTTTTAACTGGAATAACTTAAATTTTCCAAGGGAGTTGGATTTTTCAAGTGAATTTAAATGAAACATTTGCTCTGACTTACCCCAATTTTTTTTTTTTTTCTGAGCTTCTTTTTCTACATTTTCAAAGGAGCAAAAGAAGGTATCAAAATATAAAATTCAGTAGGACAAAAATCTGGTTCTTATTTAAGTGAAATAAGATGCAAGCAAGTTCATCCATTTCTAGATACCTGTCTTCCAAAACATTACAACAACAACTGCCAGCCTGACTTTTCCCCGAGGGTTTCAGTTTTTGTGAGGTTTGCTTTCTCCAGGCTGGCTCAGCTTTTGACTCTACTCAAGGGGACATTCCCATTTCATATCCAGGAGGGAGCTAATGAAGACCACCACTCATAATGAGCCCTCAGGAATCAATTAGTTTCTTTCCATAAGGTCCCAACACCTACAAAGAGAGAGGCTCAAACAAAGAACTTACAGTACGCTGCTCTGGAGGATAAGCAATGCTGGCACAGAGAGACCCAAACTAGTAATGCAGTTTAAATAATTACAGAGTACAAGATCAACATTCAGATTTTGGGATGATCTTGAATTTTTTTTTTTTCATCTGCTACTAGAAAATTCCCTGTTTGTCTTTGGAAGGAAAAAAAAAAAACCACCAGTGATTCTGAAAAACTCCTCCTATTATTATAAGTCTAGAGCAGCATTTTTTTCACTAGCTGATGGAAACAGCCTCGTGTCCTGAGGATATCCACGGTATGTAGAGACCTTTCCAGTGTCGGCAATTCCCTTTCCACGACAGTCAATAGGCCTGTGGGCAGACAGAGATCACAGCTCATATTTCCTAGGAAACATTTTATTAAGCCAGCCATTAGTGGAGCCAAACCATTGATATTAATAGCAGACAGCTAACCACAGATCACGTTCACATACTGCCTCCCACAGTTCTCGCACACATGCCTGTGCACACTTGCGCACACTCGTCGCTGCTGGGCTGAAGTTGGGAGACCAGCCCCAGCTGTTTACTCAGACATGGGATGTTGCATGGATGCACCAGAGGCTTTTAGGTAGGTTTGGAAATCCCCTCCAGTGCTCCCTTGTTTCACCAGGTGCATATATGGCCCTGCCTCAGCCCTTCATGGGAACCCAAAAGGACTGCTGGTCTCCAGAGTCCAACAGCTCTTGGGAGACTTTCACATGCTGCCCCTCAGCATGTACTTTCCCTCTTTCCCTGCTGTTTTCTGGTAAATATTTTCCGTCCTTAGTCATTGGCACCTACAGAATCCATTCACATAACCTTACACAGAGAAGTCCTTTACGGTACCAGGATTTTCCATTTCTATTAAGGACCCGGTACATGGCTACAGAAGCCTGACAATCCACTGCTTTCAACTAAGTTATGTCCCCTGGAAAATATAAATTTGATTATTCCTTCATAATGTGGCAGTGGTGGTGGTGGGGAATAATTGCTATTAACTTTGCTTAGCCTTTCTACTTTTCCCATTTGACATTAGTAAAGAGATAAATAAGACTTTTTAAAAAAAAAAAAATTAAAATAATCAAACCATGGCAGCATTTGCCCAAGAAATGTCTTTGCTGACTGCTGGAGTGGTGAAAGCCAGCATTCTTACAAAGTCCTTTACCAGGCATTTTATAACCAGACACTTCCACCCTACCACTTTCTTTCCTGTGGACAAACATACTTCCTCTCTTCTGGAGCTCTAGAGTGCCCAAGAAGTGGCAGACCACCTCCAGGAATGTGGAGAGCTCCACAGTTAAGTCACAAACAGTCCTGGCTAAGAGGAGCCACCAGCAGCAGCTGAAAGTTATAAAGAAGGCTGACGTGGAGGCTGACTGGTAGCGTCTTTCCAATATCCTTCCTTTTGCTCCCATCAGGAGTGCCTGGTAGTCTTCCAGGCCAAGAACAGCACTTTTTGGGACTGGCAGAAAAGGAAGGGTGAAAGTTGCCACCTGGGGACGGATGAGCTGGCTTCCAAGAGGCTGCAGACCCAGCTCCCAGGCTGATGACACTCAGGAAAGAAAGTAATGCTAATCTATTGTTTGCAAGTAATTTTTTGAGTCATAAATGCTGAGTGCCGACTAGCAAAGCAGATATGGCAAAACAGTTAAGTAAAAACTACTGTTTTTGAAAGTACACACCAGTCAAACTCAGAGGCAAATATGATGGTTTAACTTGAAAAACCAATATAATTTCAATATGTCCACAGAACTGCTGCTGCTTGTGTATACACTTGTGTGCTATCGTAACTTGCAACCTGGGCAGGAGACAGCCAGTGGTGGAGACGTGCCCTAAACTGCAGGGTTCAATTGTGCATTCTAAACCAGGCCCAGAAAATGCTTCATTTGCATTATTTCCATTGGAATAATTCATGCACAATAATGGAGCCAATGCACAATAAATTGAAATGCTAAAATTCTAGCATTGTTAAATTTATTTTAAAAATAAGTTCATGAAATACAGTATGTGACTTTTTTTATTTCTAAAAAATTCCCCCAAAGTAAAACCATTATTCAAAGATGGAAGTGGAGTTACACTTGCCATTTGCAAGAAAAAACTTGTTTGATATTTAAGAATAGTGTGTCTCACACAAGCACTCTTTATTCACTAAGTGCCCTGTTTCATGAGGTGGGTGGCCGTTAGTGTTCAGTACAGGATAATACTCCATCCACCTCATTTGTGGATTAGATTTCATCCCCATGAGCCATGTGAGAATCATAGAAATCTGAATTGTATCCCCTGAGATTCAGTGCTAAGAAGCCCAGTAATAAATGGAAGTCATTATGCTGCTTGTTCACAATCTCCTTAGAAGAAGGGATGGATTCTTTTCACCTTCTCTTTGAAGAGAGGGGCATACTGATACGCTTCATCAAATACAGTGCACTTTTGTAACTGGACGTGGAGCAAGCACTTTGCTTACAGCACATGTCCAGTTCAGGGCCTGCTGAAACAACATTATCCACCAGGATTAAAACCCCTGCTTGGTGCTCACTGTGTGCTGGCACAAACAGCACAATGCAGAGAGCTCTAGGGAAATCAGTGCCCTTCCCCCAGCCTTCATTGCAAATCTGGTCAAGAGCAAAAAAAAGAACAAAGCTGGTTGCTCCCCACTCCTAGGGCACCATAAGCAATAAAAGTTTGGCAGCCAAATGCAGCCCTCAGCAGCAACTCCTTGCCATTTTGCTGCATAGCTGTCCCTTTTGCACAAGTATCCCCAAAGACAGTGGTGTCATGCTGTGGCCTCACAGCCACGCCACATGCACCCAAGGTGGGCAGGGGTGATGGGGATGTTGTTGCCCCTCAAAGCCAGCCAGCACCCGCCGCTGGGGCAAGCACGCCACTTGTCCTGTTCAGAAACCATATATGCCACACATATATCTATCCCATTCCTTGCACATCTCACAATTTTTATTCAGTTCTGGACTTCTCCAGCCTAACACAGTTTATTACTGGACATATTAAATGCTATAGCAAAGTCTAGATGGTTTCCCTTTATTTCATATGCCTTGGAAATCAATTATCTTAGAAAAAAAGTAGGTTGAGAGATTTTCTTCTTGCTTTGGCACAACTCTCTTGCATTTTAGTTCCATTTTGCATTCACCTTCACAAGTTTAATTCTTCCCAATATATCTTTTTACATTTAGCATAAGTGGTGGTTTGACATGAGACGGGGCTAGCCCCAACCTTTGCTGCCTTTTCTTCCCTTTTAACTCAGGTGTTCCCTTTGGTTGTAAACAGAGGTGGCAACATTTCACTCCCAGTTTGATAGACTCAGTATCTTTGCTACTGATTTTGCAATTCTGTGTGTGGGCTTCGGGGGCACTCTCCCTCAAGCAAGCAGGTCTGAACCTGAGCCCATAGTCACCACATAGGTGGAGTAGGCTGCTTTTCTTCTATCAGTTGGTTAGCTGTGAGGACTACTTATTCTTGGGTAAGGAGATGTGGGAGTTGATACAGAACTAGCAATCACTGCTCCTTAGCTACCTCTTAGTATGGCAGACCATAAATGGGGTGGGAAGAGCATGATGGACAACTGGCTGAAGGACAGGGATATTCCCATGTGGCTGAGCACCAGCTCCAGGCCCTGACAGCAAATGCTTGATGCTTCCAGGGCAGAACTGGACATGGTGGGTGCCTTGGTTTGAGTCCTGGGCAGGGAGTAGAGAGGGCACAGCTGGAGCAGGGAATATGGTCTCTACTGGTTTTACTTGAAACAAAACTCCCCAGGAAACAAAAGGCAGAGAAAGGGGAAGACACTGCTCCCACTGCTTTCTTCCAAGAATATTTTTATCTAGTTTCTGTATTTCATTCCAATGTTTTTGCTCAAACAACATAAAATATGTTTGTTATTAGCTACACATGAGGCACAGATATTACAGTCTCCTTCATTTTGTGGCCATCATACAACTGTGTGGCTGAGAATAACCTAGGGATATCCGTGTAGCTACTGGCTTATCTCTGAGTAAGAATTATGATTATCTTCATTCCACCTGGCTGCTTGGGTAGTAATGGTTAATGACTTCCCCATAATGAGCATTTTCATGCTTTTTCACATCTTTGTAAAGAGAAAACTACAGAGGCAGGGATTAAGCTGTATGTAGCATTTGGCATTGTTGCATGGCTGCAATTGATCTCACCCCGTTACATTACCTAAGAGAGGTAAGAAAAAGGGAAGAAGAGGCCAGGGCTAGAAGAAAATCTCATACGTGAAAGATCTAGGAGCTCTGTTTCCTGTTAACTCCCCTGGACTGATTAATGTTCTTGACAGCATCTTCCAGCAAAAGGGATCTTCCTTATCTTGTGTTGATAGTAATCATAATCCCCTCCAGACACTAGGCAAGACTTCTGACTGCACTCAGCACCATGCTGAGCCAGGCCCAGCATGTGATGGATGCTAGCACACTACTCGGATGACTTCCTAGCTGCAAAAGGCAGGAAGCACAGGAGGCTGTTAAAAAGTGCTCAGCATTATTCTCAGCACTGTGAGTCTTCACTGCTCCAGATGGTCACAGAGGTTGTCCTATTCAGACACTGAGCATATGCCTTCTAGCATAAGGACAATCCCTCTTTGATCCTCCAGTAGATCACCACTATTAGTCCCATGCAGGAGGAACAGGAGCAATCTCTGTATATGGATTTTGCTCATGATGTCTTAGCAGGTCTTTTTATGCCCAGAGTGTCTGTCCAGTTGTTGGAAGGTTTGCACCTGCCATGATCCTCTCTTCAATGAGGTGGGTGCCAACACATTGTCCCCTGCTCAGTTCTGGTCAGCAGCCAGTAGGTTGGTACTGTCCTAACAGATGTGCTGATTTTAGACCATTATTCCTCATGTTGGAGACTGTGGTAGGCACGCTATGTGGGCAAGGACAATGTATTTTCCCTGGAATTTTGGTGAAGGACTAATTGCAGGATAACTGGACCTCAAACAGTTACCTGTCTCGTACTAGAGAGGAAGGTTGAGCTTTCCCAATGCAAGCACTACCCTGGGCTGAGTAGTTTTCAGTATTCCCATGACTATACACATGTGATTTAGGTACCCATCCATATGTGTTGAATGTTAGCAATGCCTAGTACTATACTATTGTGACTTGATACTTCAGTTTCTGTCTGCTTGGGTTTTTTCCTATTCATGTGTTTCTGTGCCTTCTTTTTGCCCAGTTTTACCAGATAAAGGTTAGAACACTGTGGGTAGAGCATGAAGTAACCCAACAAAGTGACAAATCCTCTGCTGTCATATTAGATACCCCAAACCTGCAGGCAACAGCAAACATGGTGAACTGGAAGTTCATGGGGACCTCAGCAATCCAGCATTAGGAGAAGCTAGCCTCATTTCTTTCAGTTCATCATCTTTCCGTGCTCCAGTGGAGCACAGAACAGCAAGCTATGTGTAAATGGAAAGAAGTGTAAAATTTAACTCATTTCCCACCTGAGATTATCAGTCCTAAAATGTCTATGGGGTCTCAGCAGAGACTATTTTTAAAGCTTTTTTCTGAAAGGCCTTCATATAATAATGTAGCTCAATTCATCTACACAACTTATAATTCTAAGGACATATTAGACAAATTGGATTAATAATTTCAACCACCTAGCCAGACCCTCTGACTCATAATAATCAAAACAAGCTATTTAGTTAATGATACAGATTCTTTCCTTCAAATATCCATTAGCCTTTGTGAAATAACTACACAAAATGCATGGATAGAGATAGCACATCCTGCAAAAAGCTCACTAAACTAGTAGACTTGCAGATGCTGTCCTCCTCACAAATTAATTTTCCAGCGCTTTTTTGCCATCTATTTCATATGGCAAATAAATAGAGCTCAGATAACATAGCACTGGTTTTCTACTTAACTACCACTGTAATAAAATATAGACCTTCACATTCAAAAACTTTTAGAATTATAACTGAAAGTCCATTTAAGATACATTTGCCAAAACTTTTACTAGACCTAACAATGACAAGCGGGCTTGTGGAGTAACAGAACAGCCTCATCAGTATTCTCCTAGATGCAGTCATACTACTTTCTCCTCCACCCCCTTTGAAGCCATATGTCAACATAGTTTACCATGTATCATTTATGAGAAAGTAAATTTCTCTTCCACCCACACCCAAAATTGTTCTCCTAAAATTTGATGAACTGAAACAATGTGCCAAAAAACCATTTCTTCCTTTACTCAGAGTCAGCCACAATTACTATAAGATTTGCCATTGTTGACTTTCTCAAACAAAACAGATGCAATTCTTGAGATAAGTGTTTTGACTAAATACTACTCTATCATCTGCCTTTCAGCCTAAGTCAAGATCTAGTTGGAAGAGTAGTGCTTTTGCTCAGACTTCTCCAAAACTGTTAAAGTGTTCATATGCATCCATACATGTTCACTAATTTCAATTGCGACAGATAGTTTTTCTAATTCTTTTTCTAAGCATTTAAAATAGGATATCTAGAGAGTGACACATCTTATATGTTACATTAACCTCTGGCTTTTCAATTGTCTTTGAGTCTATTTTTCAGGAAACAGCAGCTACACTTTAATGGGAAGACTCTCTGAAGTCTACAGGTATCAATTTGGCTTGCTAGTATATTCAGACAAAGACTAATCTTGTTGTTTTGAAAAAGGCACACATATGGGAAATGTGATCAATCGGACATGACCACGGCTGAAGTTTAACCATTCCATCTCTTCTTTTAAGTATCTGTAGTTTCATCAGGCTTGAAATATCTAATTTTTGAAGAGAATCCAGCTGTCTAGGGAATTTGCAGGAAGACATGGGAAGAGTGGACTGTGTGTTCCAGCATGATGCACCCATTCATAGCTCAGCAATTCCATAGGGAAGCTACAAGGAATTGTGCTTAACAGAACAAAAGCATCTGAACTGATGGTAGCAAAAAGGATAAAGAGACTAATCTTTGCACACAGGCTTGCTAACAATAGCAGTGCTTCTTGCAGCTCTCATCACCACTCCAAACCAGAAACATTTTGATATTAGGAAGAATGCAGAGTCACACCTTGGAGGAACAGGTCTTTACATCTCATTCAGGAAAATTAAACCAAATCAGATGTGCAACTTCAGCCTCTCATGTTTCTAAATGCCTGTCCATATTTACTTTTACTTTTGCTATGAATACACGGCTAGCCTGCACATCCTCCTGCCATGTTTTGGGAAGGGTTTATCAAAACTTTTTCTGTAATGATGCACTTTCTTCTTTCTTATATACTACAGGGAACAGTATAAGAGCCAACATCACTGATAGAAAGTTTTTGTTAATATATTTGCCCCAGCTGAAATGTACAGTCAGAATTCTTGTTTCAAGCACCAAAATCAAAATGAGACAGACAAGACACTTCACATTTTGAAATCTCTCTTTGCCAACTCTTAGGGTTTAGGCAGGTAATTTCAAGCAATCCTGTTACAATGGAGTAAGCATTTGCCACTTGCTTCCTGACGTGCAGTAGTGGACTGTGATCCTAATCTAGCCCTTGTGTGATGTAATGACATTCCTGCCAGTTTTGGACATCTCACCACCTTTATGGTTATTCTTAATTTTAACTATAAACTAATTTCCTCATACAAATAAATTTCTTACTTGAATAGTATAATATTATCTCCCTTTACATTTGACTGATTGGAGATAAAATGTTACTTCTTTCATAAATTAATGGATCATTTCAAAGGCTAGTGGATACTGATGCATTATTTTCACTGGCTTCCTTCCTTACAAACAACTGAGTGAATACAAATTTTTTTCACCAAAAATGCTACTGCTTGAAAATGAAGATAAACTTAGTGACAAAAAGATCACAGTTTTTACCCACAAATAGTTTTTACATATGAATAGTTCTAATATATTTCATTACAGCCCACTGTTAACATGACAAACCTATCCCAGGACACTAACATCAATACTTATATTGCCCCATGCAATACCACCAGAGACAAAAATAGACAGACAGGAAGCATTAGGGACAGTGAAGATAAAGGCTTACTGAAATAGCACAAGCATCATTGCAGTGCTGTTGAAAATAATTGATTTTGACAACTTGAGGTCTGTGGGCTGCAAAAATGTCATTCCAGAACTGCTTTGCCAACAGCAGAGCTGTGTGCCTAACTTGAGATTTCAAAAAATACTGAGCAGAAAGTCACTTTGAGTGAGAAAAAGGAGTGAAATGGCATTGATCCAAAAATGTGAAAAACATTGTGTTGAGAAATTCTTCAAAACCAAACATTTTCTTGTAAAAAGAGTCAGATTTAAGCTGTCATCTTCTAATGAAAAAGTCTATTGTTCATACTTCCCATCTAGAGCTAATCAGCACAAAATTAGATGTTTAATAGCATTCTCATTTCATCAAACAATCATAAATCAGGTCCTGAAAAATTCTTTAATTAAGTGTGTGCATCTCCTCATATTCACTTACTGAGGTTCAGACATATCTTTATCTTGGAGAGCTGCATGTAAATCTGTTTATGCAGCGATAGTCAGAGAGACATTATGCTGCTGAGATGCCAAGTTAGTTCTAAGTTCTCATTAAAAAGGTGTATGATGCTCACATGGTCACATTCCTTCTCCTTTATCTTTTTCTGAGAAGTTATAGAGGTTGTTGAATTGACCCTGTAGGACTTCTCCATCTAGGTGCTCAGTAGGACTTCAGCAAAAATGTGTTAGGATTTCATAGTTTAGATTTTATGTGAATCTTTCAGAAAAGCAGCTCTTTTAGACGAGATTTTACAATCCTTCAGTTATCAACTCTTGCTTGTCTTTTGATATCTGCCAAGGTAATAATCCACTGCCAAATTGGAAGATGACAGAAACGTGGAGTGCTTAAGTTTCATCTGACATCGACCGTTTGTTTCAAGTGACAAAACTTAAAGAGTCCTTTGGCCTGAGAGCAGTTTAGAGAGTCTGTCAGAGAAAAGAGAAACTCGTACTCAGGTATCTCATCTGGGGAAGCAGACCAGTGCCCAAGCTTCCTACAGGGAAAACAATTCCCACCTGTGCTACTTCAACTGCATACAGAGCCACTTTCTCCCTTCCTGTTATCAGCATGGGCGTGAGCTCTACCACACTTCACAGCTCAACTGCTTCCTCTGTCTTTACTGTGGCAGTGATAAATTTTATCTCCCTCCTCACTTTACGAAGCCCTCTCCCAGCTACAAGTAGATGCTGCTCTAAAGTACAAAGAATGGTGCTAGATGTCTCTGTTTGTACAAAAGAGCAAGCAAGAAGGAAGAAGGGTTGCAGAGCCACACTACCACTCAAAGACTCCTCCACAGCCCTGTCCCTGCCTGGTGTTCTGTGGCTGACAGTGCGGTAACCTCCTCTACCTGAAAACAACACCAGCTTAAAAAACATGTTTTATCCCTCAGAAGAGGTTCCTGACTCTTCAAGATGCAAAACAAAGAACACTTGGGCTGGCGGAAAATGCACTGCATCTCCCTTCCCAGTCTATACATGCTGTGGTGGCTTCTCCCTAGCCAAGGATATGAAGATAGCACCTGTTGTATTTGCCCCTGTAATGCTATTTTTTCAGTGTTACTGGGGTGCGAGATCCTTTGACTCGTCTAAGAAAAAATAAATGCTCGGCTATTGTGTTCTGTTGTGAGTATTAGGGTAGGAGGCCAGGAAACCATAACCTGGTTTTTCAGTGCCAGGATTTAATGCCTTGAAGTAAAGCTGAAGAGCTGATCCTTAAAGGGTTGCCAAGAATTCTTACCCTCTCTGTTTGCTGAAGATGTTGTACTACTGGTGAGTGAAGACACACATGGTTAAAATTTCCAGTGCTGGCTGTTAGTGATGAATAACCAGAATTCTTCCCCACCCATACAAATGCTGCATGTCTGTTTTTTTGTGGAAATATGCCCTGAATGTGCAACTGTTTAGAGTATCCAGCTTGGATGCAGAAAGGTATTTTCAGTTTCCCCACAAGCAGTTTCTGTATTAAAGGTATATACATAAAACTCCAATATTTGAGAAAGAAATAAATTTAAATCTCAACATGATCACCTAAGGCATGCTAACCTGTTGTTCTTTTCTTTATTTTAATCCAAATTCAAAAGCAGAAGACTAAATACAGTTTTTTATATGATCTTTCTTCTTGGTCCAGATGTGTGTCATTGGTGTATTCAAAAAGTTTATCAGCATGAGCTGAAAAATACATATACTTCAAATTCTAGTCGCCTATGCACTCCTGGATGTTAGGCAGTGCAAATTCCTTATCTAATGTGTGGGATATGGCCATTTCTTCTGAAGTGGATTATCCAGATTTCTGTTACCTGGATAACATAATGTAAGGGAAGGGACAGCATTTGAAAAGCATTCAGTCTGCAGTAACTCAGATAGTAAGATTAACAATAAAGAGTGTTTAATACAACTACTGCACGTTGTCCATCAGGGGCCTTGATGACAAAAGTTTGCATCCATTTTTGAGATGAGCTGGGACTGCAGAGCCAACATGGGCTTTAGCCTCAGCAAGAGAAGGAATGGGAGTATAGAGGAGTGACACTGGTATCTCAGCTTGTGTCAGGTGCTCTCACTACCCTGCCTGACTTCCAGCTGCTGCTCCAGAAGAGGAGTGGTATCCCATAAATGCTGCATTGAACTTGCTGGCCCCATGCCATTGCCCCAGCCACCTTAAGGTGTCTGTAATAGCAAAAAATATTGGCATCACGCTTCACTTTTCCCTGCTCTTAGGCAATCTGGTGCTGGGCCTCTAAAATCTGCTGTCCCTTGGGACTGACTCCAAGGGCTGACCACTGGGACAAAGAGCAGAGGGTTTATCAGTGACTATGAAAAATGCTAGTACCTAACCACAGTTTGAATGCTGCCATGCTGAACATTTTTCAAGCAAAAGTCTGTAAAAAGTTGCCCGATGAGCAGCAAGAAAAATAAGAGGAAAAGGTGATTCAATTAATCATGAATGAAAGGATTCACCACAGCACTTGTTCTAATCTAATCAGGAACATAAATACGAATATTTACAGACCTGAATTCATTCTCACATGAGAATAAAAGATAACAAAGATTATTGCACAGTTGTAATCTGCTTATATTTTGGGAGATACTCTGCACTGCCTTCTCCTAATAGTCTCTCAGCACCAGTACTAGTTTAAAGCCAGGCTAACAGATCACAAAAAGTAGCTGCCTGTAAGGAATCATAACTGAATGCGGAATGTGGCCTCACAAGCAGTATCAGGATTCGTATCATCAAACACATGAATCAACACACTCTAAAAAAAAATAATTTGACAGCAAAATTTGCTGAGCACACTGATAAAGGAATGGCTGATACAGTTAATAAGCTGGATCTAATTCGAAAGAATTTGCCTTGTTAGAGCTAAATGCAAAGTTATACATGGGAACTAAGAATGCAGCTAAGTCTGGGGAACCATACCTTGAATTTAGAAATGTAGTGGTCAAAATCCCAGAACCATGCTGCAGCAAAAAAAGACTAATACAATCATTAAGTGAATAATCGGCAGATCAAGCTTAAGTAGGAAGAGGATTTTACTTCTGTGGGTGGCACCAACCACAATAAAGCTCTTAATGAAATATCATGTCTGTATTTGTAACTTTCTTTCAAATACCATCACACGACAATAAAACTGCATATTCAGTAATGCCCTTCAGTGAGACTCTAAGTGCACGTTCACTCAGTTTATCAAATAAATATATGGCTGTGCTGGTTTTGGCTGGGATAGAGTTAATTTGCTTCATAGTACCTAGTATGGGGCTATGTTTTGGATTTGTGCTGAAAACAGTTTTGGTAATATAGAAATGTTTCAGCTATTGCTCAGCAGTGTTTACACAGAGTCAAGGCCATTTCTGCTTCTCACCCCACCCCACCAGTGAGCAGGCTGGGGGGGGGCACAAGGAGTTTGGAGGGGACACGGCTGGGACAGCTGACCCCAACTGACCAAAGGGATATTCCATACCATATGATGTCATGCTCAGCATATAAAGCTGGGGGAAGAAGAAGGAAGTGGGGGACGTTGGGAGTGATGGCGTTCGTCTTCCCAAGTAACCGTTACGTGTGATGGAGCCCTGCTTTCCTGGACGTGGCTGAACACCTGCCTGCCGATAGGAAGTACTGAATGAATTCCATTTTGCTTATGTGTGTGGCTTTTGCTTTACTTATTAAACTGCCTTTATCTCAACCCATGGGTTTTCTCACTTTTACCCTTCCGATTCTCTCCCCCATCCCATTGAGGCGGGGGTGAGCAAGTGGCTGTGTGGTGTTTAGTTGCTGGCTGGGGCTAAACCACGACAGTCCTTTTTGGCACCCAACATGGGGCTTGAGGGGTTTGAGATAATGACTGATTTGACTGGAATGTGCTAGATCAAACTTATAGCTGTTATTGCCATTTAGCTATTAATCGGCTAGCTTCTGTGCTTGCCATGGGGCTGGCCTGCCTTACTGTATATTACAGCCTAGTGCTTGTTAGTGGCTGCTTTTTGCTGTCATTGCTTGCTGTACTGCTGTACTGCTGATCATCTAACTCTGCTGTGCCTGGGAACATTCTGATAACAGCAATGGCCAGGCGCCTGGGCTGGCAGAAGGCCAGGGCACCACTGGAGTTTCTGTGCTGCTGTACTGGACAGGCTGGAACTCCAGTGCGAACTCGAGTCAAAGGGACTGTGACCTGTGGATGAGTCCATGTGGGAGCAGGACACCCCGAAGCATCTGTGGCCGTGGATAAGTCCACCCCACAGCAGGTACATCTCAAAGTGTCTGTGGCTGCGGTTATCTCTGTGCCTCAGCAGGTATACCTCTGAAGGGATTGTGGCCCAAGGATAAGTCCATGCAGGAGAAGGTACACCTCAAAGCATCTGTGGCTGTGCATGAGGCCATGCTGGAGCACCTCAAAGCATGTGGCCATGGGTAAGCCCTCGACAGAGCAGGTACTCCCCTGGAGGGACTGCTGCCATGGGCAAGGCCATGTTGGAGCAGGTTCACTTCTGAAGGGACTGTGGCTGTGGGTAAGGCCACGCTGGAGCAGGTATATCTCTGAAGGCATTGTTGCCCATGGAGAAGACCATGCTGGAACAGGTGCAACTCAAAGTGACTGTGGCTGTGGGTAAGTCTATGCCGCAGCAGGTGTACCCCTGGAGAGACTGTGGCTCATAGATGAGGCTCCACTTGGAGCAGGTACATCCCTAAGGGACTGCAGTCTGTGGATCAGTCCAAGCCGGTGCAGGGGCAAGGGGAGGAGTTCACTGCAATGTTAAACCCTATGGTCTAGTCCAAATGGACCAGGGGTGGAGATTGTAGTGGAAATACCTATAAATTGTTTTAACACGTGATTTCAGTTGCATGTTATAGGAACTACTATAGCAGGAACCACTCAAACCAATGGAGGACAAGCTTTACAAGAAGCAGTCAAGTGCAGCAGTGACCTGAGCTGGCTTTGGTGCCCCATAACGCCATGTAGCACACCACCTCTCCTGTCCTGAGTGACCACCATAACAGATGGAGCCCAAAGTCATGGATTAAATGAACTCAGTGGACATTTTGTGGACAATTGTAGACATTCTACAGACATTTTATAGGGGTGGTCCATAGACTAAGGAAATTATATCTGTGTATTATATCAAAGGATGGGAAGGGTGATGGTGGGTAATGAGAATGTATTGGATAGTGTGGGACCTGAGCATGATGTGAATGGTATGGAATAAGGGGTGGAGAATGTGCTGGTTATGGCTGGGATAGAGTTAATTTGCTTCATAGTACCTAGTATGGGGCTATGTTTTGGATTTGTGCTGAAAACAGTTTTGGTAATATAGAAATGTTTCAGCTATTGCTCAGCAGTGTTTACACAGAGTCAAGGCCATTTCTGCTTCTCACCCCACCCCACCAGTGAGCAGGCTGGGGGGGGGCACAAGGAGTTCGGAGGGGACACGGCTGGGACAGCTGACCCCAACTGACCAAAGGGATATTCCATACCATATGACATCATGCTCAGCATATAAAGCTGGGGGAAGAAGAAGGAAGTGGGGGACGTTGGGAGTGATGGCGTTCATCTTCCCAAGTAACCGTTACGTGTGATGGAGCCCCGCTTTCCTGGAGATGGCTGAACACCTGCCTGCCCATGGGAAGTGGTGAATGAATTCCTTGTTTTGCTTTGCTTGTGCGCGCAGCTTTTGGTTTACCTATTAAACTGCCTTTGTTCAACCCATGAGTTTTCCCACTTTTCTGATTCTCTCTCCCATCCCACTGTGGGGGCAGGGTGGGGAGTAAGCAAGCTGCTGTGTGATGCTTAGCTGCCGGCTGGGCATAAACTGTGAAAATGGCTGAAGGGTAACTTCATTTTATTTTACAGGTAAGTTTAGGTAAAGAAGACACTCACTGCTCAAGGATTCTTCCATTTAGAAAGAACAGCACAAGTCCAATACATTCAAAGGAAGAGCTTAAAATTTCAAGTTGGAAAAGAGAACAGTGAAAAACTGGGAATGGAAAAAAGTGATAAACTAATGGAAAGATCAGGCTCCCAAGGTAAGTGATGGGTTTTCAGTTTCTTGACACCTTCAAGAATACTCTTCTAGGAGACTGCAGAGGAGCTGAATGAAATTATATTGTCTATTTTTCATAAGCCTGGTTAAGATCTTGAATTTACAACATACTTATGCACCTGCTGTGACAGGTGAGCAAAGACTATAAAAAGTTATTTCCAGAAAGAAGTTCTGCAAGACACTGCAGATGCGGCTTTGATATCTGAACAGATGCACTCTAGCTTTTTGGTCCACCAGCCCGACCTCTTGAAAGGGAAAACAAATGGAAAGAGAGAGAGTACACATTTTACAGTTATCTCGGAAAACCAGTTGTCTGTACTATGACTGATTTCCACATTTTATCTTCTCTGCCCATATCTCCAAACAGCAACTCCTTACAGATCTATGATGCAACTAACTAGCACGGGAGAGAGAATATACATTTCTGAAAGTAAAGGAGTATAAATGAAGTATTTGGAGAAAGACTACTTCTCAGCAGTAGTCAACAAATACCTATCACAGTACATTAATCAAACTTTTCTTTTTGTCTTCTGAGATTGCAATATTCCACTCTGTGTGTGTGAAACAGCACACTTACATGCTACTTGAATGGTTTTTTGGTGTATAAAAGCTAAAAATATTAAATCCAACATAATCATTAACACAAGATAGCTCCCTCCTGCCCTCTTTAAATGCTCCTATATAAGCAACTGCTGGAAAAAAGAGCTGATGAGTGGTTTCAAGTGATACCATTTACTCCTTAGTGTCACAGGCTGCTGCACTTCAGCGCACAACTTACCCCCTTGAAGGTCCCTCCTTCCTGGCAGTTTACCTTTCTGCTGGTGGGATGCATGTACCTGCCAGCCAGACCCTACCAAACCTACCAGCAAACTTCCCGTTTGCCGCTCACATGAATTTATTTTCTCTTACACAAAGACTCCCCCTGCCTTTTTACCTATGGTTAGCATGAGAGTTGCCAGTAAGGCTGGCGGGTACAAGGCTTCCACTGTTCCTCTCTTTGCAGGAGCACAATGGGTTTGCTTTAGATAAAAGCTGTGCCTTTCTCTTCAAAGCAAGATTTATCTCCCTTAACAGTCCTCTCCCCTCTTTACTTAGCAATCAGAACAGACATCAAATATGTTTTACAGAACATTCTTTTTTAATTCACTCCAATAATGTCTGATTTTACTGAGAACAATAATGACATATGAAGTGAATAAATTGGGAAAACTTAGTAAAAATATTTTCTGCAATTAGAGTATTTGAAAATAACTGTTTCCAGGCTTCAAAAGTTTTGTTTTAAACACAGCAGAATATAAAAAGATTAATTAAAGATATCTGTGCAGTTTTTCAGGCAGTTGTCAATTCTAAAATGAAAACAAGACATGAATAATGAAAACTGACAGAAGTGCAGGAAGCTGGAAGGTTGACAGCTGTTATTTGCACATTAAAATAAACTTTCAGGAATTAAAAAAAAAATGTACCTGTCTTCACCAACATTTCCATTTCTATAGTCACACCTCAAGAAGATAAAGCCATTCCAAAAATACAGAACATTTTTTCTTTGGAATAAGGTTATTCTTGTTTATTAACAGTACTTCCAAAGTGACTTAAAAAATGGGATTCCATCTTCCCAGAATATAAAGTTGCAATTTTATGCTTCTGTATAGATGGCATGAATTTTATGGCCCTAAATTAGGTAAAAAATATTTTTTTAAAAAAGCAAAAAGCCACAAGACAGAAATACTTCTGGGACTAGCTTAGTTGATGAAATCTCTCACATGTGGCTTCCCTTGTACCTTACTTACTTGTGTAAGTAAGGTACACTTGAGTTGCTAGCTGTCCTTCAGTTATGATACTTCTTAAATTGTACACCTGGCTACTTATTTTCACAGATACTGCGGAAAATTATTCTCTAAGATATTTACACATCCATCAGATTGTTGAGTTCCAACTCAGAGCCTGGAGAAACCTTGGTCTTTAGGAAGCCCAGCCAAAATGAGTGTTAGACTCCGTAGTCAGACTCCTCAACTCTGAATTTTGTAGCAAAACAGTCTGATTTAGAGATGTGATCAACATCAGCATAGTAAGTTGAACTTACTAATCCACAGTGTGGAGAAAGCTAACGTATGTGCAAGAGGAACTGCAGATATTACTTGCATTTAATATTTAACTCAAGGCAAAAAGCATGACATTTGTATTTTTACTTGAAGTCCCCCAGTGTCACCAAGGCATACTTTTTTTTGATTGGTTCTCTCTTGTTCATTTAAATCAGACACTACAGCCAGAGAGCTGCAATGTAAAATTTTCTAAGAAGTGTATAACTCATTGTCCTGTTAAAATAGACTCAAAATCACTTCCTCTTCACAAGACAAATTATTACTTTTTTAATGAAGTGGGAAAAAGCAGGAAATTTATTTTCTAATCTTTCTAACTTCCTTTTCGCAGTACAAGGATAGAAAGTAAAATTATTTTATCATTTGTAGACATTTGGTGATGTGTCTTAATGGGAAATAACGTTAGAAAAAGAAAGACAAATAAAAAGATCAACTTTATGAATTCTCTGCGTCTCCCTCTCTAGCCTCACTGCAGAAGCATTATTACATAACAAAGCCTCATCAAATATAAATATATGGGACAATAAATCTCTTTTTCTTTTTTCATCATGTTGTTTCATTCACTCTAAAGCTGGAAGGTCATTATTACACAGCTACGTATTTCTCCTCCAACTGTAAGGATACCACTGCAGACCCTAAAATTCTTTCGTATTTATCACAATACTGCAAACAATAGCAAGTATCAAGTTCGCAACCTTACACGACAAAGTAATCTTCAACACATGATTTTCAGCATCATTCAAAAAACTTCACATCTCACAGCACCAATCCTTTTATCACCTTTAACAATGTTTGCCTTAGCATAACTCTAAAGCAGAAAGCATCTGTAGTCCTCCTCTGCATCAGCCATAGAGGCAAAAAGAAATGGAGACTGGATGCAATAAAAACCTGCTACCTGGTCCCTAGAAAAGGATGTTACAGCAGTGAATACCAGAGTTTTGACCTCCAGCAAAGACATCATGGGAACTGGGACTTTGTGAACAGCAATCAAAAACACCTAAGATGTGCTGGAATTACTCAGAGCTGGCAGGAGCACCAAATACCCCAAGGAACTGCTCTAACTGCGATTCTCTGCTCAAAGATAGGCACAATCACTTGCTATAGCCATAATGTAGTGACGGCTGCTGCTGCAGTTGGCAAATCCTGCCCATGCACCCCACCTGTGCTTGGGCTGCATCTTTCAAAGGCTTCAGGCAAGGATCCCTGGTGTCCTGCAGGGGGAAAGCAAGCGTGCATCTCCTCAGGCAAAGGCAGCCTGGGGCAGTGGGGATGCATTGCTCTGGTCAACCTGGGAGCTCTGGAAATCCAATATGGCATTACGGCCTTGGCTTCTGTGTCACAGGATGCGGCAGCATGCATGGCAGCGCTAGAGCAGGGGATCGCAGTTTTCACCTTTGGCATTGCAGCTCCAGCCAAGAAAACCAGAGGTCACGCAGAGAACTGAAGGCAGATCCTCCGAGTCCCAGACTGTGGGTTACCATCCATTAGCTATCAAAACAAATTACCAAATTTCACCTTTGTAGGACTCAGATTTCTGCATTGTCTACACTTACACCACTTAGAAAAAAAGAGGAGCCTATCACCCAAATGGCAGCCAACAGACTGCGGAAGCAGGGATTTTGGCCACAGCTACAGGAAAGTCCTAGCTTCATGGAATAAAACAGTGAGGTTGTGAAGCATATCCTAAACATCAAGATCATGTTATACTTGAGGATAAATTATAACTTAGGCTTGAAAGAGTCGTTATTCCTCAGCAGCACCTGTCCAGTTCATTTTATGTTCAGTTCTGTGTGACTGAAATACAGCTTTTTGGCTTATTGCATGCAAAGACTACTGCTGCATGTGTCTGATCTTAAACTAATCCTTCAGCAAAAGGAATGTTTTTGAGAGGGGAAGTCTAATAAGGAAAATATTGTGAAACTAGAGGACATACAAAGAATGTGCTATGACGGATACAAATTCTGGCCTGTTTTGGTTTTTTTTTTTCAAATTAGCTTAGCTGTATTTTATTCCGACTAACACATCCTCCATCCTTCCTCAAGCCTGTTTACTCAGCTGGATGTCCACAGGGTCCAATTTTCCCTCCAATTGCCCTTGCACGCTAATATAATTGCGGCTCATACGGGTAATTGGTCAGCCTACAGCAGTGTTTGCATGCATTTGTTCATCTGCACTACCTGGCAGCCTCTTAAGATGAATTTATAGACTCAAAGTACTGCTGAATACTTTGTTTCATTCAGTTTATAAAAGGACAAAACACATCAAGAAATGCTTCCAGGAGCTTTAGGCATTAAAAATACTGCAGTGTACACATTAAAATTATTTTTATGGGCAAGTTGGAACAGATCTGTTTCCACACATCAAAAAGAAGGCACACACTCACACAAGTCAGTTGTATCTAATTTGTAAATACTAAACTAAATAAATTTCATAGCAGAGGTCAACCAGATTTGAAATTATTATGTGGGGAAAAGAGGCCCATTGAAATTTCAGACAAGAGAAACTGAAATTGTTGGCAGCAGGCAGGAACAGCTTTTTCTGGAATACATGCAGAACACAAAATTTTACAGGTCGGTTTTACGCTGTTGTGGAAGGATCGGTATGGAAGTGATTTTTATTACTGTTATTACCAGAATCTGATCCTTGGGTTGAAACAAAAGACGCAAGTCCTGTGCCACAAACTGTCATCATGTAGCTTGGGCTCCCTTATTCATGAAGTGCCACAATTCAGCTATTTTAATCATTTCCTTGCAAGCATAACCACTGGCTTTCTTCTTTGGCTCACTATTCTTGCAGTGGATCTTCCCAGATGTCTAAAATCCTCCCTTTGCTTGTTCTACAGCTGAGACTACTGCTCAGACCATACCCAGCGGCTTCTATTTTATTCCTCTCTGCTACATTTTTCTGTGGCCACTAATACTTCTGCACTTCTTTTTACATGTCTAAATCCAGTATATCATTTGAAAGAGACCAAAATGTGTGAAACCTCTCTGCATCGAAATCTGACACAAATTTACATGTACACAAAACAGAAGAGTTCCTGATTCAGATCCATTTAACTCTCAAGAAGCATTCAAAAAATGATTATGAATCATCTAATACCTTGTATAAAAACATACAAGCCAAAGATTAAAAAAAAAACCACCCTAACAACCCTACTTTTGCAATATGAAAAATGGCAATTTATATAACTTTGAGTTTACACCTACATCAGAGGCTCCTTCTCTGGTAGGGGTTACAGAGAACTGTGAACTCTGCTTTGGCATAAATATGCCAGAAGATGCCTGGGTCTCCTGTGCTTGTACCCCCTGATCAGCATGGTTTAGAGATTTGATTGGTTTTACCTTACATAACAAGAGCAGACAGAAAGAAAAAAGGCGGGGCGGGGAGGAAAGGAGGGTTAATGCATTAGTATAGCTGCATACACATAATTTCATTATTTAGGCAAGAAATTTAACCATTACTGTAACTACTGTTGTTATACCAATAGATACTCCTAAAAGAGAAAGTTTTCAATGCTTCCACCAACACACAGTTGTTCTCTTAAAAACAAACTACAAAGCTCAGATAACAAGTACCTTATGAACTGTTTGGTGATTTTTCACAGTTCAGTTTCCCAGAACTATCATTTGGGAGTGTAGCTGAATCTTGTCACAATAAAAAATATTAAGTAATGAGAGTAATTTATGAAAGAATTAGGAAAATCTAAAAACAGATTTGGAAAATATTAGCAAAGTATTTACACAACTTTAAACCAATGTAAATGAAATCCAGAGGAGAAAAAGAAACTTGGATTTTTTTATTTAAAAATAAAATTTGTAAAAAATACAGTACATAAGAAATCTCAATATGAATGAAAAAATAATCTATAACAAATCAATCAAAAAAGAAAAAAACAAATATTACATGAATAAAATAAAGAGAGAGAAATAAAAGACAATACCTTGTTTCTCAGCTGGACATACTCTTGCAGTTTTAGATTTGATTAAATGAATACCAGATTAATCTTCCCTGTTTTGGTATTATTCAGCCATTCACCTTATACATTACCCATTCAGCCATAACCAGTGTTAGACCTCATAATTTTCAACAAGTCCAGTATAAACATTATTCAGCATTGTTTGAAAACAGTCAAGATCAAACAAAGAACAAATTAGTAAAACTCAATCATATGTCCATGTGTGAACTACAAAATTCAGAATGCTAATTTACAAAAATCAGTATTATTTTGCTACCTTGCACCTAGATTGAACCTGTTAAGGAGACAGGGTGATAATTTTCTATCTATAAACTACACTGTGATCTACAGTATATCTGTCTTGGGAAGGTGCATAGAAATACGTACTAACCCAGAAACGCGCATAAATTACAATTTGTTTCATATCTTCTAACTCGAGAAGCACATGTTCTACTGTAAATCTGAATTATTCTTACAGTTATACAGGTGATACTTAGATGGCCCTTGTTGCAACAACTGACTTTAATCACTCTGCGTAGTTTGGCAAGACAGAAGATGCCATTGAGCAATTTCAACAGAACTGAAGTCCTAGGCCTAACACAGCTCACAGATACAAGTACTTCAATAAATCTTGAAGTTCAAATGCCCAGCCACTGAAAAAGCAGTATAAAAATCTTTTGAAGAACAATGCCTTCCGAAGTATTCAGTCATGCAGTATGTCACGCAAGTATGGACGCTGTATTTAGCAATACTGATTCTTCCCAAAAGCAATCTCTAATCATCACTTGCCATCATTCAGACAGTTTTGAAGTCCTGATACTTTGACTAATTTAGAATTAGATTCAACTTATTAGTGTAAGAGAAATAATTAAATTTATCTTTGCTAATGCAGGAGATAAGTCCCGGTATATTTCCTGCACTCAACTATTAAAACTGTTAACCTCAAAAACCACATATATAAAACAGTCAACATGAAAATGAGGTGCCTGACATACTGTGTAGTAGTTACAATGGTAATTATATTTTGATATAAGCAGCATACCGAGCAGGAATTTGTCACATTTCATCTGTGTTAAATAGCTTTAAACAACACTGAAACCATCCTTTATAATGCCCGTGTATTTTCAAATAAGTACATTCACTTAATTAAATATTTTTAATAATTTTTATAGACAAATATTTCTGGCTTCGTATTTTACATATATAATTTCCTAATGACTGTAAAGCAAAAGGTTGCATCTACCTCAATTGCCGTATCAATATCATTAGTTGTTTCATCCTGAACATGATAATGTGAATCCTGAATTATCCCAAATTATCCTGAATGTGAATAACAATGTGATTTGTCATGACATCCCACTTGCTGTCTTATCAACCATGTGTGTTTATGAAGTAATGAATAAAAATAATTTTTCAGGAATATCTGAAGAACAGCTCAGAACATACATTTTAAAACAGTTATGTCTATTAATAAAGACTGATCCATAGGAGATTAGATTTAGTCTTAAAATTTCAAGTATGTGAGAAATCAAGTCTCACAGTGGACCAATTTTAAAAAGTAGATTTTTGACACAAGAGCCATGGATCTCCAGCTGCTAAATGTACCTGAGTCAGAACACTGCATGTACTGGCTTAGGTCAGGAGATACGGACTCAGGGAACAACAAGGTAAAAACAACTTGAATTATACACAAAATAATGCTTAAGGTTAGAAAAAGCTCCAGCTGTACAGCAAAAAGAGGCAGCACTTGTTCAAAGCCCATAAATGGGTGACAACTTCTTTCTACATACTTCAGTGTACAGAATCCATAACAGATTTAAAATCTCTTAAGCAACTGGCTGCTTGTTCTCAACTCAAACCCAAATGGAACCAGAGAATTTGCATATCAGAAATTATAATTTTTTTTTTAAATCAAACCAATACTCCGTATCTCCACACCTTCCCAGGCTACTCTACCACAGTGTCTATTCTGGCCAAGATGATATGAATGTGATGGCAGGTAGGACTACTCTGTGCTGCTGCGTACTCAGTGAGAAGACAGGAAAAGAGTCGTCAAAGTTTAAAGTGAGCAGAGGAATGAACAGAACTCATTCAAGGCAGTAACTTGGCTATGGTAAGGAATTCATGAAAACAGAATAGATTTTGTCTGGGTAAATGAGACTCAAGTACAGCCAAGAAAGGTCTATCTCTTACATAAATCACAATTGTAATGGCTCACAAGCAGAATTTCTTCCTAGGCCAAAGAAATGCTTCTTGAAAACATTCTCATTTGCACTCTGTATTGACCCTTCCTACTATGTAGACATATCGCTGAAATACCGAGTGTCAAAGAGCAAATACTTTGGACAAATGATCCAGAGCTCAATAAGAAGTCATTATCATCCTGATTTTTTGGGAGATGCTACCTGCAGCTTCAACCTGTCACTGAATGAGGTTATTTTTAAATCTAACTCCCTCTTTTCCAAACACAAAAATTCATCATGTTATTAATGTCAAGAATCAACTACTCAGCAGAAAAACTAAGTTAGCCAAACTTAAGCAAGTCATATGCTTAAAACAAAGTGCAAAGTAATTTTCTAGAGATCTGGGACCTCTTGTTTCAAAGGTTCTTCAAGGATCTGCACTAGTTAGCACACTGCAAAATCTAAGGGCCGTCTCAAAGGGTGATAAAATGAGCCTCTGCCTCTTACCTGACCACTAACCTGATGCAGCTGGAAGATAGCAAGTTGAGGCCTACCAGGACCTGAAAAAGCACTCCATGTGCCCACTACTCATTCAACCTAGTTAAGAACTAACAGAGAGCTACAAAGTGGCTACCAGCTATGACTAACAGCAATTTATACTGAGGGCAGCAAAGAAAAATCCTTTTGGAGGGAAATGGTCTGACTGAGAAGGTACAGGCCCTGAGAAGTGTATATCTTGCGCTTGTGCTATGTATATACAAACCTGCCTAACATTATTTTTGTTGGTGCTGCTGGACAGCTACAATGCTCGGTTGCATCACTTAATTAAATTCAAACCTTTGTTCACAGACTTTAACATCAGATATGAGATTTTGTGGCTAAACAAAAGCTAATAATTTCTTGAAGTGCAAGACCCAGAACAGTACCTTTGTCTTCTGACAGTTAACTTTCAATCGGTTACAAGACTATGAATAAAAGTCTATTTCTTATATACAATGCTAAAAAAATCAATTTATTATGCTTGCACTCATAGTACAATGGTAGGAGTACAGGATTGAATGCAAAGTACTAGGTAGTACTCATTAAGATCCACATTGTTTTATGCAACTCTTATTCTTCAGAAAGTACACTTAGTCTTTATTTTACGGATAGTTTAGAAGTGCTAATAAAGTATTATTGTAGGAATATATGTAGAATAAGCAACAATTTTTGTCCAGAAAGATCAAGACTCCACCATACAAAGAAAACACTGTTAAAGAATGCAATGATATTTCCAGTTTGGATATGGAGAAGAGCCAGTCAGTAGTATTTGTCTTTGTGATGTGGTTGTTCCAACAAAGCTACATTGGCTTCTTCTTATTTGTGAGCTGCAGCAAAACTGAGTGCATGGTGAAGACAAAGGGTGGAGACAGCCAAGTTAAACAATACATCTAAGTGACAGCATCCTCAAATACGTTACAGAAACACTCTGCTGTAAGTGATGTACTGCTGGCAGGAAGGCTGGCCAAATACGGTAAATAACGCATTACAAAAGAAGTGTTTTATATTAACTTACAATTTCAGGTTACCAGAAAACTCATCTTATTATCCTATGTTTCATTTGAATGCAAACTTGACTGGAAGAAGATTCTCTTTCACAGTACTGCAGAAATCTTGTCCTTGCCACCTACATTCCTTACATTGGCATGCAATGGTCTGCCATAGCACAAAACAAAGCATGAATTCATGATTTCTGAAAAGCTTAATTTACTGAATAAAACTGGACAACTGTTAAGATGAACATTTTAAGACATCATGTAACAATGGCATGCGTATTCAACTGCGTAACTCCCACTCTTTGCAATCTCACTTTGTTTGGTAAACTTTGGTAATGAATCAAAACAATTCTTTTGGCCCCATCTCCATTTCCTCTGTGCTTTTATGAATCTTCCCTTCACATTAGCCCACTTCAGATTCAAAACAAGGAGGAAGCTGCCTAGTTCAAAATCTATCCTACCACTTGGTTCTTAGTTTCTTACTTGTGAATCCTCAAGACTGAAAATGGTTATGTATCTCAACTACTCTACCAGCTGTTTGTTGGAACCTGTCCTTCAAACCAACAGATCAGAGGACAGGTTGGTAAACATTATTTAGTGTAGAATCTTTTATTTTAGACATCAAGATTTTCCAAATGAAATCTCAAATCTCTGATATTATGAGAAGATTGCAAGGTAGCATCAGTCCTTCCACAAGCTATCCCATACTGCAAATAAACCAGTTATTTTCAAATGCTTTCAGGTTGCTTTTCATTAGTGCTTTGACTTCTCTTTGTACCCCTCAGGAAATCAAATATTGTTAAGTTCATAGTAATATCCACTGTGCTCAATAAAGCATGTGTAGTTCTGTTGTTGTGATGAAATTCATTAATACTGTCTATAAGATTTTTAAATGAATAACAATGACAGGCACTAATTACTCTTAAGAATGCAGTTCCTACTAAAATAAAAAAATCATGAAGGACAGCTGGAGAGAAAGAAGTGGAATTTCAAAGTAAAGGTTCAAAGCATTTCAAGGATTTCAAGGTTTAGAGGATTTCAGATTAGATCTTAAAAGTCTCCCTGACCTTTTCCTGCTGGAACAACTCTAGAGAATCAGTTTCAGAAACATTAATAAACCAGTAACATGATATGGTCATTGGCTAAAATAATAATTAAAAAAAATTGTATTACTTTCACCCTTCTAGAGGCCTCTCCTTGAAAGAATAAAGCTCAGTGCCTCCTAAAAATGAAGCCTCTCCCTTCTCTCCTCCACATACTCAGAAATAGGATAAAAAATAAAGTAGCTGCCTTAATCGTATTACATATTTATCCCTAATGTTAAGGATGAATGGGAGGCTGACAAAACAGTTTTACCAAAAAAATCCAACAGTACAAAAACACTTGAGAAATTGTGAATCTGTGAAATTACCGTTTTCATTTGAGAATCAGGCAAGATGTTCATGTACATTATTTACTTAAACGTACAGCTGATACTTGAGCCTCAATGTTCTTCTTTTGGTCATTTAAGTAAGCGCCTTAGGATTCACAGCTTTTTAAACGGCTGTCTGTTGGGACGGAAAGCGGAACGGCCCCGCGGCCTCCCCGCCCCAGCCCGCACCTCCACCCGCAGCAGGGATGCACTCCGTGCCCGAAGGGCAAGCCGCGCCCCTCGCCCGCCCCAACCACGCAATTCCCGCTCCCGGTACCCGCTGCGTCATAACGACGCGGGCAGCCGCGCCCCGCCCCGCCCCGCCCCGCCCCGCCGCGGGCGCGGCGCCCCCTGCCGTGGCGCCAGAGGGCCGACAGAGGGCGCGTGGGGAGCGGCGGGCCTCCCACCCGCGCTGGCGGCGGGGCGTGGGCGCCTCCGCCTGCGGTCTGCGGGGCGCTCGGGGCGGGTTTGGCGCCAGGCTGCGCCACCTCGGCATGGGCGTCCGGCCTTCGGTACCGTCTTTTGTTTGAGAATAGTGGGATACTGCACACACCGTGACGTTCGGGCAGCCTGTGGGCTTTCATCCCCGCGAAGCTGGCAAAATTTAACGGTCCCATTACCCCACGGTATATCGTGTACAACAATTAAATACGCTGCCTGTAACTAAGGTTCCTACCGTCGAGCAGATCCTGTATTACAGACTTGGTTCTCCATGCACGGTTAAATTAACTGAAACAATTATATTACGAAACAGAAAGAATAATAACATGCCCCCACAATGAACGTATCGAGAAGATTTAAATTATTGATCCTCTTTCTTAATAAGCTTCAGAACTGTATGATCTGCTAACTACGATAATTGATTAGCATGAAAAACTTCAAAAAAACTACTACGTTTTGCTTGTGAAGCTGATTTGAATATTGGCACATAAAACAAAACTGCTATTAATCCCCTATGTGTTTCACAGAGACTATAATAGTGGAATTCCTTAAAAAAAGAGAACACAGCCATTACTTCATAATGTATATGCACATTCTTTTTAATTTTAAGCACAGCTCCAGATGGAGGAAGATAGATCCTTTCCATCCACTTTCCTCAAGCTTTCTTTTGTTTAAATATTGCTGCCAATACCATCTTAACGAAAGCCTAAACTCACATCTAAAAATGTGAAAAAAATGGTTGAACATTACGCTTGAAATTTAAATGAAAATAATATTGTACCTATTTTTAAAAGGAGAGGGAAAGTAAAGTTGGTTCAAATGTTAGAAGTTCACAAAAGTGTAAAATTCAAGTAATTTTTAAGATGCGCCTTTTGGAACTTTCAATGGATCATCAAAATCTGTTAATTCAATAAAGGGACACCCAACATTGGCAGTGACTGCGTTAAGATTATAAAAGAGCTGATCTAAAAATTCATTATGAATACCACTCATGACAAATCTAGATCTTCTTTTTGAATGAACTGTTCACAAACAATCTATTACTCTCTCCAAACACAGCCTACGTATAGTAGTACATCCCGATTTTTCTGCCTTTTACTATCCTGTCACATGGCTGCCATTTAAGGTGGATCATAGTCCTTCCTGTCAGACTAGACAACAGAGTAAGCAGCATAACTGAAAACACTGAAGCTGTGAATTTCTCATAAAAATTCACAGAACTGTCAAAAATAACAAACATCTCATGCTGATATTTGTATAGATACAGAGGGCTATAATAAATTACATAATTTTTCCAGATACAGCAAAGCTGAGCCAGTACTTTGGGAATCGTTGCCATTTTACCAGATGTAATCTTAAGGATGCTTTCTTTGACTATTCCACACTTAAAGGGCCCACAACAAGCTATCGTACATCCATGTAGTACCCCATTAAATCAGTTAATATACTTTACTATACATGTTAGTAGCAAATATCTATATTTATGTATAAATATTTTAAAATATTTTCACATATATTTCCCATATACAAACACTTGGACCAATTCCAGCTAACCATGAATAAACAAAAGTAAATATAAAATTTATAACTTTATTGACAATATACTCTTCTTTAAGGTACATTATACTAACTAATTAAACCTGTATTTTTAAAAATTAATTATTTCAGTATTTGTACCACACAGCTTCTTTGTTTAATTATTGCAAGGAAATCCTTGTGATATAGGGAAAACATGCTTTCTATCTACATATTTTACCCTGGAACATTTTATCAATTTTGTTTCTATAAAGTCATGAGTATTTTTCACTAAGATCATATCTATGGAGAAAGATAACTGTAAGATGTAAGATCGCTCTACATAAACACATACATTAATGTGTATTTATAAAAACCTCTCTGAGAAAGGTTTAGGAAGAAGCCTGCCTCAGTTTTCAATGCTACCTTTTATAGTGCAGTGCTGCAGAATTACTTTTGTATATCATAAAGAAATGGCAGTGTCAGGGAATTTTAAACACATATAGCAGAAAAAAAGACATGAATATTATCTAGACAGACCTACTGATAAAAACACTAAAAAAATCAAGGCAGAATAAGACACTTAGTTGGAAAGTTAACAATCAATGTAAATTTCAGTGTTTCCTACCAAAAAAAAAGAAAGAAAAAAAACAACCCCAAACCAAAAGAGCTATTATAAAACAAATAGAGTTAGACTGCATTCCAGTCATTTGTGTTTGGTATTAACCTCAAAGACGAAAGAAATGCTTTTGGAAAGCTAATTTGAAAGTAAATATGCCCAAGTTAAACATACAACCTGTATTAACCTCAGAACAGAATCAAGACCACTATTAAAATAAAGCCTGGGGCACATTGTGATGCCTACAATTGGTGGGTGGATTTTAATTGACTTGAAGACTGTCATAGTCCTATTATCATAAAACCTGTAACGCACTTCCAGCATGGAGGACCCATCTGTGCCCACCATCCATCTGTTCAGACGTGATTGGCAAAGTGGCAGGGAACTCGCAGTGGTTGCCTCTGCCTGAAAGGAATAAACCACAGGATCTTCCAGTGAGTGCCAAAAACTTCTGAGAAGGTCTGCTGCCATGGCTTTCGGGGCCTCGATCTACAGAAGACAGCATTATTAGTGAAAGACAGCACGCCCATGGTGCACTTCAGTCAGCTAGAACAATGCAGGTTGGCTGGGGATCCATTACTGGACTCTGATGAATTGTGTCCCAGCATCACAAATACAGCTTTTCTTTCATTACGGCATGCAGCTGAGACTTAACTTTGGAGAACAGAAACTACCCGTGTCGTCAATGAACCGAAGGCAACTTCTGAAGCAGAGAAGAACCTCACATTCAATGAAATGTACGTCAAGACACAGCAGAAAGTGTCTTTTGATCTGTACTTTTGAAAGAAAATATAGTTCCACTAGCTTTGGAAGGAACAGGAATAATGTGAGGCTGCTTTGTGTACAACCAATATTAAAAGATTAGTGAGCTGCTGCAGGAGATAGGAAGTACAAGGCAAAATAATCTTGACAGTGCCTTCAGTTCCTTTTCTCTCACACACAGTTAAAAAAAGCAGCTACTCCTTTAGCTTTTCAGCAATTAAATGTAGAAATTTTACAGCACTTACATGTCTTCACAACAGGTTGACATTTTTTCTATACTTGTAGTGTCCTGTTGAAGAAAAGAAAACAAAATGAAAAAGTATTTATTTACATTCTTCACTGTTAAAATGTCATTATGAAAGCACCTAAATAAAGCAGGGAATCAATTCTTAGTATACACTGTTTTGGCATTGGTCCAGTAGGTTACATATTACTCATACGCCATATTAGTTTTAAACAGCTGTGATATGATATGTGCAAATTTACTCAGTCTGTTCAGTGATTTTTACAAACTTTATGTGAAACTATACTGTGTGGTTTTACTGCGATAGTACATACCACAGAATGTCAACAAAAACTTACAGCATTATTAGAGCTAAAATTAATTCAGATGTTAAAATTAATTCATGGGACTTTTAGAAGTAATGTCTGTAAGGTACACTCTTGCCATGCTTTTCACAAGCACCCATTCCAGACTCGGGGTAGTCCGCTGAGATAACCACAGGAAAATTTAGTAAAATAGAACCATTAACAGATGTAGTATTTTGAAAAGCAGAAGCTATTAAAAAGTTTTAAAATAGTTATCTTCATGAGTATTTTAATGCAAACAGCACCACTAGGAATATACCATCAGTTTCCATAGCCTTTACAGGTAAATAACATAAAGACTGTTCTCTGAAAATGTAAGAAAAACTAAATAATGTGCAGAGTGAAGGCACCCCTGCAGCTAACAGTAAATTCATACTTTACTTTTCTGAACATGATTAATTTAATGAGTCACAAAGTTTTATAATTAACAAACCAATTTAAGTTTAGATCATCCCCAAATAACGCTTTTAAAACTACCAACACTAGTGCTTTTTTCTTACTTTTGCACTATATATTTAACAAAAAAGCTTGCTTTGTAAGTGAGTATCGCTTCAGTTTTAACTCCAGCAGTATTAGTGTTTTCAAGGCACATTCATAGTTCATTATGTCCCAAAATCACTCATGAGGTCCAAAATACAATAATTGAAATATTTCTCATGGTTCCATCTCCTTTTCATGGCAGCTGGCTATTTCCCTTTACTGTTCATTGATTTAGGCATGCACATAATGCACGTGTCAGATTACACTAGCGTTTGAATGAAACCAAGAACTAGTCTCTATTGTCCCAGCCATACGGAGACACAAGGGCTGTGGTTTAATTAGGCTGCGACTTCATTGTCATCTGGAAACACTACCTAGCAATAAAACCATACTGTGTTCTTTGATTGTTGCTGCCATCAGTGCATCCAGTTCAGTAGAGGCGCTGCTGGGATTCTGCCACCATCTTTCATAAAGCTTTGAAGGGGAAGGGTGAAATGTGAGTGGGGAATAACACACAGGAAGCTGCTTCCCTGCTTCACCAGACACGGGTGGCCTCAACTGCCCTTGCCAAATTTTCTCCTTCTAAATCCGCTTCCCAGCTCTGATGAGTTTTGGAACAGGATCCCTTACCACATGCTAAATGGCAAAAATCTTAATTCTGCCCACGACCTACCCAGCTGAATTCCAGATGCACTATGGCAAAGGAGAGAAGCCCCCTCTTCTCACGCCAACACACCACGATGCACACGTTCTTCCCTGTTTGTGCAGAGAAGGCACGCCTGCTGCAGACTACATAAACCATTCTGGCCCCATTACTAGGTGGATTTGAACAACCACTCAATAGTGAGAGAGGACAGGACTGGAGGCACCAGACTGTAAGTACTTATTGTCTGTTGTTTTGATTCCCATAGGTAAACTGCTTCTCCTCTACGCATTACAGGCCTGTCTAGCGTATTCCCCCTCACCTGCCACAGGTGGCAGGAAAGCATTACAAGACACAGCCATTCTCCTTGTGAGGGCGGGACCTGACTGCACAGCCAAGGGATATTCTGCTTCCTTGGGCTGGATTTTTGTCCAACTCTTGTCAGAACTCCACCTTTTCTGAGCACAGAAGATCACACACAGCTTTCTGAATAAAAAGGACTAGATAAACACAGATATTACTTGCATGACATCTCAGTGAGGTTGTACCAGCGTATTCCTGAGATGCTATAGCTCCTTCCATAACTGCAAAAGTATCTCAGCTCTAGGAATTATCCTCTGCTCACATCAAAGCTGTCTACCTGATAGTAGAAAATAATATTGGTACATTTGAAAACAATGATTACAAATGATTTTTTCTACAACAGTAGCATGCTAGCTCAGACTATAATTGATTTCTAGCTATCAAAGATTTATGCTATCATTTCACAAAAGGAGCCCTAAAACAGCATTGGGTGCAGAAGAAACATAACAAAATAATACCTTAAATATGGCTTTTTGCTATGTCTCTTCACACTGTTTATTCATTAATACATTTGTACTGCTCCCTAAAATACTGTATTTCAGATTTTTGGAGGAATTCCGAGGTTGGGAATCGGTGGTTGTATTTCTTTTTTAATTGGTATCATGGCACATTATCAAGACCTGGAAGATGCTCATCAAGGTCTGCTTCTCTCAAAAATGTAACCCATTAAATTAATGAACTAAGTGAAAGCACCAAAACAGGAACTGCAGAAAATGACTGTAAAAAAGACTGTCAAGCTTTCACACCTTTAAAACATACTAAGGATTTTAGTTGGATAGGAGTCAAAGGAAATCCTCCCTTCCTTCCTTCCTTCTTCTTCCATTAAAATGCCAACATCTACTTTAGAATACTTTTACTTTACAGTAAAGGAATTGGGACTGAGCAGTGAATCCTTTGCTTCTGGGATACTTTTTCAGAATTAAAAAAACTTTACAGCCACATTTTAAAAGCCGTGAACTAGGGCTGGAGGGAATGGGAGGAATCATCTCTGAAGTTTAGCTGCCTTAACAAGTGCTGGTGACTGAACTTAAGAAACCAAATTCCCCTCACAGCTTCCCCCCCCCAACACTGCTTCCAAACAGCTGGGCTCATTTGAAATGTGCATTCATTTGAGAGTGAACCAATTTACCTTTTCACATGAAAGCAAAACTTCACAGCACCCCAGGAAACTCAGTAGCCCCTCTGGAGACAGGAGAGGAAGGAAAGGGAGAGAGCCACAGTTGAGTTTTGGCCTATTATGTAAGGCTTTCTTCTCAGACAGATGAATTTTTCTTCTTTTGGAGACTGGAGGACCAGAATAACCACTATTCTTTTGAATGACAAGGTGTTCTGTTTGTTAACACATCACACGAATGGCTTTCAACCAGAATATCATCTGTCTTAATTATGCATTTGATGTATACCAAGGTTTTGCTACAACATCAGTATTACTGTGTTCAGCCTAAGAGGCTTTGGCTGTCTGCATCTACTATCAGCTTGGATTACTATTAATACAAATAGAACTCTGCTAAGATTCCCCCCCCTCCCCGCCCCGACTCACAGCTAATGCTGATGTTAAAGTCTTTTGGAGAATTGGCACTTACCCAAAAGTTGAAAATAACCTGATATAAGCAAACATGGCATATCTATTGAGTCCTTGTAATCTCTATCTCCAAAAACCCCATAAATTTTACAACTGCATACAAGATGCAATTGACTAACCCACAACTGATTAATTTCACATGATGGGTCATCTGGACCCCCAAAGTCGTCATCCAGATTGGAAACAACTATTGTTCCTGCATGTGGTTATTCTGAGATACATACCCACTGATAAGCATCTTCAAGCAACTAGGAAAAAAATCATACCTCAGTGAGAAAATCAAAAGAAATTAGAGAAAATAAACACAGCAATCATTAACAACATACCACTTTAAACAAGAGGAAAAGGGCAAAGGGTTCAGATTCTGCTGAGGGGATGAGGAATGTTTTTTTGCTTTGAGGACTTATTACAAGTCTGCAAGAGCAGCTTGTTGACTCCAGGTGTAGTAAACTACTGCCACAGCTAAGACTGTTATGAGAGGAATGGAGAGACACATGTAAGAGCACCCACTGAATTCTGCAGACCAACTTAAGATTAATTTGCAAATGAATTCACCTGTGTTTGTTACTAAGAGGAATATATCTTTCACATCTATATTTTTAATTAGTATAGCCAACTGCCTGAAAAAAACAGGTTTTTTAAAAAGATCACATGCACTGTTTAACAAACTGTGCTACAGGATGGGATTCATCATGAACTAATTTATCATGCAAGAAGCACATGGAAAGCCTATTTTCCTGTTACTGATTCATGTTTTCCAAAGGAGAAGCTGTAATTTGTAACTCACAGGACTAACTCCAAAGCACACAGCCACAATCTCTGGTTCATTTTTCCTTCTGTGTTTGCTTAAAGTGACGTGTAATCAATACAGCTGTAATACTTGCAATAGAAGAATGTAAGCATTATGCCACACTTTCTTAATATAGTATTTTCAAGTACTCAGTATATAAGAATCATCAGGAAAGTATGATAAAGCAGAAAGAGAAAAAGCAAACAAAACCTGCAAACCTTCCTGGATTTGCAGCCATTGCTGTTATCCAAAAGTGCACAACAACACATTCTTGATCTTAACAATATATTTTTTCATTCTTTCTACCGAACATCCTTTCATTGTATGTAAACGACAGGTGAGCAACTGAAGAATTTATAAAATACTGAACATCTCATAGAAAGAATACTTCATATTTCAAAAATTTTCCTTTTTGCATTAATTACATTTTGAGTTTACACTTGGCCACTTTTTAGCATTGTTTTCTTAATCTAGACTTCTCACATAAGATAATATGATTCATTTTATCAACTACAGTTACTAGGTTCAGCCTGAAAATTACTAGTTCCGTTTTAGCTTTGAGTCTCTAAATCAGAGAATTGTGTGCAAAATGAAAGATGAAGCTACACTCTGTAATACCTAGGGAATACTCCTACACTCATCTATGGTCTGATGAATTTAGTTAAAAACATTTCCAATATATTTGTCAGGTATTAGAAAATGATTCAACAAAAACATGTGATAACAAATTAGGAACACATCTACAAAGAAGATGATACAAGTAAGATCTCTTTTCTTCAGTCAAAATCCACAGTGTGTTAGGTGCAGATAGCTGCATGACAGCAAGGCACATGACAAAAATGTATTATTTTTCTCGATACTTACCAATACCTTCTTCAGACAAAAATATTTAAAATAAATGCTCAGGAAGGCTAGTTGTTGACCTTCCTCACACAGAAGCCATCTTAATGGTCTGATGTCTAAACTTGACAAGCAACATTTAAACAAAATGTACTCAGCCCCCAGAACACTCAAACAACATTATTATAGTTACTTATTATCAGTTGGTTAAAGGTACTTCCTCTACTGTTCAGAAAAATAACTGAGTTGTAAAAAGGACTTCATCCTTGAGTCATGAACAGGGGATGGTTTTGGTATATTTTTGACTCTCTGGATAGTATAAAATCTCTTTGACTAAATTTTCTAACTTACACTTTTCCATAATAATATTGTAAATAATTAATTTCAATAAAAGTATTCCCACTTTACCTAAAACTATCTAGTGATCTAAATAAAACAGATAAGATCATTTGCCATTTAGTGTGTCTTACACTCGAATTTATTCTTATATTTTAAATAGCTCATGAAACAGAGTTTTTTAAATAAATGAAAATTTTATTTTGGTGGTAAATAGGTGTTTAAGACTGTCAGGATACATTCATTAAAAATGTTAAACCAATTGCTAGTCTATTTGAGAATAATAAGGTAAAGAAACAAAAGACTTTACACAGTTAACAAAATCCCATTCAAAGACCAGGACATCACTAATTCCTGACAATTTAATTTATAGGACTTTATGCAGTCTTCTAATAGGAGATTTACATATAGGTGGATTAAAGGTAGAGACAGGAAAAGGGGAAGGGATAAGAATAATGGGAAAGATACAGACAGACAATGCTAACATGAACTTTTTTTCCGCGTTACATCTCTAATTTCAAATAACTACTTGGGTTTATGCTTTATATACCTTTTGCTCTCCCTCTACAATTACTCTATATCTTACACTTTCTTATAGCCAGGTAAAGAATACATTTGCCTGGGAATCCTAATTTCCCCTTCCAATCCTAATTTCTTCTGTGCTAAACTTAATTATAAGGATTAATAGTTCCTTGATTACATTTCTGCCATGTTTGAAAAAATAGGAAAAGCTCTTAGTATTTCACTAATCAAAACAGTATTTAATAGATTATGTGATTAATGATTACAAATATTTTTAATTATAAGATGCTTATTTTTAAAGACAAAAAGCATCGTAGCACAACTAGATCACTTGTGCACTCTGTATATTAAAACACTACAAAGTATGCAAAGAATTAAAAAGCCTTTGGTTTTATTTACAGAATAACTGCAGTTATATTTTCATTATTTTGCATTTTGACCTTTGTAAATTTTTTTCTGAGCTACTGTTTACACAAAGAACTTTAAATTTTTCCCTGGCATTTTTATTGTTTGCATTTCATTTTTGAATTATACTCTTAAATGAAATTATATGCCTAAAGAAAATTAACCTCTTAAAAAGATGCCTTTGGGATAAGTATATCAGAAAATTAATTTGTACAACTTCCATCTTTTTCTGATTTCCTGAAAAGGAAGTTTTTGTCCTTTTGAGAAGAAAAGAAGCCCTGAGCAAAATGAATAATGTTCCTTACTATATGCTGACTGTAAATATCAGTCACACCAAGCAAAATAGTTAAAATATATGAATCAATAAGTTTGAGATATTCATGTGGATCTGTTTACAAGAACAACAAAAAACAGCTAGTGAAATACATTTGCTACTTGAAGGTGAAAAGGTTAAACACTGCAACAATAATAAAACATAGCACTTAACAAATATGAACATTTTTAAATGCTTCTAAGGGGAAAAATTTATGTGGTAGGCATCATATTGTGCACCAGACAGACTGCTGAACTGTTAAACTATTTTCCATTCCATCCTCCCCAAAGCAAATAAAGGGAAATTTCTTTCCACCACATCCACGCAGTACTGATGCACCAGGATATTGGCATATCACCATACACCGTTCAAACAGTTAATTAACAGGAAACCCTGGTAGCATTAATTAAATTAATAAAGTCACTGTCCACTTAGTTTATGATAATACATCCACTACCTTGCACAGAGACCACATGGCATCTATTAAATTTATAAAAGTCCATCCATTACATAGCTCTGCCCCAGAGAAACAAGTTAATTACTAAGTAATTTTAATGAAAAGTTTTTCTCTGCAGTACTAACACAGAAGAATCACATAAAATCATATTTGATGGCCTTAATGGAAAAATGAAGAAGATGTCTTTAATTCTATATAAATACTTTGAACATATGGAAAAATGACAACACAAACTGTTTAGTGTTTGAAATAAAAAACAATCAAATGTAATCCTTTAAAATTAGGGTTCAGATTAGTCTCTGCAAAGGATGCTGTTTAACTGAAACATCTGGTAGTGTTACGTTGAGAGACAGGCCTTTTTTAACTTTGGAAATGAGATTAGTAGATCAGTTATTTGTAAGTGTCCAAGTAATTTCTAATTATTTTATCCGAGTCACAGATAATCCGCTTTTACAGGGCTCCCACAATGACATCAGAGGATCACTGCTGAACTGATTATCCTGTTACCTTCCACCATCCATGGGAAGACAGGATTTTCCTTTTGTACAGAGGAAGAGAAAGAAGTGGTTGATTGCTTCAGACAGGTGGCAGCCAACAAAATAAAGAACACCACAGATCTTGAGAGGAAGAAAACCTCATAAATGCAAAAGGTACCAGCCTTAAAAATGGTCAGCAAATTGAATACTTCTTCGTCATGTCTGGTGCAATTTAAAACCTCACTAGACATGAACAAATACCAAAATTATCAGACAAGCCATTGTTTGAAAAAGCATGCCATATTATTTATTACTTGTTCAACAGTGATACCTTGTAGATCAAACATAACCGATGTCAGAATCTTACTGTATAAATAGAAAACCTGTTTTTTAACATCATTTAACTGTTGAAGTGACATGAAAGACATACAGAAGTACCTTTTTAAAGCAAAAATGGAACATGAGCAAGAGAAACGCTAATGCTAGGGCTAGTCTTGTACTAAGATACTCACAAGCATCCTGACAGTTCCACCTTTTTAAAAGAACCTGAACTGCAGCTCTCTACCTCCTACAATTCATAAATTAGAAGCAATCTGTAGTTGATAAAAGAGACTTTTTTCTCCCTAGGTGAAGTTTTGCCTTTTCCTATGAATAAATGAATAAATAGGCTATTTATGCCTTTTTTAGGAAAACAAGCATCTGTTACATATAAAAATATCAATTGAGAGAGGACTTCTTAAGAAACATGCCAGGAAAGTATGTCTTGAGAAAGCAAACAAGTTTCTGGATACCATCTGATTCAGCTTCCAATTAAATCTTATTATTTGATATAAGGATAACTACAGAAAATATGTAATTGGAAATAAAATTGAGTAACACACATATGTGCTCCTCGAGATTTTCTTATAGGTTAAGTGCAAAATATTCTTTTCTAGATAAACTTTACATTTGCTATTGCAATACAACGTCATTAATAGGTATAGGCAGTAGTTGCACAAGACAGTGTACGTTTTGGATGTTTTTTGTGGGAAATTTAAAAACCTTCTGAAATGGAACTATCTATCTCAAGCAAAATGATAATTTATCTATAAATAGTATTTTTACTATGTATGCAAACCACCAAATAAAAAAACACCTCTCTACCTTTCATGGAGTTCGAAAGCATCTATACTACTAGAGCTATCTTCTAATCCAGTAGTGGTTGAGGCAAAACAGAGATAATTGCTTGCAGAAGAAGAAGCAGCTAAAAGTAGTCTGAAGTAAGGGGTACCAATAATTTAAAAAAAAAAAAAAAAAAAAGTTAGTAGGAGAACATTTAGTTTTTCTAGGGTGCAACTGCAAAAAAATTTTTTTTTTTTTTAAACTTACTGTTTTATGCTAAGCTTGCTTCTACTCCTCAAGTAAAGTCATTAAAAAACATTATGCTGCCTGGGAATGTAAGAATACAGGCTCATTTCCAGTTAAGGATTATAAAATTCAAATTTGCACTCCAGGCAACAACAGGGAATAGAGGACTGGAAAAGCAAGCACCAAGCATGGAAGATAAGCAGGCCTTCAATATAACCGCATGATCATTTTGGAAATTACATCAGACAGTGCTTTCTTCATAGGTGAAACAGATTTCGTCCACCCAGTTCTATAGAAACATGAACATTTTAAGAAGACTAATTATTATGCTGAGATTTTAAGAAGAGTATCTTCTTAGGATCCTAGAGTTCCTAAATTAGGATCTTAAATTTCTCCCTATTTCAGAGACTTCTGAATTCGAGAAAACGTATTAGAGAGAACTTAGATACCTCTATTACCGAAGTATCCAAATAAAAGTTCCCCAAAAGCGATCTCAGGTACATACTGGAAGAAGTGTTAAAATTCAAGGTGCTGATGAAAGTAAAGGCAAACAGATCTTGGGGAAAGCCATTGGAGAAGGAGGATAAAAAGAGCCATGTGCCCCGTCAGCTAGAAGCGTGTTTCACATATGCTAGTTTCTAGGGAGAAAGCACTAATCCCTTATATAGAGGCCACCTCAGCTGTTCCCCTCTTCATCAGAACAATTCATGTCAAAAGTTCCTCTAAGGACAGTTTTTGCCAGCCAGCTGTTCTTGCATTGTAGGAAGCACCTCCCTTGCTCTTTGGCTTCCTGGACCTCCAGATGAGATATGAATAGCCTTGTGCTAATGATACCCTAACAGTGATACCACAATAAGAGACGTGCTAAACCTACTCAGAGAAAATACTGCATGTTAGGTAACTTGGTCTAGTAATCACCTTGTCAAGCAGTACAGCCTTAAGAACATACTCTGTGTAAGAGCCAAATTAGAGTACACAAATTACGAAGTTTTCAGTTTTACCAGAAAGCATACTTTTTTCAGGCATCTTAGTATTTGTTGAACACACATGAAACAGGGTAACAGCAGATTATGTGCATTTTTTTCTTAAAGAACTTCCACATAATGGATCTACTGTTACAACCAACGAGAGTTATGCAATGATAGGCACAGAAGATCAGTCAACTGCACAACATCACTGACTTTTGGGAAGTGCCAGCACACAGAGCAGAATATTTCACCAGCACTTCATAATGTGCTTCTTTGCTTTCCTGTTTTAGCTACTGCCCTGTTCCAGAAAAACATGCTGGAGTGTATCCATTTCCATTACCTGTTCAGTTTGACAACATTTTTTGACTTCTGAAAAAATTTATGAAAGAGGAGAAAATGCCAGCATTTCCCCTTAAAATCCTATGGAAAACCTCTGCTCGTTCTTATGGCTTGTCAAGCTATCACTTAGCTCAATTCTAGTAAAGAGCAACTCTGCTTATAAAAATGCTGTATACAAAGGTCACTTAATGCAAATTAATTCCATACATTCAACTTTATCTATCTTGCTGCAGTGGCAAAAGGATACACTTCTGTAAATATGAAGAACCAGCACGAGTGCTCTGACCTAGGGTACATATCACGCTTCATAATGCATGCTACATTCTAATCATTTACATTTGAGCAGAGCCATCAGACTCTGGAAATCAACCATAAACAATGAAGCACAAAGTTGCCATTTCAGGTCCTAGTTCCTTAGTACTGATGATACTAAAGGAGGACAAACTCTGCGGTTTCATTATCCCAAGTCACATCTGTGAGACTGACAGTAAGCAGAGCATATTCTGTGTATGTTGAAGATACTGAAAGACCGAGAACTGGGGCTTTTTTTTTTAATATGCTTGTCCAATATTCCTGGAAGAAGTTAGCCTTAGCTTTACATTACTTAGATGAAACTATTGGCTTGGTTTCTGAAAAACTATATGACTGACAGTCACACAAGTTTACCTTATGGTGAATCAGGAAGTTTTGTTCAAAAGGGTCAAAGTTTGATAAATCTTGAGCTTATTTTTCTTTCCAAAAATACAATTTTGGCAGCATTTAAAATATAGGTAAATAATGTTAAACCCCAACAAAGCTGAACTTGCTGGACTCATTTAGCAACAGTATGTATCAGTCAAAGTTTAGATCACAGAACTGCAATGCTGATTGTCTCTAAAAGTTAAAAATAACTTTTACCCAAGAGCTGTGGAACTAATATTGTCTTGATGTTAAACTGCAAACACAGGCATGGAGTGTGAACTAGGAAAATGTTTATTATCTGTTTTCCTGTACAAGTACAAGTAAGAGCTGCTCTGCTTCACCTTTTTCAAAAGGCCCATGCTTTTGTCCACCTCTCTTGCATACATCTCTGGGCAGCTTCAGCAATCATTGAAACTAATCCTCTCAAGAATAGCTATGGAGCAATTAATAGAACATGAATGCTTTAACTGTGCATATATATGCCTTCAAGTGTTTGAGTTTCTTTTAAATTAAGCTCAAATCTGCATTACTACACTTCAACGATTGTGTTCTGCTCTAAATTTTTGATCTGTACCTTATATTAAGTTAAGCTTAATTTCATCATTAATTCATTATGTTAAATAGAGCTCATTTCAGATCCAATTTGCTTAGTTTATACAGGAAGGTTAGATGCTGAACAGTAACTCCAGCACAGTAGGAACATTGCTGTCTCTTAGTGATCACGGTTCATTTCTTCTACTGGACTTGAATGTCTTCCACGCTGTGCGCTCAGCACTGTGAGTGGGTATACCCAGTTTCTTTGTTTCCCTATTCTGTGCATCATAGGCATGTCTTTGGGGATCCTGCTGAGAAACTATTCACTCACCTGCTGCCCTCTCCTCTGCCTTTTCCATTGGCTAGCCAAAGCTGTTGGTAAGTGCTTATGGAGGAAGTAAATCCCCACACTACAATGCTGACAATCAAAAACCATTTGTACAGAAAGTCTTTCTGACATAACTTGCAGACGAAGCACAACCTCACCAAACTGATTTGGCTTTGTTCGTTTGAAGTCTGACTAGTTGTTCCCAAGCAGATTTCCTCAGAATGACTGTATTGTTTATTCCTGCCAATTCTATACTCATGAAGAAAGGAATGAAAAGGAAGAAGACGATTGTGCTGCTGGTATGGAAATGCTTTGAGCTGGGGGTGGACTAGACAACCTGTGTTCTTCAATGAGTCAATACAACAGCATCCACATGGTATGAATGAATTGGAGTTTGGAGGTCCCGGTAATGGATTCCTACTTCCCCAGCAACCCCAACCCAATAATCCCAAACCTAAAAACTTGTCCATATGAGGCAAGCACAATAACCCCCCTGCTACAGGCAGGGTGCAGAGAGGCCCTAATGCAGAAGATCTGTACTTTCCAGCATCTGCCTCTCAGAGTCCATCCATATCCACAATTGCTGTGGTGTGTTTGTTTCACAAAGTTTGGCCAAGAGGACAAGAGAGAGTATCCAAGCATACTGCAGCTCAGCGATCCACAGAATTATGATTTGAGCACATAAAAGCAGGTTGGACTTGAATATGCCATTAGCCCACATCTGTTCCAGGGTAGTGGCCAGCTCAGTCAGCGCACTGGGATGTACTTCACAGTATATTATACAACTGACATAGAATAAAGGGGCTTTACAGCACTTTATAAGAGTTTGCAGTGGTGGCAGCAGCCTGACAGTGCTAAGGCTCAGAACAGTGAAAAAACATACTGGGAATTCATGCACATTGCAGAGGCAGCACAGTTGGTATCCTGTGTCAGAACAGAAATGTCCCAAGTTTCGGGTGTATCTGACAAAATCAGGTTTAGTTTGGGAGTTTTTATTTCATGTATACTAATAGTATCTGAATAGATGCTGATGGCCACTGCCAAAATTTAGTCCAGCTTCTGGCAGCACACAGAACAGAATGGTAGACTTCGGTTTTGTTCCTTGTTTTCTTCTGTATCATTTCTGTGTTTTAGTGTAGTACCAATCACATGGCTTTTTGTTTCTTCTCATGTATCCATTTAACAGAGACTAAAAAGACTTCCATATTTCAGCATCTCAATTCTAAAGCTCCCTGAGTTTCTCTTTCCCACTAGTGGGAGTGAGGGTGAGCAGAATACAGATGTCTGCACCACTTCAGCTGGATACCCAGCAAGGCACAGTATCAGATTAGAAAAAAATCCCAACTCTAGAGGATGCAGACACCAAGGCTGTGTGCCAGCATTTAAACAGGGAGGTGAGAACCTGTCAGCAAGACCCTGGAACAGAAATCAGGCACACAGTAAAGGGACACAAAGGTAAAGCTGTAGACCTAAGGGTTGACAGAAAATGCAGAAAGCATCTGGTAGAGCAGCTGGAGGATGGCAAAAATAATACACAGCATAGCTACAGTCACACAAAGAGCAGAAGGCAGTAAACTTATGTAAAGGTAATACAATAAAAACAATAAGCAATATTATTGTTTTCTCTAACAGACAGAAAAACTATACAGTAATTTTTGTCCTTTATTCCATACAAAGGAATTACATAATACAGTTAGGAGGTTTTCCATTATGCACCTACAAAGGTTTTAATACTGTGTAAACTCTCAAAATGCCAAAATGAAATCTCAGGCAGATCTCAATCAGTTGTAGTCACAAAATGCTGTCATCTTATATGTTACTGCCTTCAAACAAAAGTTTTGCAGGCCAGATCATACACCCTTTCAGACATGTACAGATACAATTAATGTACTCTCTCTGTTCAACACTGCAGTACTTCAAACACCTCCATGGATTCTCAAGATAACTTTAAAGAATTCACTGGCAGTGATTAACTTCTAATGTACAGAACAGGATGTAACAGCCACAAAAGCTTGTTTCTTGTAGATATTTATTACATTACCAAATTCATTTAACTGGAAAATTTCTCCATGCAGAGGATTCTTTTTCTGTACCTTTAAATAAAGAACATGCATTTGGACGGTAAATTCTACATTATTCCATTCCACAGTTTAGTAACTGAAGAAATATGAACGTAAGCATATTTATTAAAATACTTCACAAAAAGTCTGTGTTCTCGGAATGTATAATTTATCAGTGGGCCTCACTGTCACAAAGTATAATGAGACCAGGGCACACAAATATGTACCTTGTACACTGCAAAATTCCAGGACAATGTATGGTATTATTTTACTAATACAAATCAAGAAATTGCCTCGATAGGCAAATTATTAGACACTTGTTTGTCAGAAGGCTTCTTAAGACTTCCTTGGAGACAAAAGTCTTGACAGAGCACATACCAAATAGGTGCCTCATAGTGCAAGTGTTTCTGTATTCTTCCCTTAAACACAATCTGCTTTTCTGCTTTTATTAATTTTATTGAAAATAAAACTAATATATACTTCTAAAATTAGATACTTACAGTGAAAATACCCATTAGCTGAGTGTAAAAGAGTCCACTTATTCCACCTAATATTATTAGACCCATGAAGGCAGATATTCTTAGGAGAGCAAGTTCATGTCTAAATACAAAAACATCCTAGAACAAGACAGAAAGAAGAGAGAGGCTTTAGCACTTAGAAATTAAGTGTTTAAACTGAGTGGAAATACTGTCTAAGAGCTGTTCCCAAAGACTTACAGCTAAATGCAAATACTGGATTTCTGAACTACATTGCAAATCATTGATACATTTATGTGCTAAAATTATAAACCAATAATCTTTTATTTATACATGTAAACAGTTGGGGTTTTTTTTGCCAGACTGTTAAAATAACCTCATTAGGGTATCTAAGACTTGGGAATAGATCGAGCTCAAATGGGTTATTGCTGAATTGTCCATCTCAAACTGTGGCAGATTGCTACACACAAGCACCAAAACATAAGAAAACCATTCTGTTAAACAGTCTGATTTATAAGACTCCTGTATCTCGGCTCCCAGCCACAGCAAATTTCATTTTAACATCACCTCTTCTATAATAAAAACAACAACATTCTTAGCTTGACTCTTGAAGATGGTACCTACAAAATCTAAGTATCTGTATTGGATTGGTCTCACTGTAATGCTGTCAATTATTCAATATAAACTTATTTTCATCTTTTAAATTTTGGCCTTAAGTAGATTGTTATAACTTTGGATATGAGTACACAACCAAGTTGCCTCAGTGTACAGGAGAATATGAATTTACTGTATCAGCTGCTCTGGAAAGCCACCTCTCACCCAGCAGAAAATATGAAAAGTGTAAGACAGTTTTATAGATCTTTTTCAAAGGATAAAACACCTTATTTTTACCACAGGAAAACATTTGTACATGGCTGTTACTGTAGATGTACTGCAAGTTCACACCCCATCTTACCCTTGGATAATGAGTTAACACACCCATCCTCTTATTTATAAGTTACAATTATGTTCTCAAGGATGTCTTTTGAATGTACACATCTGGTTTTCCACTTAGAAAAGCTAGATCACAGCAGGAAACTATTAAAACCTTTCAAGTAAACTTTAAATTACAACCAGAACATAAAAGTGAACTGCATGAGAAAAAACAAAACAAAACAAAACCTGCTGCTTTTGAACTTTCCTTCTTTACATTCAACCAGTAGGACTTAAGGAATAGGAATTCTTAGATTCAGCAATACTGGGTTTTAATTCAACGGAGAATAGTTAAAGCAAATTATATTTAGTAAAAAAGTCTGATTTTAGTTTTAAATTATTTCCACAAAGGTTCAAAATATAAAGCCAGGAAAAAGGTTTATACTGGCTACTAAAGCTGTGAAGAAAGTCAATATTGACTGAACAAGGAGAAATCACTAGTTAACCAGCTAAAAGAAAAAGCAAACCCCACCAGACTTTTCTGAACTGGGAAGCCAGCTCTTGTTAGTATTGGCCTTTCTTGCTGCTGTAGAAAATACATTCTTAATTTCCTTTTTTTTTTTTAAACTCTTCTTACTCAGTTAATGAGTTAATTCAAAGTTAAATCAACTCAAAATAGAAGCATTCTTACTAATCTTTATTCCCCTTTCCAGCAGCCCATTAAAGCTTTGAAGAAAAGCAAGGTAATACACAAGTTCTACTAGCTGTAAAATACTTTCTTTTCATATCTTCATAGCTATGTTGTTTTATATATCAGAAATGTTTTAATGTATTCAGACTCGACTCAAAACAGTGAAACGTAAGAGTGCCAACAGTGAAGTCATGTTCTGGATCTAGCATCACACTCCCCCATTAGATAAAAGTTTATAACACAGCTGTTAGCATCCCCCAACACTCTAATTAAAGAGTTCCTTCTCTTGCGCATCATCTTCAGCAAGAAAAAAGAGACATCACCCAGCACATGACAACAGAAAATCCTAACGTAAAGAAGGCACATTGCATTTTGCATTTGGCTGTTCTAACCCATGTTAAAACTAGAAGTACAGAAAAGGAAAGACCTTTCATACTGAAGTGAAGGCCAAGGAATACTACTCTGTCTTTGCTTCTGTCCTCCCTAAAAGATGAAAGCATCTACTGCAAAATACTAGGGGTTGCTGAATTACTAGTGAGAAGAGGTGACATCACCAATGTTTTTTCCAGCCATTACACAACCCTAGGGGAACCAAAGTCTCTGAGGCAGTGATGACCGGGAAATTAATACTGAGCCCTCACCTAAAAATCTGTACAGACAGAACAGCATTTTTCTATAGAAAACCAAAGTATACACAGGAATAGAGTCTTTTGGTAATCAGACCTTAATAACAGAGCTACTTTCACAATTCTACATTGACTCATGAAAATAGAAAAAAAGACCATTTAAAAAATCCATTTAAATCACAGTAATAACAATAACAACAACAATAATAATAATAATAACAATAATAATACATTTAGGATGTTGCTGCTTTACATAAAAGCTCAACCCAATTTGTTTTTGTTATCCCTTTTGAGAATTGACAAAAATTTTTTCCAGCGAAGAAAACCAATCAAATCTGTAATAAATCAAACCCCCAAGACTAGTCAATAATTAATCAATCCCTCTTTCAATGTATTTTTAACCGATTCTCTTGTTCAAACACCATTTAGGACTCACCAATCTCAGTGCAGTGTGAGTACTGAGACAGCCTGCCCCCCCCCCCAAAATCACAGTCTGTGCTAAGAGAAAGAACCACACGCAGTGAGCCACAACGTATAAGCACATGTAAGCTAACATCACCAATGCATGAACTCTCTCACATGGCACAACAGGGTTTTGTCCCATAGCAGCTTTTCTCCACGTTGGGCCAGGCTGACATATGTGGCCTTGGCAGAGATGTTAAATGCACCGTTTTAACAGTGTGAGAGCTGCCCTTCAGGTAGTCGCTTTCTCCTCTCCTTTTTGTCAACATCACAGCCTAACTGCTCTGTCAAAACCTCAGTTCACATGCGTTGTTGCCCTTGTCTTTCTACTTAGCATTTCCTACACAGCTCAGATGTGCCCTCCCCCCAGGCTGTTGTCTGTTCTAAAGGTTTTTAAGTTCCCTTTAGCCAGTACTTCTGTCCATCCAGTTAAACTGCAAGGATTCTTGGCTACTTATAAAAATGGATAGAAATGTGTACAATAGAAACTGGTCACAAAATAAGAAACACAGTGTATGTCTGTAGGATTATGCTGAGGAATGGATTACAAACCATGAGATCTGGCATCTTTATCTTAACAGGCAGTACCAAAACACTCCACAGAAATCCAGTCTCTGTGACAGATTCACATGAGACTTCCTCAGCCCCATGGCAGAACACAAGCCATGTCTTCATTTGTAACCACGAACTGTTATGGATGAATGCTACCACTGACTAGGAAAACAGCTATTATAGCTTTATGCTATCATACAGGAGAGAGGTCAAAAACAATGATGGGTCCAGCTCAAGATCATAATCAATATGACCACTGCTTCCAAATTCAACTTTCTTTTTACCCTGCTAACAACAACAACAAAAAAAAGCATGAACACATTCAACAGGTCCCTGCTATTTGCAGTTTTGGGTTATTAATTTCAAGGGTTTACAGTGTTCCTTTGAAAACAGCACACACTGTACAGAGGACAAAGCTTTCAGCAGGACCAACACAGGACTATTTTATCTGTTCCAGAAGAGATGAAGTGAAAAACAACCTTCATAAAGATTCATTTATTCAATCTTGATCTTTATTGAAATATGATATACACAGAAATTAATATACTAACAAAATATATTAAGATACTTCATCTTTCTCTTGGGATACCCCATGTAACACATGCTAACCTGCTTGTCTATTCTCAGTTGCAAATGCCTGGGATGTCTGTCCCAGTCTGGTGATGAAGTCAGTCTATCAACTTGGCTATGATAAAAACAGTGTAGAATACAGAACAAAGCCAGGCTGTCAGATTGAAAAAAGCGAAACAAAAAATACGGACTGCAGGTTTTGCAGGAAGAAAGAGAAAGGAGAGATACAAGGGAGAAAATTCGCTCATGTTAAGGAAAAAAAAAAGAAAAATAATTCACAGAACACTAGGTGCATTCTAATAAGCCCTTTTATGGAGATATTTATTATTAATAATAACTGATGTTTATGTAAGGCACTTTTTGATTCAGGACTATTTCTCGTGTACTAAATGAGTAATTTTCTGATTCATGACTGATTTGGTTTAAAGTGAAAATGGGAATAGCATTCTGATTCCAAAAATGATTGCCTACACAGAGTTCAATCCAAAGTGATAATTCTGAAATAATTTCAGACTAGAACAGATTTTAAGAAAAGGCTAAACAATCTTTGCATAAAAATGACACTATGAAAATATTAAGTTTTAACAAAATGTTATCCTCTCAGTCATTCCTATCTTTTCTCTACAGACCATGTATTTACTTTCTAAACTTAATTAAAAATTCATATACTGTCCTTATAATTATACAGGAGGAGAGCAGGGTTAGGTTGGTTTTACAGAACACTGAGAAAGAAAATTTTGATGTATTTTCAGTTTTTTAAAAACTCTCATGACCCGTAGGTCATTTCATGACTGTAAGAGAAAAGGTTTCCCTTAGAGTCTTTTTACAACATAAAAGGACTTTGGATTATATACATTTCCAGATTTTAATTAATATTCATTAACACGTAACATTGAAATAAATATTACCGTAAATAATCTTCTCACAAAGACTAATTAATATTTCCCAACACCTTTTATTTGGAACTGGGAAAGCTGAGTCCCAGACAGAGCAGGCTGATACTGCCACAATGCTTCCTCCCGCCTCTACCAACAGAGTTCAGAACACTTTAAAAATTAGTTAAGTAACAATATTTTCATAATATACAATGGATAACTGCAGAACTGGGAACAAAATAAAACTAAATGAGAGCAAAGGAGTTCAGGTTTTTATATGTCAGTGTTTTTTTGCTATGACAATAATTCTAGCAAAATGTCTAGCAAACAAAATGCATCAGCAAAACTCCTTTTGCTGAAAAGATTAAAAGCCTTCTATGAATCAGGTAAAATATGCTGCCAAAGCATTTATTTTTGCTTCTACTTGACCAGCTGTGTCTAGAATCTGTGCCAGCACAGCCATGTAGAGAGCAACTATGTAGTCATGAGAATACTAGTATTTATTCTTCTCATCTCATATCCACAAGACTGAATACTTCCAAAAAGATACAGACTTCCTGACCTTGATGTTTTTTTAATGAAGATGCAAACTTAAGAACATTCCAGTCTTAGCCTCTGAAAATCACCAAAGCTAGCAGAGGAATTCATATGCTGGTCTATTCTAATTACATATTTTTGTTCTGCTAGGATCTCACATAGACAATTTAATTACTATTTCCTTCATTTCTAGCAGTAATTGTACTCCTCCTGCTGGACAAACAGAAGCAATAACCACAATCCATCTTTCTGACAGTGTATCAATTACAAGAGCCAAGAACACTAGAAAGCAATTTTCTGCCCTAAGAGCTGAAGCTGAAAGATGGTGTCTCTATTGAAATGGCTTCCTCCATTAGCTTTAAAGCTATCACCCTTACCTTAGTATACTTCATCAAAAATGTTTGGGTTTTTCTTACTTAACACTTTAAAAATAAAAACACAAGTTTTCATTCAGAAGGAAATACTAACATGCATACAGTGATCATATTTTCATAATGCATTAATCAGTACTGTGATAAAATGATTATTTCATAACAGCATTAAAAGCAATTTTAATTCTACAGCTTCTGTGTTATGTACTATTTTATATCCAAAGAATAAAAATTAAGATGAAGGCACACCGCCAAAAAATTCACAAGTATTTTTAATGAGCAGGAAGTAAGCTAATTCCAGATGGCTGTTGAGAAGAAATTACCCAGTTTTTTGAATCTGAGCTAAACACTAGCCCCTGTCAATTCAGAAAATGTAAGCTCTTGGTTACAGCCAAACTTTCGACACAGAATAGCGCTTCCATTAAAGGTAGAAGGCTGTGGAACTTCAGCTGTAATTGATACACAATGACTAAAAGAATCTTGCTGGATGTTTGCCGGAAAACCTAACTAATAGTAAGCAAACCTTCTCACTGGTCCTGTTCATTTGATGTTAAAATTACATAATTTGACAAATTATTCCGTGGCACAAAGTTATATGCCATCATGTCCTTAGCAACACTTTCAAAAATCAGCTTGATGGGGTTCTGATGACATCTTCCAGGCAGGTAGGACTAGACACCCATGCAAATTATTCTGAATTTTCTGTACTTCAGTGTGTGCCCCCCAATCCTGAAGCTGAAAAACTGAGACAGCTAAATACTATTCAGTGTAATACTAGACCTAAAAAAGGTCTGAACAGACCAGACCTGCTGTGTCTACTAAGTTTTTCTGTACGGTGTAAACTTATTTATCTCTCTAGGGCACAGAATGTTACATACTATAACACAGATCCAATTTTTCAAAAGGAAGAGTGTCATCTGAAGTGTCCACATATGCAAATTGATAAAGCCAAAAAAAACACTGCTAAAACAAAAAAAAAAAGAAACAGAACAAAAGTACTCCGTTTTTTCCATGACTGTGTCAATTCAGGTAGCCAAACATGGAAACCTGATTCATTCTTCAAGCAACTACATTAAACTGGGTTAAAATAATTATTGCATACGTATTCTGCCTCCTAACCTGTCACATCTTCTAAAGGGTAGATATTAAAAGTAGGCCTCTCTCCAAAAGACTTGAAATTAGCCCAGATAAACCATCAAGAACAAAGTTTTATACATATTCATTTTTTGAAGTGTTATTATTAATAACTATTATTACCTCTTTAGAGGTTGTAAACAGTCTGCAGTCAACATGATTTTCCTTTTCCTCTCTTGCACAGACCATCTCCAAGCAAATAATTTGGTTCCCTTTCATTCTGCTTTTAAAAAGCAAGGCTAACAAACAGAACTTGGGTTTGTTACCTGAACACAGTGTAATTACTTAAAGTTACAGCATTTCGGGGACTCTCACAATAAAAAGGAAATTTTCTACCAGTAAATTACACTATTAGAGAAGCACTGCCAATTTCATACAAAGATTTTATCTTTGGAGAATAACACTCCTCCTGGAAGCACTGCAATACCCAATCCAGTATCCAGATCAGTAGCATTGAGATGCCTTTGTGCTTGAAATCTGCAAACCCCGTGCACGGGAAGCCTTCAGAATACAGGAAGTGTAAGATTACTCTGTCCAGAAATGTACTAGGTTAACTTAGTTTATAAATTAAAAAGAAGTTTACAAAGCTACTGGAACTAGAAGCAAAGACATTTACATTTAGTTACCTTTCAAAAAAATTAACTTTCCAAACCCCAAAATGTAACATATCCGTAAGAAATTTTACTTAGATGACAGATTTCTTCACTAATACAGAAAGACAGCAATTTCATAGCGCTTTTTACTTGAATGGAGGTACAACAAATCAAAATAGCTCCCTCAATTCTCACAATGCCTGTAAAACAAGGTGAATACGAAGGATCCATCTGCAACAAACTGGAAACACAGTGAAAAATGTGAGTACTCCATTTTAAGAGACACATTTTACAGGGCTGTCTCAATTTACAGGGCAGTGTCTATGGAAAGATGCTTTCGGCAGACAGCAAATTCTTCTCTTTTTCATATTTTCTAGAGTCCCTTAAACCATTTAAATGGTAATATTCATACAGATGAAAAAAATTTAAAAAATGAAATTCATTTAGAATAGAAGTTATTTTAAGAGAGATTTGTAAAAATCCTCAACTTTGGTACATTCCCTATAATAACAAGTTGGTGTCTATCAACTTGAATATAACACTTTTATCAGTTCTGGGTGATGCAAAAAGTACAGTCCTCCTGCATTTTCAGCTCCCCTTTGACACATCATCTTCACATATGCTTTCCTGGGAACACCACTAGAAATAGGTGAATAATGCAAATCAACTCTTGGCTACGTGGCTGGTGCCCACGTGAGGGTTTTGGCTTTTATGACAATGGGACATTCCTCAGCAACCATAGCCTGCTAGGAAGGGATAGAATCCACCTGTCTGGAAGGGGCATGGGAATCTTTGGCAGCAAGATAGCCAACTTGGTGAGGTGGGCTTTAAACTGGGGGACTTGGGGGCTGGGGTCCAAAGTGGTAATGCTAATGCCATCATATCCAATGGGGGAATAACCTAGGCCAACCAGAGCAGTCACAAATGTGTCTTAGCTGCCTCACAAGGTGACAATCAGGAGATCAACCACCTAAAGGGTGTGCATGGCTATAGTGGGTCCTTGTGCACCCCTCCAGGAAGTACCTTTCTGAAATGCCTGTATACCAACGCACACAGCATGGCGAATAAACAGGAGGAACTAGAGGTCTGTGTGCAGTTGCAGGGCCACAATCTGACTGCAATTACAGAGACATGGTAGGATTGCTCACATGACTGGAATGCTGTCATGGATGGCAAGAGCCTTTTTAGGAAAGACGGGCCAGCAAGGTGAGGTGGGAGAGTTGCTCTTTATGTGAGGGAGCAACTGAAATGTATCGAGCTCTGCCTAGGGGTGAAGGAAGAACAAGTCAAGAGCTTGTGGGTAAAAATTGAGGGGCAGGCAAATATGGGTGACACTGTTGTAGGCGTTTGCTGCAGGCCACCTGATCAGGAAGAGGAAGTCGACAAGGCCTTCTACAGACAGCTGGAAGTAGCCTTACAATCACAGGCCCTGGTTCTCATGGGGGACTTCAACCACCCTGATATTTGCTGGAAAAGCAACACGGCAAGGCATGCACAGTCCAGGAAGTTACTGCAGAGCATTGAGGATAACTTTTTGATGCAGGTGGTGGAGGAGCCAATGAGGCAAGATGTGCTGCTCGACGTGATACTAATGGACAAGGAAGGGCTGGTTGAGGATGTGAGAGTTGAGGGTAGCCTTGGCTGTACTGACCACGAGATGGTGGAGTTCAGGATCCTGAGTGGCAGAAGCAGGGCGACAAGTAGGATTACAACCCTGGACTTCAAGAAAGCCAACTTTGGCCTCTTCAAAGACCTGCTTGGAGGAATCCCATGGGCTAGGGCTCTAGAAGGCAGGGGGGTCCAAGAGAGCTGGTCAGTGTTCAAGGACCACTTCCTCCAAGCTCAAGATTGGTGCATCCCTAGGAGGAAGAAGTCAAGCAAAGGAGCCAGGACACCCACATAGATGAGCAAAGAGCTTCCAGAGAAACTCAAATGGAAGAAGGAAGTTTACAGTATGAGGAAAAAGGGACTGGCCACTTGGGAGGAATATAGGAATGTTGTCAGGGTATGCAGAGATGCAGCAAGGAAGGCCAAGGCCCACTTGGAACTAAATCTGGCAAGTTTGTCAAGGATAACAAGAAGGGCTTCCTCAAAAACATCGGCAGTAAAAGGAAGACTGAGGAAACTGTGGGCCCACTGCTGCATGAGGCGGGTGCCCTAGTGACGCAGAATGCAGAGAAGGCAGAGTTACTGAATGGCTTCTTTGCTTCAGTCTTCACTGCTATGGCTGGCCCTCAGGCATCTCAGCCCCCAAAGGTGAGAGAGAAAATCTGGAGAAAGGAGAACTTCCCCTTGGTTGAGGAGGATTGGGTTAGAGATCATTTAGGCAAACTGGATCCTCGCAAATCCCTGGGTCCCAACGGGATGCACTCACGACTGCTGAGGGAGCTGATGGATGCTCTCACTAAGCCACTCTCCATCATCTTTGAAAGGTCATGGAGGACAGGAGAGGTGCCTGAGGACTGGAGGGTAGCCAGTGTCACTCCAGTCTTCACAGAGGGCAAGAAGGAGGACCCGGGAAACTGCAGGCCAGTCAGCCTCACCTCCATCCCCAGAAAGGTGATGGAACAGTTGATCCTGGAGGTCATCTCCAGGCATGTAGAGGAAAAGAAGGCTATCAGAAGTAGTCAACATGGATTCACCAAGGGGAGATCATGCTTGACCAACCTGACAGCCTTCTATGATGGTGTGACTGGCTGGGTAGGTGGACAGCAGTGGATGTTGTTTATCTTGACTTCAGTAAGGCATTCAACACTGTCTCCCAGAACATCCTCATGGACAAGCTAAAGAAGTGTGGGTTAGATGAAAGGACAGTGATGTGGATTGAGAACTGGCTGAACAACAGAGCTCAGAGGGTTGTGATCAACAGGGCAGAGTCTGGTTGGAGGCCCGTAACTAGCGGTGTTCCCCAGGGGTCTGTGCTGGGTCCAGTCCTGTTCAATATATTCACCAATGACCTGGGCAAAGGGATAGAGTGTACCCTCAGCAAGTTCGCTGATGATACAAAACTAGGAGGAGTGGCTGATACACCAGAAGGCTGTGCTGCCATTCAGCAAGACCTGGACAGGCTGGAGAGCGGGGCCGACGGGAACCTGATGAAATTCAGCAAAAGCAAGTGTAAGGTCCTGCACCTGGGGAGGAACAACCCCATGCACCAGTACAGGCTGGGGATTGACCTACTGGAAAGCGGCTCTGCTGAGAAGGACCTGGGAGTGCTGATGGACAGCAAGTTGATCATAAGCCAGCACTGTGCCCTTGTGGCCAAGAAGGCCAACGGTATCCTGGTGTGCATAAAAAGGAGCATGGCCAGCAGGTCGAGGGAGGTTATCCTCCCCTTCTACTCCGCCCTAGTATTGTGTCCAGTTCTGGGCCCCCCAGTTCAAGAAGGACAGGGAACTGCTCAAGCAAGTCCAGTGGAGAGCTACCAAGATGATAAGGGGACTGGAGCATCTCTCTTGTGAGGAAAGGCTGAGAGACCTGGGTTTGTTCAGCCTAGACAAGAGAAGACTGAGGGGGGATCTTATCAATACTTATAAATATCTGAAGGGCAGGTGTCAAGAGGATGAGGCCAGACTATTTTCGATGATGCTCAGTGACAGGACAAGGGGCAACGGGCACAAGTTGGAACACAGGAAGTTCCACCTAAACATGAGGAGAAACTTCTTTACTGTGAGGGTGACAGAGCACTGGAACAGGCTGCCCAGAGAGGTTGTGGAGTCTCCTTCTCTGGAGACATTCAAAACCCGCCTGGATGCAGTCCTGTGCACCCTGCTTGAGGTGTTCCAGGGGGGCTGGACAAGATGATCTCCAGAGGTTCCTTCCAACCCCTACCATTCTGTGATTCTGTGATCACATCCACTGCAGACTGATATGGGAGCAAATTGGAAGCTTGGAAGGCTATTCCCCATTCTTTTCCAGAAGTAGAATTTTACAGGAAGTTTAATATTCTTATTTTATACCATTTAGGATACAAAATAATATAACAAACTTAAGTTGTTCAACAAAATGGAGAATGGAACTTGCCCTACCCATAACCAAAGGCCAGCCTCCAGCAGCCTTGAAAGATGGGTGTGACATCACCAGCAGAGAGTAGGCTGGGGTGTCACATCAACATGGAATAAAAATCTGCAGCATTTCAGTACTTGGAAAAAATCTCAATAAAATTTAGAGTACACTACCAATTTCTGGAATGGTCTTAGTCTCTTCACTTAGGACATCTGGAATGTTATCTAATTCTGAATATGTTTCAAACTTGTTTTCTAATTTTTTTCTCTTTAGTGCACTTCTATTTGTTACAGTCCAGTACAAATACAAAGGCTATTTCCAATTTTGGTTAGACGTTTTTATGTTTCTTTATGAGCAAGATCTCATAACATTTTCTTCAAAAGAAAGAGTATCAGCTTTACTGTTCTAGCACTTTCAAGCATTCAGCAACTTTCAAGCAAACCTCTTGAATATTCTGAATATTACAGATAACAGACATAAATGAGCACCAGGCACAGAGACTTCACAACTTCAATTCAATAATGGAAGAAATTCCATGATTTTTTACTGTATTCCAATCCATAAGTCCATTCTCTCTGTTTGTTTGTTAACTGCATTTTGCTGATGACAAGATGCTGAACTACGATAACGGCATAGAGTCCAAGTAAAACAAACCGAACAATCCTCCCTTAATGCTCATGACCTTTTCAAAGCAACACAACATATGGCTTCAAAACCAATGTACATTTTTCTCCTTTCAGAATGATCATATGTTTTTTCTCTTTTTTCTGGCAATATCAGCATTTTTAAATAGGGAATCTGCATAAATTTACTTTGGAGAAAGTAAAAAGAAATTTGAATATACCTAAAGCAGTTATCTTGCTTCTTCCTGGTATTCACTAATCACTTCTAAAGGCACCTAACTGCTTCTGTCCTCCTGTCCCAGATTTCTAAGAAAACTAACGTTGTGTTTTTAACACATAGAAATCATATACCCTTTTAGAATATTTTGTTACTTACCATAAATCAGTTTGCTCACTTGATAACATACATCTAAATGAACTCTCTTCACTGGCAACAATTGAGCCAGCAGAAACGTGTAGTAACTAGATACCAAAATAAATTGCATTGCAGTACTAGCTATTTATTCACTTCGTAGAGAAAACAGATTCTTACCCAGTTTTCTTTTTTCAGAGGCAAAAAGTAGTAGTAATGGCAGAAATCAAGTATCAGCGTATAGGAACTAAGGATCTGTGTGTAGAAACACAGCTGTAAAAACAGCCAATGATTGTCTTCACCAACACAATTATTAATCCTGCAGAGAAGCAAAGTGTATATATAAAGACAGAAATATGAAGAATTTACACTGCAGTTATGACATTGTGCATAAGAGAAGTTATGATTATTTATAGAGCAAACATAAGCACTACTGACTAATCAGTCCATTCTTAATCAAAGTGATGCTTTGTATGTTAGCGATGGCAGTTACTGTAGAGAGTGGTTTCTTTACACTGCCACTTGAAGTGTAGGTTGCATTACTGAGATCACTCCTTAGAATAGGAGACATATTTATTTGTATCTCCATATATAGCAGAGATACTCCTACAACTTTAAGTAATCCTCAAGTAATGAAATTATTTTTTAAAAGTCTGCAAAGTCTCACAGTAGTATTATCTTCTGCTACTTAACACATTTCACTGGTTGTGAACCATGTAGAGTCCAAAAACTGGAAATGCAAATGAATGGTTTGAAATAAATGTGATCACAGGGTACCCCAGTGACAAATAAGCATGACTTAGGAAGGTGCCTAAGACACAGAAGACAGAACAGGCATCTCTGTTGAGAAACTCCTTCTGCATACTCCAACATAAAGGAATAAAGGAATCACAAGGATTCTAGAAGTCTTAAGATTCAAAACCTTTGAAATATAGGTCTAGGCTGCTTCACGGAAGTTACACTGATACAAAAAATGTGGTCGGGGTGCAATTTCATACGTGCATTGGCACAGACATCAGTACCAAGCTAAGCCATAATGACAAAAGCACTATACTGGCACTATTTTCTGAAGCAGTGATTGACAAAAAGGGTAGTTTGAAAAATGGCTAAATCAACATAGGAGGATCCTGATGTCAGTTCTGTCCTCTGCATTCCATTGTTGCTGTCTTGCTAGAAATGATAACTCAGAACTACTGACAGAAATGTTTATTTTTATTTTAAGCTGCAATCTGTGTAAATAGAGAATTTTAGCTATTTAGTTTATTTTGACTGAAATTAGTTAGAGAACACTAAAATAAGTAATTTCACTACAAAATCAGAGAGGTTATGACAAGTGGAGCATGGTATGAGTCAATAACATTTTCTACTCAGCACAGCCATTCAGTAAACTGAAAACCAAAAACTGTCTGAAACTATGATCTATTTTTATTATTATAAAGAGCATCCCCTCTTATGCTGAAATTATAATCTTTTATTTCAATCCAAGAAACATAAATATTGTTTAATTTCCTACAAAAAATATTTTTTCCAGCACCAGAAACTAAATTGCAACAAATGAACTAAATCTGCAAGGTTTCAACAAATTAATTATGTTGAAATCAGTTTTAGGAGTAAAAATTCTAATTCTTTAAACAAAATACGTGAATTTTCCAAAACTATGTGGCATATAACAATTTGACAATAATTAAATGTTACACTGCAACAGTTCTTACTGTCAGTTTTACTGGTAGATGTAAGAAAGTCTCAAAGCTGTTCTTTCGCTGCTCTAAATGCCTAAAAGATTAAACACTACTGGGAAAGAAGTATGACAAATAAGCAATAGTCAAGACCATGAACTTTGAAATGATTCACTAAGACAACAATAGATTGTTAGAACAAATGTCCTGGTCTTACCATGGACAGTGGTGATCCATCCTCCTCACGCAATGTCCACAACGACTGCAATGGTGTGAACGCTTTGGTCTCATCATATTGCATTTGTTACATAATTCCCAATATTCTCGCTCTAGGTGAAAATGTAAAGACACCTTAGACAGATTTAAACTCAGTACAGCACACTTATGGTAAATCTATATGCAAAGAGAAAAAAATTCTCACTACAATCTGAGAAGGGTAAGCACCACATACAAAACTTTTTTCCACTGTCACCTTAATTAAACTGGAAGGTATTACTGCCATGGTGCCAGTTTTCTTCTCCAAAATCCTCTCTCCTCCTATATATTTCTAGGGAGTAATTATTACAGCACAAAAGCTGTCACTTGAACTAGGAAGATCATCATCCACTGTGAAAAAACATATCTGCTAGACTGAACCATCATACAATCGCCCTGCCATTCCAAAACCTCCTGAGGAAATACTGCTACTCGAATTTGTCAAAGCTAGTTAACTAAAATAAAATATACAATTAACATTTCAGGAGCATCTTCCATGTCAAAGCATTTTAAGGTATGCATCTCACAACAAGCAATTTTACACAAGGCAATCAAAGAACAGACAGAGGATAGGCTTGTATTTAAAAACATACACTATTTTTGGATGCCCAATGAGAGACTCTTTAAGCTGATCTCCAGAGATACTGAGTAGCTGAAACTACCAGGAGCTACTATTGCTCAGCTTAGCTATTATTTATCTCAAATTGCACCACCCAAATTAGAGGAAGCCTTTGAAAATGAGAATTCAAATAATATATTCAGAAATTTCATCTTCACATGGGAAACAAATCACACCAACACTGTAATACTGCCACTCACAAAAGCATATATTTTCTGTCTTTAAGGAAAATAGATGCACGACTGGGAATATTAAATATTTTGACTGGTTGTTACTACCTAAATAGAACTTTTTTGATGGAGAGAAATTGCTTAAATCCCAGCTTAGTTTTTAGAGTAGGGCATTCTGAAAGCTTATACAGTAAAGCATTGTCCCTATGTAAACAAAATAAAGTTAAATTTAGCACTTCTGAGCCACCTGCAGGCAGCTCTAATCTTGTCTTTCTTGCTGCAAAATAACATTTGGACACTGGAAGTAAAGAAGCCCAATATCTGAGATCATTAAACTAGTAATAATGCCAGATGGATACTGATTTACAATCTGTTCCCATAAACTGAGTGTCACAAAGGTGTCACTCCCTAATAGGGAAGCTACCAGCAGAGTTCAGAAACACCCCTACCTCATTTTTGAATACAATTTATACCATGCAAAAATGTATCTTCCTGTCAACCTAGAGAATGCCAAAGAACTGAAGTGCTACTTTAGAAAGTAGAAAATGCCTGATAGAGCACACACACCAAATCATAATATCAATGTCACAGTCAAGCCTAAGTGTTTCATCTTCAGAAGTATCTATAAAGTATCACTGCCATATGAAATGAATGGAGCATAAAGAGGCTGGAGAGCTATTCAAAGGGATCCCTTAAAAAACAAAGAAACATTTGTGCACAAAGGGAACTTGTACTGATCCTGATGTTCTGCAGGTAAATGAACATTCAGTCATAAACTTCATTGTCTGTAACTGTACTGAGTGTCTCCATTCTTCAGCTCAGGTTGCAGAATCCATGTTGTTCTTCCTGCAGCAAGAACTCTTGACTGCAGAACCCAAGTCTGAGCCACCTTCGGTTTTACTGGATCAAAGGCTCAGTTACCAGGAGCAGAAAGAACACTGACATGAGATTTTCTGCAATCATTGTTTCACATCTGAATGCCAGGGTGATGCATCCCTTCCTACTATCTGCTGCCCACTTTGTGCACAGCATAACTTCAGTGCTGAGGCTAAACAGATCTTATTTCCAAACACATCATCCTAGATTCTCACTAACATCAGGAAGAGAGAACAACGTGTTACCCCTGGCATCCACCACGTTGCAAGACAAGACTGAAATATTCACCCCTCACCACATCTGATAAATTTTCTACATTCAAAAAGTATTTTCTGTTCATGTGACAAAGCTCATGCTGTTTAATAGCCCTACTCCATTCTAAACTGCTATGTAAAAGCTCTATGCATTAGACAAGCACCTTAACAGCATCAAACAGTTCATAAAAATATTGGCTTTCTCTGTGAAGAATTACTAAGGTTTCAGACTTCCTCCAATTTCTGGAGCATCAGATACCATCCAGGAATTGTGGGATAAATTCACAAAGACAAAAGGGAATTCTCACATGTTGAGTTGCTACTCTATAGCAATGCAACGTAATTAGCATCACATTTGTTTGGTTAACAGCCCATACGAACATAAGTCACTGAAAAAAAAAGTGCAAAAAATGCACAGGTAAAATCCGGCATAAGAGTACCTTCTACCACCACTTTCAACATCTAATAAATTTACTTAGAAAAAAGCTGTAGAATTATAATGACTAACCATCTCTAAACATTTTTATTAAGTATTATCAAGCTGGAAGTATATGCAATATGTTTGAAAGCCTAGAATGCAAAAAAAATTCTTCCCATGGGAAAATTTCCTAGCAGAAGTTCCTACGTAACTTCTGCTAAACTTCTGATGGTATACAAGTTTGGAAAGAGAAATTTTGAGTCTACCCAAGGGAAAGTGCTAGAAATTTACAAGTTAAAAACAGTGACATACCAATTTTAATTTTATGAACAATACAGGCTTCAGCAAAGACAGCTCATGGTTTCCATCAAATCTCTCAAAATCAAATTGATTCCTAATTATTTTGAGGACATTAAAATAACTTTTATTCAACTATATAGAAACAACTTAATGTACCTGTAATTGGTATCTTTGGGTTTTCAGGTAGCTTTCCTGGATCCGCTACTGAGGCTCTTAGTAATGAAACTATACAAAACAATGAGCAGAAGTAATAACCTGAAAAAATAAATAAGCATTTGTTAGTCTTTTTCAGGTGTACAAAATATACACTGCATCAAAAATATAGATGCTTCAGCACTGAGTTGGAAATTACTCAGCCTTCTCATTCAATTCCAGATATATTTTTGGTCCTAAACAGTCTACAATATTAAGTACTCCCCAGTCTTAAAAAGGAAGAGGAAAAGGTAGCTGTGAACACTGTTTTGATAGCACCAGCAGGATGCCACTATGACCTCACTACTGTATTTAAGAAGTTCCTCCACTGTCTTATCAAATAAGCACCAATCATTCTACACCTCAAAGTCTCTCTGGGAAAGGACATTCCCAATGGTCCATCTTCACTCTAAAGTTGCTTCCAGTTATAATTCAACGCTTTCCCCAGGAAAGCCTATTAACTTAACTCATATCAGCTGACCCATCCAGGGATGTATGACAAAACTGACAATACTCAGTCTGTCAACCATCAGTACTACCACCCATATTCTGACAAGCACTAAGAGTTATGGGCCTGAAATTCTGTCAACAAGTTCTAGCTACAGGATCTGAAAGCCATAGTAATGCTTTTCCCCAGCCCCCACACAAACAAGTTTTACCATAACACCTTTGAAATGAATGAAGTGTCTCAACTTCTCAGAACACAAAAATGTAGGATGCATCCCAGTATTCTTATTCTCTATCTTTATCCTTCACCTTATTCTTTATTTTCTGACCTTTCTCATGTATGTTAACTACTGCCCAAAGATACTATTTTTACTAGTAGAAAAAAGGGCCAAGTTAAATTGACTTACACAAAATTGCAACAAGTGAAATATGTCCCTCCTCATAGTGAGGAAAAAGGATGACTTTTGGAATGCAGATTGTATTGTACAGCCAGACAAAGATAATCAGGCCCATACAGCACCAACCCTGAGGGTCAAACACAAAGTGAATTCGTCGTCCCATTGAACACAAGCAGGTGATAATCTGTCACAATCCAGGAAAAAAAAATTATCCTAGAGAGATAAATAAAAAAAAAAAAGATTAAATTAACTAGTATCATGCAACCTACAGGGTTCCACACACATTCAAATAGGAACACCCCCGCCACCCTGTCACCTATTGATCTAAGGAATTAAATGAAAACTTACAGACATTTCACATACACTGTTCAAGTACCAGGAAGAGAAATATTTTATGATTCCATTTACTAGTTATATCTCACTAAAAAGTAATATTTATCATCAGGATGCAAGTAAAACAAGTACCTGGGGAAACTATTAAGAGGTAAAGTAAGCAACTGTCAGCCAGCTGGCAGCAGCAAAGGATATAAACATTAAAGAAAAGAAGTCTCCTATCAAAATAAAAAGGTTGCAAAGCAAATAAGAAATACAATGATTTGTACAATGATTTATGTTATACAAGGATTCATCCCACCTACCTATCATAGTCTCCCAACTGTATTTCAAGATTATTTTTTAAAAGCTTTTATGATAAAATAGTCACAAGCTTCCCTAGGAATTTGTCATTTTTCCCTGCTTAAAAAGCCTTCTTCATGGCATTTATAGCAAACCAACAGAGAAAGGAACCACATCACCCTAACATCTTTCATATGGATCATTAAGAGGTATCATACAACAGTAAGTTTTCTCACTATAAATCACACTTAAAACATCAAGGTTTCCATTCTGATAGTTTACTGTGCTGGGTTCTTTTTTGTTTTACACTGAAGAAACCCCATCAAGTCCTACAGTATGAACTTCAGAGCTTCATAAACTGATCTTCATGAAAACACAGCATTAAGTCGTAAGCACTATTCCGCAGAATCTTTCAAGGGAAGGATTACTACTGTTACTTTTTTTGTCAGGCTGCCTTCATATACATATCTTAATATTTCAACACACATAAACCCCAAGCTACTCTCCTACCCATTAGCTTCCCTGATTTCTGGGCTTCAGGGAGCTAATGTGCCCTTAAAACTTTTTACGGTCATGATAATCATAAAAACTATTTAGGCCTATATTTACTATTCTTTTTTAATTTTACTATACGTAGCATGCATGCAACATAGTCTGTGGTATACATGGTATTAATGTACTACACACATATGTACAGCCTCTAGACATATAAATGTAGTATTATACTCCTGAATCTGCCAGTTATCAATGTGCCTCTGTTGTAAGTTAGCTTTGGCGACCAGCAGGTTTGGAACTAAAAAACATTTTATATCCTTTTAAGCATGCACTGATGGATGATCTGCCTCATCAAGCAGAGAAGCTGTGGGAGGAGGTGAGCACACCGTACAACATCAGGGATGCTGAAAAGGAGATGGACCAGAACCCCTCCAAGACCCTGCAGCTACAGGAACTCCCACTGCACCAAGGAGAAGCAGGCAGAGCCTTAGCTTGTCAGGTTGGGCGTGGAGATGGCAAGTCTGGCAAAGCCTGGAAGCTTGCATGCTTCAGCACCAGGAGGATGATTCCTGCTCTGCTTACAGCTCTGATCTACAGAGCAGGTTCTGAGGCCTGGCAGCAGGCAAAGACAGGGAGCTCTGTCCAATGAAGCTTCCGAACTGGCTGTGCCCGAGTCCTGTGGCAAGGAACAGTGGTGGGAAACTGCCTGCTGCAGGGACAGAGGCACCTCTGCCAGCCCAACCTGTCACCTGGCAAGGTTTGCTGCTTGCCAGGGGCTTGGGTCCTGGATACCATGGATAGGCTGTTACTGAGGCAGGTAGTAGTCTGGCCCTTAGACTATTACCCCCAGCTGCTCTTACGTATGGGAACCACAGAAATGGCCAGGGGAGACTGGGAGCATATCAAGCATGACTACACGGCTTGGAGTATGAGGGCCAGGATCTGGGGACCAGGTGGTGTCTCCTTCATCCTGCTGGTGAAGGGGAAGGATTTGAAAAGGAGTAGACAGATCCCATGGACCAACAAGTGTTTGTGCAGCTTCTGTCAACAGCTGTGAGTCAGCTTTTACATCCATAGGACCTTCTATGAGGATCAAGAACTGTGGGGGATGAGGGGCAGCATCCACCTGACACTATGTGGGGTAAAAGCATCTTTGCCAACAGGCTGGTCAAGCTGCTAAGGGAAGGCTTAGACTAGGAAAGATGAAAGAGGAAGGTGGTGACCTATGATCGAGTGAGGAAGTGGTGGCCAGGGTTTGCAAGCAAAGGATGCCAGGTGATGTGGACAACAGAGATCTTATAATCAACAAAACAGAGGTGAAGTGGGACCACATTGAGTGTGTGCACACACTTGACACAGAAACACCTCTTGGGTGTACTGGGATGGGGTTAGGAAAAGTCCACCTGGAGTAGAGTCTGGTGAGGTATATGAAGGTCAAAAGGTAGTCTCGTACAGGTACACAAGCAGCATAAAGGAGGCTAAGGGAAGCGCGGGCCTGCTGCTGAATGGGGCAGGGTACCTGGTGAAAGCATACAAAAAGGTCAAACCACCTTCTTTACCTTGCTCTTTACGGGTAAGACCTGCTTTCTGGAATCCCAGGCCTCTGAGACCGGTGGGAAAGTCTGGAACAAGAAACACTTACTCTGAGTGAGGGAGGATTAGATTAAGAAACTTTTAAACAAACTGGACATAACATTTCCATGGGACCTGATAAGATGCCACTATGAGTGCTGAGAACTCGCCCTGTCATTGTGAGGCCACTCTCAACTATGTTTGAAAGTTTTAAGCTGATGGGTGAGGTTCCAGAGGACTCATGAAAGCAAGTGTCAACCCTGTTTTCAAGGGCAAGAAGGAGGATCGAAGCCTGTTAGCCTCACCCTGATCCCTGGGAAGGTGGAGCAAATAATCCTGGAAATGGCTTCCAAACACAGGAAGAACAAGAAGGTGACTGGGAGGAGTCAGCATGGATTTACAAAGGGGAAATCATGCAGACTGACAGAAACACAGAGGCCAAAAAAATCAGAGACAGCTAGAAACACTGCTGTCCGCTGAGTAATCCATCTGTTTTCCATCTTACCAGAGCAGCAGAGATTCCATCACTTCACAGCACTTCCTCAGAAGGGGAAATAACAGCTCAACAAACAAAACATAGAGATGTAAGTACTGAAACACTTGACCTACTGAGTGTAATGTGTGAGCAGTAAGCAGTGAGAGAAATCCTGAAGAAAACAATAAGAATGCCTATAATGAAAATATATCCCAAATTTTTATAACTCAATGACTAACTTCTGCCAGCATGACATTATTCACTTTTATAATCAAAAAAACAAACCAAAGCAAACCAAAACCAAACACAACAGCCCCCCGCCCAACAACCCCATACCTTTGATGGCAAGTTCCACAATTAAGTTGGAACTATGCAAAAAAAGACCCCATTCTCAAGAAAGGGAGATTTTTCATCATCATCTTCTGTATCTTTTCTAAAAAAGACAAAAAAGAGTGTGATACTCAAGCAATCATCATCACTGGTTTGAAAGGCAGCATATAATAGATTACTTTCTATTCTTCACACCTCATCTCACTGAGTAGAGCCTCCTCTCATTCTGCTCACAGAGATACCCAGATCCTTTGCCTCTCACGTCTGAACTGACATGCTGATTCTAACTAGCGTTCCTTGAGTTTCAGTTTTAGGCCATTTCACAATTTTCATATAGATTTTAAAGGATGGGAGTGTTCAGAGAACGATCTATATAAAAATGCACTACTGCCAGTGTATTTCAGTTACTTTAAATTATGACACACTTGCTTCCTGAATGCCTATTACAATGATAAATTAAGTTTTATATTTTTCATTATATATTTGTCAGCAATACTGCATAAGCAATGTTAATATATTGACTTCCTCCAGCCAAGTGAGCTTTTTCCCCTCTCCCTCTTGGTTTAGGTACCATATATAAATATGTAAGGGGGGTGAAAGGGAATAAAGAAAACCTAACACACGCACATTCTGATGATTAGGCAGAAAGTACAAGATTCCAATTTAACTCACAGACAAGGTGAATTTATAGTCTTCTCTTCTTACACATAGTTTAAAAAAAATTTGTATTTACTCTTTCAAATACAATGTCAAAGGAAAGGAGGACTGATCTCAAATGACTGTTCTTTAGGATGCATCATTTCTGACAAGAATAACTACAGTATGTAGGGGGAAAAAGTCTATGAGCAGGTTTACAACAAATCAGTTAAAAAGAAACAATTAAGTGATTTATATCCGTATACATTCAGTATTCATACATGCAATGCCTAAAAATTTTCCAGCTAAATAATTTAGGATTAAATACACAACACTAACGTTGGAGTTTTTATGGTTTTCTTCCCTCTTACCCTAATTTATAGCCATTTTTTCTAAACAAACATCTCAAACACAAAGCATTTGAAAGCAAAGAGTAGCTGTGGCTGTGAAAAGCTTCAGATTTACCAAAACATGACTAAGTCTTTCCTACATGATCAAGAACTGTTCTTGCCTTTCCAAAAAGTACTTTTACTATGGGATGCCTGGACAGCATTTTTTCCTAACCCTTTTCTTTCTGCCCAATTCAATTAATGGTATCATAAACTCAGTATTTGTTCACTACAGTCACCTCCAATATAACTTCTGACATGACATCCACTGAATAATGAGACCACAGAATGGGTCAGGCAGGCAGAAAGTCACTTCTGAGAAGGAAGAAAGCTTTGCATTAACCAGAAATGTTAATGTGAAATAAAGATTTTTTAACAGGCAAAGTTCAAAAAAAGTACACAATTTTGCATCAAGACTATCCCAAAACATACTTAGAAAACTCTGTTTCATAAATAAACCCAATACGAGCACTGCTCAATAGCGCATCCTAAGAAGTATGACAAGCAGCTCTGGTGACATCCTGCTCCATCTACGTTTATGGCTGTTGCATTGATACATAACTAGAAACCAGGATCCTATACATTCTGCCTCACTTTAGCCTTGGACTTCTACTTCAGTACGAAAAGTAAGACTCATGAAATCTGACTTCTAGAACTTTTTTCACAAATGCTTAAACAAGTCCAGAATGACACAGATCAATAATTTATCGTATTGTTCACTGTGAAAGACAATCTTAAGACCCCACGCAAACTGAACACTACTATGCTCTACAAAACACACTTCTAGAGTGAGAAAAACACCACTTTCTAAAAAGGCTGTATTCTAAGCAATCCAGACAGAAAAAGGAACAGAGAGTAGAAACACGAGAGATACACCTGCTACAGTATTTGTGATAGCCAAGGCAAGGCCATAACAATCAACAATTGTCAATTTGTGGATCAAGCTGTGGTTTTAGATCTGTGACCTTCCTGAAATCTCAAGAATTACTGCCAAAAATTACTGAAATAAAACTAAAAATAGACCTCATCGGGAAAAACAATAAGTGGATTTGAACAAAACAACTAAATTACTTCCAACTACTTTTGAAATAAGTTACTTAGGTGATGTTATCAAATGTCAGAATTACCATTATGCCTTCTACAGCTGTTCCATTTAACAAAACTGGTGAATATCCAGTTAACACAAGCACCAGCATATTTGTGCCGTGACAAAACCCCCACGTACCTATCATTGCATGTGTTTATACAATGGATGGTTGTCAGTAGAGACCTTGGCCCCACGCAGTTGCTAGGTGGCTGCTGACAGGCTGCTTAAGGTATGCAAGGTGTTCCCACCCAATTCTTTCTTACAGATGGGATCTTGCAAGGCGTACCTGTAAATATCTGCTGTATTCATGAAAGATGCCACATGGGCTTGGACTGGGATGTGGCTTAATTTAAAGTATACACACTATATCCTCACTGATCACACATCTCTGAAAACTATCTTCACCCGCTGCTGACCAAACAGCCACTTCTGGACAGATAATATATGTTATGGAAGCAGGTTTGGATCCTCAGCGTGAAGGCAATGAAGGCCTACATTTTCATTTTACTAAGTACTGGAGCTGGAAAATGAAAGTGTGAAACTAAGAAAGGTCAGAGGGCGTTCTATTTCCTTGTGCTGTGTTGCCGGAGCACGCAGCCACCAACAGCCATGCTCCTCTTCCATTGCCACCTCAAAAGCAGCAAATGCCCTCCTCATCATTTAGCAAAAAAAGCAGCACTGTGGAGCCTTGTGAAAATGACAACAGTATTTATTTCGTAGATAAGGAGATACTCCTGAGGACTTCCCTCCCCCAGCTCTCCATACAGAAAAGAGCATTCCTGAAGTTGAAGTTAAAAGAGGTGAAGCAGAGACCCCAGACTAGTAACGCAGATCTCACACAAGCAAAGCTGCCGCCCGAGCCTGGCGATGCGGAGCCCCCCCGGCACCCCGGGGAGAGCCGCTACCTGCCAGCCTCCCGGCAACGGGCCACAGGCGCCCCGAGGGGCGGCGGCGCCACCGCCGCCCTCCCTCCGTCCCTCCGTCTGTCCCTCCGTCCCGCCGGGACGCCCCTCACGGCCCCCTCCCCCCCGCCGCCGCCCCCCTCCCCGCGGCACGAGGCGGAACCAACCGTTGGGCGAGGCCCGGAGGAGAAGGGAGGGGCGGCAGTCACGCGCCCCCCTCTCCCCCGCTCTCCATAGCAACTGCGGGGCCTCCTCGGCCGCGCGCAGCACACCCACCCTCCCGCACGCGCCCCAGCCCCGCCGCCGCTGCACCTTCCGCTTCCGCCCTTGGAGCCGCGCATGCGCGCGGAGAGCGCGCCGGCGGCGGGGAGGGGCCGGAGCCTGGGAGGGAGGCGGGGGTCGGTCCGGCTGGGCTTCCCCTACCCTTCCCCCCTTCCCCCGCCTTCCCCTCCTTTCCCCTTTCCCCCCTCTCCTTCTTCCCCTTTCTTTCCCGTTCCCCTTTCTTTCCCTTTCCCTTTCCCCTTTCTTTCCCTTTTCCCTTTCCTCTTCCCCTTTCCCCTTTCCCCTTTTCCCTTCCCCTTTACCCCTTCCCCTTTACCCCTTCCCCTTTTCCCCCTTTCCCCCTTCCCCCTTTCTTTCCCTTTCCCCCTTTCCCCTCTTTCCCCCCTTTTCCCCATTCACCCTTTCCCCCTTTCTCCTTTCTTTCCCCTTCCCCTTTCTCCTTTCTTTCCCTTTCCCCCTTTCCCCTCTTTCCCCCCTTTTCCCCATTCACCTTTTCCCCCTTTCTCCTTTCTTTCCCCTTCCCCTTTCTCCTTTCTTTCCCCTTCCCCTTTCTTTCCTTTCCCCTTCCTCTTCTTTTCTTTCTTTTCCCCTTTCCGCTTCCCCTTCCCCTCCCTTTGTCATCCCCTGCACCATTACAGCCACCTGCACCACAGGGCTGTGGTTTTCACACCGCGGGGAGGAGCCGCCTTGGAGGGAAGGTCTCCCTGCCCGGCAGGAGCCTGTCGGAAACATCTGTGCCTGGTCCGCATTTGGGTGTGCGGCCGTTTTTCTCTGGTGCTGGAGCTTGCTGGCGCAGGCCCGCTGCCGAATGCAGACGTTAATCAGGATGAGTCCTTCTCTCTCCTTCGTGCCTGTAGTGTCCCTTTGCAATTCCTGATGGAATGTGAGCACTGGAGACACGGCCTCGGCCTCAGTCTCCAGGCTCCTGTTAGCATAATCTCATTCCCTAACTATTGTACCAGTTAGTCTTTATAGTATGAAATTGTATGAACTTTCTTAGTAGAATGAAATCATATTAGTTTTCTTGAGAGATTCATATTTTACCTTGTATACTGCATAATCATGGTCAAGTCAGTGTAACTTAAGGGCCCCAGCTCACTGCAAGGAGAAGGAGGACAGCCCCCACCTTGAAGATAAGGACTTGTTGTTTCCCGGAATCTGAAAGGCATCCACGAAGAAGAAAGGGTACCCCTGGACTACTAAGATGGTGCCTGCATCCCAGCCCCTCCAACACCTCTGTGAAACCCTCTCGTTATCTGGTGTCATAGATAAGTAACTGTAGCAAGACCAACTCCAGGGACTCCTAGATCAAGAAAGAAGCAGATGGATGATGGCACAATAGAATTACAGCTGATTTTCAAAATAGTACTCTGCGTCTGTTAAGCAGTGAGCGGCCAAATAATGTTCTGTCTGAACACTTGAAAGGTGTAAGAACCATGCGTAAAACAGCATTACCTGTGCCCCGATTTGAATAGGACACCTCATGCGCATGAATAAAGAATCACTCTTGTAATTCTCTACTTTGCGTCCTATTTTTCGACCTAGCCTCTCTCCTCTGGCAGTACAGGCCAATTGCGAAATTTCTGTGGCACTCGGGTCCCCTGCTGTGCTGTGCCCCTTGCTCACAGAGGGCCCGTGCACGGCCACAGAAGCCAATCTGTTTTTAAAAGATAATCCTGCCCCGTGAGGGATTAGCAGTGGCTAAAAGCCACAGACAGCTTGTAACAGACAGCATTTTCAGTGTTCCCAGCTGGGAATCATGCCTTGAGCACCCATTGCTGATGCACATACATGATCTTTTGGCTCCCTAAAGCTATCCCCATCTGTCTGAGTGGCATGGTTCCCACTGTAAATTGATGGGCTCTCGCCCTGGAGCATTTTTCCTACACAATGATGGATGAAATGGATGAAGAGTAGTATGTTGATCACCACCAATACAAAAAACTCTTCTTTATTATTGATGACATTCTTCTTAAAACTCAATCATAATATGATTATTCTGAAAAGAGAGTACCCAAAAAGTCAGTTTAGTGTTTAAGAGGATTTCAAGCTTTTGTTGAGACTTTTGGACCTTGTCCCAATTTATTTTTCAGTGTCTGCAGTCTTCTGTTTTATGGGGCAATTGTTAACATTACAAGCTAAAGTTGCTCTGACCTGAAAATATCTTAGCAGGAATTGGAGGTTGTCTGGAAAGAGAATTAAGTATGTTCCAAGTAAACTAGAAGGTAGCGCTTCCTCAAGAACAACCTACATATGTCCCTAGGAAGAGGTAACACTGAAAATAACAGACATATTAATCAGGTTATTAAAAAAAAGTGGGGAAAAGAATCACTGGAAAGGTTGTCATAATAAAAAACAGCCTCTGCCTCTATTCCGTGACAAATCTCACGTATCACAGGATCATAGCATGAATTTATGCCTACATGTAAAAGACATAATAAGCTGTGAAAACTTGCCACTGATTTGAAGAATAAATGTAGATGCAAAAAAACCCCAACAACCAGGGAGTGGAAAAGAAACCAAGGACTTGGGAAATAAAATGGAAACATAAACAAAGAGGGATAGCATGATCAATGAAGGTTTCTTGTAGAATGAAAAAGAATCAGTCAGTAATGTCATCTTCTAGCAAATACCAGGTACTTGTGTTTCTATAGTGGCACACCGATAATAGCCCATCATTAGGTCTGCAGTCTTGCAGATTGTATTTTACTCTTTTCTACTCGCTGATGTGCAGAGTAAACACAGCTTGTGGAACAAGGGCAGTAGTCTGTTCTGGCTCAGTCAGCAGCACAGCAGTTCCCATTTGTTACTATTTCTTTTGGGGAAGCACAGTGCAGGAAGAAAAGCAGGCAGTAATGTGCTGGACTTCCCAGATGAACTTGCAAAGGCTCAGACTATAGAAAGTACCTGACACTTTTGCCAGAGTATCAAATCCAGATAGATAGATAACGATTCTTTGTGGTGAACTCCATTCTGAAGGAAAAAGCGTGCCTAGGGGAAGTACTAACTTTGCATAATACAGGTTTTACATAAAGTCCAATATGGAATTATTACACAAAGATTATTAAAAGTCTGCAAGATCAGAAAAATACCCACATTTTTCAGTGCTGAATATTGCACAATAGCGTAGAATTCCTCTTGGAGTTTCTGATGTCTGTGTTGTGTTGTTGTTGCTGTTTATAAATTACCACAGGAGCCACCAGCTGTCATCAGATAAATTTTATTGGCACTCTGTAAATATTAAATCAGCATGCTAAAATCAAGCCATGTGCAGTAACAGCTGATGCTCTGTTATGGAGAGCACATGCAAGAGAGACGTATGCACTGTGGCTCCCGTGATTCTTGCTGCTTACAAGCCCCTTGCTTCATGAGACTGTTTTCCAGGGTTCGGTTTGAGCCCAATTGTGCCCCTTGATCAATGTGCAGAAGGGGCACTGCCTGTGCACAGATGTCTCCTGGGTTGAGAAATCAGCCTTCCCAAGAGTAGTCATCTTCCAGGGTCCTTCTAAATTGTGTGATTTGCTCCTTCCACTTCTCTGCAGCACCGTTGCACTACTTGCTTCCTTGTAAACCTTGCTGATGTACACAGGAGACACTTGTTAACTCTAGAATAGGAGCAAAATCCTTCATGTCATGAAGATCCATGTCATGAAGATGGAGGTCTGTGTTAATGACATGCTGTGCTGAAACAAAACCTGTCCTGGCCCAGAAGTTTTGTCAATCACAATGACAAATACTAAGGATGAGGCAATAGATGTTAAAGTAAAGAAAAATGTCTCTTGGGCTCCATTTTCTCTCTGACCTAATTGCCAGAAAAATCAAAGGCAAGATATGTTTTCCAATCTGTCTGCCTCAGTAGTAGGCATGGTGAAATCTACTGATCCCCCAGCCCAGATGGGTTACATGGGTGCTAAGCTAGACCAGGCAGTAGTCTATTTAGGGAGTTAATTTTCATCCAAGACATTTCAATGGTGCGAGGAACTCTGCCTAGATAACATCCAGCTGCAGGTGTCCTAGCATCAGCCTTTCTAGCGCCCCTCTCCCTCCAGGAGTTGCTGTCCGAATTCCAGGCAGGGCAGCAGACTGCTTGAGTGCTTCTGTATCCATTGCAGTGTGAGGTGAATTGGAACCAGCTTCAGCATGGGGTTAAGCTGAGATACTGCCTTGTTCAGAAAGGCAGCTTAGGCACATGCCTGCTCTGTTAGAACACCCCGACTGCAGGCTGCAGCCATCAGCAGAACGTCAGACTAAATGGCTGGTAATAGCAATACCCTAAACCAGCAAAACAAAAACACCTCAGAAAAGGCCGTAGAGAAACATAAGGCTGACTTTTCTTACCATTATTATTGTTATTCCTTTTAGCTTTTGGTCCATTTCTTCTTTGTCAAGTTCAAGTGCATTTTGCTGGTGCCATGGAGCATGAGGCACTGTAAACAAGATGATTTTGTTCTCAGTGTGGACAATTAACATTTTTATCAATATTTCAGTGGGCAAACTGCAAAGTCTTCTCATCCCTGTTCTTTCTCATCTGAGCAGAGGGAGTGTGTGCAGCTGTCAGGGAGAGATTTCAGGGGAGCTGAAGTTGATGGCTGCATACCAGATATTTAAGAAGTTAAGTTTAGCAAAACAGCAAATACAGAATATTTATAATTCACTAACAATGTTTCCTGTTTCCACTGGTAAGCTGCCTGATGGAGGACCTGAGGTATCCTCAACCCCACACCTCTTCACATGCACCGTGCTGCACAGTACACATTCCCGGACACATCCCAGACATGATGTGATTATGCAGCTGTACAGACTAGCAGGGAGCTTCTCTCTGAGTAGGGAATCTCATCACCTTGCTACTGCAGCAAGGAGCTAGTACATTTAGGAGAAAGTACTACAAGAGATTTTACCACCTGTCAGTACAACAGGCTAAAGCCTGTTAGCTGACAGCCATGAGTTTAGCTGTGAATATTTCATAAATGGTGAACAAAGTACCACGCACAGCATGAAGTACTGAGTGCAACTTTAGAGACTTTTCCCTGGAATATATGGTTGTGCAGAATTCCATAAAAGTTTGATGTAACTCTAGCATTTGATGTAATTAGAGGCATTAAAACCAGTTGCATAAAATCCTTATTTAAGAGAATAGACTGCACTGAAGATTTATTTTGCTTAAGGAACTAGAATAAACAGCACTTCTCTTCAATCATTTTCAAGGTAAAGCACACCCATTTGGAAAAGAGGCAGTAAGTCAGTATCAGGTCAAATAAAATGACAGAAGTATATAAATTCCACTTGGGATTGAGCTGAATTTTCAGAGGGCTCTGCAACTATGGCTTAGTCTTGTTCTGTAAGATAGGCTTGCAGGAGGAGCGCTCTGAAATAGAAGAGATCACATTAACAGCACTTCCATTGTAAGCATAGTTACACTGGAAAAGCTTTCATTATAAAAGACATGCAACCTCTGAATGGACACAACTGAATTAAAGTCATGCAGGTTTGCTGCTATAATAGCATTACTACTCGATAGCATCCATACAGTGATATGGATCACACCCCTCACCTTTCCGACCCACATCGTTATACTGGTAGAGGCCATCATAGTTGTGCTGAAAGAGCAAAATCCTGTTAGCCCCTGTGCACAACTTATCCCTAATACAGAATTTTTAAAGGCTGAGAAATCTGATCCAATTAACACATTCTTGATTTTGCAGAATACTGTGCTAATTACATGCAACCAGTCATTGCTGGGTTAATTAAACATTCATCCAAAAAAAACCTACAGCACTAATCTAATTAGCAATTACTACAGCTGTCATTACCTCTTTTCACCTACTTTTAAGCTGTGCAAATTCACACTAAGAGTCTGGTCCTGCAAACTCTTTACATGAGTAGCTTGCTTTGACTGTGATAATGCTTCAGCACACAGAAGGAGCTTTAAAAATTAGGCTGAATACTTTACGGTCCACAGTATAGCTTCAGTTCTGCCCTCCTTATGTGCAAAAGTCACAGTTTATCAGTCAGTCATATCAGAATTACAAAACTGGAAGATTTTTCTTTTTAATTGACTTGTGATCTTACTGGGAGTATGTGTAGGCCCTACCTTCAAGGGGTTCTCTGCAATTACCAAACCTAAAACGTACTTGCCTTTCAGGAAAAAAGAAAACGCAGACAAACAGTCTTATATATTCACACGGCTTGAAAACATCAGTGGTTAGAAGCTTCAGAAGATTTAGCTTTTTCAGATTAAAAAATGAAGTTGTAAATAAAGAGAAAAAGGTTGGGAACTTGGATGCTTTGTGTGCTTTTCTTCCTTAAGCTTGATTAAAAATGAACACTAATAATCACACACAGTAAGTCACAAAGGTTTGATAAGGTGCTGAGGTTTGAACCCAAGCAGGGAGTTCTTTCTTGGTTTTTCTACTTGCATACAGCATGCCTTAACCAAGCACCAGACGTTAGGGCTGACTGTGCAATTGGACACGCACAGTGAGGAGGAATCCTTACTGAAAAAAGCATGAGCCGTAAAGAATAACTTTGTTCTCTGAAACTATACAGTTGCTAGCTGGTGCTACTTTGCCTGTTAGAAAAGCTTTTCTTTCTTTGGTCGTAACTTGAGCCCATTCATGCGCAATGCAGCCTAGCACATGAGGGTAAATTTCTGAATGTGGGTGCTAGTTCATTGCACTAGCATCCTGCGGATATCAATCAGCATTATAAAGCTAGAATAAATGTTAAGTTAAAATAAGTATTTCCTTCACTGCATTCAGTACAGGCATGGTAAGACCTTGACAGCTTCTTACTTGACATCATATATCATGCCATAACATACAAACAGCCAGACACAGTTTGCACATCAGTCCTTAGTGTAAAAGGATAGAGAGAAGGCTTTGTTCACTTTTGGTATACAATTTTTATTATTTAAAAACAGTTTTATGTATAATGAAAGATAACTATATACTAATCTTAAGTTCCTTCACTGCAGGTGACCTGCAGAAGCAAACAGCTAATGCAGCAGTTTACATCCAGTATCAGAATATCATTCAGAGGCAATTTTCAGTAAATATTAAACATGGGCCTTGCACTCTAAAGCCATGCAGAACATATATTTTTGACAGGATATTAAGACGCTTCTGACCACAATGCAGTTCAAATACAAGGAATCATTTACCCAACCCTTGAATTGGTATATCAATACTGATTTCCAATACCCCAAAAAAAGAGTTGTGGATAGTTTAACAACAGGGGCCCAGGTCTGGGAGTTTGGCAATAGCAGTGGAGCAGATTCCCAGAGGACTGAAAAGAGCTGGGTTAGAAATAGGCTGGAGTCTAGTTGCTGGAAGCTGATCACTGTCTGGTGTGCCAGGTCTGCAAGACAAATCCAGAGAGAAGCAGCTGGAGAGAGCAGAGAAGCCAGCAGTTCAGCTAACAACCACTGGTGCTGTGTTGACTAGCACTAGACTCAGACCTTTCCTAACAGCAAGTTTTCCTGGCTGTTCCTATAAACCTATACAGGTATTGCCGTGCTGATAAAATCCTTCTGCAGATATTCTATCACACAAATCCCTTTTCTGCTTTAGTTTAGGTGTTGAGAACATTACTTAAACCTGGTGTCACTGACAATGTTAAAATTAATCAGACTGGAAAACATGCATTGTCTTTCCACAGTGCATTTACATAATAATAATTACAATCCATTAATTTATGATGTTTTCTGTGAAAGTATACCATTTTTATTTTTTTTTTCCTCCTTCTACTATGTAACATTTTCGATTAAAAAAAACCCATGCAGAGCAAGTGGAGGCACGTAGAAGGAGAGTAAGTGGTTTCTATGGCAAAATATCCTTTGCAACCACTATCTAAGTGTATAAATTGTGAGGTATATTAGTTTTCACAGGGAACTGAACTCCAGCTGGGAGCAATCAGAATGCCCTTAACTAGTCACAGCCCTCTAACTGCCTTATATCCGTTTGTATTTTACACTCTCCAGACACTATCTTGATGTAAAAGTAGACCTGTTTGCAAGGAAGAGACTAAAGCCTTACCCGTGTTGCCAATAGAGCCATATTGGCAGTCCCTGCAAGCAAAGGCAACGTAAACCAGCCAAGGCATTAGGGTTTTGCACAGATAAATCATGATAGTTCTTCAGCTGTTGTTTACTAGCATCCTATAAACAGTGATAGGGAGGGTGGGAAAATTTTTAAAAGTTGTCCTTGTTAAAGTAAGAACTCTACACATAAGCCCAGTAATCTCATCTCCATTTCTTTAACAGCTACAAGGAAACATCTGTTACATTTTAGGTAGCTATTGTTGAAGCACAGAAGCAGTTCAAGTAGAAAGTCTACATCTTTAATATTTTTGTGTACCAGTGTGATGAAAGCTTTAGTTCTGTGATGTTTCTCATTGGCAAATTCTTATGATCAAGGAGATAAGAAGTACTTTACACAGATTAATTGAGCTCATGTACATTTGCATGCAAGTCTGACCATAGAGATCCAATTGCAGGGTCTTTAATCTTCTGAGTCTCACATTTACAGTCTTCTACAATCATGACTTCTTTGACCACTGGGACAGAACTGGTGCAGTTGAGATCCAGGCGCTTCATCGAGAACTTGCTGGGCAAGCAATGAGAACAAAAGGTATAAAGACGATCTTCTGGACCAGAAACATGAAAGGAACTACATTTTCCAAAACACAGATTATTCTGTACCATCACCTTCTCACAGCTCTCATGAGTAACACCCTGAAACAAGAAAGCAGTTTGAAGTTCCTGGTACGTCAATGGCCCATGGACTTTGCTAGAAGGCATGAAGGCAAAAAAAAACCCCAAAATACTATGTTTTTTTTCTTTTCCAAACTTTTACTTTAAACATATTTATTTTTTGCTTGACATTCTTGCAGTTATTTTGCTGCATGTCAAGCAAGCAGTAAAACATAAAAGCTTTTAAAAGCAAACTTTAGCACTCCTGTGGTCAATTCTTAGACTGAATAACAAAGGCAAAATCTGCTTCAGTCAGAGCCTTTGTGAGCTGGTAAAGGAAAATCCAATAGGTGGGCTTGTCATATTTACCTTTTAATTGCTTTTTGAGTTCTACACTTCTGATATGGTTAAGCACTCTTACCCACTTAGGAGGACTTAAAACATTGTTTTGCCCCAAAGTTCTTATATATAAACCACAAGTTCAACTCAACTGTAATCTTGAAGATTTGTCTCCATGTGGAAAAGGCATAATGTTCTTCAGCATTTTTTTTTTTAATTAAAATTTTAAAAGTGCAATGGAAGTTCTGTAATCTTTCGGTTTGCAAGCATAACAATTCCTTCTATCAGGAGAGCCTATATCAACTCCCAAGCTGTAAAAAGCTAGACTGAAGTAAGCACTTTTATACTGGCATAACTGCAGCCATCCTGGAGAAAGCTTGCTATATTACATGGCACAAAAAGTAAAATGGTACAAGTTTCTAGGCCACATCTATACTTATATATGTCTGCCAGTGAAATAAATCTACTGAGGGATGTGAAAAAACATGGTCCTTGACGGACTGTAATTATAAAAACACTGAGAATAGATGTTGCCTTATGAGGAATAAAGCACTTTTTCCTATACTATTTGCTTGTCTTGAAGCCACAGAATGGCTTTGTCTGTGTATGGGACAATTTACCAGTTCTCCAGCATTCTTAGCACAGAAGTAGATGTATGCATCAGTCTTCCAATTAATACAGCAAAAAGGAATCCTTGGTTAGCTGTAAGAAAACAACCAGCTTCTCCAGTAAATACTTGCCCTAGGACTCCTTTTGTATACATGCATATGTGTATATGTATATACATATATATACATATAGTTAATTCATGTATACAAACTGTTTAGATATATATTCATTGAATAGATAATTACTCACCACTGCCCTGCTTGCTCAGGCTACGTCAGAACATCTTTGCATAAAAAGAATAAATAACTCTCTGCAAATTGAATGTGTAGCTTTCCAGTGCTGCAATTTAGCAGTTTACCTCATCAGACTAAAGATTTTTCAGCCTTTTTCAGCAGTGTTTTTCAGCCACTTACCATGTGTGAGCATTCTGAAGCGGCCCTGTGACTTAGCAAATGAACTAACCCATGTGTCTTTAAGTGCTGATTACAAGAGGCAGGGGAAAGAACACATTTGTTAATCTTGGACACCTGTTCTTACCTGGGAAAAAGGCAGGGTTCTGCAGTTTTCTTGGTGCATTTCATTGGTCTTAATTGGCAGGACAACCTCTTCAGATGCTGAATTTTTCTTTAACATGAAGTGGTCCCAAAATTTCTTGGCATCTTTTCTGTAGGGAATTTCAGCCTCCCTTTTGCTGGAATAGTGGGATGGAGAGAAGTTTTCCAGAGGAGAGATCTCTCTGGGTGCTGCCCAGGTTCTCAGGTCTTGGTCTGCATGGAGTTCCGCATTGGGAAGGATGAATCTGGACATTTTTTTCTCCTCTTGCTTCCCGCTTTCAAATGCAGTCTGTGGAATTGCTACAAAAAAGCTTGGTTCTCCCATGGTTTCCTCAACACCTACTGGGTTTTCCCCCACCAGCTCACGAAAACTCTTACTTTCAAGCAGATTTTTGTCCAGATAGAAAAGGTGCTGAAATGGTCTTCTGCTTTTCCTCTGCGGTGAATCTCCCTGTGGCTCTGTGGCTCCAAGACATGAGAGCACTAACAGCTGAAGGAGAAGCAGTGACATGATCCTTTAAAGTGCAACCCTGTAGACCTGCTGCTATTGCAGTGAACGCAGTGTCCTAGCTTTATACAGGAGCCTGGTGTCAGCTTATGGCTGCTGTCTGTGTGCTGAGGAGAGGATGGCTCAGGGGAGACCATGGTGTGTCTAATTGCATTCATTTACTGTAGATTACAATTATGATAGGGGAGTTTGTGCTAATGAAACTCTGCTTTCAATCTGGATTATGTGTATTAGAAGTTCCTATCTAAATTGTAGTAACCCAGGATGGCATGGGGGACAGAAGGAGTCAACAGGAGGACATGTTTGGATAAGCTGTCTAGCTTAGGCCTAGGCACTAAAATGTTTGAGGTTGTGTATTAGCATGTTCAATGTGGTCTTCATTGTTTATTTTGACTTTCCATTCCACAAAGCCAGAGACTGTCAAAACAGGGAGTGTTATTTCATCACCACAGGAAAAGGCAAGCTGATTAAAATTTGCTAAAACATGAAGCTGGATCTGTAGACATCAAATCAGCCCATGTTTTCAAAAGCTGAGTCTAATTTTGGTGTTTCAGGTTTGGGATATGACGTAAGGCTTGCAGCAGCACCACTGCAAACTGTCAGACTGGTGCTCACACACCCAGAGGAATCTGGCAGAGAGCACTAGCCCTTGCTTCACCTCCTTCACAGCAGGTTTTCAGCTGCTGGAGTGCAAACATATCACTAGCCCAGAATAAAAGGTCCCAGGGTGAAGAAACTCTGTGCCCGAGATTCTCGAATCTTAACTAACACTGCTACATCTTGTTCAGGCACCACAGCCACTATGACATCCTATAAATATATTTGGTAAACAAAATGAGGATTAAAGCAAAACATGTTAGAACTGACATATTTTATGATTCTAGACATCAATGTCCGAACAGAATTATCTAAAAACTACTAGACCCTAAGCTGGAGGTGTCTTTTGTAAAATTATCGTGCTGTGCAACATGTAAGAAAAAAAAGAATCTGATGAACGTCATACAGAAGAAAGTTTTGATAGAAGGAAAAGATACTTTCAATAAACATCACAAACATGGATCCTAATCTGAAAATACTAAAAGGAAATTCTGCTTCAGATAATTTGCCATTTAGGTACTCTAATCTCTAAACTCTCCTGTTTCTACAGGAAAACATTCTCTCAATAGACTCTTAACTTTGTAGCTAATCTGAGAGTCTTGAAAACTTAGGTGGTCTGTACTAGAGGTATGGAGTTACCTGACTTTCATTTCCAGGGAATTAGTTTATTGCCTGATAACTGAAGTAAACTAGTTGCCCAGCAACATCCTTGTGAGGCACTGACTTACAACTTTAGCACATTAGTGGAGGTCTAGGGCTTTTCCTTACCGCACAATTTACTTGAGTTAAAATTTGTTCTGATCTTGAGGACCATCCTGAGACAGATGTGCATGGAATTCCAGCAAGAATGGGGTTCACACACCAATATTAGAGTGTATTTGTGACTTGACCTCATTGGGATGATCTCTTTAAGAGAAGCACAGCTGTCAAGCACAAGCTTTATTGCTCTGTAATTTCAGCCAAGAACAATTTAATTCCGCCCCTGGTTTGGTGCCTTCCTGAAGTGTCAGGTGTGTCCTGGGAGGGCAGATTCTCCCACAGTTATCAGGAGTCAAATCATAGAAAATACTGGCATCTGCAACAAGATCAGCTCTGAGGTGTGCCTGGAAAAAGTCTTTGCATCATATTTACACAAGCATATGCAGCATTAGGGTGGAGCAATAATGAGTCAAGAGGATTAATCTGATGGTAGGTGGTTAATTAACTAGCCTAGAAGTGCAATTTGAATCCTTACATCCTGTCTTTATTGGCCAACAGGTTGAACTGAAACAGTTGACCTTTGGAAGTAAAATTCCTTGTACGAAGTGCATGTTGGTATTAGTCATTCAAAATTATTCAGCATAGGTAAGGACATTAGATTTTGAGCTTTGCTTCTTTTTTTCTTCTTTATTTTAATTGCTTAGAGAGCTACAAGACTGGGCTGATACTCAGACCTATGTATTAATATTGTATTATATCGACACAGAAGAATCTGACGCATTTGGCAATGTCTTTCAAACACGAGATCTGGCTGAATCAACATATATTTTTGCAGCTCTTTGCTTCAGAATTTAAAAATATAACAGTAACTTAAACAACTTAAGGATGATTCCTTCTGGATTATAGCAACGCAAAGTGTTCTTTCTGTTTGCTTTTATCTGTTTCAGCTATTTTTCACTTCCTTTGCCAGGAAGTACCTTTTCTCTAAGTCTAGACCAGTGGCATACCAGCTCTTCTTGTTTAAAAGTTCCAGCTGTAGTCTTGGTCCTATAATGTCTGTATTTAACTTCATCCATATAAGCAAAATTGCATTAAATTACTCACATGTATGTTTACAAAATTGAAAACCGTGTGCCTGAAATGCCCAATTCACCTCTCTTCAAAGCCTCCTTAAAAATGTCATCACTTTCAAAGAAAGAAAAAGGCTTTTAACTCTCAGTTAAATTTTACCCTGATCTGCCCTGAAAGAAAGAAACATATGTGTATGTGTGAAGCTGTATTCTGCCCTTCTTATCTGATGTGGCTGAAGCATATTTTCTTTTCTTTGGTGCCCAGACAGCATCTTAGTTTCTGCCAGAGGGTTTTCTTCTTTGTAGCAAGAATATGAGCAAAATCATTTTATTACTGCTGTTTACAGAGAGTTCTTTCTGCAGCTCTTCACAAAGAATAAATCATATTGCAAGCAACAAATATGGTGCAAGTGATTTAAGGATGTCTCTGTCAATGCAGAAATAAAAATCAAGTAAATGGTAGTCCTGGAATGATTGGGCTGCACAGACACTTCTATATCAACTAAACTGGTCCAGGTTACTGCTGCAGTGCAAATATTAACATGGAATGTATAAAAACCTTAGTATTGACATATATGTAGAGATGTTAAGCTGCTAGTGTTATATTTCCAGTGTAATGGCACTGAAAAAAAACTCCGTTGAATCCATTCTGTCCTGTAACATACAGCAAGAAAGAAGGCCTGCCTCAAAGGACTTCAGATATAAAAGCACAAAATATTGTTTACAGAAGGGTAGGAAAGAATGCTGAAGCAAAGCAGTGACAGCAAGTCACTCCGCAGCCCAAAGGCAGAAAACAGAGCTCTCCTCTCCTCTAGGTCAAGCCAGTTCTAGTTCCTGGGTTTTCTTGCGTGGTTTTACATAAGATCTGCTGACAGCCAAAAGCAGCATGCTAGCTCTGGTTCTCCATGCTTACAATAGTAAGATGTGGCTGCTTTCCAAGAGACAAAGTTGGTTAGAAATGGGACCTACTACATCTGGGCAGTTTGTTCTGTATTTACACACAGTCTAAATCTGTGTTGGAGTCAGCTGCCTGTATAACCGTGCACAGGTAGCAGATCTATCCTCAGCCTCTCAGCTCAGCCAGGAGCCTGCCTGCATTCTGGGAAGGCATCCCAGCTCAGACAGCGGGTTTGGAGAATCATTCTGAAGTTAAAAATAGTAAGTATTTGTAAGTCTCTTTGTGGTGACATCAACTGCATAGACTAATAATTGACAACAGAGATTGGACTGGGCACATTATTATTATGTTCCAAATACGGCTAATCGCAGATTTCTGCAAAAAGCAATGCTGTATCTTTTATGAAAACTTGTTTTCCTGCCTGATTGCCCTTTCATATAAGCATAGCACATGTTTTCACTGTATTTTGATTGTTAAATCTTGTGGCTAAATGCAGCAGTGTCTTTCAAGCAGGCTTTGATTTGCCTTCATAGTAGCAATTTATTCAGGACATTCTGTTTTCAACTAGAAATAGTCACCATGAATGTTTGCCCATCCCTTTAAAACTGTCAGGTCTATAAATGACAAGTGCTATGCAAATGCAAAGTAGTATTATTCATTTGTTTCAGAGCCATAGTTTATTCAGTCATTATGGACATAAACTGAGTAATTAGTTACACTGCCAGTTGATGCCTAAAAATAATTCTTAGGCAGTGCTTGAATTACTTGCCTTCTGTTGAGCTAAATAGTTTCATCATACCATGATTGATGATTAAATCATTAAACTGGATTTTATATATTATATCCCGATTCAATATCCTATCATTTTCAAAACACATCCTATGTAGACAAACTTGTATCCAGATATATCTTTTACAGAACCCATATGAAGACCACAGAACTAATGAACTAGCACTATGCAGTTTATTCTCCAATTATTGTACTTATCAAAGAAAGCCATCTGTGGTCTTTGTTTTACTGAGTTTCGGTGAAACAGATCACACACACGGCTCATGGGAAAGTTCTAATTATGAAACCAAAAGGCTTTTTACAAGGTATGATATGAAAGAAGAGACAATAATCTGTTTAGTTTTGTACCTTCAACCTTAGATACTGTACCTCATTAATTCCCCCCTTTGCTATTCAATTTCAAGTCCTTTGTTGCATTGTTTCTTTTTTCATTCATTTATACCCTCCTGTTCACATTTTTCTGTTCCTTTTCTCTGTGCTGTAGCAACAGAACTGGAGTCTTCAGTTTCAAACTGCTGCCAAAATGTAGATGCTCACACTTGAAAATGTTCACGTGTGTGTCCAGCCGGGCTAGATAAGTGTCTTTTCATGTGTATTGGCCCACGTTCTCATGGCTGGAGGTATGTACACATGATGCAGCGGATGGCTTTCTCTCTATTATGATTCTCAGGCTGGTAGATTTTGGACAGCTGTCCACCTCCTGAAGCATCTCCGGAACAGTACTGGCACATATGTAGTGCCTAACTGAGAGTGTACCCAATTCCAAACCCAGCCTGAGGAGCTATGTTGGTTATGTGCTTGATTGCCTCAGCTTGTTAAGCTGTGGGACAGTGAGCTGGGGGGGAAAGAGTCTGGGCAAAGAGACGTTTCAGTCTTCAGGAAGACACATCTTTCTTAGATTGCTGTGAATAATTTGAGACAGCAGTGGTGATTCACTGAAGAGTTTGACAATGCCAAGAAAATGTTTGTAGCATAATCCGAGGAAGAAGATGCAGATAAGGTTTCTTTTATTAAGCAAAAATATATTTAGACTTATTTGAAATTTTCATCTGTATGTGTAAAAATCATATTCTTTTGCTTACTGTGCTTATATCCAGTACTTCAGATGCCAGATTCCTATTCATTAGGACTACTTCTGACTGAAAAAAATACATTATCTCAACACTATAAAAATAAACAAACAAATCCTATTGTGTTCTTGTCTTCTAACCTTATACTGCTTGTGTACTGATGTAGAGGATAGTAGTTAAGCAATGGAATTAGAGTAGCAGAGTTCTCCATATTACAAGCATCATAGCTTTTTAAAGGGTAATAAGTGAGGACAACTGACATCTGCATCTCTTCCATGAAGATGACTGAGGTTACTGAGGGACAATGACCTTTTATTTCTCGTTCTCCTTTAAACCAAGAATCATATTAAAATTCAATTTTATGGACTGACAGTCTTTCTTTAATTCATTCTTCCTCTTGTAATTCTGTTTGCAGACCTGAAACTTTTCTTAAATTTACTTCTCAAAATAAACAGCATGTTCTCTTTTAAAAATGGTTTGCTCACGATACAAATGTGCTTAATTCAGGAATAGGCTCATGCATAAGAAGAAACAGAATTCAGAGACTGCATAGTGTAAACAGTAGGTATATTATGTTTAACAATAAGTACATTTCTACTATGCCTGACGCTATGGTTTTTATCACTAGAAAAAAAGCTTTTGTAAGATTATGAAACTGAAGGGTTACGTATTCACCAAAATAGGTTTCAGTTTTGTATTAACACACATTACAAAGTTAAACATAACAATATGTATAGTGTTCTCAATACAAGAATTACACTAGCACCAGTCTTGTGATGTAAATAATATAGAATCACTGAATTATATATATGTCTCTCAAAGCTATTGTTATCATGTGAATAAACATTTCTGATTTTTTTTTTCAGATTAAAAACTTGATCTCTTTAAAGTTAATAACAACACAAATATTTCAGTATACTTTGGTTTGGAAGAAGTTCTCCTGTGGCCAGTTGCCTATCAATTTCTTTCATAACCATTGTCTTTGAGTCAACTACTTCTCTGTCAAATTTGTTTGAAATTAATCAACAGATTTAAAAGATACTTTACAGGGAGAGAAGGTAGTTAAAAGCAACAGGCATACAAAGAGCTCGTGTTGCCCATCCCTTTACAGAAATCTAGGCTAACCGCTGAGTTCTTTTCACTGAGCTGCCGCATCTTGGTTCTGTTGCTCTTAAAAGGCATATGGATATTTCTGGTGAAATAAATCCTCTGTTTATCCAGAAAGTGTGGCATCCATAGGTGAACACCAGAATTTATATGCTCCTTGTTCTTACTTTCAGCCTCTTGAAATTACCCTGCTGATGCTGATCCTCTGAACACTGAATTTCCTCTCAGTTTACTCAGAGTCTAATTTAAAAATATTGAAGAATGGAAAAATTCCCAATGACTTCTCAGGATTTTAGGCCCTTTCTTTACTAAACCTCTTAGAGACAACAACTTCCTACGGCAACAGAAAAAGTGATTTATTTGTGCTTTCCCTGATTTGAGTATGTTGTATTCTTTGGACTCTAGTATTCTAATAAAAGCAGTAAAAACCTGTGAAAACATACTTAGTTTTTAAGGACAGACAAATTAAAATTTATGAATAAATGTTTGGAACAGTTCATTGTGTTGAATAACAATTCAGCAGCCTTTCAGGGCAGAAATATCCTTGCACTGCAACGTAAGAATTTCAGCTTCATAGTGTATTAGATCTAATGAAACCAGTAAACACATGCAGCTTGCACAACCAGCAGTCTGTTGTGTATTGAAATCTTCATACTTTTCAATCACTTTAAAGTAGTTCATATGAAATACAGAAAAGGGAAATTCTCCCCTCTTCTCGCAAAAGCAAACTTCTCGGTTCACTGTTGTCTCAGACTAGGCATGAGTCATTTACTAGTTACTGATCAAGTAACAAGCACCTTGGTCAAAATGCCCTCTCTGTTAACGTCATTAATTTATTGAATAATTAGGAGAGGTATTTAAATAATCTTGACAGGCTTTGTCAAGATAGCACCAATAAACTTAGCAGTTTTTACAAAAAGAAGGCCCTAAAGAAATAAAAGTTTATGTCTAACCAAGCTCTCATAGTCAATTTTCCCTGTAATTCCAGAACACAACAGCAAGAGACCCCAAGAGTACTTTTTTTAGATCCTAATTTTTTTTGCAGTGAAAACTATCAGAAGTAAAAACAGGGCTAGATGGGTACTCAGAGGTACTTGGTTTGGGGAATTCTTGAAACAATAAAGCTATCTATGTTGATCTAGAAAACTCCTTAAGCAAAACTCTTAGTGTCTAGTAAAAGTGTCTAGAAGTTTGGCATAAAGATTACCATGACAAAAATAGAAATCCTGGAGATATTTTTGTCTGTATCTATTGATACCAACCATAAGGGTGATGAGGTTCTGTCCTCATGAGTATTGTCCTCCAATTTTGCAATGCACTTGTGCTTATCTGCATCAGCCTTTTCAGAAAGTTTCTCTCCTATATATAAAGACTGTCCAGTTATTCACATGCATATTCATTTAACGTTACAGGCAAGGAGGAAGGATAAATAACCCACATATGCCAAAAATAAGGAGGAGGTATAAATAGGCCCTGGAAGAGCATCCCTCAGCCCAGAGAGGAGAGGTAATTCTGCTGCATCTGTCCCTCACAGGGCTGAGAAACTGCTGTGAGGACCTCAAGAAGGAGGTTTGGCACCTCTGGTGCAAATAGTGTACAGACGCAATTGATCCAGAGGCTGGCTGAATAGACAAGCTGATAGGGGACAAGAGAAGAATGAACTGCTGGCAGCAGACAGGCAGATGGGAGGGATGAGAGTTCGTAAGGTACAGGGCAAACTCACCCTACTCGCTGCCACACCAACCGTCACACACCCATCATGGGCAGAGGGAGTGTTTGAGAGGAGCTTTAATTTTTTTTTTAGGAAGCTTATGACTGGTTTCTTTTTTTAATTTTAAGGCTGGCAGTAAGAAGGTCCTAAAGCAAGATTTTTGGCAGGTCAAATATAAATTTACTATAATGTTTCGAAATGGTAACGCTGCAACTGCATATATTTAAAATAAGTTAAAATTAAGTTATGGGCAGCTGGTTTTTCCTATTAAATGCAGATTTTTAAGCCTTTCTCAGAACTAAATCTGGATTTTTTATTGTTATATTTAAAAACCTCAATCCCTAATAAGGACTTAGATTAACACTTTTCAAAAGCCATAGCTGCTTTAGTACAAAATATGTCTCACAATTACATTGGTTTATACACACATATAAATCCTACTGATGTTCATGTATCACTGAATATCCCAAGATAATATTCTAGGATTAAGCTTCAGTATTAATTTTTTTTGTGCAAATCATCCTTTGATATAGCATTAAATTTCCAGAGTTCCCATTATTTAATTACACTAAAAATTACAGCACCATCTTGCAACTCCAAAAAACATTGAACAATTTTGGTTACGAATGTGAAACAATATGCAGCTCTGTGTGAGCAGATCCAGTAGGATCTGAAGTTCGCCTTGGGAGGAAGAAAAAGAAATACAAGGCTTTGCTCCTCTTTGTCAGTAAATCCCACCGTTACTGTTTTGGTATGATAATGTACTAGGGCATCCACCAAAGAAGCCCCAGTCTTCTGACATAATGTCCCTCCCTTGTCACCCAAGAGGACCTGTTTTTAGCCAGCAGAATCTGTCCTTATTTCCACCCCAAGCAGTCTTCCTCTTTTTGTGACTGCACAGTAAAACTACAGTTTTTATTGCAAACAAATTAAACCAGCCAATTCACAACCCCTCCTTAAAAGTGAAGCAAATCAACTGATGTGCTACTTTCTTTAAAAAAAAAAAAAAGTATTTTTACACAGAAATCTGATTAAAGCCTTCAGGCCTTGCTCTGGTGTAAAACTGCATATGAGTAAGTGACAGATCAAAGTCTTTGGTGAGAGTTTACAACCTTAACCTGAACTTAATCATTGCCACTGACCTCTATTCCTTGGTTAGAGTCTGGCAGCGTATAAAATAAACCTTGCTGATAATTAGGACAGTTTTCTAACCGCATACCCCCACATGTCTGCAGATAAATAAAACTGAAACAACATGAATGTCCACATGCTTTCACAGGGATCCTCCATTCTTTACAGCTTTCTTGAACATATATAGCTGTTCCGTTTGACCTTCCTGCAGTCAGTTGCTTGCCATTTTCCTCGCTTCTGCACCAATACACAATTTCTTCCTCTCTTTGGAAAGTTGTAGGAGCCTCTTCTCCAGTTTATGTAGGTTACAGGTTCTCCTCCATTCCACTCCCAGTGTCCAGGACTGACTTGGTCATTCAAGCCTGTGTGAAATTGGTAAGACCAAATCAGTGATGTTTATCATCTCTGGAGCCTGATGCCAACAGAAGCATACTGTTCTATCCCTTTGTTAAAAAATGCATACAATATTGTGCTGAGAGAAAAAATCCATCTGGAAGAATACAAGTAAAATACAATTTACTATTTCATAAGACAGTTAGTGCCATCTGAATAAGGGAAAATATACTTTTCCTCATTATTGCTTATCTAAAATGTTTTCTCTCTTTCCATCCTTTACATGTCTATCATCTCCCCAGTTTCTCTTTTGATACTTAAGATGCCAAGCAGAATGTTGTATTCAAGTCTGGGCAGCCTCAGATGCCTTCAGTTTCCTTCTGAAAATAAAATCCTGCAGATCTTTGTAGACCTTGTTTACATGGCTGAAATTAACAGTTGTAAAATTAGGTTGTGTTAATTAATACAAACTAAACCACATCTTTTCACTTAGCCTCTGAGTTACTAAGTCCAACATGGGTGGCATATTTTCAGACATGAGCTGCCTTCCTCATTAGAAGAGACCAAGATCAGAAAATTGACACGATGGTCTTGTAGTCTTTATTCTTATCAGAGGAGTTTATTTCTCTCAGGTTAACATAATCATGATACCTTTAAGCATTATCCCTAACTACTGTAGTTTTTAAAGTTAATTTAGTATAGCTAGTAAATCCATCTCAGAAAATTCTAAAAGCTGAAAATAGCAGTTCACAACTGGAAAAAAGGACCTAAAATGTGGTCAGGATAGCAGAAACAAGATGGGTTAGAAGAAAGCAATAGCACTAGTCCATGAGCTAAGGCAGTTGTTCACGGAAAGGGATCAGGTGGTACAAAGAAGGCCCATCTGAGTTCTTTCCATTTCTCATTAAATGAAAGGTACATAATAAGAAATAGACAGCTAAATCTAAAATGATGTGATGAAATCTTCTTTAGCTGATTATCTAATTAATTCACAAAACTTCTGATACACCATTAAATTAGCAGTAACATAAATAATTATTTAAAGTAAAGTTAAAGAAAGATAAATTAGACATAAATAAAATAAGTCAAAAGAAAGGGGAGATAAACAAAAGAGTAGGAGCTCCACCAGAACATATTTTCCCAGCTGGTACTAAAATGGGAAAGGTTTCAAGGCAAAAGCAACACAGCAATAGGCAACATGATAAACTCTTATTTTCCATAGATATTTATAAAATTAGCCAGATAAATCATGGCTTTCAGTTTAATGCCTTGCTCTGAAATAATAAAAGCAGCAGTAAGTTTGGACAATGTAACATTTGAAAAGTGGGCTGGAACTGCTGCAGCAGTTTCTGCTTTCCAAGGTGCACAGGAACTGTAATTGTCAGAGGGGACAGGCAGCTGATGTACTTGCCTATCCAAAAGGGCTTCCTCCCGCTGAAGTCCCACAGCCACTGCATGTGTTGTTCATTAGCCACACTTGCTAGACTCCCCAGGTATCTAGGCTCAAGGAGAGAGGATGGAGTAATTAGCATTCTACAGAGTGACAGACATCTCCCATCGCCTTATCAACAAGGGGTGCTGATTCTAGTATAAAGCATGTAACTAATGTTTCACAGCAAAACCACTACTTACTGACATGAAAAAATAATTACATGAAGATAAAGTCTTAAAATTCAGGATTACTTGGAGAGGAACCAAAGTCCTAGTCTGATTTTTCTAACAGAAAAATTAAATCAGCTGGGCAACTGAAAGAAGCGTATGCAGGAAATGTGTACCTCATACTTGCTAACTGTGTTTTAAACCATTGACACAATCATTGATACATTCCTTTCTTTAAAATAACAATCTGTTCACACTAAAATGCAAGCCACTGAAAGATACAGCTTCACCCATTTGGTAGTAGAGCAGACTATATTTTTTAAAATTGTGTTCAAACAAAACTAAAGCTTTGAATAACACAGCTAAAATCTTGGCTATGTTTAAAAACAGAACTAAGTGCATGCAATTTAGGGGTCTGGCTTAGAGTGGTAGTGTGGTTCTGAGAGGTAATGTTGAGTTGTCTGCAATGACTATGCATTTAGTTCAGATCAGAGAGCAGTTGTGGTGTGTACTAAGCAGACTATCTCAGAATGAAGCCAATGCATAAGCTCTGTTCTGTGTTTGAAGCTCTTACGGTATTGCAGCCCCAAAGGAGGACTTGCAAACCCTAGCCACTGAGTGGCCTTGCCACTGTGAAGTCTTCCAACTAGTACCAAGCATGCAAGCACCAGCAGGCTGCTCTTAAGTCATTTAGAGAACAGGCTAAATCCCGAAACATTAAGAGACAAATGGCGGCCTTCATATTTGCCAGGAACTGTCAACCATGAGTGGCTTCACTTTCTTATTTATCCATCTTTCTGCCTGCCTTGATATCATGTCACTGTTTTACCTGTCACACCTGCTGTTGCTTTCCCTCTGATGTTGAGCCTTTCATTTCTGTTGTCCCATATTTCTAACTGCCACTCATTCTAACAGTGATGCCAACCCCTTCAGCCTCCCAGAGCATCCTGGATCAATCTTGATAGGGCCCAAGCAAACAACACTGCTCATCAAAACATATTTTAAGAGAGCCAAACACTTTTCTAGCAGCAGAATATGTCAATGGCATTATGATGATTTTGCTAATTTCATGACTGTTGCCAGATAACAGAAACAGAAGATCAGTATTACTCTAAAAGAGGTAAAGACTGTCTTCTTTAAGAGCAGGGACAACAATCAGACCTCAAGGATGGCATGGCAGGCTTGAATCCACTACGGAGACCATGAACAGATCTTGGGGTGCAAGCCCACCACCAAACCTGCTACCAAGTTAGAGACCATGCCTGGAGCTCCCTTCCTGTTTGCTGCCTTGTATCTCTTCTAACAGTACTGATCCCGTGGAAGCCGTATCATAACGCCACACAAGATAGGAGAGCAGGCAAATTTTATATCAGGAGGAATTCAAAATAATAGCCCACAATATTCTGCACAATCACTACTGCACAAAATCTGGACCATTCCTTTATCTGGGCATGACAGCTGAGTGATAGCCCTGACAGTCTGTGCAACCATGGCTGCTCTAGATCAAGCACCGCACAGTAATGTAGGTCCCATCAAGGGCCCCCCAAGTTCAGGGGCCACCAGAGAACAAAGTGTAAAGGGTTTTGTTGACATCTGTGTACATTCTCCTCAGGTAGAAGTGTGGCAGGATGGCCTCAGAAACATTGATCATGACTTTAAAAATGGCAGACTGTCCCAGCACAAAGCGGTTAGCAACTGTCTGGTAGGGGTCAGGATTATGCACCCACTTATGGTTCAGGCTCCCAAAACTTCACCCAGTGAAGCTCCCAGCAGAGGCTTTGACTGTGCTTCTCATCATGGTAAGGTTTCATGCACAGTGTTGGTGCCTGTGTGCCCCCAGTGTGACATGCTTCTACACCTCTGAGCATATCTACCAGGCACCGAACCTGCAGTAAACCAAAAACAAAGCTGTTACACTGAAGAAAGTTCTTGGAAAGTTTTGTACTCCATCTTCTTCCTCGGACAAAAGGTCCAGGAAAGCAGGCTCAGTTAATTCAGGGTGTCCTCCCAGGGTAAGTGATTCAGTGGCAGGATGACATTCCCCCTCACAGTGACTGTGGTTGGCCCATGACCAAACTTGGGGCTAAGAAGGGATTTGGGCAGCAGTGTCTGTGGCATTACTACTAACTGAGCAAGAACAAAAATACGGCATTTTATCTGGCTTCTGCTTAAGGACAATCAAACCACTGGAACCAAGTCATTTACTTCAAGTAAGCATAGCTTACTCCTGTGGTTTCAATTGTTTTAGAAAATGTGAAAACAAAAAGCATCAATGTGTATCAGTAAGTGCTGCATCATTTATGACATACAAGGGTGGTCCGAGCAATAACTGTTTCAGGCTTCTACTTCTATCCAAGTACCAGGGAGAGATTTCAGTGCCATGAAAGGAAAGCACTGCAATAATTATAACGTTATCTAATCTTTTCTCCATAGGATCCCTTTCTAAATACAGCCTGAGAAACACACATGACTGAAGAGGGAACAACTGTTCTACTTGTTACACCTAGTCAGGGGTTTTGATGTATTGTAGGGAAATGGGAACAGTCCTGCAGGAACATACCACTTAGATAATATTCCTAACTGTACCTCTAGGCAGAGTGCCAGACGCAGGAAATGACAAGATAATGTTATTTATGGAGTTATGTAAATCTAACACTTCCTAATTTAAATTACTCTAGAGAAAGGGTCATAATGCCTTATTGAAAAAAACAAAACCCCACACATCACTGATTTCTGTGCTGAATAAGTCCATTTGAAATTATTCCTGTGTGCTTTAAAACTTTTGCTATCAAGTCAAGAGTATCCATCATCTTAAAGCAGTTGCCCAAACTAAGGAAATACTTTGGGTAGCTATTGACCATGAAGTATTATATGCAAAACACTTAGCACAAAGACTTTGCTGATTTTACATTAAATTATCCAATACATTTAAAAGAGCTTTGTACCATTCTGCTAAATTTAACTTCAGCAAAAGCACACTTGACAGGCTATGAAGGTCTCCACAGCACAGAAGGACATTTAATTTGAACTGCTGCAGTAAATCCATGTCCTATACTGACAGTGAAGAGGGGGAGTGACTGAGAGGCTCTGCTTATCCTAGGCTTTTGTTTGATCACCTAGGGAGTAATCCTGGTGCCTTGAAATAGGTGTCTAGTGTGGCTTATGATGCCTCATGGTATTAAAAACATTCAGATGAGGCTGGCAGACATGTTGCAGAGCTTACAGGAGCCCTGTATTTCCACAGTGGCAGTTGAAAGTCAGACAAGATACTCTGCGTCTTTAAAATTACTCTAGGTACCTGAATCCTGGAGTCACTAGCAATAATATAAGTTAAACCAATCACTTACAGAACTAGCACAGCCTTAGGAGAGGAGGGCAGAGTCTGTCCTGCTTTGCACTAGGCAACACTGAGCCACCATGAAGGATCTAACCTATTATCTTAGATATGGTTCTGCTTGTGGTGACTGAGGACTGAGGCCACATGCCGCTGCTATATTAATACCAAACAAAATAACAGCCCCTGCCTTACAAAGCTGCCAGTAAAGGAACTGAAATCTGACCATATTTAGGCTCTAATTAAATGTTCAACTTCAAGAAGATGAAGGTATAATCTAACTAACAGAGCAAAAGACACAACTGCGGGTTATGTCTGTCCAGTTGAGAGTGTCTTCAGTGGCAGCAGTGAAACCTTCTCACATGCATGTGAGCCCAGCTGCACTGACCCTTGGGGAGGACATGTTCCTATGGGATAAATAAGAACTGTAACATAAATCACCGAAATTGCTGCTAAAACAGGCTGCTGTGGGATCACTCAGCCATAATATCCCCCAGATGCTTCTCTTCATGTTGCCAAGGGCCTCTTCATGCATACAAAACAAAGCTAGAGAAATGAGTTCTTCAACCAGCTTTCTCATCAGTGTATTAGAGAAGGGTTAGAAATGGTGCAAAATTTTCACAGCAATTAGCTGAGATTTTTTTCTACCCACACTATCACCGTGGCATACAGCAACTTGCATCAAGACAAGCACATTTTTGTGTCTGCTTCTATCCCTGCACATGGAAACTGAAGAAAAGGTTGGTATGCCACCTGCAACAAATGGATGCAATGTATGTCAAAGCTCATTAGAAGCCCAGACAGGTTTGCATAAGCCCATGTACATATAGTTATGTCCAGACAGCAGTTGCTTCCACAATAAATTGATAGCATTGCTTTGATAGAATAGCTTGGTCTCAAGTCCATCATCTCAGGAAAACAGTGTTTTCTCTAAGAGGTTAGGAGGTTGGTTAGTTGGAGACTGCTACTGAAACAACTTTAACAATGCTTGTGCTTTTTTCCTGTTCTGTATAATAGAAAAAGTGTAGTGAGAAAATTGAATAGAAGTTTTAAATAACACCATTTTTCTAGTAATAAAATTTATTCTTATTTTTCAGTGAAATTAGCTGATTTACTGAAAGTCAATTCTAAACTTTTCATTTAATGTCTAAGGTTTGTTTGATCTATTAAAAATCAAGGATGGACCTCCAAGATGATTTTGTTTGCTTGTTGGAAATATCAGCTATTTAAATGTCAACAGTAGAACTATTAATAACAGCAATACCACAATTAGTGGTGGTGGTGATTGCTGGTGGGGAGCTGGGCAAAAGCACAAAATAAAATTTCTTAAGTTACTTTCTTGTACCACTTTTAAGTGTGTGCATGGGATAGTACTCTTGTAAATCAGTTCCAGATGGAGGCCAGGAGTACTCCATTTACCAGGATAAAGCTTCCTTAGTCTGTGGTAGTCTGACATTAATTGAATCAACACTGCCCTAGGGTTCATTTGCTTGTGGATTCAGTGATATGCCTTGACTTTTTGTGTCGGTGTTTAACACTGTCATTAATTTACTGTTATTCAGTTTAACTTCTACATTGCAGACTATAGCCTTTGGCAAGAAGTTACCGCCTACAAATAATATGGGTCACCAGGAGCACACTCTTTTAGGAAGGGGGGAACACCTCCCAGCAGTGACATACATTCCCAAGGGATCATTTGAATGTTGAAGCCTTCTGAAAAAAAAAAAAATTAGAATATTCACAACTTACAGCTTTGTTTGGATAAGTAACAAAACAAAAGCAGGTGGTAGAAAACAATTTCAGGAGCTGAAATTTTAAGTAAACCAATTAACAACGTGAAATTTGTGGTGAGCTCACAAAAGCAGGTAACATTTACATTTTAGGAAAGAGTAACTTCCTTCAGCTGGGAGGAATTAGAACTAAGACTTCCCTTTTGCATGTTACTAAGACAACATAATCTGGCATAATTGAATGGAATGAATTGAGGTTTGTTATACATATTTGCCCATGTTTCATGTTTCCTGCATGTCCTTCAACCACTTTCTGAATATATTCTGTTTATTTCATCTCCAACTCTTCCTTGTTTCAATTTTCTTTTCATGGAGTAATGGAAAGCTCTGTTAAACCCACTCCTATTGTTCAGCTTGGTCTTCATCCTGGTGCTCACAATTCAACACAGAGTACAGAACATGCATGATCCCAGGGCAAGTTCCATGTTACCATGGCTAGCATTTCTTCCAGTCCTAAGCTATCACCCCTAAAACCAAAATCACAAATTAGGCTTCCAAAAAGGAAGACTGGCAGATTTTCTGTTTGTCTCCTACTTTGGGACTTTTTTATTATTATTATCATCATCATCATTATTATTATTATTGTTATTATTGTTATTATTATTATTATTGTTATTATACTAGCTTTTATTTAGCCTTAAAAGTTAGAAATTTACTGTTGAATTGAATGTTACAGTTTTCAAGTAGTTACAGAATCTGAAGAGCTGCGTTTTCAGAAGAATTATAGTGAGGCACACAGGAGCTGGCAACATTGTACTGTTGCTATATCAAGTGAAGGTAGAGCCAAGGAAGTGGTGGGTCAGGGAGGATGAGAGACTGAGTCTCTGCTCTATTTCTTTTCTCTCACACTAACTCTTCCATTAGGAAAGCATCCTCACTGCAGATGGACAGCTTCGGGAATTCATGGTGTGAATAAGGTAGCATCACCACCTGAAAAATTATAAGACTAATAACATTCCTATCCACTGAATCTGAATACCAGCACTTATTCTATTTTTTGGGGAGCTGTGCAGCACAACCAAAGTGGGGCTTATCTGAATGAACTCGGCCTTGAAAGCAGCATTCAGCTCAGGGCAACTGTGGTGAACAACAAACACATTCACTTGGAGAAGTCTCTTACTGTTCTCTGCAAGCCCGAGCAGCAGTGTTCCAGGTGACCTTGTGATTCACTACAAGGAAGTAACAGCTGCCCTCATGGTGACTCCATCCAGAGGGACATTTCTTCGTGCTTACCTCCTAAAATAAAAGAGGAAAAGGCAAAACAGTGATCTAGGTCTGTGTGCTAATAATCAGGCTGAAGGCTGGAGGTGCTGCTTATGGCCTCCCCAGAATTAAATTGAACATGACCTTCGGTGTGTATCAATAAAGCTACAGCATTGTTTAAAAGATGTAAAGAAATAAATGCCTGCCAGAGGAGCCTACGATATATAATGAGTAGTTTTAGAGGTGACACGAGGTTTCAGTTCTAAAAACCCTCTTCAGAGACCCCATTCGTTTGGACACCATGTTATGTCTTCTCCAGTCTGTGTAGGGAATGCAGTGCAACCAAACGCAGCATGACATCTTACATGGTGGAGGGGGTGTATGTTTACGGAATACCTAAGTGAGCTAATTTTACTAACTCCCACTCATTCTCTCACAGACTTAATTCACTGACTGTCTCATGCCCACATCCCCACAAGCACCAAGACATCAGTGCTCACGTGGTTTGTCCAGGAGCACCTGCGGGTGACAGAGAGGAAAGGCAACCGCAGCAATCAAACCCTCATCACATCTCTGGAAATCTTTTTTTCTGGTGACAGCAAACTTGACTCTGGACAGCTCTCTTATTCCCTGTACAAGCCAATAGTTGTTACAGGAAGATCCTTTGCTTGAGAATCTCACTCATCATAGACTCCATGCTCTGATTTAGATGCATACTCATGGCAACATTTTTACCTCGCTTTGGGAATTCCAGAATTTCCATATTATCCCATCACACTGAAATAACTTTTGAGTGCTTTCTTCATAATGCAAAAGCCCCTTTAAATATGGTGTACAGGCCTTTGGAAAAGAGTAAAAGTCCTGGAAAGAGGAATGTCATTTGAAGGAAAATAATAACACAAACAAACAAGCTACATGAAACAGATTAAACAGGTATTATATTAAAACTTTATGACATGAAAACTCTTCAAGGGCTGAGTTCTTAATTTATCTGTGTATTAGTTAAACTCAGCATTGGAATGGGAAGGGTTAGGCTGCAGATCTCAGAGGTGTTAAATCATTTTGGGAAACAGGATGAATGAAAACAGATGGTGAACATGCCGGTGAAACAAAAGGTTTCATACCTGATGTCTTGAGCTTGGTTCAGATGCCAGTTCTGCCTTATCAGCTTGTGGGATTTCTGTCTTCCTAGAGGAGACGACATTTATCTGTGGTTGTGCTTGGTTAATTACTGACACTTGAGCCTTCTTGTTTGCTTTAGCTGATGAGATGTCATCCTCTATTTTGAGTGATACCATCCCGTGATACTTTGTTTTACAGCATCACACACACACAAGCAGAACAAGAGAGGGGAAAGAGAGGGTTAGCACATACAAACAACTCTTAAATAAACCCCCCCCAAAAAAAAAAAAAAAAAAAAGCAAAGGCATTATAATACAAATTCTCATAAATCCAGGGGAACTGACACCAAAGAAAAAGAAAGATACATAAAAAAATAAAGTATTGGTAATAATGAATTATTGACAGTGATAAAGCCTACAAAGAACAGAATCAGAAAGAAATCACAGAAATGTCTGAGCAATACTCATAATACTCTTACTTTGAAAACCACATCAGTTCCATTTCTAAATACAGATGAAGGATGAACCTGAAAAAGGTAGAATAGCAGAATGAGATGGGCATATTCATGGACTGTAAAAACAAAAAGACTTTATGCAAGATTTACTACAAAATCTAGGTTACAAATAATGCATAACATATCTTGGGTTTAACTCTTTCTCTTTCAGAATGGAAATTGATCACCTCTGAGAACAGCCCTTAAAAATCACATATTACAAGTGCAGTTATAAACAGATTCCATTAACTTGTAAGATCACAATAGCAGAATGTTACTAAACCACCTAGTTAAACCAATGTAACTTAAGAAGGAAAAGCAATGGGCAAGTTTTCAGTAACTCTTCCCTGTTTAAGCTAACAGTATTTTCAGTTTTACAACTTCAGGAGTAGATGCACAGCTTCTATACATTAAGCTGGCTCCAGTGACTTCTTTCTTCTAGCTGAAGACATAATTTAGACAAGATTAGAAGCTGCATTATTGCTGAAGTTGCTCGATGTATGTTTCCTCCCCCAACTCTGTTTTAATTCCTCTCTTGCATACATGGATCTTCAAAATCAGGATTTTTTTTTTAATTCCCCCCCACCCCCCCACCCCCCCCAGTATTTTTAAATAGCTCTCAGATCTGACTCAAAGCAAACTCAGGTAGTTTATGGTTATTGTACGGTCAGGTAGAATCACTACAAAAATATGACAACTAAGTGAAAATATCAAATCCCAATGAATTCACAAATCAGTCCATCACTGCAGTACAGAAATGTCTTACTATTCTGCCATTTCCAGTCACTTTCAGCCTGGTCCTTGACTGATTTGCCAAGCTGTGTTCCTGCCGTGGGTCCCCTCCATGCTCTCTCATCCCTTTTGAAGGAGGCGGTGGGATCCCTTCCAAGGGACCATTGCCAGGCCTAGGAGGTGATGAGGAGCCCGAGGAAACTGGAAACAGCATGCCTCTCCCCCAGAAGTTGTGCTTGCTTTGGCCAGAAGAATGGGAATAGCTGCACTGACCTGAAAGCACAAAAAATGGCAGATGGTCAGTTCTAACTGCATGAGCAGATAACTGGTCACGTTGACATGGGCACATAAACAGCTTGTCACTAAAAGTTGGATGATTCTTTCACTTGATGTGGTTGATTTGGTGTTTGTTCAGTCATGTTCATTTGTGGGGTTTGCTATGACTATGACTGCAACTAGTACCTGTACATGTATGTTTTTATATGAAATGCATCTGTGTACCCACAGATCAGAATTTCAACCAGCCATCTGCTGAAAAGACCTGTTTTCATCCAGATATTGGGGTTTGGAATGCTGATTTTTTGGTCATGGGTAGACAGGTATCTTTAACTAATGTTGGTGATACTTTGATCATACCCAGACAAATTTCTTTTCAGAAATCCAGGACACTATTGTTTCTACAAACTAGTTGTGTCAGTTAACCCCTGATTTACATAATGAATGTTAAAGAGAAAACAGGTCTGAAATTTTAAAAGGAATTTTTCTGAAATGAAGCCTAATTCATTGCTATGCAGGTATTTAAAATATTTTTTCACTAAGCACCAGAAGAAAAAATACTCTTCAGCTTTCAGAGGACTCGGCTGCTTTGCTAGTTATGCATATTTTTCTACAGTTTCTTCTTTTTTGGTGTGATTTTAGGCACACCACACTTGATTACTGAAAAACACAATAATAATGCAGACATAAAAGCCTGAACTCTGTAATGATCACTGCTGTGTTCTGTAATGTTTTGGACTGTGTTTGTTAAGCATTAGAAAATGTATTTATAAGAGCTGGGTTTAGTTGTTAGGTTTCTTTTAAAATAGATCTTTTTCAGAGATGTATAACAACTGTTAAACAATAACTGGGAAAAAAATTCTAATGGACCTAAAACCCCATTTTTTCCCATTTTAACAAATGAGAACTGAACTCATGTTGTTATGAAAAGTGGTTTCTTTCCTTGCACCCTTCTCATTTTGTACTTGTTGCTTTCTCCATGCTGTGTTTCCTAAGAGGATGAATATGATTGTGTGAGAGAATAAAGGGTCTGCAAACGTCAAGCCTATTTTCTCTAAAAAGAAATTAAGCATTTTGATCTGAAGGTGAGTGTTAGGAACAACTTGTGGTTGAAAATAACTAGCTACTCAGCCAAGATTGTCCCACCTTCTTAACGATGAAGATCAAAAGAGAATACCTCCTTTTGAGTCCAAAATTTTCACTACAGCTTTTGTCCGTGTGCCAAGAACAGCATTCACAGGGGAGTTCAGAACTACTTCAAAGACTTCATCATCTTCCTCTAATCCATCATAGGTAATTGCTATATTCCACATCTTGCTTGACATTCCTAACAGAAATAAACATTTTAATTACTCTTTAAGTGCTATTTCAATCAATCAAGGTGTCAAAGACGTGTATTAATTAACATGTCTGCAGCTAGAATGGAGTAGCTGGTGTACACTATTGTGCTCCTACCAACTGACCAGACTCCTGCTGTTCTCCCAAATAGCACTAAGTTCGAATTTGTTCCTGGGCAATGATGATTCAGTTCAAGTGCATACACTGTAACAAAAAGCTGCTGTAGATGTGGGAAATGACACTACAATACATAGGTTTAGGACTTCCATTGCAATTTTCAATGCTTTTTATCTTGAAAGCTTAATTTTAGAGATAAAACTGTTATTTAAAATACCTGCAAATGGATCAAAACCGGTGTTAGATTTAAGTACAACCTTTTAGGCAGATTTTATTCTTGGTAACAAAAGTTTTACTTGGTTCCTTGCCTTTACTGAGTAAATTCAGGCTTGCATTATGGGAATGAGAAAAGATCATTCCACAATAAAGGACTAGGCTGATTATCACCTGAAAGGCTACAGAATTTGTTAAGGAAAAGTCAGAGGCAGGAGAACAGCAACAGATCTCAATATATACATTGCCATCAAAAAACGTCTTGGGAACTGTTTCTGCATCACAAAGTCAGTGTTAACATCCAAAATTACTATCAAAGATAAATGTGCAACGTTGTCAAAAAAAACACTTTACATCCTTATAACACTTCACGTAACCTCTATTTCCTTGCTCTTTTCCAGTATGAATCCTCTAGCCAAGAGAAGCTGTCAGTATAAACAGACCCATAAACTTGGATATGGTCTTCTTCTGCTCCTTTCCATTACAATTTATTGTTTGCAGTCTAATGTGCCAATCAGTCCAGTCAATTAGCATAGTTGAGGTTTGTTTCTAAAACAAACCTATCAGCTTTACTAAATAATTAATAAATACTACTAATTAATACATATCAAACATCTTGAATTTAGAACTAAGAAACTGATGCCTTGAATGTAGTAGTTTGGAGGGTCCTTCCCTAAGGTTAAGCCTAAGCAAAGGACTTTTGAAGAGAGCCATCTAAAAAAGACTGTCTGAGGGAGCTCAGCTGGCTTAACTGAAATGCTGGCCAGACAAGGGGAACAGTGTGCATCTCTCCTGTCCACTTGCACAGTTGATTTTCCTGTGGCTTACCACCATATTCAGAAAGTCAATAGCAGTAACTGCAAACTGTCCCGTGCTTGGAGAATCTGCATGGACTAGCAGAAAAGGAAAATTCTAGTAAAGGGCCTTGTACTAAACATCTCTTTGCAACAATCTTCAGCATTTCAGTCCAGAGGCTGGTAAGCTTGACTGTATAGTACCTTACAGGAAACAGAGCTGGAACCCGGGCAGCACAGTATGAAGGACTTTTTTTACACTGATATCCCAAAGCTTTCTTCCATCTTCTACTCTAATGCTAGATAAAGGGTCTCAGAGAGTGGATGATTAGTTTCAGAGGTTTCATTTGTGTTCCAGAAACAGTGGAAATCAGGGCAGATTTCCACCTTTCCACCCGTATTTTTTTTTTTACTGCTGTCTGTCAGGTGTCCTCCTTATCCATCTCTGAAAACTAACCAGCAGTTGCTTGTTCTACACCTTTACATAAAATTTGCCTCTCTCAAGATGGGCTGTAGTGGCACATTTCCAAAATAATGAGATCTGTGACTCTAACTGAGCTTAAAGTTACAAGTTTTCCTATAGGATAGCCAAGCAAAGCTGGTGTATATATGAGTTCATCCATGGGATGCAGTGCTACATAATCTCTGTAGCATGCAATGCCTTTTTTTCAAAATAAAAAGCTTAAGTCCTAAAGTAAAAATCCCCAGACTTTGGCTGGAACTGAGTTATTATATTCCCCATATCTGTTTTTCAAATGCAGGTAAGCACTTAGACTAATTTTTACTCTCAAATACATGCCATTTATTTCAGCCTTTCACATATGATATATTTTGTAGTCACTGTGACTTTTTGCCATTGAAATCATACTGCTGGCAGTCTTGGGATAAACTGCGCTGGCATTGCAGGCAACAACCTGGAAGGCCTGTGCAGACCCCATTTTCTAAACTCAAATGAATCCTGGACTATGCCAACAGGATGTGTTCCAAAAAAACTCAGTCTTGCATATGCAAAGGAAGTGATTATCATAGCAAATGGATTTTCATTCCCAGATAATCTATTGGTATGTGCAAAACCAAATTTTTCAGATGAAGCTGAATTTCTGAATGGTAAATTGTGAAACTTTCTCCTGGACTGTTTTTTCCCTAGACCCAGGGAGATACCCAAAGCATAATAATAAATTGTGCAGAACAGAGGAAGATTTTTTTTTAAGCATCTTCACATTTGTATTAATTTTTACTATTGATTCTCCCCCAGCAAAAAAAATCAAGGTCCTTTTGATAATATAGTTACTATCATTTCTTGCTATTTACAGCCTCAGCCAAGGTCAGACTGCTGTTATAATAACAGTGGAAGCAGAGATGAAGTCTGACAATTATCAGGTTCTTTTGTACCTTTCTGGTCTTGGATATCTTGCATATTTTAAGTTGTAATCAGTTTTGCCTAAATTTGACCAGCATCCTCATCAAATCTTTAAATCTTTAAAGCATCTCACAGCTCAGCTCAGGGTGAGTCCTCCCCAGCCTAGCTGTGAAGAGATTAGGAGACATCATTTCAGCACTTTTGATATTTTAACTGATGTAAAGGGACCATATGCCATCTTACCCTAAGTAATAAGGATACTATTTCACAAAGGAAGCCCACTGCACTTCCAGAAAATGAGCCCAAGTGTCTTTAATCCTATTCAGCTCCTGTAGCTACAGATACATAAAAGGTTTCACTCCCCAAAATGAGAGTTTACACTTTCAAAATCAGTGAATTAATTTTAAAATTATTCAGTGCACTGTTTCATACCTGGATCAAACTGAACAAGCTTGGAGGGAGTCACTGTAAAGTCCTTTCCAAGCATAGCAGATACTTCATTGACCTGAGAAGAAATCAAACAGTAAATGCCATGCTATGACCTATTTCACCAAACTGTTGCATTCTGCTTTGTGCTGAAACTACTGTGTGCCTCTCCATGGAGTCTCAAAAAGACATGCCACACCATACATATGCTTAGGCTGAAAAAAAAAAAAAGATAAAGGCCCAAATAATAAACCTTGTGATGTGCAACTGTCATTCTGTCCTTGCTCATGGTTTAAATCTCATAATCAAAAAAATTTGCTGATCTTAAAATTTTGCCTTGTCCCCTTTCAAATTCCTACTTGACAGCATCAGATAAAACTGCTGTTCACCATGCCTGGGGACCCAGCCATATGCGGCTCCTGGACAGGCACATCATGGCATCCTGGAAGAGCAGCAGCAACCTGGTCATGCTTGCCCATTTAGTCCTTTGGGAGGTCTTGGAAGAAGCATTTCCATGCAGAGCTGTGCATCAGCCCCAAAGTCTCGGGATAGGCATGAACTTGTACATATGTAAGTATGGGAACTCCAGCAACTCCCTGAATTTTCATAGGAGACCAGCAGAGGACACCAGCTTCCACACTGTGTTCTTGATGCTGGAACCAATTTCACTGGTCTTTTCAGCCAAGTGACAACCAGAGTAGAGTCACTGGAGTCTCTGAAGGATAGGGCAGGATGGCCCCTGTTGAAGTCAATAGCAAAATTCCCACTGACTTCAGTGGAAGCAAAATCAAAATTATGTTTTCAGTCAGGGCTATAATCCTGAGAAACTGTGAGGGAAACTTTCAGTATCTTTCTAGCAAGGGGGAGCTGGTAAAATCCTGGAATTTCCTTTTTATGTGGAAAGATAAAATTTGTGAAGGCAAGTTGCACAAAACCTGTTTTACAAAATTATAACCTGCAGCTTTCAGTCTAATTTTTCTGACATAAGACAGAGGCTGTTACTGAAGATATAGGGGGTTCCTTGGGCTATTTCCTAGGCTGAAGGTAGTGGGGGGAGAAATGGGGGAGGCTGCCCTGACTGTGGAGTTGAAGCTCCCATAGCTCCTGGGCTCCCCCAGCCTGAGCAGGGAAATGAGAAGACTCAAGGCCCCAGGTTGCCCAAAGCCTGCATTTTAAAGTGGCAAATTCTGGAAACCCAGCTTCCCAGCAGAGGAAACTGCCTGCTCTGTCATAGAAGGTCATCAGAACAGAAATACTGCTCCAAAACATTCCAGTTTTGGTTAATCAGCATTTCAAAAAATCAGAAAGTCTTGTCAGAAATTTTTGAACCGTCTGTACTAGCAAGGACAATGTCCCGATAAGTGTGGTTTGAATTGCATAGCCTCTGCTGATTACTGAAATACCTTTTGAGCCTGAGGAAGAAATTAGTGGTCTCCACTTATTCAGTTACCAGTTAGGAGCTTGGCTTTTAGCTTTACCTTCACTGCGATAAAGGCAGACTCTGCAGAGTGTCCTGTCCTGGTGATTTTCAGAGACAGGACTCCCACACTCTCACACACTTCATATTCAGTCTGTTGCATTTCAATCCGAGACCACCGTAGCTCCAGCCTGTGGGAGAGGAGGGAAAGCCCGTGTGAAACAAAGCTGCCTCCCCTGCTGCCCCCACCCCCTACTGCTTGGTGAGGAGCCATTTCTCCACTGACTGGTGATTTAGCCAATACACATACTGAGTCTTTGTTTCCAATCAACACATTTGCCTGATTTGGCTGATGAGGAGTGAGTTATCGAGTTATGGAGCCCTGGTCTACCCCAAACCAAGCCTGAACCTTGTTTCACAACTAGAGGGGTTCTGCAGCAACTTTGAGAGGAGCAGACTTTGTCCATAACACTAAATAGGCCAAGACAAGCTGTCGCTGTTTCTTCCTTGTTCCCTTTATCCCTGTACTTTTATTTTACTCTCACGCAACGGTATTTTCTCTGCAATGTCCTCCTTTCTTCCCACCTTCCTTCATCCACCCTCTGACTCTCCTCCTCTAGAGTTCAGGGCACACTCCAGGACTTCACCACCTCTCTGTGAGTGCCCTCCCCACTCCCATTTAATACTTTGTGTACTTTGCTCTTCAGCCATAGAAGTGGCTGAGTCCAGGCGACTTGTACACTGAATTTTACAATTGCTTATAGGGGATATGACTGAACCTTGGAGGATTGCATGCTGCACAGGGTAGCCAATAAAGATCTCACCTTTTTAAAAGCTGTCATAAAAATTAGTGAGAGTCAGAGAGGAATGAAAGAGAGCTAAAAGAAGGAAAATGAGCTGTGCTACTTACAAAACAATTCAAACTTTTCTAAAACAAACTTCTAGACCTTTCCAGTTTGACTAGCTCTAACACCAGTGGTAGTTCCCTCCTGTCCTCCTATATCCTCTGATACTCACGGTGTGGGCAACCCATTTAGAAACTTATTTGCTTTCTTTTTGCTAAAGAGGACACATGTGCCAGATGTAGACCAGCAGCATTCAGATAAAAGCTAGGATTCAATTTCGATAGCACCAACATGCAAATCAAACTTGTATTTTGAACCAGTAACCACTAGGTGATTTTTTTTTTTTTTTTAATCCAATACCATTTTTTCTCTAAAAGCGGAATTCCCCTTGTTTTGAGGTCAGTGCAGCTAACAGATAAATTCTGCTTCTCTGAAACTCCTACTTTCCATACAAAAAGTTGCTTCTATTTGCTCTCTTCGTAAAGCTATGATGATATGCATTGCTATTTATATGCATGAATCCACACCTTCCCACGAGAAGTGGCAGCGTTTTGATGGTGTGTTTAATACCAGGGCACCTGTGAGCCAGCACAGCGCAGCTGGGAAGTGCTAAGGCTGCCTCGGATGTGTTCGGATGTATTTGCGTATGGGGACATCTTTTGGCACAGCCCGGAACTGCCGAAACGCTGCCTGCAGCCCCCGGCTCCGCTGGCTGCCCGTCCGCTGCGCAGCGCGCACGAAGTGCTCTGCAGAGCACCCTGGCCCCTGGAGCCAGCTCTCTGCTCCTTTTCCCTCGCCATGAGTCCTGGTGTGTCAGTAACCAGTTTAGCCCAGGAAAAGAGCGTTGGTTATTTTTCTCATTTTCATCTGGTTAAATAAGTTGGTCGAATGTTCAGCCCTATTTTCAGGAATAAAGAGAAACGTCGCCCCTGCTGTAGAGCTACTCCCACTTTCGGCCTTTGTCATCAAAGAACAGTTCAGACAAAACCCCAGTCTCTAATTTTTGTACATTAGGCTTATCATACATCACAAGGAAATTTTATTAATATGCCTAATATTTGGCAGTGGATGCAGGAAGATGCTGTGTGCCCTCCACCTTCTTTCTGCGCTTGGTTGCAGTATGGCTCTCATACCTTTTACTGCTTGAGAGTGTCCCCACCATCGTGATCTCAAGCTCATGAAAAAGCATTGTTATCAGCACAGGGCAAGAGTGACCTCCAGCTGCAGGACCATGTACATGAAGCAACAGTCCTGTCCCTCAGCACCCAGTGTCTCGGCTCTCCAAATGCCCAACTGCCACTTAGAGTAAACTCCATCATGTTTTTCTGTGAGGCCCTGAAGGCCCTTGAGAACTGTGCCCCAGCCTAACCTGGAGCTAGCCCTTTGTATTTTGCCCCCCTGAGGGGAAGAAACCTTCTCTCCTCTAGCAAAAGAAATGGCAGTTTCATGTTCACATCTGCGTGGCTTCAAGCCTGGCACGGGTTCATTTGCCCCAGTGGACAGTGCGCACAGCGCACCACAGCACACACCACCGAGGGTCAGAGCTACCTTTGGGGCACCGCGGAGTTTCCACTGGCATCTGTGACTTGAAATTCCAAATTGTCTGAATTCACTTCCCGTGACGGATTGATGACATAAAGTATGATTTTGCTGTTTAAATCCTTTTGGCTAAACCCTTCCTGAATAAATCCACCTGGGAAAGAAGAGAAACATTCATGTGAATCCAATCACTGTTAATAAGAACCACGTAGCTCATATAGACTGTTTTCAACTTTTCTTTTTGTGAACACTTAGAAAATTTGAACTTGCAGAACCAGGTTTTATATCTAAACAGCAACATCCCAGCTCATTATAAGCCCCAGCCAATTCCTTCCCATGTGACATGTTTATCAAATGGCCAAGTTCAATATTCATCTTTTTTTTCTTGACACAAACAACAAATAGTTTCTCAATGGCAGCCATTAACAATCATCTCAAACTCTTTGAGGACTGATGATGAACATAAGACTCAGGTTTTAGTGTAAAAGCTTTCTTACTACATTCAAACTTTGCCCAAAATTTGCTAAGAAATTTTTATTTCCTCTATCAAGCAAACATTAACAGGGTAGGTTTTGGAATCTGGCCTGGTATTTCCCAAAACAGAGATTACAGAAGACAGCACCTGTTGTTATATTTTCCAGGTAGCCATAATGAGGACCTCGTAAAATCTTAAAAATTATTTTGTCATCTTCTGTATTGGGGTCAGATGCCTTCAGGGACCTGGCAGTAATATAGATCCCATAATTGCCATTCTTCAGCAGTTCCACATCAGAAAAGCAATGGAGATGAATAATTTTTGGTGCCATTTTGTCCAAACGATCCACCTAAATCAAAGTTAGACAAATGTATATTCATTTTACAGTATCAGGATATTCTCTGCTCTACTTTTGCTAAAAGCACAGTAGCCGGCTCAGGGTGGCAATAGCCACTTCGACCTGCAGTCTGCTCCAGAAGAAGTCTGATCTCCACTTAAGTACTACTTCCCGTGAAAAGTTTCCAGGTCCAGATTTCCCAGTTGCTTGCTGCATGCGGTGGGATACTGCACACACTGGGGAGGACAACAGAAATTCTGTGTACCTCCGCCCTGATGTCCCACACTCCCCACAGTCCTTCTCCTTTTTGATGTAATTTTCCTCATAGCAAATGAAAATGCTAGCAAAGGTTTCTCACCTCTGTTTTACAATAACAAGCATGGACACCTAAGATTATGGTAATCACAATCATAGACTTGGCCAATATGCCTCCTCAAATCTCTGCCACCTTTCACAACTTCTCAGTAATCTTCTAGCAGTCTGCAACAGTTATTGCTGTTTCTATATCTCATCTTCTGCTGAAATGGCACCCCTTGCTCATCATATAACTTCAAACTTTGTCATCAGGAAAAGTTAGGAGCCGCTTCATTAGTATCAGTGTTTTGAAACATACAAAATTTTGACATACAGTGCAACCAGGCCTGCTTTGCATACTGAAACATGCCAGATAGATACACACAAGAAATAGCAAAGGCACCTGAGCTTGTGACGCAGTGGGAAGAACTTGAAAATGAGGGAATGGGAAGTGAATAGAAAGAGCCTAGTAAAGGAAGGATTAGAGCAGGCGTCTTACAAAGAATCCCAGAAGGAAGAGAGGCTTTCCAGTTGTGGGAGTGAAGTGGCTGTAATTCAAGATTCCTGTGACATGAAGACCAAGAGTCATCCTAGTACCCTTCACATGGAAATCAGTGGGCCAGGTGCCAAGTGGGAAAGCAGAGCAGGAGGAAGTTCATACCTCCCTATATCTGGGCTCAACTTCAGGGTTGAGATTTCTATGGAAAATATTTTATCAAGTATAAGTATGTAAGTATATACTTGATTGTAATTATATAAGCAGGATGTCTTTCTTCTCTTAAATACAGTCTCTCTCTCTGCACTCTATAAAATTCTTTGCCCAAGTAATGCATTGTGGCAAGTAGTTAATTCTCCAGGTTGATTATTCACAGAACACAGAAAGCAAACATTTCCGCTGATAAATATCTCAGTTAAATCACAGACTGCAGCAGGTACCAGTTCTCATCAAAATTACTACATTTTCCACCTTATCATGCTGTATATCTCTGTTAAGTAGGCCTGTGGTCACACTTGCCTGAATGGTGAATGCCATGGGCTCGCTCTGCACCCTCCCATTCACAATGAAGCCTTGATTAGTCCTATCCGTTGCAACAAATGTAAATCTGTCAATCTGGGGATCCCCACCTCGGTGCTTGTATGCAACATCCCTGTTGTCCACATCTTGCTGCGTGAAATTGTACTGTAGTAGCACAGCCCCTCGATAATAGAGATGACCGTATTGAGGGAGCTGAGCCAAGAGGAAGGTAAGGTTTTCTTTGGCAGTGTCTGGGTCTGAAAGCTGCAGGACATCAGGAGAAAGGAGTGCCATAGCACCTTCCACTAATCTTAACCCCATGTTCCTAGATAGTGTGGGCAAAGCTTGGTCAACTGCCTCCAAGGAGATCATGAATGTCCCATGCTTAGTCTTCAGTCCATTGCTGATGATGAATCTGGCAAAGAGAGGCAAGGTAGTCTTCAGCATGTGTTCTTGATTCACCATGTACTGAAATGAAATGATAATACACACCTTTACTACAGGACTTGCCTGTATTGATACTGCAAATGTAGTAGAGCTGGTTTGAGCTCAAACCCAGACTGTGGGTGGGGTGGATGTATAACTCAAAAACATGAAAGCAGATGGCCAGGTATATGGCAAGAGTTACATCTGCAGGAATCTAAGTAGATGCCAGAGGAATGGCTTTGAGGATGTACACTTCAGTCTCAGCAGTTATAACAGAGCTGATCTAATCTCCTAGCTCAGATACAGATGGAGCAAGCAGTAGATCTGCTACTGCTGACGGGCTGGCTGGCTGGCTTATTGCACCCCCTGGCATACATACACATTTGTACACATACTTAAGGATATCTTCACTTGGTTACCTGGCAGTGGCAACTGCCAGTGAAAGTGTTGGCTTTGACTACAGCTTACAGAAAGAGTTGTGTAAAGCACATGGCCTGCCTGCACGATGTTTTTTTTCTGTTCACTGTTACAAGCCTTTTGTAGCCAATAGGCCCAAAACTATCTAAAAAAGCAGGCTGGAAAAAGACCATTCCTCATCTCACTTTACTGGTTTGTTTAGGCACAAATCCTATCTGTAAATTTCTGTATATTCAGAGGAACTGTTTCATGTTTCTTTACAAAACTCAAGCAAGGTTTCACTAAAATGCTAAGATTCTGTGGGAGATATTGGGCAGAACTATACAAGTTGCTAGGGTAATTTTAAAAATGTAGGTGTCCATACCATGTATTTGTCAAAGAGTCAGATATGCAAAGTTCTTATTCCATGCTGGAATTTGTATTAATAGCAGTATAGTTTCTTATAGTTCTCTCTCAAGCAGTAATATTTCTTTAGGTATACTAAAGATTTTATTATGCTCTACAGTTAATTTTCCTTTCCTAAACAAGAGAAAGGTGCCCAAGGCTGGAGAGAAAATCTGTTGGAAGCCTACCAGCTGGGTATGGGCTTTTGCCATACAAGTAACAGCATGTTCTGCAGAAATTTATTATCAAATTTAGTTGTGGATAAAAATAAAGAGAAAACTAATCTTTTAGCCTTCAAAATTCATCCTAGCTTTTGTTGTCAAGATTATTACTTAAGTATTCTTTCTGAAAGCAATTACATTGCACATTGTCATACCTATAACAAAAACTTTTGAGTGTATATGAAAATAAAAATTGTTTTGAAAATGTCTCACAATCCTTCATGGTCCATCACCATATAATACATAAGAGTTACCTTTCTTTCTACAGAAGTTTCTGTGGTTATGCTGCATAGTACATGCAAAAGCATCTTGGAGAGTGTTTTTCACCCAGGTTTGCTCTGCCTAAGCCAGAACACAGTCTGCTTTGCAAAGAAATTTGTTTGTGGCAGGCTATTTGTATTCCCCAACCTTCCTTTTTCTCCCACCCTCCCATGCCCAGTGCTTTGAATGCACATAACAGTTACTCTTATGCAGTTGATCTTGTATGGGACAGTATCATGGGACGGTTGTTTCAGACAGTATGGGGGCCAGCCTAGCTGGCTGCTTTCCACCTAGCATGTTCCTGCCATACATAAGTGAAATGGGGACTGGTTGACATTTAGATTATCTGCCTCCTCTTGCTCTCTTGACTGCAGACCTCAAAGAAGTATTTAAATAATTACAGGGTCAAAACCTGCCCTATTTTTTGTGACTTGAATGTAAGTGACCTTCAGTAGGTTGTGTGTCACACAGACTGTCTATCCAAAACTCCTACTGCCTTCATCAATGCTGGATGATTAGGGCTTGATTAACTTGTAAGCTGGCAGTATGCCATGAAACAGATGGGAATGAGCGTAGTCAGACCAGGGACTATATAGCAGTTAGAAATATGTTTACTGAGGATGGTATTCCCAGCTGGGAACCTAGAGACATCTGTCTGCACTGACCTAATGCTATTGTGCTGATGGTAAAAGGGTTGTGCTATTAGTAATCTAGCTGAAATCAAATACAGAACTAGACTAATGATGACAAATACTATGCTAAGGAAAAAAAAAAGGCAAAACACCTTCAGTCAAGACCTTAACCATCTCTCAAAAATTCGGGAAGACTGCAGCAGAAGTGAGTTTCCTCTGGTTCTTTTGATTAGTGTAAAATCATTTGGATGATGTCTCAAACAATATTTAAGTGAAAGACTTAGATAATTCAGTTAATGAGACTGAAGATTTGTCCAGTCTTCTACAGAATACCGTATAGGAGCAAACCTCCTGGTTATATACATCAAACTGAAATTTATGATGCAAGTGTTGTATGCCACTTGATTTCACAGGTGATGAATCAGCCTGTGTCCAAGACATCCTTTTTTCTGCACTTTGGGAGATTTTGGTTGTTTATTTCTGGTTTATGGCTGCTTCATCTTTTCTTTAGGAATGGAGAGCAGCCAATATTCTCCTCACTCTCATGAAATTTAGGGGACAACTCTCAGGCACAGTTAGGAGGACATGTTGCATGGTTTGATTTCACCATTACCAACATTTCATGCTTTCTGCAGTTTGATGGCAATGGAGTTGGCTGTAGGACCTAGCATCTGTCATGGCATTTAAAAGATAAAAATGGAATCATAAATAGTGCCAGCTCATTACAAAATCGAGCCAGCATGTCAGAATGGAGGACATTAGCATGTTCTTTTAGTATCCTACTGCCAGCATCTGATGTCAGGTTGCTAATCGCTTGAAGTCATCTGTCCAAACAAGCACTGCCAAATCTTTCTTCCAGGCCAGCAGCACCAAACAATACAGGCAAATTTATATCTGAAGGAAGTACTTCAGTGGAAAGTAAAAATCTGATCAGTTAATCCCCCCCCCATAATTACCCATATAATTAATGTAACCATTCCTTGTTTAAATAATAATAATATTCTGCCACAATATTTGTATGTCATACAAAACCAAATTCTCTTCCAAATGATAACATCAAGGAACATCAATTATTGTGATTAAAATAGTTATTGAATATCAATATTTATTAAAGCATCATAACCTTAGTTTTATAAGGGTAACTTTCTAGCTTGGTTCTTAGCCATTAGCCTAAAGAGAAGACATTGGTTGTATTCACATGCACAGTTACCCTAGAATTGTTTGGTCTGCTTTCATTAGTGTTGTATAGAAGTCATACCCATGCAAGCCACTCTTACACTGGCCAGCATAGGGTTGGCATGACTGTAACCTTACTTGTCTAAGCTAATTCTAGTTTTGGTCATAGTGTTGCACAATTGAGAAACATAAACCCAGAGAATATTTGTTTACTTTTTCTGTTATGACTGAAAGTCAATCAGAAAAATCTCCCAACTAGAATTTCCACCACATTGAATTTAGTGGAAGGGGTAGTTTATAATGTTTCAACTGAGGAAAGTCCCAAAATTACTTTTGGCTTATCTCTAGATAATGTCACCTGAACTGCCCCAGTGTCATAGGGAGGTTTATTTGATGTCTCCATAGCCTACTTGCTTGACTTCCCTGAAAAAAACTCTCAAACTGAATGACACAACATGGCCTTGAATCTTCATCATGCATCACGGAAAATGCCATTTATATCAGGAATCTACTCATAAAGAGTGTAAAAAGGGGTCTTTTCTGAATTGCAACTTTTAGGAGATAAATCCTTCATTTTTTTTAGTCACAAATGAAAAAAAAACAAAATACTTTTTTTTTTTTTTGTGGAAAATTTGCATTTTCCAGAAAGTCCATATTCTGTCAAAAGCTGATTTCAGAGGAAACTGCCAATCCTAGCAAGAAGTTAGCATTCTTCCTTTAGAAACATTGTCCATATTTCTGAGCTTTTTTTTCCCTGAATTTGCTCTCTTTTACAAAACTGTCCCCTGAGGCTTTGAGCAACAATACATCTACTCTGTCTTTACCTGATGATAACTCATTACATCATTCCGCTCCAGAACCAAAGGAGGTTAACTTAAGAACAAAATAAGGAAATATCCACTTTAGGAGTGCACCTAGTCTAAGCTGGTCTAAGGTGAAGGTTCAGAACCAGGTGAAAGTAAACTTAAATATCACTAGACTGCTGAACTGGGCCTATAGGTAAACAGGTTTACCCAAAAATCCAATTGTCTACACAAATTTCTGAGCTGCTGTCAGAATAGCAAACTGGACTCTTTTTGAGTATGTTCAATAACTATTTATGGATTCAAAAAGCCTGGAACAGAATGAATATGGTAAATAAGAATAGACAAGAAAGTAGTTATCTAATATCTAGATGGACCAGTTTTACCACATCCAGTTGTAGCAAGAAACCAAAGGAAAATCCCACAAAGTATGTTGTTAGTCCTTCTCCCCCAACAACAGCTGTTGATGTTTGGGTGCTATAGCAATATTGAAGCTAGTATCATTGAATGAATGTGGCTACAGTTTCAGCATCAATTAGAAAATGCATTTATTTCCAAAGCAGTCACAACTATGTGTATTATAGTAGAAATATCTTTGCTATATAAATATTGAGAATTCCCACAGAACTTCTGCCTCGTTTTAATTTTTTTTGGGGGGTTTGGTTCGTTGGTTTGTGTTGTGGGGTTTTTTTAAATACCCAAGAAACCCAAGGAGAAAATTCTGGTGGCAGGGTGTTATGCCTTACCTGAATGTATCTTCAGGAACAGCTGCCTTTGTGTTGTGAACATAGCAGACTATCTGTCTTGCTACATCCATTTGACTGAAGCTTGTAATGGGGATGCCAGGATAGCCGACATACTCTATTTGTCCATACTGGGGTGGGGAGGTTATGACATACAGCAGCTCCTCTGGCTTGTCAGTACCATCCAGTGCAAGGAGGACATTGGTTGTAATGTAGCCCTGATCCCCTTTTGGCACTCTAAGAGATTTTATGAAAACAACAATGTCTCCTGCAGAATAGACAAAACAACACTAAAATAGTCATATTGAATTGTAAGTTGATCTTTTATGCATTATTTAGCCACGTGTAAACCATCACCAGTACAAAAATCATAGGACTGTAGGATTATAGGGAAATTTGGGCTGGAAGGGACTTCAGGATGTCTCTAGTCCAGCCTTCTGCTTTTGAGGGTCAGCCATGAGATCAGCCATAACCAGGTTGCACAGGGCTTTATTCCATTGGTGCTTGAAAACTGCCAAGGGTCAGACAACACAACCTCTCTGAACCTTTGTTCCAATCTTAGCAGTGTCGGTTAACTTGGTCTAATTTAGGTTTCTGATAGGGATGCAATAAAGGAAGAGACCGTAAGACTAAAGCATAAACTTGGGAGACAGAGCTGTTCCTGATCCGTGTTTGGCCTACCTTATTACATTCTTGCCGTTTGTCTGTGCTTTGATTTACTCAGACATAAAGCTAGTTTCAGAAGGATATTTTCAACTCTATTTGAAAAGTAGCTGGGAGTCCTGGGAGGCAAGGTGCAACACATTGCCTTAGGCAGAGCCTTTTCAAATCCCAGGACAAATTCTTCACCAGCAGAAACATCAGGGCTCTGGCCAGCAGTGAAATCCAAGCAGACAGACTTTCGGGATCTGCTGAGAGACTTCCCAAGGGCCTATATAGTGCTCAGGGAAGGATCAGGACATGTACTGAGAACATCTTTGTTTCAGAAACAGGCACTGTAAAACATCAAGTCTGGCAGATCTTTACCCTTTTCCATGTCCTTGATATTTATGTAGAATTCCACAGCTGGGGATCTGTTGTACCCATCCCACAGATAAAATGTGAAGCTGTCTTTGTTCTTGGACCCTATAGCACCTGTATGGACATATCTCACAAGGTTCATATCCAGTTCTTCCTGAGTGCACTTCATTCCAGTTTGGAGAGTCATCCAGCCTTGGCCTACCTAGAAAGAATAAATGTCCTTCATTAAACGGATAGTCTCCCATGCATCCTCCCCAGTCAATTGTGTTTCTTTGCAGTTTTGCAGACTGTTGGTGGCAGCTACCTGGCTTCTCTTCTAAGCTATAGATTCTTTCCTCACAGTATGTTTTGAAGTGCAGTAAATAGCTGGAGTTGTTCCCAAGCAGCTATAAGGCTGGAGAAGATATAGTGATCATGAATAAAATGGAGTAAATGGAGTTTTACCACTTTTATTCCTGGAAATACATTTCTGCACACTTCTCAATGAGAGACCACCAAGATGAAAATAAAATGGATCCTGACCCAGCTTATGTTTTCTATTTCTTAATTTCACAAAGCTGCTCTTGGTTCTATCTGAAACAATACCTAAATGGATATCAGAAATGAACGTATGGGGAACTTACAGAAGCACAGTTTAGAGCCCCAGAGGTCCTCTGAAGGAAAAATGTGAACTGCCCAGTAAGATTTCCTGCTTTTCTGAAGATAGCATAGTATCCTATAATGGCCTGACCTGCATATTTGATATTTAGCCTGCAGTAACAGTGTTACTAGCTTTGGAGCAAAGGTTATCAAGGACAGAGAACTCAAATACACGCATGTACCCTATATGTTCCAGCTGCCAGACTCCAACAAGTAGCTGTCTCTTGCCCCAGTGTGTGGGACCGCTTTAATTCACAGGTCTCACATGATCTACAGATTCTTGCAAGGGATCCAGCATCAATATACTTTCCCAGCTCACAGGTCTAGGAAACTAATTTTTTTTCTATTATATATCTGCATGCAATTAAAAAGAGGCATTTTTTCTATCTTTGTTCCTGTGACTTATTTTTGGTCAATAGACGGTCATCTTTCCTTCCGTTTCTAATCTTATTTTCTGCCTTTCCTCTTGCTATATCCTTTCCACCTTCTTCCTTTTTTCCTTTCCTTCCCCATATACTTTTCTTCTAATTCATGATTTATTACTCACTCTTTCACACACATCTCCCTCCATTCTTTCTGAACCCTGAAGTAATTGAAGTAATGGCTTACTTGTCACTTTATTTTGATCAAGGACTTTCCTACCATCCCCTCCCAGCTTTGACACTTGGTTTTCCCCCTCTGTGGGCTGATTGTCCCAGCACCTCTCTCCGTTGTCATCTCGGATGATCTTCCATGCATTTCACCCTCCCTCTCCTCCTGTTGAGGATCTGGCCTTTAGTTTCAAAGCCTCTGGGACAGCACCATTGTTTGATTCAAACAGTCTTTCAACAATCAAACTGGCTCCAGCCGTCTACTTCAAAACATGACAGGCATTTGGGAGAAAAGGAAGATGAACTTCATTCTACCCTAAAAAGGGAGAGTTCTTTGCATGCCTGCTTTTTGTTGAAGTACAAAGACTAACCTTGTGCTGAAGCTGACCATTTTCTGGAAGTCTTTCAAATAAGTAGTAAATTCTGTCCCTGGGGGTATCTTTATCTTCTGCTGACAGAACAGCACTGGAAATGATTCGAGTTTCACCCATGTTCACCTCTATATTATCCTTCCTGCAAAAATTAAAAGTCATGTATTGATGCAATAAAAGAAAAATAATCTTTCCAACGTGCAATTTCTTTGCCAGAAATATGGATTACCCAGATGCTGACAGAAATGACAACTGCAGAAAGAATGAAAGGAGGGTGCCTATTTGATTTCAAAACAGAAAAAAAAAAGCAAACACGGTAGACCAGCTTCTCCTTACAATGGTGAAAAAACCCAAAGCAGATACCTACAACAGCCTGGGATTTACCATGTCTGTTTTCTTCCCCAAGCCCTACCCTGCTTGCCTTCATACAATTTATCAGAAGAGGACAATGTAATCAAACAGGCTGTTTTACATACTACTGTTGCTGTAGACCATAGCAATACTGTCTCTAATGAACTCATTGTTCATTAGAGAAAAGACTGTCTTTCAAATGACTGGTCTGTCACTGTTTGCCTTAATCTTTAAGAGACACTACAAAGACCTAACTGGCTTCTTTTCTATACTCCCAATTGCAGAATTTTCCTGGGTTCTTGATCCAGAAAAGTAGGTTAAGACCACCTGTTCCTTGGCAGAAATGGCCATCACTAGCCACAAATAAAATTTGAGGCAGCTCTGGGGAAAAAAATCCCACATAGTTTGAAATTCATGCAGAGTCTCGCTCCAGCATGATTCTCAGATTGTGTCTTCTCTGTTTCCATTCTTAGCTAGTAACCATCCTCCAGCTTGCCTCTGCACACCCTGCTTTATCATCCTGCTGTTAGTTATTTTACATTTTTCACAATGTAGCACCCAAACAGTATTAATAAACTATACAAAAGTTTCAAGGAGGTTGGAGGGGATTCAGCATATTCAATCACCCCAGGAATGGGACCTGCTCAAGCTAATCTGCCCAGGGGCCATGGAACAGGTTGGAAAAGGACAGACTCCTCAGGCATTTGGGTAGCTAAGCTCCGGCTGGACACAACTGAGCATGTGCAAGCCATGCTATTTCAAAGGCCAAATACAGATAGATTTTTACAAGAATTGCTAAAGACATATTCTTGATATAACAGCCCTTTCCTTTGCCAAGCTGGAAGTGCCTGTTCCAAGGCAGAGTGACAACTGAGATTTCCAAAGAAGAAGTTGTCACAATTATTTAGTGATTTTGGAAAATACATTTATTATTCTCAGAAAGAGTGAAGATTTTTTTTCCTGGAGTTTCATATTCAAACTGTTACGGATATGAGGCATAGTAATTTCATGTTTGGTAAAATGAAAGGCAAGGAAAAAGGAGACATATGACGAAGTATATCAAGTCATATTAATGACAGATCAAGCAACCTTAACGGTTTGCTCATACCAGCAATAAACCTGCTGGCACTATGCAAACAGAAAGACGAGGTGTCTGACCCAAAGACTGTATGAGCTAGAAAGAGAAGATTCAAACAAAAAAAAAAGTTAAGATAAACATGTTTAGCTACACTCTGAATGCTGGCTAATCCCAAACCATTTTCCTTCCTAGCAGTTAGTTGGTTAAGTCCTTCTAGCACCCACATGTCTCATCTTGAGAAGAAGCTTTCAAGGGGAATGTGTGAGGGCCTCACATTCCCCAAGGGCACTCCTTGCTACAGGACACAATCCAAGAGATGACAGATTGAGGTTTTGGCAATCACTGTGAATAAAAGCCACTGTTTGCCAGCCAAAAACATCCCATCCCAGATTCTTCAGTCTGTTGACCATAGCTAATGGAGATGAGAGCTGAAACTCCCTGGAATGGAAAGGTGTCCACCGATCCCCAGGAGAGAAAAAGTTTACAGATATTGTCAGATGTTCACCTGTAAAACACTGCAGTGGCATAAGGGAGCTCCTACCCAGCAGCAAAGATGTAGTGCCTGACCATGGCAGCTAAATCACTTCAATGCCAAACTGAATATTTTTCCTTAAAGCACTACTGTTTAACCCCTGGCAGCATACTGCATCTCAGTGGAAGAGTAACAAGCAAGAAGCAGTAGCTTCTTATAATAAAATAGCTATTTTGCAAGTAGATGGCTCGCTATGTGCTACTGTTCGCTACAGGAATGGCAAATGGTGAGATCTAAGATCGCCAGACAAGGCAGCAACAGTTTCTGGATCCAGCTGGGCAAAGCTAAAAGCAAAAGCACTTGACTACTTGCACTCCATCACCTTACTTCAGAGAGAAAGGGTGGAAAATGACACATCAGTCTTTACCATGTGAGGAACAAATAGGCAATCATAAGTAATTATCGGTACATGATATGAATACGTAAACTATACCCTTTATTCTAACTGGAAGTGGACTTTCTTGTTAGCATGATATGGTCGATAATCTTTCAATTATAAAACTAACATTTGTTAATGCAGGAAGCTCTACATGGTAAACAAAACATTCAAAATTCTCTGCAATGGAAAATGTAGGTCTGATCTGAAGGTAGGCCAAATATCCTGAGGGATCAGAAATTCCCACTTTAGTGGCAGCCTGCTTAACAGACTGCGAGTCATTTCTGAAATGCAAACTTTAGAGGTTTGGACCTATACACCCAAAGCCTTCAGGCCCCCAGCTCCCCATCTGCCTGCCTGGGGCTGGAAAGCAGCCAGGACAACAGAGGCCCTGATGCTCTGTGGCAGGTCATCAGCTAAAACATGGGGATCCCAAGGGATGAGCTCCTTGCTAAAATGTCCAGGAGGTTCAGCACTCTCTCAGCCAGCTGCCTATCTGTAAATGGTCTGCCAGTCAATTTCTGACCACATCTAATTCATTTATGACTCCTAGTTTTTTGAACTTCATGGGAAGTTAGTGTGTACCTTTTCAGAAGTTGAATTATGGCTGAGCAATGCAGTTTTACAGTAGAAAAGAAGAGAATCATTAAGCTGAACAGCTTTCCCTCGGGAGGCAAGGAGACATCAACTTTGTGTATTCTCGCATACCAAAATCCAGAGCTGCTTTCAGAGAGGTGTTTTAGACAGGTGGTTGCCCCAGGGAAGGGGAAAGCAAAGGAACTGCAGTCAATATCATGGTGGTCAGTTGCCAGAAGACATGTGCAAAGATCAGGCCTCTCTGGCAAACATCTTGAAGTTGTGAAAGACAGAACAAGCATGTTGCCCCACTTTTTTTTCTCTATTCTTTTGATAATAAGCAACCTTAAAGTATGCCCCTTTCTCTCTAAAAGAGTTTTTGTTAAACAGGCTGATAGAGACCCACATGGAAACATCTGTATTGACATTAGTCTGCAACTAGTTATGGCATCCTCTCCCCATCAGTCACCAATTTGCTGTTCTGATCACTTTCGGATCATTTTGTCTGAACTCCTCTCTCTGTCAGAGAAAGGAACATGTGGCTTACTTGCTCAGCACTGGTTTCTCATCATTAACTGGAATGACCTTTACTGAAATGGTTCTGAGGACTTTATGCTTCCCATCTGATAGCTGGATTTTAAAGCTGTCGGTGAGGTTTTCCGAATTGTCATGCATGTACATCAGCTTCATTCCTATGCAGGGGGTGGGGGGAATAAAAAGAAGAGAGAGAGGGAGAGAGAGAGAAATGGAAAGAACAGATAAATGTGACTCCTGCAAAATCTCTCACGTCATTTCACTCTGCTTCCATCACCCTTCTTCCATCTCCCCTCCCCACATACCCTGGTCACAGCAAGCTTGTTTCATCTACTGAAAGACGAACTTGGTGAGCCACTGCTGTTCATTAATCTAACAATATACTACTGACTCAAAGCCACCAGCCTGACCTGAGTAAGGAGTGACTCCCTTCACAAAAAGGTCTCTGTCAGCCTGAAAAAGGCACATTTCTTCTCTTCTCCTCATTCCAATTCATTTTAACAGGGAACATAGAAAGGGTGAGACTATCAGGCAACACTCTTCTGTGCCTTAAATAATCCTCCGGGAGCTTTAAACAAGCCTGGGGGAGGACAGCTGTCCTTGTGGCTATGACCATGGAAAGTCAAAAGATCTGGGCTGGAGGTGGCTTGGTCACCATTGAGGACAGGAAAAGAGAAAAGCCAAGCAATTGGAAGACAATCAAAAACAGGACTTGGAAAGGCTGAGGAATTTGGAGTAAGGAAATTATATTTCTGGAGGTTCGTATTAGACAGGCAGAGAGAAGAAAAATCTCTGCTCAGGTTTTGAGGAATGAACTGCAACCTAAGCAGCGGGATTGAATTCATATCCCTCTTTATATTGATAGATCCCATATTTCACTAAATGGCCACAGTCTGGAAGAATCCACCATATTCTCAGCAGTGTTAAATACAATTTTGATTACATGTACTGGAAAGTGCTTTGCTGCTTCAAAGCAGGATAACTGATCATGCTAAGCTATAGAACCCCAGAACATACCTTTATCATTAGGTATATGAAGGTATTATGAAGGTATATATTGCAGCCTTTCAACACATAAAGGCAGCTTTTAGGAAAGATGAAAAGAGACTTTTTACTAATGCCTGTAGTGACAGGACAAGGGGCAAGAATTTTAAACTGAGAGAGGGTAGGTTTAGATTGGACATAAGGAAAAAATATTTTAAAGTAAGGGTGATGAGACACTGGAACAGGTTGCCCAGAGAAGTTGTGGATGCCCCGTCCCTGGAAGTGTTCAAGGCCAGGCTGGATGGGGCTTTGAGCAACCTGATCTAGTGGAAGGTATCCCTGCCCGTGGCAGGGGGGTTGGACTAGGTGATCCTCAAAGATCCCTTCCAAACTAAACTGTTCTATGACTCTGATTCTGTGTTCATTTAGAGCAATATTTAACCCCATGATCAGTTAATGTGCTTTTAGATCAGTGTCTCTGCCTCTGTTCTAGGTGCTGTCAAACAGTTTGAAATCTGTTTGCTGGTATGTTACAATATTCCCTTTATTTTTTCAGGGCAGATGGCCTCCTTAGTCATATTACTACCCTTTCTGACATGTAGGCCTCTCAGGGTGATTTTATTAACATTTCCTAAAATCAACAGACAACATTACCATTAAATAGATTAACTTCTATTCCTAAACACTGTCTTGGAAATACACATAAGGCAAGTGAATAAATAAGTGGTGAAGGTTTCTTACTGTGCCACCTTGCCTCATTAAAGGAATGAAAGACCAGTGTCAGAAGAATGCTGCACCTACCGTTCTTCAGTAGCTCCATGGAAAAGTCATGAACAAGCAACCCATGGTCATGGTGGTTGTGGTTAATTAACTGCTTATAGTGTAGAATATCATTGCCATGAACTCCATTAATAAGGAACCCATACCAGGGCCTCTGCACGACCCCAAATACCAAATGGTCTTGAGGCACATCCAGATCAACCGCGTTGATAACAGAGAGATCCAGCTCTTTCATCTCCCCCTCTTGAACCTGAACATGAAAGAAAAATATGTCCAATTCTTTTACATAGAAAGCAATTACAGAATTTTAGCATGGTTTCCTAAGTAGGGTGTTTTTGTGTACGAGTGTATCTCTTTGTTTCCTCCATCCCTTTCCCAGTAGGTTTTGAACCAGCTATTGATTTCAACCAGTTTAAGAGACATAGAGTAGTAAATTGTTACAGTGATGAAAAGAAAAGGCAAGATAAGGAGTTTATATCTGCTCCAATTAATAGAAAAGCTGTTAGGTAAGTAAATTTCATATCAAGTGCAAGGGAATGCACAGAAGAGAAAGCCTTTAAATACATAAATATATATAAAAATACAGATGCATATATATTTGTACTCATACATGCACTTTTTACTTTACAGTGAGACAAGCTTACACTGCCCTAGCATGGTGGTCACGGAATTATTATTTATATTAAAAGCTGTCTTCAAAGAGGGCAGAGGCTATGCCAGGAACATAAAAAAACTACAAAAAAAATTATAAAAGCTCTTGAGAAACCAGAAGAAGCATGAAGATCCTCCTGCTTTCTAGATGACTTATTTGTTTAAAGATCTGAGCCCTTTTTTACTTATCTGCAAGTTACCAAAAAGAGCTGTGCATTCCCAGTGCTGTTCCAGTCCCACTGAAGCTCTGTCCTACAGGTTTACATGGGATTTAACTGGGCTGTTTCCTGAACTAGGCTGAACTACACAAAGTAAGGGAAAGATGCAGAGGAACAGGTGTTAGAACAATGTTATTAGTTGTATTAAAGAGTGTTTTCTGGTATAAAATAATTCTATGACAGGCATTTTGATTCTTTCCTTACAGTAATATTCCTTGCTATGAATTCTGGGACTTCATCATTGGTTGGGTTGATCAGCACAAAAAATGGAGTCTCTGCTGAGCGATGCAGCCCATCTGTGACATAAAATACAAAGTGGTCTGCTGTTGGTTCCACTCGCATGTGCCTGGCTTGTACATAGTTTATGTTCAGGGCTTTCAGGTGCTTCATCTGAAACGAAGCTAGAGATTTTAAAGAGATGTTGAGTTAGCACAATCTTTTCCTGCCTTCTGGTCTTATGTAGCATTAAAAAAATCTGAAAATATGTCTTTTCTCAAAGAACAAATAACTTGGATTTTGTAAGTTCTCAGTCATTTTTTGGCTGAAGGAGTTAAACCGCCTGTGTTACCACAGGACACATGCCCTTCCCCTGAAGCAAAAATTCATCCTTCTGCTTCTTGTGGGGCTGTGCAACTTCATACTGCTCAGTTCAGAACTGAGCCCAAATAAAAAAGACCCAAATAACAAGTAGAAAAAGATCTGAGGTTTAAGTAATTACATTGATTGATATTTGACTGACAGACAAGGAAAACAGGGAGCAAAAGGCTCAGCAATTCTGCATGTACAGCTGGAGACACTGGTAGAAGCCAGTAGCATTACAGAGTATGCCACAATCTATTCTGCTGAGGATGAAACTGCCTTACAGTATTTGAGGGTGGACAGGGGAAAAGACCCAAGTCAACCACCATCTCTATCACTTTTGTAACTTTGCCTTGGAAACTAACATGGGACCCAGGCTTTTCAAATTCTCCGCTACAGTATTTAATTGACAGAGTATAGGTGAAATGTGGGAGCCTTGCATGGGAAAGTGAAGGGGGAGGCAGAGAGAGCGGATTAATGTCCCATATCACCACTTCTAATAGATTGCAGCTGGAATGCATAAAACAAGGATTGGCTTGTTTACGTCAAGTGCCAATTCTTTACATATGCAGAGCTGCAGTCTCCCTCTGAACTCCTCCCACAGTCCCACTCCTCTTCATTTGCCAGCACCTGCCTTACTCAATAAGTCCATATTAATGCACACACCTGCAGCTACTTCACCAGAGCCCACCTCACAGCCCTCTACAAGCCCTCTGTATTTCATCTCCTTGATTGCCATACGTCGTTATGACTTACCTATACTTATACCAATGTTGCTTTTCTCAAACCCAGGAGAAGGCAGTATATTTTCAATGTAACCAAACTGGGGAGGAGAAACCAAGACAAACTCTAAGTCATCTGTAGTGGTGTCAGGGTCAGTGGCAAACAAATGGTTGGTGGTAAGGGCTGCTGAGGAGCCCTCCTCCACTGCAAACCTTGCACCTGCACACAAACAATATGATAAGCATTGTTGCTTATTTAGCTAATTTTAATGTTGTTTTTATTAACAAGAATGGAAATAATAACTAAGGGGGAAAAGACAACAAATACTGAGTTACTGAGGGGTTTTTGTTTAGGTTTTTTCCCTGCTTACACTATCAAATCTACTTTTGCCATCATGTAAGTAGAGAGGAAGGGGATCATGAAATTATTTTACTGGTAAGTTATTCGGTATGGTTTATGTGCTGCTCAAAATCAGTTGCTACCTCTGTTTGTCAGAGCATTAATTACATGAGAGCTGTTACGAATTGCACATAATGAACAATTTTTCATGCATCACTGCTTAATTCCCCTGCTGGGACAATGCTTCATTTCCAGAACATTACTTGGGTGAGAGCCTGCAAATTGCAAAACTACTCATACATATGCTTAAATATTATCTGAGATACATAACATATACCTGATGCTTACAAACAAATGACATTGAAAAAGACAAGCATACAGAAAGCATATCTTTAATATGTATACTACAACATCATCCAAAGCCCAGGAAGTCAATGGAAATTTCACACAATGGGCTGTTGGTGGACTAAATGTACATTACCAACACTATTTCCATTTTAACTGAGTATTTTTGATCCTGAAAAGTACTAGTGAAAATGTGGCTTCATATCTATTAATTTGATCCATTACATATATAGCCTAGATTTGTCTTTATTCACTAACAGGATTAAATATAGAGGTGATAAAATATTCTCTCCCTTCATATAAGGGCCAGAGTCTAAATTTCTCTTGTATACTTTACATGCAAAGGTAGATAGATATTTATGTTTATGTTTTTGCATTGTATAAACCTGACAATTGTCTGGACCTAAGTTCAGTTCAGGGACAAGATATCATTCACTTTTACTCAGACATATGCAGCAATGGAGATGTATAGATGGAGGGGAGCAGATCTCGTATTCTCATCTCTAACAACATGATTTAAACATGCAGCTGAGGAGCCACAAGCAGTTACTCATACTTGCACCTGCAGCTGAATTTGGTGGTTGCACCGTACTAGGAAAAGAAAAAAAAATATTGATGGAAATTCTGATCCAAAACTTTTGTATGCTGATCTCAGCTGACTCTTTCTGATGCTAAAAACCAACCAAACAAGCAAAACCCTGAGTCTTTAGCCGTTACAGTACTGCATAGCCCACATTATAATGCTATAGTGAGAGGAAGCTTTCACCAGTCGCAATTGACGGAGGCTGGTTGTCCACTGGAAGTACAGTGATGTTAAGGTCATATACTGGAGATGGGTCATGAAGTGGAACTGGAGGAGGAAGAGGTCCATCATAGCAGCAATCTTTCACATCTAGGCCAGCCTCACTGTCGGAGACAATGAAGGTTAAGGTCTCAATAGAAGGAGTCAGGCCAATCTCCCCACCTGGAAAAAAATGTTGCAGTTGAGAATAAATGTTTTACCAAAATTTCACAAGGAATAATTTTGTATCCTGCAGGGACAATCTGCAGTATTCAAAATCAGAATAAGAAAACAACAGCAAAATTACTAGAATTGTTAATTCTGGCTGGTGGGGGTGCTGTTTGGTTAGGGATTTGGTTTGTTGTTTGTAATTAATTTTAACCAGCTTATTTCTATTCTAGAATAAAAGGGTGTAGAAAAGTATATAACTAAGTTAGTATTACTAATAGTTATAATATTATTATTGCAATGTTATCATATTATATTGTAATTGTAATAAAATTGCTAATAGTCATGATTCTATTCTTTGTGTGCTAAAGCATGTGCAAAATGTACATTTATGCAGAGATTTTTTTTCTACATTCCTTCTTAAAGAACGTAGGAAAAGGTCTTTCTTTTATATACATACTCTCTGTATGACAATTGGTAATATCCATGCTCTTCCAGAAGAAAACATTTTTGCATACCAAGAAATGCACGTATTCCTATCCTCTCATCCCTACAAAATGGACTATAACAAGGGCTATGCTTTGTTACTATACTGTATATTATGCCTATATTTAATTACATTCAAAATGTGGGCTGATACAGCACAGGACTGAGAACTGCCAGCCCTTGCAAGAAGCATCTGTGGCTGAGTGTATCCCAGTTCTCAGCATTTCTGGCAGCCTGTGTCTTGCATTGCTGCAAGATATTACTAATAAAATTGCTGCAAGATATTACTAATAAGCTGCCTGCAAAGGAAAGGCAGTGACTCCCACCCTCTCTTGTGATATCTACTGGCAGCACATTTAATGTGTAGAAATTTGGGAGTGAGAAAACAGGCACTGTGCCCTTGAGGGTCCACTTCTGCCCTTCATTGCCTCTGCAAAACACTGTCATTGAAATAACGTTCCTGATTATCTTTAGGATGCTGAAGAAAAGTTTGTTATGGGTGACCATAATCAAGTACTTCCTTCTCTCCTCAAATACCAGCTGTTCATTTTAGGCAGCGCCAAGCCTGAAAATATCACTTGTATTCTCCATGCTAGCACAAAATTACAGACTAATTACACAGAAAGCCAAAGCCTTTGAAAAAAAGACTACAGCTGTCATCGGAGATGTAGAAAAGAGAACCCCTTTAATGCTAATGAAAGGATCAAATTAAGTAGGAAAGGAGGTTAACCAGCCCTTGATTTCTGTGATTAAAAAAAGAGTATTTTTGGATTTTAAAGATAAAACTACAAAATAACATATTTTTAGCACTGTGGTTCCCTTGAAAATCTGAACATCATTTATCTTGTGATACAGAAAGACTATAAACTGTCCAAAAGTGGATATCCATCTAGATTGGAGAGGCACGCAAAAAGTACCTCAGGTTGTTAGCAGTTTTCTATTGAAACTGGGCATCCTCATTTACAGAATTACATTATTGTACCTAAACATGACTATGGAAAAATGTCAAAGGTTTTTTTTAATGTCATGAAACAAATAAAAATCCTCTATTTTGTACCTAATTTAATAGTAATTTTGCCAAAAAAGCCCAAGATATTTTATCAGCAACAGTGAAAATAGTCTTCCAGGATTATGATGTTTTCATGTACTTGTTCTAACACAATTTTAATTTCAAACAGGGATTTGGAGAAAACATTGAAACACTTGGTAGTTGTATATCATCAGCCCTCTTTCAAAGCCAGCTTACTTTTTTCCCTAGTCATAACACGTGACTCATGACTTGGTTCCTGCTGAGCTTCTGCAAAGATTATATGGATTCAGATTAAGATTTTCTGCCAAAAACTCTCTGACCACCTTCCAGTCTAATTCTGTATTTAACTCACTTACTAGTGTGCTTATATGTGACTAAACCAGAGATGACATCAGCTTGGGAGAAATGATCCACAGGAATGCCAGCTTTCCTCACTACCCCATGGTAGGGCTGGTGAGCCAGCATAAACATCAGTTTCATGTCATCACTGTCTGCATCTGTAGCATAAATGTACTCGGAGGAGAGGACCACTTCTTCACCCTCCAGGCAGTGGAGCACAGGAACAAGGCCTGTTCGCATAACAGGTGGCTCGTCATTCACAGGCAACACCTAATCAGAAAAATAATTTAAGGTACTTTATTTTTCATTTCAGTGGAAACGTGTTGTTTTACTACATTGCTTTCCTGCCCAAACCAGCAGTATGGTGTCAGTGTCAGAGTACATTGAGCTCTCTCTATGAACAAAATGAAACCAGCTGAATTAGGGTCACTCTTAAAATTCAAAGACAAAAGTAAACCAAACTAGATAATTATAGATTGAGAAAGAAAACTTACTCCTCATATTTAAGTACTGAGAGAATAATTCCAGACAGAAGAACCCCAGCTACAGCAAGAACAAATGCCTTTCAGCTAGTACAAGCCAAATCTCCTCTCAAATTTGCCACATAAACCTGAAAGCTAGGGTTGAAATGGAAGCCGAACAAATCCATTATCTTCCAGTTTCCAAGGGAATGTGAAGACTTTCAGAAGTCAAGCTTTACACTATGCTACACAAGCAATTGCTTTTAGAAATATGCAACACACTGACCTTGACCTGCAGGATGAACTCTACAAAGTGGATGCCATCTGTGGCTGCAAAGAGGACATCATCAGTGAGAGTCTCAGAGCCATCATGCCGATACCTGTGAAAAAAAAAGAAAAAGCTACACAGATTTCACACAGACAAAGAAGCTGTGCTTTCTGGTCATGCCAGACAATGCGGATCCCTCCCAATATAAAAAGCTGATCCCTGTGCAAGGGTGTCCATCTAAGACTGCTGATTCTGGATCAGAGTGTCTTCAGAGGGCTTGTGGTGTCTCCTACAAGAAGAAAACCCCCAAGATAAACCAGACATCAGCTGGGCAAAAGGTTTCACTGAGGCTTTGACGTCTATGTTCTGGCTGCTTGTGAGGTGTCTATCAAACACGTATGTCCTCGCTGCAGTATGTGCCCTCTTTGACTAACAGATGGAAACAGAGTCAGGGAGCTCTAATTCTGCATGTGTGTAGAAAGTGAAGTCTTTTTCTTGACACAAATACAGCAGCAAAATTTTCATCTCTACATTATTCAGTGTTAACACAAGTTTTCTTGTAAACTAACCAAGATTAATAAACACACAATTTCCTTAGAAAAAAGCTGGCAACCTTTACCTTCTTCACAGGAGCTGCATGGCTGAATACAGAATTTGCCTCCTCATCTGCATGGGGCAGTATTTATAAAGAAACTTATCTACATCGGACATGGTCCCCAGCTCCTGATTCCTGGCCACACAACAGCTCAGTTTCCACAGTGACCACAGTCGCAGTTTGGAGGCTCAGCCAGCAATCTTGGCTTGGAGCAGCTCTGCCAGAGCCATGCTGTGGTGAGCATGGCTACCTGTAGCCTCTGCACCTCGCACCACTTCACTGCAGGGTTTTCACTCATCCAACTGAGAGATTCAGCCACCACAACAGGAAAAGAGAGCCACCTCCTTCTAACCTGACTGCCAGGGTATGCAGGTCCTCACAGGAAAGCCTGTCGCCTTCATTCATGGGAATGCCATCCAGCTCCACCGCACCGTGCTGAGGCTGTCTCTGCAGGAGGAGGAGGAGACGCTCCCGTTTCGTGTCCACATCAGAGATGAGAATGTGACCCTCTGTGACAGGGCTCAGACCACCTTCTTCAACTCTCAAATGGCTTGTAAAAACCTGCATGGAGGAGAAATGCTGAACTCTTTCTTCTACTGCACCTCCAAACATACACCAAACAGGGCAATTTCAATTTGCTCTGGTATGAAGACGTGTGACACCTTAAAAACCAAACTGCCAAAGGCTGTACTCTTCTCTGCTGTGTTAGGAAAACCTAAGGAATTTACTAATAGTAGGCCTTAATACGTGCAGCCCAGTCCTGATCCCATTCAGGGAGGCTCCTGGCCTTCTTAGTCAATAGGCAACACAAAGAAGAGGGATGCAGTTTTTGCTAACCAGGATGTGACACATATATTTTTGTACAGCCACTCAGATGCTGAAGGTAGCCCTCAGCTTATTTAGCACAAAAAATCACCTTGCACACTCACCAGACTTCGCCTTCCACTTCAGACCCAATGCAGGCTACATGCAAGACACCGAAACCCTGATCCCATGGAAGATTTATTTTTTATTTCAGTCAGATCAGGACATCTCTCTGCATTTCTCTTTCTACCCAAAACTATTTCCAAGTTCTTCCCTCTCATCTTCACTACCACCCTACCTCTGGGGCTTGATTGTCCACAGGAAGAATTGTAATATTGAAGCAGATCCCATACAAAGTGCCACCATGCTGATTGCTGACAGAAAAAATAAACTGGACTTGCTGAGGTTCAGGCCCAACGTCCAGCAGCGGTGGCATGTAGGCAACTTTCATATAGTTCACAGCATGCTGCAAAAAGAGAAGAGGGGTGCATGTAAGAAGAGATAATGGGAGTAGCCATATTTCAGGACATTAGGGACATTTCTCATCCCCTGGTTAGCTGTTGTTCTCTGAACTGGCAAAATTAATTCCAGAAACTTTGCACAGACTCTTTAGCTACTGGCAATACCTTGATTAAATGCATCTTTAGCTACAAACCAGATGAGTACAGGTTCAAGCACTTAAACCTGTAGCAAAAAATACAGACACAATTTGTAAGTGATAACAGAGGCAATGACCTTACCTTCTTGATGGAGCCCTTTAAAAACGCTGGTCCCAGGGCCTTTTCTAAGTGTAACTTCAAAATAAACAATTCATGAAAGCATAGCTTTTAATGTAACATCTCCCATAGCAGATTTGCCCTGACCAGTATGAATAAACTGCACACCCTGCCTCCCCAGGTGAGGGCAGGCCGGTGAAAGAAGCTAAAATAATCACCAAAAGCTTGCATCCAGACACCCGTATTAGGCATGTATTTAAGGATTTGTAGGGTCAGAGCTCTCATTATTGTACTGCAATGATCACCATTATGTCACCTTAAACATACAGCAGGATGTAAACCAAGGTGCTTTACTAATATTCATGAGACATCTGTCAAACTACAGAAGCATGAAAACTGAACAACAAAATCCTGAAAAAAGCCTGTTCTGGCCTGTACCTTATCTATCAGTAGAGACACTAAGAAGAAGCAGGAAACTGTCAAGGCCTCATTTCCACATTTTGTGTATTTTTTCCTTCCTCTTAACATCATGCTGGAGCCAAATTCAGCCTGCCCTAAGCACCTGCAGTCACTGCTGCTTTCAGAAGGAGAATTGCGTTTACATATTTCAGAACCGAAACATGATGGAAATCTATTTTAAAAGCTGGAATTGAATTAGCAAAGTTTTGGGCTTCTTAAGCAGATCTTGTGATAGCACTGCTCCTCATTTTTCATCTCTTGTTTTCCTGTCAAAAACAAGCTGTACGCTTGTAACTTTTTAAAACTGTTTAGAACTGTTTATGGTATCTGGTAACATAACAAACCTGAGTAAATGACCGCAGTGCAAGAGCAGCAGGATCCTTGACCAACTTGGGGATGGTGTCCACCATAAACAGCTTCCCAGCATCTGAGTGGCTGTACAAAAATATGTATGTCACATCCTGGTTAGCAATACTGAAGAACAGGAAAAACAACAGTCACATAGGTCAATCTTGCATTTCAAATTAATTTCCCACTCCCAACTGCATTGAAAGGAAAAACATTTTTCTTTCTTTTATCCTTGTTATTCATTTAAACATTATCACAGAAAACTGACCATAAGAAATATTTTTCAGGATGGTAATGAAAAATCATTACATCCCTTATAAGCCAGCTCTGGGTTTGCTACAAGCGTGTCTCTGCACACCCCAGATATGATTTACACCACCTGCAAGTCCAGTCCATCATGTTCTTGTTACTTACACACCTACATTTATCTTTAGGTAGAAAAATAAATTATTTCTGGTTTTTGTGCATCTTATAAACTTCTGAAATGAATCCGTTTCCAGCAAGCCAGCTTTCCAACAGCAGTAAGCAGCAAACTGGATAATCATGTGGCTGTTTGACTGAATACAGGAAAAGCCTAAACATCCTTCTCCCCCATCTGCGTACTGATCCTCTGGTGCTTGAAGTCAAAATTGAAAATGTTGATCTTCAGCTTAAACCGTACAATGGCTGGGTTTTAAACTTTTCTATTTAGCAATTGTGGCTGATGCTGCTGTGAATTTACCAAACAGTGAAACAGCATCAATGACATGTAAACTGCTACTACACCCATTCATCCCATACCCCTATTGCCCCCATAACCTGCTCTGCCTGCATACTGCTCCACAGGTTCCTCGTACAGGACCAGGAGTCCTTCACAGTGCCATGGTAATAACACATATCCTAGAAAAAGCTGTAGCACCTCATCTTCTCAGTCTGGGGCAGAACCAGGTCAGCCCCACTCTATTAGTTAGGAGAGGTGCTGTGACTTTTGCTCAAGGCTGTACAGGCCAGTGTAAAATGCAAGTCCAACAAAAGGAAAGAAAATATTTCAGGTGCTTTCCTCGTTCTCATTTCTTGCTAAACTATGCATTTTTTTTTATTACTCTGTGATTATTCTGTTGCTTTCAACTCTAGCTCACCCTTAATCATCAACAGGAGAGCTGCACCCAGCTATTGTCACCTGCACTTTAAGTGAACAGATGAAGAACCTGAGACATAAACATGCTACTGCCACTGAGGCCGCTCCTCTTACATGGGTCATTGCCCTGTCCCACCTGAAAGGCATGGCAAGTCACACCTACCCATGTGTGCAAGAGAAAAATGGGGAAGTAGTTATGGTGTATGTGAGTTCCCTGTCTTGCTCTTCCACATCTATGAAGTGCAGATGTTTCTTAGTTAGATAAGCAATCTCAGTCTCCTTAACAACCAGGTGACGGGTCACTCCTGGGGCTTCTCTGGGTAGCTGATCATCCACAGGGATTATGTGCACCATCATCACCTGAAATCAGGAAGACAGTAAAAGCAGCAGCCATTCCTCTCAATAAGAGGGTGTCCAAGCAGCTGTTTACAAACATGCACGCAGGGAAGTAAGTGGATCACTGGAATATGAGATATAGGATGTCATTGTCATGCCATATAATGAACACACAAGTAATGGAGATATACAACAGTTAAATGCAAAGCCTACGAATCTTAGCAGTTTCCCTTTAAATTAAAAGCTAAGTTAAATTCAGTGTGTTGGACTCCTGGGTGAAATAAATAGTCTCTTCTCAGTTGACTTCAGGAGGGCTGTTTAGTTTGGTTGTACCATCTCCAAGTCTAATTTGTTTTCAACGTTTCATTTTACTGTGTAGGAAAAAGTCTTTGCAATGGACTTGTCACTCTGCAGCCAGGCAGAGAGAATTAATTACCCCATGGAAAGCAAGAACAAGAGCTAGCTCTGAAGAACATTATTTGTAGTGATGACTGTGGTGACGGCAAACAGAAAAGATCTATACCAGTTTGATTTGAAAGTCTGTCAGAAGATGTAAAATCATCTGCCATTTGAAGGAAAAATGCAGGACTCTGCCAAAGATGCTGCAGTTTCATACCTGTGGCTCTGAGAGGTTGGGAGGGTCATGGCTATCACACAGCACAAACTCAAGTGAATCTTCAAATACTTCTCCTCCCAAATGATGATAATAAATTATTCCATTAAATAGATCCCTCTGAAGAAAATTGCTGATAGAATACCCTGTTGAAGAATATACATTCTATTGAACACTGCACGATTTTAATAATTCATAAAAATTATCCATTAGCTGTGCAAGTAACTGGTGAAGCATAATGTCCTCTTTCTCACCTAACTAGGGCAAGCCCTTTGTAATGTTGTCTCATTGTCTTCCACATTTCCTGAATATCATCAACTTCTTTTCTGTGTCACTTAAAGATCATTCAAAGAATGAAGCAACACAGCAAATGGGCCTAAAACCCTGTTCAGAGGACAAAAGAGAATTTGCAGGACTAGCAGCCTCTGCAGTCTAGAACGGGAATTTCTGACTTCATTTAAACGTAAGGAGAGCTTTCTTTCTCTTTTGGCATCATCAGCATCATCTAATAGCTTTGAACTTGTCAGGGATCATTGCAGATATAATAACTCCTGACTAGCCCAGCTTTTCTGGAGGAGAAAAGTACAGTAGGGAAATAGACTCAGAATGGAAGAATTATCAGATAAATTGTGTTCACAGGTATAGTTATCCTGGTGCAGAGACCAACCTTAATTAATGATGAGGATTTACACTATAATGAAAGAAGTCCAAATTTGCCATGATTTGTCCTGAGCCAAAATCAGTTGTCTAAATGTAACATTTAATGTAGTTAAAAAAGGAGGGGACAAAGAAAAGCATGCTATTGTACGTGTGTTTCATTACCTATCAAGTTTGGTCCTGGTTTCTTCATGATTTCTCCAGCCTGTGGTGGCTTGGTAATATTGAACAGTATGTAATCATCACTGGAATCCATGTCAGAAGCATGAAGCATGGACCTCTGAATCAGGATCATCTGTCCCTCATGAACTTCAATGACCACATTGCTGATAAGAAATGGAGGGCTGTCATCTTTCGGGAGGATATTGATTGGAAACTTATGGCGAATACTGTGGGGGCCATCGAAAATCCTGAATACCACAAAGTCCTTGGTAGAATCACTGTCATCATGATGGTAGTAAACAACTCCAGCCTGAATGTCAGAGACTGTGAACATGAATCCTTTCCCTCCTGCCAAAACAGTGGAAGAAAATGCATTAAAAAAGTACAGTTCAGCCCAGAGAAGAATCCTTCCACCAATATGAATATTATTAAGGGAGAGAGAAGGAGAATGCATTTCTAACTGGAAAAATGAAACGTAACTTCACCTACAGGAAACAAGTTTGTAGATTTTGGAATAGTTAATAAGAATGCAGAATTTGCAACTGTGGTGGCAGAGAAAATCTTCCAAATGTCCATTGCACTAAAGGTAACTGGGGATATCAAGGATTTTTAACTGTGACTGTTTGCACTTTACTTTCAACCTCTACTTTCTTATCAGAACATTTTATGTGTATTTTAAGGATCAGAGAGAACATGCTTTATAATTACAGCTCAGCATTTCATTGCAAGTAAAAAATAATATTTGTGGGTCTTGTTTTTTCTACATGTTGAGGTTACTGTCTATAATAAGACAATTTTAAACCTCTGCTTCACTAGACATGTTATACACACAAAAATATTCGGGCAGGTTAAAGGTTTCAAGAACTGCAAGCTGGTGCTGGAAGAGATGATCTCCCCAGGACCTCCAGGGAAAATATTTTTTGCCCTCCATGCTGTCTAACATCAGCAGAGACACCCACACACTGCCTTTGCTCTTTACTTGAAGAGAGCAAACTTTACGGTGGAGAAGTAACTGCCTCACCACCAAACAAAAAACTGTTAAAGGTGACAGTAGGCAGGGAACAACACCACACATACCTCTTTCTGTCAGGGCTTTCCTTTAGCTCTAGGACTGGGATTACCAAATCCAGCAAAAGAGCATTCAAAACATTGGGCTGATTCACTGTTCCCTGCAGTTACTGGAAAACCCTCCACTGATTCAGTGGGCAGTGGGTCAGACCATTTGCCAGCAGCATGAGAGTTATGGCACAGCTGAAGGGCTATACCCGAGATTTCCTTTAAAGTTTGAACATCAGTTTGTGCTTGCTAGACAAAAAAAGCAATAGCCAAAACTTGCGGTGATGGTTTCCTTTGCATATGCCCATGCAGACAGATAAAAGAGAATAAGAGAAGAAATATCCACCCCTGGCTGGCCCACAGAAGGCTGAGAAATCCTGGGAGGTGTGTGCAAGGATGGGACTGTCACCATGAGATGGGCCCTGGGCTCTGTGTGCTCCTGCAGGCACAGCAGGTCTGCTGCTCTACAGCCTGCTGCCCACTCCCCAGCCAGCTGTACAGCCCCCTGCTCTCTGTAACACTGTCTCTGGGGCTAAGCCTATCTAACACTGCTGACACCACAGAGCTTCTGTCTGCAGCATTACGGAAGAATAATTGTGCAGTAGTTTTCTGAGATGAAACATACTTCTGAATAGTTTGTTTCCACTAAGTTCCAAATACCACCTTCCACTTTTCTTTAAATACTTGCTTTATGTCTCTAGGCTATGCATTTTACATGAATACATTTAACTATCAAAACATCCAGCATTGATAGTCGCAGCATCTTTCCACCCTGCCAACAGCAGAGTGACTTTTTTTACCTAGCCATTTTCCCAAAGACAACAGCACTGTGCTGACTCATGAGATTGCAAAGCAAAATTAGTAATATTGACAATGCAGAAGGTTAACAAATTAGAAGTCTCATTTAATTGCCACTTTTTGAAATCCACCTTAAAGCTGCCAGTAAATAAAAACCTTATCCAAATGTTGCCTGTGTTTGCCAACAAATCAAAATCACTCGGTATTCCTTAACATCTTCAAGCAAAAATGTGAGAAGTGAAAATACAGGGACTGCATTTCGCCTAGGTCATGCCTGCTCATAGCTGAGTTCTTTAAAATTTCAGCTTTGGGATGTAAATGTGTGTTAAGAAAGTAAAAGTTTAAACACTGAACTTTTCAATACCCTTGGTTTCATCCCCATGCCTAGTGTGGCTGCTGCAGGGGAAGCTGGTCAGCATAGGGAGCGGACCTCGCTGGCAAGCCTGCCTGCTGCTGCTGCCCTGGTGCAGCCGCCTCTCCCTGGCCAGGGAGCTGGGGCAGGAGGACAGAGCCAGGCTTGGTCCCAGCTTCTGCCCCTCGGTGCGCCGCCGTGCCCACTCCCCTTGGTGCGGGTCCTGTACTTCGCTCCAGAGGGGACATCTGTGGAAGATGCATTCTCATGCCCTGGGTTTTCTTGTTTCCTTTGAGTGGCACAGAGCAATATATGGCTATGCTGGCATTTCTCTTTTTTTCTTTTTGCAGTGGCATCACAGCACTGTCTCGGGGACTTGCCCATCCTCATTTAGCCTTGGTAAGACAGGGCAGTGTTAGGCCTGCTGCACACCATTAGTAGCTGCATTAGCTCACTTGGGCTGAATTCACCTTCAGTGAAGAAACTAAGAACCAATTTCATTTTCAAACGAGAGTGGTGTGTAGGCAAAATGCCAGACTTATTTACCATTTAAGGTTGTAGACAACATAAATACATGATTTCCAAAAGTGTCTGAGCTATGCAACTGACTTTCTTTATGAGCTTGTGATTTTTTTAATTTCTTAACTCTGCATCCAGGTATTTCCTTCCACACCTTCATTCCCTTGTAAATCTGTTTCTTATGCTGACAGCCCTCAGCAGAGAGTGATATATGACAGACTCTATCAACATCTTATTGACAGTCACATTATTGTAGCCAGTTGTCACTAGAGAACATGCTTCCAGGCCCTCAAGTTGAAATGATTTACCTCTCACTGTGAGCCTCCCATGCTGTAAGCCATCAACTGTGACCAAGCGAACATTTTGGATGTCGTCATTGTCTACAATTTGGAAGTGTTGCCATGTGATCGGTCGGGATTGCCCTTCCAGGAGGTTGAGTCCTGCAAAGAGAAGAGCGTTATTTCACCAAAGCACATATGACATTCAAGGCTGTCAGCATCTAACCTTTCTAAAGGTTTTTGCAGTCAGGAAAAAAAGCATGTTTAATTCCATCTACAGGCCTACCTGTGACAGGCATTTCAAGGCCAGCTTAAAAGCTTGATATCAACTTTTATTCTGATGTACTTGCCTTAGTGAAGTGTCTTTAAGGATTTTTTTTCAGAGAAATAATGTATTCTGGTTCCTAATGATCTGATAGAGTAGCTGGGCACATTTCTGGACATTTGTTACAAACCAGAGCATTGCACTTGCGATCTTGCAATGTCTGAAACCGGGCACTCAGCTTCCTTAGTGAGTTTGCATTTAAAAATATATATTGATCTTCATGATGGAGGACAGTATCTCTTCTTTTTACTCAGACAGTCATTTCAGGTGGGGCTTCTCTGGGAGACATGAGGCCTCTCCTTCTCAGCGCCTTTGCTTTTCTACTGTGAGGAGGCTGCTCTTCCTCTGGTGTTAACTTCAAGACTTGTTTGATTTTATACCTTTGCCTTTGGATTATTAAATATCAATGTACATTTCACTCTAGGTGGGAGAGCCTGTTCCCTCTCCAGAGCAGGCATTTTAAGTCTGTTTGAATTAGCCTTAACCCTGCAAGGTTTCCAGGCTTCAAATGGCTGGTAGCATATCATGCCCTTTTTCTAGTTGTTCATTTTTGCAGACTTCCACTTTAAACAATACCAACAAGCCTTGGTCTTTCCCACACACTACCTTACTGGTCCTATTCCATCACATATTTGTCTTTGCTTTTTATACTCTTTTATGTCCAGTTTGTTCTTGAAAATATGCTATATAAAGAAATCCTGATTTTCCTGTAACTCCCTTTTTTCTTTATTTTTCATTTCAGTTAAAACTTAGGATTTTTTCAAGTTGTTGTAACATGTTCACCCCAAAACGGATAAAGGGAAAAAGTAGATTTACAGTCCCTCAGTTTAATGATCCTTAAACTCCAGGTGTAAATCTGAATTTTTTTTAGATCTTTGTCAAATGTCTGTGTCAACATGTTATAAATTCTGTCTAAATAAACTGAGGAAAAGAGATCTCACCTGTATTCCATGAAACCCGAGGAGCATTTGTATCTGTTGTTCTGATAGAAAGATGCACAGTGATCGGTAAACTCCTTTCAAAGAAGAAGTCATGAACCTCAAACTCTACCTGGTGTGAAAACAGACAAATTATTTATTGAAAAAAAGAGCCTGAAAACCAGCTGTACCTCAAAACACATATAGTGTTTTCTTACCTGAGAGATCTTAAAGTCTTCTGATATGTTGACAAATGAAACTTGATCTAGCTTCTAAAAAGAGTCTTTGAGGTTCTGCACTGAATCAAGTATCTGCCTTCTGTGCTCTTCACAGTGAATACTGGGAAAGTTAGTTTGCAATGTGTGGAAATTAATGGGAAAGATAACGTTTTCACTGTTGTTTGGGGTACAATTAACTCAGCGATTAACATTTGGCTCTTTTAATAGTAATGGTAAGAGGGGGAAGGGGCATTTCCTGCTTGTTTAAAATATGTAGGACCAAAAAAATTACGAAAGAGAACATATGGACTGGCACAGAAAAAAAAAATAAAAGAAAAAGAAAATGTCAAAGTCTTGAATTGTGAAACTCATGAATTGTCAAATTCTTGAACCTGGGAACAAACAATGCTGAAAGCAGGACAGGAACAAAGCACTTAAGGACCCGGCAGTTTGGCAGGATGACTGAATCTCATACTATGGAAACAGAAAGAAAGAGGGTTCCTGCAACAGCCAAGGTTAAAAAAAGACAAGCCTTGTCAGCATCAGGTGCCAAGGTTACTGTTACTGTTCCTCTGCTTTCCAATCTACCCTTTCCCCAGCTTACCTTGCTCTGATTTTCTGTCTCTTCAGTTTCATTAGTTTAGTATGAACCATGTTGTTTTGTTTGGGTTATTGCTTAACTATCTCACCAGATAGTTATTTTATAACTATCAGCACATTTATATACTCCTTTACCTCATTTCTCTTCCTCTAATATCTCCTGTTTAAGACTTTTGCTTATTTCTCAGAGTGATGACACACTATTAAATTACACAAAATATCTAGCAGTACTGGTTACTGAAAAAATAAAGTAACACTGTACCCAAAGTAAGAGACATTCACTGTCAGCACTCTGTGACAGATCTGGAGGGAGAAATATTGCTAGCAGCCAACATGGAAAAGGCAGAAATGGTGTTCTGTTTGCTCCCATAAAACATAAACATATTCTTGCAACCTTGGTCTCATAGACTGTCACTGTTTATTTACTCACTTTCTCCAGACCCTGCAGATACCAGCCTGCTCTCATAATTTGCATCACGTTCTCTATGGTAGTGACATGCTTTTACTCTTCCTAGCAGGAACTGCTGGGAATCCCTTTTTGTTATCGCTGTATCACCATTGCTGCAGTAGGAAGGGTGCAAGATCCAATGGCATTCCTGACATTTAGCTGGTCTGTTTTTCATGGCTTTAAATATGTCACCTGTTCACAGGTTGCAGGGATCAGTATGGTCACATAGAGATAAAAGCTATGTGGAAAATGCACCACTGATCCTTCCAAAGGCTCTTGATTAGATCTGCAAGTAGTGTTATTCCCCTATTCCCTTAATTAAGAAATTTAAAAAAAAACCAAACAAACAAACAAAAAGAAAGAAGAACCAAAAAATCCTGTTTAGATATTCTTAGTCAGAGGGGATAAAAATCTTCCAGTGCAAAGAAATTCTTAAGTAGTGAGCAATAAATATCTGGTTTATGTTAGACAGTTAAGCTGATGAGTCATAGGAGAAAGTGGTAAAAGATTTTACCTCTGCTGCATTGCATATGGTTAAGGAAATTTTTTTTTTTTTTTTGAAAAATATGCATTACAAATGAATGCATTCATTTATATCTTACTGAATCTTGAGGATATGAAAACCAGCAAATGCTTATACATTACACTGTTACCTCATAATTCCTCCTCTCTGTGTGGCTGCTATTTGGAGGCTGATAAGCAATGAGCATGTCACTGAGATCTTTCCAGCTGAAGGAGCCGACAGCTTTTGTATGGTCGGATAGATGAGTGATGAAGCCCCGTGGAGGTGGCTTGGTAATGTTGAATACAAGCAGGGACTTTGGAGTTTCGTTGTCTTCAGCATCAACGGTTGTGGTTGTAAAGGGGGTTAAAATAAATTGATCTACTTCCAAGATGAACTTTGCCATCGGGGCAGCTTTGGGTATTTGATTGGGAATAGCACCTTTAATCTGAACAGGGAGCCATGCATACTCAGTCTACAACAGGAAAAAATGAGACAACTGAAAGGACAAAATGAAGCAAACAAAATAAATTCGATTTCCATTACATTCACATAGCTAATTGGGGTACATGTTAAAGCAATAAATATTTTGAAAAGAAAAATCAGAATATTTTAATGAGAAAATGCCTAAAGTAAATATTTAGACATCATTAAAAGGTCTTCTAGTTTCACTAGTCTTATTTGTGTCCTTAATTTTGGGCTGAAACAACTTTCTTAATTTGATGTGAATTTAATGAATAACTTTACCTGACAGAAACATGCATGAGCCATTAATTATTATTAACTGAATATGTTCACACAGCTCTTAACTTATTAATTACTATATATGTTGAAGTCAGTGCAGCTCATGCTCTATAAAAAAGGTGGAATTATGCCAGAATTAATTTTGCTCTCAGGCTAAACTACTTACGCCTGCCAGTAAACAACCAGAGGTGTTTCTCTGTAGCCATAATAGTCTAAGCATAGAGGCATGAGAGATAACAGTTTTCATTTGCCTAGCTGGCAACATAGTAAGAACTGAACAAACTTTCAGGACTGCTATCTCTCTTCAAATGTGAAAAGGAGCAACAGATTTAAATTTTTTGAAAACCAGGAAAACAATTAGGCATTGTAAGGTTGTATAAAAGTCTACCTTGTGCAGAGTTTTGCTTCTGCTGTCTGTGAGATCCAGCCTCACAGGAATATAATCGGTGTCAGGTGAGGGAGGGTCAAGGTGCTGATATCGAACCCCCATCCTCAGAAATTCTTCGCAGCTCATTTTTTTGTTGTGAATGACTCCCAGTCCCAGCATGCAGCTCCCGTTTCTGCACTGCTGACCAAGGCTGTCCTCTGTAACCCAACAGAAGCAACAGTGAAACAGTTACTGGGCCAGAAGCTAACATGGGAAGCCTGTCCATATAGCTAAACTAACCCTAATAAAAAGCCAGTGTGATGAGAATTAGAACTCCTTTCCTGACTTAACTTTTCCTTACAGGATTTTGTTGTCAACCGACATCTTCCAACTCCAGCCTCCCTTAGTCTTTTGGGTAGGTGCTGCCTCCAACAGCTCCCTGTGCTCTTTCTACTGAGTCTTAGCACTCCCAAAGCCATCACATTGGTTCACATGTCTAGGAGCTAAAAATAGACTCCGATCAGGGGATCACTGACCCAGGTCTGTGATCTGCATTGCGCCCCACACAAACTTCATGTCCCTTTCAGTTTCCATGATAGCTCAAGCTGTTCATTAAACTTCACATATTCCACTCTTACCCAGCATGTCTGAAGCAACCCACTGCTGCAGATTTAATCTGCTGGGTCTCTTTGAACCTGCTAGTACAAACAACTAAAGCACATCATACTAGGGCCAGGGAAGAAGCTCTGTGGCTGATCTCCACGAAGCTGCTCTTGCTGCACTTCCCCGGTGATGAGCTGGCCGTGAGCAGGCAAGTGGGTTTCTGAAGAAGCTATGGAAATGGTGCAATCCAGATTTATCTTCCTGTCATAGTCAAAAGTGAGGATGTTCTTGTCAATCACCCTGGACAGACCATAGTACTGAGGGACCTCCAGGGCACGGGAGCGCATTTTGATGATGTTACAGTCTGGCTCAAGTAACTGCACACGGAGGGTGAAAGTTTCTACAAATGTTTCAGTTTCTGTAAACCTGCAGGTGATAGAAGGAAATTAACTATGCATCATCCCATCTTCTGTTGCTGTGACTTTGGCTTTGGCCTCACCTTCTAAACTGAATTACTTGAACCCCTCTCTCTCATGTGCCCTCAAAACCCAGATCGCCAGAGACCATGAGGTGCCAGACACTGCTGCCCACCTCCTCATACTTGTAAAAAGGGTGTTTGTGCGAAGGAAGATGTTACTCGCTGTCTATGTGCAAGGGTCTGTGTCCCTATCAGCAGGACAGCACAGAACATACAGTGCTCTGAAAGTACTGTTGTCACTTTCAATAATAAAAAGAAAAATCACTGGTTTTCTGTAATAAACAAACAATACATAGTATTTATTAATACTAACAAACACATTATTTGAGCGTATCTGAAATTCTTTGTGACAAATGTTTCTGTAAACAGGTGGTCACTTGTTGACTAAAGAAGCTGCTACTGGACCTATGTAGTTACAATATGTACAGCAAAACATACTTTTACCATGCAAAATGGACTGCTTGCCCTTCCTGAGGGCAGCTGTTCTCCTGGTAAAAATGAAGTGTGATCTCCCACTGCTGCTTACCTGTACAGCCTAAGCATGACTGTGTCTTCATCTAAAATTGGACAGCCATTGTGGGTATATTTGACTTCATTAGGAAGGAAGTGACAGTCAAAAACCTATGAAGGAGAAAGAATAGACAAGTACAACACTGTCAAGGATGTTAACTTCATGGCTTCTGTTCCACTTTTCTCACACTGTCAGGAATGCATCAGACTAAGGGAATTTTTAATCTGTAGTTTATTTCTATGAATAGGTATTCACCTGTTTCTGTGGTCTCCCAGTGAGAGCCGGAGCAACCACTTTAATAATGTGGGGCTGCTGGGACTCTACAGGGAATGGGCATATAAATGTGATTGTTTCAGGCTGCCAAGTCCCTCCTCCAGTGCAACAAAGAGTTTGAGTGCACATTTCTCTACCACCGCAGCCGTGGACTTAGGGATGTAGTTTTGTTCAGTGGGAGAACTGCATTGGATCTGAAAAGCCAGCAGTTCTTGCAGTATAATGTTAGACTTACTAGCTTTTAAAGTTGCTTGTGGCAATAGTTTGATTATACAGTAAATCCTACTTTGGAGACACTACCATTGTACTACAAAAGTATGAACCTGTGAAACTTCTCTGTTGGAAACTTTGCTAGCTTAGATTTCTTACATGTTTTTGGAAAGCTGACTTTGTATCAGTAGCCTTTATCCAGATCAGATGTCATCTTTGTGCCATACCAACATCCAGACCCAATGTCAGTGTAATCCCACAGCATAAAAGCAAGCAGAATTTCTATATTGTATCCACCAGCGAATCCAAAAGAGACTAATTATTATGACACACCTGATACAGGTCAAATTTGCAAAGGTGGCTGGCCACAGTCTAACCATCTAAAAGAGACACTTGTTTCAGGCTGATTCTTTTATTTATGGTTTGTTGACTTGCAAAAGTAAGACAATGAGGAAAAGTGCCTGACCCAAATGGAAGAAAGGTTGCATTGGAGAGTTCTGACATGCCCATTCTTTGGAGCAGGGATTTGAATTCTGGGGCATAGGATTTTCATGTCCTCACATATGCCAATTTGCAAGTCTGGCACATTACAGTTCCCACATAGCTATATTTCTTCACAGAGTTTAACAGCTGAAAGCTCCTAGCATTGGTAAAACCATGTCTATGTTATCCTTACGTTAACAGGGAACCCCTACACAGCCCACGCCTAGATGGAGGATACTCATGTTTCATATCTACAGAGAAGCAGGCCATATTTTTGTCAGCAAGAAGGCAAAAGCTATTCATAACATTTCCTGGGTATCTCACTTTGAAACTGAATGTGGTGTTGATTCAGTTTTTATGGGCAGTATTCACACATGATTAGTTCTTCTATGGACTAAAGTAAAATCTGTTCAGCATTCACTAATAGACCTGGTGAGGCCATATCTAATAAGGATTAATATAGATATGCAGCTGACTGACAAACCGTCTCTTTCTGCAGAAAGAAGAGGTCATTTCTTACTACCAGTCATTTCTTAAAATACACCAAAAGAACCATGAAAAAGAAGTCGCTTGCCTGAATTATCTGCATCTCTCCAGACACTTTGGAGGATGGTGAAATGGAAGGGGGGTTTTAGTGAGGTTCTGAAATATTGAGTGGAAGTGCAGTGCATAGAGAAAGTCTTTGGATGCTCTGACTTTCAGTCTAAAAATAAAGTAATACTTTAATTCCTAAACTAGTTGTTAACAGGTAGTTAACTGAAGTGCATCATGACCACCTTGTGGCTTTGCAGTGAAGGATATAAGAATTAGTGACCATTTTTTTTTTTCCTAGCCATTACACAGAGTTAGATCTTGCATCTTTCTGTAATGGAAAAATAATTAGATTTTATCAGCTTTCATTATTACTGGCAATGTCCACTTCCACTGAAGTTATTCTCACATCCTCAAGCTATGTGGTAATTGTTCTATATTCCTAGTGATTTTAAAATATATTGCCTACTTTTAACTTTCATCAAGAAGCACATTGTACAAAGTCTTTTTTTTTAAGTAATGAGTTAGTTGATTATCAGATACATATACATGGATTTACCACTCTTCCTATTGGCTAAAACAATCTTGGAATTATCCGTGATATATGGTATTATGGAAAGTATGATTGATTTCATTTGTTGGGACTGCTTAGAAAGAAAGGACAAGAACAGTTTGTGGAAAAAAAAATGCTCTTATATGATGAAGCTTCTGACTATGTTGTGGCTGTTCTGTTGTGTATCATTTTCAAATGTCACAGAAATATGTGTTCTGTTATTTTTCAGTAGTTAAGAAACAACTAATATGTCTTTTTCTTACTTAATACCTGTTCTTCCTCAGTACAAGCTAACATAGAGGAAGGTGATTAATTAACTAGATAGTCCTAAGTGATGTTCTACAAAAAATAAAAAAAAATTAAGTAGTTAGGTGGTGTGTTACCTTAAAAAGAAAAAAAGTACATTATATACAAAAGCCACTCATCTCACAGAGTCCAGTAGTTTAATGTAGTACACTGAAGATTAGATTCTTCACTGATATAAATCAGTGTAGAGCCCTCAAAGTCAGTAGCGTTTTTGGTGACATAGGTCTGGTGTGCACCTGACAATGAGATACTGCTCAGATGATGCATCCCTGTTCATAACAGAGGGGACTGCCTACAGCAGAGGAGATGGTTTATCATATCAAAGAATTAATTTATTTCTTTCTAAGACATCATTAGTTCCATCTCTTAATTGATAACAAGGGGATGGAAAATGAAGGACCTTTCCACAAAGGTCTGTTACCACTGACTGACAGTCATTTTATATATGTATAAGACACAATCTGCTTTCCAAAAAGAAACATCTGTTTCATGTTTCCTAATATGTTTTCCTTTTATATGAACAGGCAACTCTAATTGTCTATAAATTCACTGGGTAAGACAAAGGAGATCTAAATATTTTCCTAATTACTGTGGAGCTTTGTTTTTTTTCTACTTCAACTGCTTTTCAATTACAATTTGTAATTAAATTGTCATACACTCCTAGGACATTACTTACTTTAATGGCAGTAAAACAGATCAGACCAGAGACATTTTCTGGCTGCAGAATTTCCTGGTAGAACGAGCATGAGTGGCACCAGGAGGGCCAGACTCTGGCACCTTTTTTCAGGAATGGTGCTGAACTTTTCTGTGTCTGGCTCAGGATTTTGTAATTTAAAACAGAAGCCCTCAACTTACAAATGCTGTGTTGTTCTTTCCCAGCAGGGAAATATGACTTGGGATACCCAGACTGCCTATCTCGCTGGCAGTCTCCCTGGGGGACCCAGCGTGGTGGTGTGTCTCTGGCACTCCCACCTGCCTACAGCTGCGGAGAGGAGGAGAAGGCACCTTTCCTAACGGGATGGCACTCAGGACAGGAGCTGTCTGGGGGAGGTATCCAGGGCACCACCAGCAGCCACAGCCCCTCTCCAGCATGACACCCCAGGGCCACCTGCCCAGCACAGCTCACCCCTCCAGGTGAGATGTGCCTGCAGCCTCCAAAGAGCCATGCTCACCTCCCTGGGCTCATATCGAGGCCGTGAAGGGACAGACACTTAACTGAGGTGGGGTTGGGACTGGGGAAAGCCAAGGACCCTAGGATTTTTGGAAAATAAAGCACGGTGAGTACATATCTCCTGGGGTGTCTGGAAGACTGCCTCTGACCCTGTGCTTGAAACATGTCAGGTTACAAAGGACAAAGTGGCTTTTTCAAAATACCTGGGTCCTACTGCACATAGAGGCTGAGGCAAAAATCGAAAGCAAAGTCACTCAGCCAGCAGCCAGCTTGCCTACAGAAGGTTTGCCAGTAATGAGACATTAAGTCCCTCTTTTTCCTCTCATGGGCCAAACTAGACTGGGGAAGTGGAGAGTGGGGATTACGGTCAGAGCCCCTGTGCTGACAGAGAACAAGCCCTGGGGAAGCCTCAGCAGAGGCACTGAACGTCTTGGGGCCAGCCTCTACAGAAGATCACACATTGCCCTGATCATCGTCTCCTGTTTTTCCTGGCATGCCTCTGCTCCTTCTGAGTGCTGGTTCAGCTGAAGTACTTGTCAATGGTCTGCAAAAATAATGCTGATGACCAAACCAGAAGCTTTGAAAAATCTAGTGAGACTGGTGCTCCTGCATCTGCCCTCACAGAGACCACCAGAAACCTCAGAGAGGATGTTTAAAACAATATACATATACAAACATGTAGAAGTGTATGCTGTGTGATACAATTAACAAAACTTTTCGGAAATAGACAAAAACTGTTTGGTTATGGTTCATTTTAAAACTATTCATCTTTTATCTCTACCATTACATCTTCATGTCAATTACTTCCAACTCCTTCCTGCTATGAATCAGGTGGGGATATTTGTGAGGCAAACGAGTAGCAGAATGGTGATATTTAAAATACTTTTCTTTATTCCTAAAAGCTTGAAATTTTAACAGAAAACATTTTTTAATGTATTTGCCATCTGCTAGCAATTTAACTGTTGCAGAGCAGAGCAAACAATAGTGTACACAATGTGCTTATTGTATGTGATAATTTTTTTCTTAATTGCTCCCTAAGTAGTGGCTTTGTGACTAAAATGCAAAATGCTCTAGTGAGCTATGCATTACCTGAAGAACACTGGTTACCCTCATGGTAGAAAAACAAGCAGCTGAGAGACGGAAGGATGTTTCCTAACTGAAAGTTTTGAAATACCCATTCTCCACTTGGGAAAGGAGTCTCTGATGGAACTCCCTTTTATGCACTTGTGTTACTAAGCTCAGCTTTTGGATTTCAGGGGTGCAGTTCTCTATCAGCTGGCTACTTTTAGCAAAACACTAAATCTCACAGGTCATTCAGTTTCATGCCTTTTAGTCTCTATCCCCCCAAAAAAATTCAGTAAAGAAGCTCTTCCTAGTTTCTCCTACACCTGCACACAGGTGGACACTCAGAGCAGCACAATGGAGCCCAAATACCTGTGGAGTTAGTTTCCCAACCCTCTGTGTTATTGGCTCATTAATCACAACTTCTACTTTGCAGACATCCTTCTCTCTGGGGATGGAAAATTTGAGGTCATCTTCTGACAGGAAGACAGATTGTCCCTTCATCACTTTCATCCCAAGGTTGACACTAATAAAGGAGGAGCATACAACTCTTAGTACAACAGGCAGCAGTAGAAACAACCAGCTTTTCTCAAAGGGCTTCATATTATGAGGGTATGCCAGCTCTTTTCCACCAGTGAAAATGTTCTTAACAAAACAAGTCTTCTCTTTCTCCTCCTGCAGAGTTTCACCATAAAATGAAGGACCAAAATATTAGTCGCAAGTAACAATGTACGGCATGTTTTCTATTAAGATGCACCCCTTGACTGAAATTTGGACAGGGGCCTTTCGAAGCATCCTTGGATTTTTACAAAATTCATTGGTCAAGCCTGACAAAATGATGAATGTGTTCTCAGAGTACTTGTAAGGATTGTTAATCCTGAAAAAAAAAAAAAAAGAGAAAGAAAATTGATATAAGGCATTGAGCAACTGTTGGGGGAAAAAAATAACCACACAAAAGTCTTCCACCAATTCTGACAATTGCAGTTCATTTCACCCAGCAGCTTAACTTCACTTTTGAATACTATTAAGAGCACACAGGCTCAGAAAATTAGCTACATACCAGTGAGACTTCTCCCTCAACGGATCAGCTCTCAATATGAATTTCAGGCACCTTTGATCTATATGCACATACAAACATTTGCTGTGTGGGAATCCTTTGTTGCTGGCCTTTTTTACTGCTGGACTGAGTAGATATTAATAAAAGGGTATGAGCATCCAAGTAATTTGAAGTGCAGGAGTAGGCATTCACCCAGATTGAACATACCTGAAAGTGAGAAAAAGGGAGAGTGGCCTTTTGTTATATCTATTTTTGCTTTGCCATTGAATGTGGGGAAAAAATTCAACCTTTAGTTGAAAACACTTTGCCATTGCCTCTCTACTCCTCCTGCTATAGCAAGTAACTATGCCAGGACGTCAGCATAGAAACATATGATATGGTACAACAAAGCTGATTTTTTTCTTTTTCCCAAAAAAAGTAATCATTCTGAGGCAAATTCAGTGGAAATAAGGGAGAAAAGATAAAATGGGAAAAAAAATTACACAAGCTTTTCACGCCCCCAATTACAGTGAATCTTCACCTTTCGTGTTTATAAACTCATAAGAAAAGCATAGTTATTCTGACATTGAACGAGCACTGTTGAAATCCTTACAAGACCCTAATTTCTATAACCCTCCAAAGTAACTAAATCTATGGCCCAAAGAATAGGCAATGGTATTGGTTTAATTAAACTTGATAAGATCATAAGAGTTTCAAGCTAGTAAAACTTCAACATTCCTTCAGTTTCTTGTAAAATTTTAGTGCCCTGACTACTTACTTGTAGTCTAATTTAACCACAACACTACCACCAACAGTGAGCTTTCCTGAAAATGAATACAAAACCAGATCCATGTATACCTTTATTTTCTTCATTATTGTTATCAGATATTTGTTCACTCTACTGTTTCCAGCAGGATGACCTCCTGAACAGCCTACAATTGTATGCACATATCTGCCCAGTTTTACATTTCAGTGAAATACGATCAGCAGTTAAGAATTGCTTTAAAATTATTCACTTTCTAAAGTAACACAAGACAGATCCACTCATTTCAGCTCAGATTCAAGATTGAAGACACTGGGACTAACACACATTTAAAGTTAGATGTATGTTGACTATGTAGTCTGGGCTGCAAATCTTAACTCTAGTTTTCTAGATTTTTATCTGAAAATCTTTCCATTTTGGTCTACAATTATGCAGACAGATCAGTCTGAACAAATTCTGAGAGAAAATGTACAATTCTAGCCAGAGGAAAGGGAATAAAATTCATAGTTGAAAGTTTTTTAACACATTCCAGAAACAAATCAAAATCTCAATTAATTTAAAGAAAGTTTACTTACACAGACAGCTTTTACTAAAATCCAGGTATGTAAATGTGCCCAGTGTACTTGCTAATTTTTGTTTCTTTCTTTGTGGGATGGGTATGCACAACACTTCACTGAAATAAGCACATCTGAGACAGCACTTCCACTTCCTAAAATTCACAGTTTTGAAACAGTCTGCAATCCTTTAAAGGACAACTTTGAAAGAGGGGGAGGAAAACAGATTACACTCTAGCCTCCAAATGAGAAAGTATGGTTTGCAGCAAGTGCACACTTTTAACCTGAATATCTGACTGGCATTTATCGCGTAGTGCATGGATTGCTAGTATTTATCAAGTATAATCTGTGTTTCCTTAAAATACCAACTGCAAAGCATGGACAGATGTTTTGAGTGAATACCTCCTCTATTGCTGTCCCCTCTTCCTACTTACTGTATTGAACAAAGTGAAGATAGGGCTAAGGGAAGTGAAATAACTTCTTTGGCATGTCTCAAGAAGATGCTCTGCGTTTCCTCTGACTTCAGGCATGCCAGGATCCTTGGCCAGCAGAAAGCTCCTGGCCCAGGGACTGCAATGGATTTTAAATCCTTTGACTCCAGCCCCTGATGAAGAAGCAGTGCATGATTAAGTCTCAGTTAGTTTCAGAGAACAGCCAGTTTCTTAAGCCATAAAAAGGCTCAGATAAGAAGAAAATAATTAGGAATTTTAGACTCTGACTAGGACCTAAGAGGCAGTCAATGACTCTGAAGCATAGACCTGGCAGTTTACAGCTCATGACAATGCCAGTAACTTTGTGCTCCATAATACCAGGCTGGGGCATTGATTGCCAGTGCAGAATGCCTTTATTCACAGGGCTCTAAGTACCTTATGAGAAATGATAAAATTAAAGCCTGGACAGTTTTGACTTTCTCCACTCCCACCTGGATAGCTACCACAAAAACATGTTATAGTCCAGAGACAGCCTAATCACCTGTTCACAAATTTATTGTTCTCTTTACACCTCACATATGTGCTTACAAGAAGGGAAAGCCAGCTGTCTCTCTCCAGCAGGCACTGCCAGAGTCATTCATGCAGAGATGCCTGCACCTCGACTCTGATGAAGTCCGGGCCGATCTGTTTCTGGTGCCTGCCCCATAAGCCCCAACACTGAGTGCAGGTATAAACCTCAGGCACAGGCAGTGGTTTCTTTGCTGCCTTTTCTTACCCTACATCAAACACTAAGAGCAGAAAGGCTCCAAGAGGAGTCAGGAGCATTTTGGCCAATTTTGTGGTGGTTGTGTGAGTCATTCTCTGCTGCAAAATTGGTCCTGTGTTGTCACTGTGTATTACAGTCTTGCTTTGACTGCTTTTGTTTGCAGGCACTGCTCTTATATCACTATACATGTTTGCCCCATATGTTGCAGCAATTGGCCCCAACTTGTCAGCTGCAGGGCTGTCTCCTTATGTGGCCAAGTGAAGATCTTGAGAAGTATAAGTTCACTTTCTCAATCACTTATCCAATGATAGCAAAATGAAATGACAAGAGATCCTTTCAGCACATAATGGCAATAAAAGGAGAAGGTTTTGGAGTGAATGCCATCAGATTAGCATTCTCCCCTCTGTGTAAAGAAGGCCATTGCTTCAACAAAATCATGTCTATGCTACACGGTACTTATGCATATTCACAGTTACAGTGCGCTGCTCTCCAGCAGCTCTGCAACCGCTGGTTATGCCTCTGCCATATTTTGTGGTTGCTTTGGACTTCCCTACAGTCTCCTTACTTCTCTGCCTTTAATATCACAGCTGAGCCTGATTCATCCCTGCTATTCCTTGGCATGTCGCTTATATACCCAGTATGAATAAATGACTGAGGAACTATTTAATTCCAAATGCGCCACAATATTTCAGATACATTTTGAGGTTTAATGAAATAACGGTTGTTCATGAAGAACACATTAGAAGAATCAGTATTTTTAAACTAAGCTATTTCCTCATTGACTTTCTAAGGATCTGTCTATATGGCAAAACGCCTGAACCAGATCCAGGTGCGCTGTGTGCCTACAAGCTCACAGAAAGCTACCAGCTTCAGTCCCAGAAGTAAAATAGCCATGTCAGTTCAGTGATATATCATATATTCGTTGTTATCCCGCAGTGGGGATGGCGCACATGATTTATGAGGAGAGGCTGAGACAGCTGGGTTTGTTCAGTCTGAAGAAGAGAGGACTTATTGCTGGTTTTAGACATCTAACAGAGGAGTACAGAGAGCCTGGAGGTGCACAGAGAAGGGACAAGATGCAACCCACAAAATTTGCACAAAGGTAAATTCACAATAGATATTAGAAAAAAAAAAAATCCACAGTGAGCATGGTCAGTGAAACAGGTTTCCCAGAGGGGCTGGGGAGTCTTCATCCTCAGAGATATTTAAAAAACAACTAATCAGTGGCTGAATAGCCTGATGTAACTTTAAAGCTGGACTTGCCATAAAAGCTGGTTGTGCTGAGAGCAAGGGGTGGGAGCAGTTGCCTGCACAGGTCTTTTACACCCTAAATCGTGTGAGGACTCTAAGCTGAAATGACAAAGCTGTCTGGCTTCCAGGATCCCAAGTTAATTAATTATCTGATGGATTTTTGCAAAACACTGCATTGTACCCCGCAAACTGTCCAGTCATTCCCATGAGATCCAATATAAAATCATTCTGGTATTAAAAAATGTGGTGACAAAGAAAGAGACCTCCTTTCACATAATTAAAGGTAGACTGGCGAGGCTGACCCTGCGATTTGGGAGCCTGGGAAAAGGAGTCCCAAAGATGTGTCCAAGGCATTGTGCAAGGGACACTCAGCAAGAGGAATTCTGAGGAGCTACTCATCTGCTGGCAGACCCCTGCCCCACTCTGCAGATGAGCTATGGGGAGAAGGCAGGAGAAGGAGCCTTTGAAGAGGCAGTGGATATGACTCTCTAGGGTTAGCAGAAGGACAGACCAGACTGGGGACAATGCAGGGGAGGGTTACTGAGAACTTCAGATGTGGTTTGTTAAAAATTTCCTCCAAATGCCAGAAGAACTGGTTTTTCCCTCAGGGCTGCTGGTGCACATGTGAGAAATGATGCAATGGCTAATTACAAACATTAGCATTCTCACCAAATACAACTGGTTTTCAAGATTCTCAAAAAAAAAAAAAAAAAAAAAAGAGTGGAACACTGCAAAAAAGGAACTAAAAGGCTATTGTAGAGTTATCATCATCACAACATATCTGACAAAACTTCCCAGTATTTCCAGTGTTCATTGGCTTCAGGAATCTGGAGAAGTGTGTTAAATCCCTGAGACCATCCATGAGCTACTGAAAGCTAGATGTCCTTGCAACAGCAGACTCTGGAGAAAACGTACATCTGTGCAGGACCCATCCAGAGATACATGTAGAGACTCTCAGTTGTGTGTCTTTAGAACCATGTCAAGTAGATCTGCTATTTTAGATAATTTTTGAAAATTTGTTTTTGTTACTACAACTCCTGCATGAATGAAATTTACTTCAAAGGACGCAAATATCAATAAACTGGTGGGAAAGTTTCCAGCACTTCTTCTTTATTTAGAAGTTATAAAGGTACAGATTCCTGAGTTTGATTCTGAGGAGGGTTAATGTGATATAAATAAAGACTAATCTCAATGATTTAGATAGCTTTTTACCAGTTCAAAACAGTTGAAAATAAGATCAGAAACAGCAGCAATAACTCTCAGTTTTAATACCTAAAACCTGACTAAAAAAAATCTGTAATCACTAGTGACCTTAAGCCAAGTCTCAATGACACCCAAAGTCTTCAATGGGATTTTGATGAGACCTTAAAGAGTTTCTCTGTGTGTGACAAGATCTCTGGTTGCCTGGGAGATCACACTGAACAATTGGATCCAAAATTGCCCTCTTTTGCAAAGCTTGAAGGGGATTATGGAGGATGATTGTTGTGGGCTGAGAGTTGAAGTGATTTATTTTAATGAACACCAGAAAAAGTTTACAAGAAACAGAAAGAACATAGGATTTTTTTTTTTGTTTTTTTGGAGGATGGGATTAAGGAGATCACATAGTGGCCTTCCACGATTTCTAGGAAACACGATGAATATTATTACAGCAATTAAAACTTAGCCCAGGGCAATGAAAGGATCCTGAGCTCTTAAATTAGGGGGTTGTCACTTCAGAATGTGCAATTAACACATGTGCCCCTTAGACTGTTTGCTATTTGATGTTTTTGTTCCATGCACCACAAACAAGCATTATAGGTCACATAGAAACTCAAATATTCAGCAAGGTATTTGCTGAGTTAAGGAATGGTAGATAACAGATTTCTTCTTTTTTTCCTTTCTCAGTTTTGGTCTGTGAATGGAAGTCCTGTGTGCTTTTTGACAAATCCTGTACACTTTTCAGCAAAGTAAGGAAGCAAGATGTGCTTCATGGCATGGTCAATGAATAGACCTCGCTTCATCAGGGAAAACAGCTGAAGGATGTGAAGCACATCAGATATATCCAGGTTATTAACATTTCTTTTTTCCTTTGTTTCTTTGTTTTATTAAAGCAGAATACTGTAAGGTGGAAAAAAACTCTTTTTCTTCATTCTACGCTCCTTCACATTATAGATATTTTAACAGTGATTATCAGATTAAGACCTAATACAGTTTCAGTTTACAGATTATTTCTGACTTCAATGTTCATTCTCAGCGTGATACTGTCACTGTCGTATGCTAAGCTATGATTCACCCAAGCGTAGGATATTAGGTAGTGGAAAAGGAGTGTAGAAGTATCCCCCTATGCTGACGGGCCAATGTAAGACTGAAAGCATAGTTGACTTTACACAAAGGCAGACAAGTAGTGGAGGAGAAAAATCTGGATGTAACACCATTAACATTATAGCACTGTAATGCCAAGTCTTATATCTTAATATGAGCCTGAAAATTGAATTATTATTTTCCACAGGGCTCCTCTGTAGCCCTTGCTGAACCCTTTTAATTTCCACTCCTTATGAGACCACCCTTCTGCATCAACCAGAAGCTGTAAGGCCAGAGGGGTTTCTGTCTAAGGAGCAGTGCTCCACTCTTTCCCATTAAACAGAGCTAAGCCATAGCGGGACAGGTGGAGGAGCTCAGACAGTGACAGACAAGAAAATAAAGGGAGACAGAAACAGTGAGAGGAAGACTTTCAATCAGGCAAGAGCAAGGATTCTTAACAGCTTGGTCTTCAACCATTACACAACATACATTTCAAAAGGCAGAGCAGGTCAGACTAACAAAAAGGAGCTATTGATTGTGGTTGCCCCTTAAAGGCCATCTTTAAGACAATACACTGTTCCCTTTTAAGTCTAAATAGATCTACTTATATTGTTAGAAGTACTTTAGATCTTGAAATAGAGATCGAGATCGCACTGTTAGCAGATGCTTATCATTCTGAAGACAACTGCAAAACAAATAAAATCAAGTTTTGGCTTTTGTTTTAATAAAGATAAGAGACTAACAGCAAAACTGTATTTTCTGAACAGGTGAATATTTTCTCCTCAAAAGACAATGAAAACCTCTTTGACCTCTACTCTTTTAAGCCTGGAAAACTGTCTTGCATAACAGAAGTTGAAAAGATAAAGATGAAGTGATTTTCATATTTCTCTTAGTTGCCTTTTATGTGTTTTTAAGTTCATTACACAAATAGAAGCTGAGCTGCCACCCTCTGACTACCCATTCTCCACCAGACATCAATACTGAATTGGAACAGAGTGCAATGCAGAAATGACTCTGAAAAAGAAATAATTATATCTTTTTGATATCTCTCTGAGGAAGTGCATAAAACACTCCAGCTTCCAGTGAGGTTCCTCCACTGATGCTACCCATAATTTACTATCCTGCACATGACCCTTATCCTCCTGGGTCTCAGTACGCACTGATTTCCCATCTTCCCTTTGGGAGTATAAAGCTATAGGGGATAGCTGTTTGCAGGGAAAGTCAAGCCAGCCTAGCAGAAACACAGACTGAACCAACATCTTCCCCATTTCCAGGACTAATACACTTTTCAGAAGGTTTGAATATTTCCACTTATAATTTTCTTTCGACCATTCAAATACAGCAAAAAGTTGTTTTTTTGGCAGTCAACGGACGTAGGCTACTCCTCAGTGTAAATGTTAACACAAACCACTATATTTTTTTACAGTCATTGTTTTGTAGTTTAATGCCATACTAGTACTCACCTAAGAGCATGACACAATTGTAAAGATCAGTAGCATATTTAATCTCTCTTCTTTTCTTTTTCCTGAATGAGAAGGAAGAGTGGAACCCTGGAGATTCTCAGTTATGGGTGGGGAGGGATATAAACTAGGGGAAAACTGGTGAAAACAGTAAAGTAAAAGGACTAGATTAGCCAGCCTTTTTATTTCATGTATAATCATATGCACTGCAGAGAGGGAATAAGACCTATTCTTCTTAAGAGAAGAGAAGTCCATAACAACCTGGGGGTAGCAGAAAGGCTTCCCGTAATCTACCCAGAGAATGACTCAAAAATAAAAATGACAATTACCCTAATAATGGAAACTGTGGATGGGTAAAAGGAGTGTACTGGGTAGAGGAAATGCCCCAAGACCACTGACTTTGAAAAGACATTTCATTTTAGCAAGTAATTACTAATGGATAGAAAAAAAACTAGTGAAACTCAGCAAGCAGCCTAGGATTAGTCAGTGACAATTGTGCTTGTGTTACAAGGACAAAATCATTAGCTTCACCTTGATCCATAACTTTGGTGAGTGAAGACAAAAATGACAGCACTGCATTCAGTACCTGACATGACAACACAAGGCTTCCAGCTCTGGAGCCCCATCTTTTCCATGACCTTTGCAAGCTCTACTCAGGTCTCATGCATGAGGTACTAGATGAGCTTGACTTATGGCAGAGCAACTCTACCAGCAAGTGAATGCACCTCTGACCCACAAGTGTGAGGGTGTCAAAACCCATAGAAAAGGAACAGGAAAAGCCTCCTGCACAAGGAATAGCAAGGTGAGGAGGCAGGTACGAAACAAACCTGTGATCAGCTGTCCAACAGTAACATCTGATACTTCTGCAAAATAGTCATCGGGCAGTGGTGGTGAAATGCAGTACCACTGACACATTGAACCTCTCCATGGGGTTACACATCTGCTCACATACTCAGTAAGTTGTATGTGATAACACTCAACCCTGCTCTACATGGAAGAATGGAGCAATGAAATGGCAGTGGACTTCCATCTCCGGCAGACTCCCCATTACAGGTAGAAACCTACCTGAAGCGCAGCATGTGGTTTTGATGTTTTTAGAGTAATTAATTTATGCACAGCTGTTGGTTGGCTGGTTAACTGAGCATGGGGGAGAAGGCTGAGCTTTGAGCTGAGGAGCCTTGAGGGTAATGGCAAACATTTTGAATTTTTGAGAAGGAACTCAGTCTGAGGGAGACTTTGCAGACTGTTCTTCACAAAAACAAGCTTACTGAAGGGTGTGCTGCATCTCACAGTGCTAAACAAAAGAACACTTGCAATCTGCTGCATGTGCTACACAGAGGATTTTTTTGAATTCTTAAATTTTAACAGCTGGTAGATGGTATAGTTTACATTTTCCCCCAAACACACGGGCTTGGTTCATCTTTTTGCGCCTTAGATATGTGAAACTTAGATGCATGGTTGAGCTTTTTGTCAGGATTACTGCTATATTCCAGGAGCAAAAGATGTGCCTCCAAAGAGCAATTCCTTCCTATTTATATAGCTATCTAAGGGAAACAGGATAGATTTAGCCCAGACACAAATTTAGGTTTCCAAAGGTATGTGAGGGGACTCCACTAGGAGTTTGATGTACCCTACATATAAATAAAAAGTGATTTGAGGTGGTTCTGTGAAACCTGTAAGTTACTGTGTTATGTGGTATGATTGCCTTCAAATTATGTTTGATAAACAAGGAGTATGTACTAGGTTAAGTAGTTACACATCTCATCAAAATTAATCTAGATACACTAAAAAATGCCCCAATACCATAACTCCTCTTTTGTTAACAATTTTCATTGATAAATGTATATCCTTACTCATTCAGGATGCCTGCACAGTGCAACTACCACCTGTCAGCTCATGTAGTCACATAACGGTTTTAGACAACATTTGTCAGAAAATCAAACACAAGCCAGCTACAGTTTACCTTCATAGCGAGCTATTAAGAGTTCTTTGAAATACTTCACAATGATAGCAGCTAGAAATGGAAATAACACATTTCATTAGTGAGTGTTTAACAACTTCCCAAATGTAGTCTATTCCAGTTTTTTACCCAACTGCACAAAAAGCAGCTGAATCATCCTGAGGAGCTCATGTTGCAAGTTGTGAAAGCATGAAGTTGTGCACAGACACTCTAGCTACAGTAATTGTAGCCCACACAGCCGTTAGTATGAGATAAATTAATCTGTGTCCTCAGCTGGCTGCCACAGAATCTCAAAAAATGAGAGAAGCAAAGTTAAAGTATTGATGATGAATGATATGCTCAGTCTTCCCCTGTGCTCAACAGGTACAGTCAAGAGGATTGCACATTATTTGACTAGCGTGTGCTATTTTACCATGATGTCTTTCCTACACATACTTTGTTGCCATCTAAATTCACTGTTAGACTGATGAAGTCAGTGATAATTTCTTTTCCCCATGAATAAATTAATTCCTGTTGTACTGTAACTAATATTATCATAGACTAATATTATCAAGACTGCTGTAAGGACTGCAGAAAATGAATGTAATGAATGAACAGGCATGAGGTACTTTCATTTAAAAAATCAAGTAATTTTCCAGAGATTTGTTTAATCATTTGTCCTTATACTTGCCTAATTCTTCTCAGAGCAGGGATCTATGCTGGAAAAAATGTTCGAAATCTAAAAGTACCCAGATCCAAACCACCTCATTGTCTAGGTCAAAATGATCTGCATGCAGTCATGTTGCATGCAAAATATACCCTGGGGAAAAATCATGAAGAAAATGCTGGCAGGCCCACAGCAGTAACACTTGAGTCAAAAAAAAGAGAGGGGACAAGTTCTACAGATGTGTGTGCTCTTTTACTGTGAAAGCAACTGGTGATTTACAGTGCCAATGCCTCCCACAGACACCTTGGTCACATGTCAACAGCAGAGACGCATTTTGCCTAAGGTAATGTGCAGTCCTGAGTTAGATGAGATGATGAACTAGTATAATTCTCTAATAGGCAAAAACATAACTTGCAAAATCCCCTTTTAATAACCGTTTAAAGAAACTGTGTAAAATTATCTACAGGATTTGTTGAAGTGTCTAAGCGCAACACAGAGTGACAGCAACTAATCTCTAAAAGGTGGAGGTTTAGAGTTTGGTTCTAGATAAATGCATAGAAATCAGCAGGAAATGTAAAAACTCTGCAAGCATGTATGTGTGTGTTCAGAAACACACATAAACATTCACACATACGTATGACCAATGAACATCTGTCTAATTCAGATGAATTAAGTCAGCTGTCTGAATGTACATGAAAATGTGAAAACTCTTACAGATCCCTACTGCAAAATAAAAGTCTACAATTTTAAAACACGCATTTAAAAAACGAGTTCTCCCAGCTAAATTAAATATATCATTTAGAAAGACTTCCTAATACTGAAAGTTTTCATTATGTTTTTCAGTGCTTTTTATCACATTTCTCTCTCCCAGTGTGTCTTACTAAAAAGAAAATTTTAACAAAAGAAATCTTGCTTATTGCTTCCACGCTTTTACAAAAGATAAAACCACAAAGTTTAATTAGAGCTCATGGAAGAAAGCCAGCATAGTTGAGAAATCTATATCAATTGGAACATTAGGATAAACTAAGCTGCTTGGAATCCTTAACTTCCAAGATAACTTCTACTAAACTATTGGCAAGAACCAGTGCCTGTTTTCCTCCAAAGTTAGAACTGAGCTTTCATCCATCCTGAGTACAAAAATTACTGTCTGACTGCTTTGCTGCAACATTCAGCATCAAACTGAATGTTGCAAGCTGTTAAACACTACTACAACCACAAACACAACAACATTCAGTGTATACAACAAACTTGAAGCAGATACTTACAGGTAGCAGTGTTTCTCCAGGAGGCTGAACACGAGATCATACTAGAATAAAAGGAATAATGTCACTGACCCAGTAATCTCTGGTTTAAAAGGCTGGCAGAGAAAGAAATCCAATGAGTGGGTGACGTAGAGAAAGACGGGGGGGGGGGGGGGGGGGGGGGGGGGGGGATGAAATTCCAGTCTTTCTGGTCAGCTTTGCTGTAGTTTTCTCCGTACTAAAAATCCACAATAAACACTCTTTTCTTGCAAGACTGCTCCTAACTGCAGAGTCCCAGAGTACAAACTCTTTTGGGCTCCCTATGATATGGGTATTCTGAGATGTCTTGGAGTGTTTACACTCAACAACGCTTCTGGCAGCCAGCCCCAGATCTTCCTTTCCCCTTCTGCTGGTAAAGTCTGTTGGGACTAAAAACTGAGCTCCTGTTAATAAGGTTTGCTCATTTTTTCTCCCCACTTCTGCTAGTTTACTTCCTTCAACGCACACATACATATATGTTTAGGTATTAAAGTTTCATAGACAAAGAGGTGACCTAAAATCTTTTCAGATCAATCAGTTTTCCCCGACAGGAAGGGAAAGAGTCTTTACTGAAATACAGACAAGATTAATCTCTTCCATAAGACAATAATGAAGCAGGTTTGATCTTATTTCAGGGTGGCTGATGAAATGAAAATCAAGTGCATTAATAGCAAAGCATATTGCCTACTTATAAATGTGATACTTATTATCATGTTTAATCACATTTAGTTGATTGCTGTTCAAAATCCTGTTGCATGTGAAAGTATTAACTATTCAAATCAACCTATATTCATTTTACTGACTAATTGCAGTTGGAACAAGGGAAAATCCAGGAGTATTCTTTTTTTTTTTCCCATTCAGAACAGCAGGAAAGGATATAGGCCAAATCCCACCAATTATTTAATACCTCATAGAATTCAAGATATCTCTCCAGCCTTCTGTCATGAGATCCATGCCAGATTTGCAGATTTGACTGGCTGGTGGGAGTAAAATTTGCTACCCCACAGCAGCTCGTTAGTGCGTCCTGAAGAGTAAACTTGACAGCCCACATTTTCAGGGCAGAGAAGCTGTACTGCAAAGTTGCAATAGCAATACAGGGACAGAATTACCAGGGACAGACCACCCTACGCCTGTCTCAGCACAGCGACCAAAACCGCTTTTGGAAAAACAGATTTTCAGCCCAGCCACAGGGCATTGTTCCATACAGGTGGGAAAGGGACAGCTTGGGGAAGAGCTATTGACTCTCAGGTTCCCGGTGTAAGCAGGGGCCAAATCTAGCACAACTGTAACTCTGTAGCATGTTGTCTCTCCTTGCCCCTTCTTGAACAAGGAAGCTGACTTTGACCCTCATGTGGAAACAAAACCGCACTACAAAAATGCAAAACTGAAGTCAACAGTATGAAAGAAAAGAACCAGCAGATGTTCCTGTGGCATGACTTAAAGGCAGATGAAGAAAACAGATGACTGTTAAAAATTAAAATTAACTCAAAGCTACACCCTGTGTAATATGATACAATCTGGGCTATATTTGCTTACATGAAGAAACAGACACTAGGCAAAAAAAAAATTTCCTTGAGGTACAATACTAGTATCAGAGTGGTATACTGTCCTGGGTTTCAGACCTGTAGCAATATTCAGATTTTACCAAGTTTCAGAAAAACTTGAAATGAGTATTTATCTCCTCTGTGTTGTGTGGATGGCTGTGGGTTAGCTTGTGTGTTTGTGTTTGTGCTCGCTGGAATGTAGCTTCTAGTTCACCATGATGAATGGCCTGTTTGTATTGTACAGTGGTCTGGTTAGGATCATCAACATAACTGTACTTAGAGGTTGATTTAAAAAGTGGCAGCTTATTTTAAAGTATGATGTCTCTGACCCATTAATCCATAACATAATTGCAGAAGCTCTTTTGAAACCAGTTTGATTACTTCAGCAATGAACTTGGCATCTCATTTGTTATTGTACTCCTGAATTACAATTAATTTTTGCAATCTGTCAAGGTCACATTATCTAAAGGATAGACTAAAATTATCAAACCTTTTCTTGAGAAATGCCAGAGCACTGAAGAGAAGACATGCCTTTTGTACACATATTCACTCTTTTTACTTCACTGTCCACACAGGAAAGAGAGTAGTTCAGTTTCCTGTAAATGAAACTTCAGCATGGTATACATTCCTTCTTAATTACTACCTAAAATCATGCAGCCCAGATGGTTGATATGAAGGTAATCAGTCAACTGTTTTCCGTAAGCTTTCTTTAACAAGGTATGGTCATAATCAGTCCCTTTCTTTCCAGGCTTTTATGTAGAAAAGGAAAAAAGTGTACCTGAGGCACAAAACAGGCAAAAGCACACACACACACACATCCACACACACCCTGCATCCCCCCACTCCCCATCTCTTCTCTTTCATTTTGACTTGCATTAAAAAGCAATTGCCTAAACCATAGGTTGTCTGCCATCTGCACATTCAGTCAATGTAAGGAGGATGAGGTTCTCAAAGTAACAAAAGACATGTGCTCCTACCAAACCCGAAGGCTGTACATAGGAAGATCTGCTGAACTGTGGGGAAAAAAAGATGCAATTATTTCCCAGGTATTTACTACATGGCAGAAATTCTATTCTGTGAGCAACAGTACCTCGCTGCAGCAGTCCACACTTCAATTTCTAATGCAGACTGAGGAGAACAGGGTGAAAGACCATGTTTAAATGGGGAAGGATTAGCTCTGCCTTCTTCTTCTTCCCCAGCCCATATATACACTCTGTCCATAAAGATTCACTGTTCTCCTGGCTACCACAAATGTGGGAAGGCCCCTGAGTGCACTAAATTATGTTCTTCTGAAACATAAAAATGCAAGATCAGCAATGCAAGGTCAGACAGCGAACACGAAAATAAGGGTAGATATGTTGACAGAGAGCTGCTCCTGCAAGGGGCTGTCAATCTGCTAGGCTTGTATGAAGACTCACGTAGTGGTTCCCACAATCAAGTTCATAAGAACATGATAATTATGTTCATGCCATCAAAAAACCAGCACACTTCCTATGGAATAAACAAGGATAATCTGGGACTACTGCATCCTTGTGGCTGGAGTCATTGGCTAGGGCTTCTTTGCAGTGCTGTGCACCAGCACCACAACTAGGAGGGTATTGCTGCTGCTCCAGCCTGTCATCTTCATCCACAATACCCAGAGTTTACAAGCAAGAAGATAATAAAGAAATTCACAACAAAACGGTCTGCTGGTTGTTTCCCCTCTTCATCCAAAAGTATTTTCTGGAGCATCGCCAAGCAAGTACTATACAAGATATTCCTTTGAGGTCTGTCATAAGAGGCTGAGGATCTGTTGGTTATCAGGCATGGCCAAGAAAGCTTGGTTAAACCATCATTCACCCACAGTCACCGACCAGCAGTGATGCTCTGGAAAGGTTGCTGCAGTAGCAAATGGAATAGAGAGAGATGTTTACACAGAGACATTACAGCATGTGTCCTACATATCCTCATAGTTTGGAACATAGCCCTGGGTTGTTTTGGTGACTTTCTTAAAGAACCCAATGGTTTGTAGCCTGGCAGTCAGGAGATCTGGATTCAGATGACACTAAGATCCTCACAAACATGGGCATGTGACGAAGCAGCCCTTGAGATTTGGTAGTACAGTTCTGTGAGTGAAGAGCACCAGTTTTGGCTGTATTCCACAAAAACATTCATGTCCTTGAGAAAGGAAAAGACTGAAAATTACATTTTATCAGTGCTACTGAGTTTTGTGTGACATAGGTTTAACTCTCCCTGTAATCAACAATAGGAATGTCAAGTGACATGCCAAACAGCGTGGCAAAGGTTTCTCTATGCTAATGAGTCCAAAATGATAAGGCGTCACACTGTTGACATTTCTTCCCTGATAAGTATCAGAAAACATTATTTTCAAAGGACCATTATCACAGAAACTAGCCAGCATTTTAAAGAATCTTTCAGAGGCCTAACCTTTAGGGAGATGCTTTCAGCTCCAGTGACAAACAATTGACCTCTTAATTTATGAAGCATGACATTGCTGTGTCATCTGAAAAAAGAAGCTGTGACCTAAAGGGAGTTTTAACCTGCATACACTTCCACTAAAGTGATAGAAAGGCAAGCTGTTAATCTTCAGGGAATGAGGGACATTACCTAGATCCACTCCACTGACAACAGCCACTCACTGAATACGAGGAAGCCTGGTATTTACCCTACTGCAAAGCCTCAAACCAGCAGAAAAATTACTGTTTACTTCAGACTGCATTTAGAGGTTTAGTTTGGGTTAAGTAGCAGTGAGAATCTCTCCGCAAGCACAGCTGTCCTTCAACTTTGAACAGGTAATGAACATGGCAGAAACATGTCAGCATGTCAAAATGCTTGCCCAATTGAGCATAACATCTAAAGTTAGAAATTCTGGTTTCAGGTCAAAAGCTTTAGTCCAGCTTCCTGGAAAACATTTATTGTCTCCATTTTCCTAACAAATGGAAACTCCACTCATCTCAGTCATGTTAAATGACCTCATCCATTGATGCCCAAGTTGTATCAAAGTTATTTGAAGGCATGATTGCTGTTAAGGAGTCAAGGTTATAAAACACTGAGATTCTCAACTGGAACATATTACAGAGAATAACAATGCTATTTATTTCACATATAATGGAAAATGGTTTATTTATGTTTACTAAGTTTGCTCTCTAAAATAGTGTAGTCTTTTGGCAAAGAACAAAGGAGAAAATGAGAGCCAAGTTGCTATTTTTGCCTATGCTACAGCAAATAAAAGGTGTTTTTAAATAAATCTGGGGATCTAGATGAATCGTTCTTTGGGTATAGTCAGCACTTCTACAAAATTTGACTCATGCCTGCAAAGCCTTCCTCTCACAAACTGTCTATAGCTGTGTCCTTAACATTTGAGATTATTACAGGAAGCCTGGTACAGCAGGTAACTCATCTTTACAGTAAGCTCTGCGTTATTAAATGAGGACACATCACTTGCTTTTGCAGAGTTTATTCTAAAATTGTATGCTATATATCCTGGCAGAAGTGACATTTCTCCTCCTTTGTTGCAGACAGGCTCATTAGGAGCTCTTTCCATATTTGTTTAAAATCACAAGAATCACAGAATGGTTTGGGTTGGAAGGGACATTCAAAGATCATCTAGTCCAACCTAGTATTCACTGCAGTAATGTAAATGCTCATCAAAATTGTTAAGTCCCACAGACAGTCACTGTAACAGAGTCTACTACAGGCTATATCCCCATTTTCAAATTCTCAGCATTGCAAATTTGAAAACATTGCTGCATGGTTCCCCTTGCTTCTCCATAAGAAAAATGGAGCACAGGTCTATAATGATGCCCTGCAGGCAAGAGGGCTGGGAATTGTGTTTACTTATTAGATATTCAGATACAATAGGAAAAGGCATGAGGAATAAAAATGAAGTGCATGCTGAATCCGTAGTGAGTAATTGACATAATTTTTTAAAATCTTCTCTATTTTTAGTAATTGCAACTCAATATAGGCACTACGTGTGAAAAAAAGTTGGCTGATATTTGAATTAAAGGGAAACAAAGCATTGTGTCACAGTTGATAAATAAAGGAAATAACTATTAATTGAGCCTCCTCTAATGTCAAGTAATGAGTCTAAAAATAATCCACTTCAGGTTTGGGTACAGCTCCAGGGAGTAAAGCCATATATTACAATGCAACAAGTGTTAATATTATAGTATTTATTAATCTCACACAACTTTTAAAGAAACTACTCTAATGCATTAATGTCTTACTGGAGCACAGCTGTCAGGAGATCAAATGCACTGTCACTGCCAGCTGCCTCATTGGAAAATACATGCAGAGTATGTGTAATAGCAAAGCCCTTGATCACCAAGACAAACTATTCAAGTTTCTGACTGCAGAAGAGGCACTAAACATAAAGTTAAGAATGGCATTCTGGAAAATCAAACAAATAAAAAGTCCTACAACAAGGCAGTGCAAAAACATTTGCTTTGTGTCAGGCAGATCCAAAAATCAGAATGTTGTCTGAAATGGAAATTTAAGGCAAAGGTGAGTAGCATTTTCAGTAAAATAAGCAGCTTCATTGAAAAAACCATACTTGATTCTATTCTCTGTATATTTAAACAGTTTGATTTTTCTCAAAATTCTTCGTATCTTGGACTAGACCCTCAGTTGTTGCAGAGGAACAGTGAACGGACATCTGTAAGGACTTTAGCATCTTGTCAGCCCCTGCAGTCCTTGGCCTGAGTACACCTAGAGCACACCACCCCTTTTAAGGTTTCTTCAAATTATACAGCCACAAGGATCAGCATACATACTGCAAATCATAAGAACACCTCTTCATAATCATGGCTTTCTTTTTCGGAGATGTGAGAGGGACTAGGCACAGCTGGCTGCACAGCAGCAGAGCCCTCTCTCCATGCCTTGTAGGCAGCCTCACTGCGGGGTGCATGGCCACAGGTGTTGTGGGACCATCAGGGGTGGACTGTCCCTCATTGGATCAGGATAGTAGAGATACATAACAATGTGTTAGGAAAAGAAACTCAGACTATCATTGTTCTTGCAGAGCATCTTCTGCAGTGTTAAAAGGTATATTTGTGTGTTTAAGTTTCATCACAGAATTTCTATTCTAGAAATTGTAGTTAAGAATATTTGTACATGTGCTTCCAGCACCTATAAAGGTATTGATTCTCCCCATTTCCCCTCCAGGCTGTTGCTGCACACTGCTTATCTAGGGTAAAAAAGATAGAAGTTGGATTTTTCAAATCTTCAGCTAGCATAGTATGAAATGCTTGGCAGCAGCCAAGATGACCATCAGCATTTCTAACTTTTGAGGGTGGGGACAGTCTGGTCTGGCACACAAGGCCCAGGATGAACCCTTCTCCATCCCTTCCTGAGACAACCAGTATGCTCACAGAGGGCAAAGACAGGTCTTGAGCACCACAGAAGTAATGAATTTGGCACAGCTGGAGACAGGGATTTAATGAAGGCACTGGGGGAGAAACAATGTCCCCCTAAAGGAGGAAATAATTAGATTCCAGCTTGTGAAGAGCTGGCCTATTCTTTAAAGTACCTAACAAGGGATAGAAAAAGCAATTTTTTTCACATCAGGAAGCACAGGAGAGAAAGGATAAAGACTATGTGTTCAAAAAGTAGGTAGACACCACAGGCTAAAAAAAAACCTACACGAAGGACTTTTGCATGTTGGCAGTCTGCCCACTCTCTGTAACAATGCTCACAACTAGGCTTCAAAATGCGTGTACGAAACGCCCATGTTTTCCTTCCACTTCTTCAGTGTCTGTTGTTCCTGCTCCAATCATTCCACCAAAGCCCCCAGACCACACAGCCCTGTGTGGTCTGCAGATGGGGAATTGTTCTCATAGTTAAATGACTATCCAATTTACTACACACCAAAAGGCTTTTAGGAATATTACTTTATTGCCATTAAAATAATATCAATACACTCTGAAAAGATTCCTTAGTTGTTTTAACTGAGATCAATCAAAGTGAGGTTAATGAGGCTCTGAACATTTTTACCCAGAGTCTTTGAAAACTGAGCTTTTTTGGGGGGCAGGGCCTTTATTTTGGCTTACGTGGATTTAGACCACAGCTGCCACAACTGGATTTTTTTCTGTTAATGCTTCTAAAGTTTCACCAACTTTCCTTGTTTAGCTCACACTACCACTGACTATCAAAGATCTGCAATAAAAAGTTTTCCCAACGATATAATCTATTTCATTTTCTGCAGAAAGTTGTAAGTTCTGCGAAGGCAGAATTCTTCTCGGAAGCATAATCAGGTAGGACGAACATGTAACTGATACAACTCCTGACCTCATACAGTAGCTCCAGTAAACCCATACATTTTAGTATATTGAAATCATCCTGTGCTTATCCTTGCACGTGCTACACATAGCATCCAGACTGAAAACCAAGAATGCTAATCTTCATAAAGAATTTGCCTTCCCTCTGAAGTCTACATTTTTACTTACAGCAATGCTTTAATAAGTGTGACAACATATTCTGAAACCATTGCAATTGCTAACTGTTTGGAAGGTATGCTGAAGTCTTTAAGCACATGATGGTACTTTAATCTGCTATAATCCTCTAAAAAGATTATTTTCTGAAGAATTTTCATATCTTGGCATTTGGCCAAGGTATTATTAAGATGACAGTTTAATTAGAGGAAATTGAAGGACCCTTCTGAGATACAGGAAGAAAAGAAACTCCACTTATATGCACCTAGAGAGGGCTTGGGGAACTCTAGAAAGGTGTGTTATTTTAATAATAACAGTGCCAGATCTGATCCTTGCTCACAATGAATGAAATTATCAACTGGAAAAACTGAAGCTCAGACTTCTCCAGAAAATTGCCACTTCACATGCAGGTATTCCTGTGATCTTCCTACTTTAACACCAAAGCCCAGCCGTGGCCCAAGCAGTACCCACTGTTGTCTGGGCAGATACAGGCTTGAGGATGGGAAGTACACAGGAAAGTAGGAGAGTTTGGGCAACAAGAGAGGTTTGAAAGATAAAGCCAAAAAGAAAAGCAGAGGGTGCAGAACAAAGGCTACATTAGAAAACAAGATCCTGAAACCTAGGCATCAGTTATGGTCTACAGATCCATCTCATACAGACAAAGGCACACGTTTGCTTTGGTATTCTTATTGAATACCATGCTAGTGTTAAGCTATGATGTGTTGAGGCCAAAGAAACACTTCCCTAGCCTGACACAGATGTACAGACAGATAAAACCCCGCAAGAACTTGATAAGAAATTTTGCAAGTAATGCAATTAAGTCAGGCCAGTGGAAGCAAGGAATTATTTTTTTCCTCTTTTTTAATTTTTAGAGTAGCTCTTAGGATGACAGTAGATAATACAAGGAGAAAGAGAAAGCTGTCAAGCAAGAACTTCTGAATGCCTGAGAAAGGGTCTTGAATAAGTGTTTTGAGTTGTGTTAACTTCATGATCTTCCATCTCTAGAAAAGGAAATTGTAAAACACCCATCACAAAACACCTAGACAAATTAACAAGAGCAGAGACTTTTCTAAAAATCTAGCATGTAGTCACATCTGTAGCTGGTAGCATATTTTTTTTTTAAATAAACCTAATTCTTCCTTCTCTTTGTCTTTCATTGCTTTTTACAAGTCTTTGTTTTTCCAAGTCTTTAAATAACCAGCTCCATTTAAATTTCTGCTGGAAGTGCACAGGTTTTATTCTCAGTATCTGTTTCTTATTTAAGCCATTCCTGGATTTTTACTTTGCAAACTGGTTAGCTAATATCTTGGGTTCCTAAACCTCTGTGCTAAAATTTGGATGCTTAAGTGCCTTCTCCTTGAACTGGAGCAACATCTACTGCTAGTTCTGGTTTCTTATTTAGTTCCTCTTTTTCAAAATTCCAACTAGAAAAGGAGTCAAAAGTCATTCAGCTTCCTTCCTGCACTGGCCAGAGGGTAAGGCCAGTAAAAATAAAAAAATTAAAAGAAATAAATCAGCTTTGTTTAAAACCTATTTCAGCTAAGGTTCTTTACAGAGTACCAGTGAATGATAATGTGAGGTGTCTTTTCACTTAGAAGTTTGTCCAAACAGAATTTGAAATTAGCCAGACTAGTTCTGAGTAAAAAAGCACAAAGGAACTCTCTTGAGGACTGCAGTGCGTTGGCCAGAAGCAGTGGTGTTTCCAGAGGGAGTTGGGTGTTGTGGAAGAACAGAAAATCGACAAAGTGTGACAAACAAAATTCTCCCATTTTCTGACTTTCCCCTCCAAAAGGTCAAGGTTAGATTCAAATAACGAGAGGACGAGATCACAGAAATTGAGCCAGCTGTGATATTTCAAGGCCATCAACAAATCTTATGGAATCATAGAACCATAGAATGGTTTGGTTTGGTGGGGACTTTTAAAGATCATCTAGCCCAAACACCCTGCCATGGGCAAGGACAACTTTTACTAGATCAAGTTGCTCAAAGTATCATTCAACCTTATCTTGGTATGGATTTCACAGGATGGGTTGGGGGCACATCTCAAGTGTTGGTGTTAGACTGAAATACCCAATTACTTTATTCATCCATCCATACAGACAGGGAAAAGAGGCAGCATCTCCCCCAGAGTCTGAGTGGGGTGATTAGAGACCTACTCAGCCTTAACAGTGATAGTGTGCAGGGACACAACTATGAAAGTAAAGGATGTATGCACCTAAATTTGAATTGCCCATCTCAGTCCCTCACAGCTTTTGCAAATGGTACGTTCCAGACTGAGTTCAGAGTCAAACTGAATAAGCTCAAAAAAATAACCTACCTAAAGATTAAAGCTGTTCAGTTTTTTGGAGGCATCTGTGTCCACAAACCCAAAGGAAGCTTCACTTGCAGGGCACCACTATGCTGAGCAAACAATCCCTGGTTGGTGCTGAATAAGCTCACTTGGCACCTGCTGATGTGCACCCACATCAGCATGGAGCTTTGCCCTGGAGGATATACCATGCTTTAATGAGCTGAGGCATTACAGTAACACTCACTGAGAGCTGCAATGGCATCCATTTGTCCCCACCTCCCAGTAGCTTGTGACCACCCTTGTCCAGAGGTCACTGGCCCTGAAGCAGGGTCAGCAGAGTAGATGGCCTCAGTGCTCCTCAGCCACTTCAGCACAAGAACCGAGATAGCCACCAGGTTCTTTTCAGGATGCACCCAAAACAGCTGAGGGTTTAGAACTGAAAACCAGCATGAACTGAGCTTTTATTCAAAGCAGGCAGTTCTATTTCAATCCACAAAAACAGGGCTTTGATCTGACATGATTAAAATCTTTACCCCAAAAAATGATATTGTGAGCATACACAGTTTTCCAGTGGTTGATTGTTGGTTCATTTCCAGAAAGATATGCTCTTTAGCCATCCAGACCAAAAACAGTGCCCAGTGAGATGGAAGTTCTGCAAAACTGGACTTTTTGTAGGTTTTGAGGAGAGAGAATCCTTTCCTTCGCAGACATCAGTATTAACAACCCTTACTTCCTGGCAGTTTAGCCTGTCATCACCCGTAGCAACATTATTGGCTATTTGAGGAGACTTCAAAAACTGAAGAAGACATTTTGTTAAATATCCTTTTGGTTTGAAAAAAAAAATATTTAACATTGCAAAGGTGTAAGCTGCACTTGAAATTGTTTGGAAAGAGCAGAAATTTAAATGTGCATCATAGGATCACCATCGTAACGTGTACCAAACTCCTTTTCACTAATGTTCGAAGTTTGAACCAATACAAGCCAAATGCCTCACCAGTGGAATTTACTGAACTACTCAGTCTTGCAGCCAGTAGCTTTATTAAAACCAACCAATGCAGACAACAAAAACCCTATTAAAAGCCTAGCCAAAAACTGTAGTTTGATCCTTTTAAATCATAGACTCAGGTCATGTATGTAATTACACAGAATGAAATTACACAGGAATTATCAAAGGCCTCTTACCTGTGGTGACGGATACGATCTTAGCTCATGGTCTTTATAACATACTGAATTTCACTACTTCGAGGCTCTTGTAACTGCTAATTGCTCTTTCATCCTAAGAAAAGGTAGAAAGAATGGTTTCTAAAAAAGTAATTGAGATTGAAAGCATAACCCAAGAGAGGTTTGCCCTTTTTTTCTTTTTTTTCTTTCTTGTCTTTTTTTCTTTTTTTCTTTTTCTTCTTTTTTTTTCTTTTTTTTTCTTTTTTTCTTTTTCCAAAAAAAACCTCTTCTCTGTATTTCCGTGCATGCAGCATGAGAGATTTGAGCATGGCTACTTTGTTGGGGAGGGGGGAGATAAGTTCATAAGTGAGGAGATTCCCCAGTGGGAGCCATTTAAACCAAGATTACAGGAAAAGCCATCCGAACATTGCTCAAGCATCCTTCCCTTACTGACCATTTAGACCAAATGCATGTGTCCACAGTGTATGTCCCCCCACTATCAGCTTCAGAAGGAAGTAGCACTGTAGGGTGCCGCGGTTGGAAGACACTTTGTGCACAGCATATATCCTGGGAAAGGCCAGATCATGGCTGCTAGGGCAGCACTCAGATCATGCAAACCAGCATTGGACAGACCTACTCTCCCCATGTGTACTGCATGGGCCCCAGGTCATGTGGCTATACAACACCATGGTGGGAAACTCTAGACCTAAACTTGGGTGCACCAGCTTGGGTGCATAAGGAGCTGAAGCCCAGTGGCAAATACGAACATGGTGGGATCTGGGTGTGACCTTGGGGAGCTCAAGGTTGAGGAGCAGGCTGCCAGCAGGAATGCCAGCCTTAGCAGATCTGGCCTCTGTCAACATCTGCAAACAGCACTCCTTCCTCAGGCACAACCTGGGCTGGTCTGGCTTGCCAATGTGAGAGGAAACCGGTCTCCTGTGAACTGATAGGACTGACTGGGGCAGGGGTGGAGGATGAAGAAACAGCTGGCAGTGTGTGTTTCTTTCCTTTCACCAAGCCTGCTCCCTTCATTCACAACCCTGCCATATCACTTTTACAGAGAATTAATGTGTCAGCTAAACCTCATCCTTCAAAGTCTTAGCTCAGACATACAAGCAAGCATATGGCATTTTGCTTGTGGCTGAAGAAGGCAATGACTTACATATGCTGTTGGCTTACTTACATATCTGATCTGAAAAAAAAAATGTAACACTGGCATTTAGAACAAAAATAACTATTGGAGGGAGAGGAGGGTCGTTAGCACACATGAGGGAAACTAATAACCTGGTAATTACTATACTCCAGCAAATTTTGAGGGGTTTCGGTATTCTTATCAAAAATGCATCCTTCACACCCTTGATCTACTGTATCTCCCTAACATAGGTGACTTCTTCCCCAAAAGGAGGCTTGCAGAAGCAGAGAACTCCTTAGTCAAACTTTTCTAGCCTTCAGGGAAGTACAGCGAATTACATATGTAAGCCTCATCTAAAGTTTAAGAGCAAGTTCTTAACCAGACCTTAGCCTTAGCGTTCAATGTAAGCTAAATGTTGACTTTAGTATTCAGTATAAGCTGAATTCAATAATGGCCAGAAAATCCTCCTCACTTCTCCCACCTGCCTTTTGCTTTTTTCTCCAACATTATGCATGATACTGACCAAAAAGATACCAGACAAAAGAAATTGTGTGAGTGAAAATGCTATTTTTTTGGCCTCTAATACTGTGCCTTTATTTCCAAAGCTGACCTGGGTTACATGCAGGACAGCTGAGACACTTAACAGGAAAATTATAAACAGAGATGCAGGCAGGCCACAAACACACAGTTTTCATCATGTTTGGGGTGGAAGACCCTCTCCACTAAATCCAGCGAGAGCTGTGACAATGACAGGAGTGGTTTTGCCCTTTAGGACCAGGCTTTAGCCCTTAGAATTCATAGATTTTGATTGAATACAGAGGAGACAATCATATCAAATGATGAAAGACCCTTTAGATTAACCACTGTTTTTTTTTAAATCTATGTATAAACCAACAGCCTCAGCCAAACACATTTTAGACTCCTATTTCCAGAGTTTTTGAGTAGTCCAAGCAGGTTATACCAATAACAGAAAGTTATTGTGTTTCAAGCAAAAAGGAGAGGGGGAAGGCCTCACTGAATTTATAATTAAAAAAATCTTAATTCAAACTGATGTCCTGTCTCTTCTGTACTACCATTTTCAGCCCACATTTTCTCATTCCCAATCTTCATATACGTCATAGATGCAATCCTCTGGAGTCTCATTTCTACAAATTTCAAACACATCTGACAATTTAAGCACCTTCCTCTTTGCAGGATTCTCAGACAGTGTATCCACCTCAGTCTTGTCAGTACCAGACAGGGCCATGAAACTCCCTTGTATGGCAATTTGCAGTCCTGCATTTGGATGTCATCATGAGATACTCTGATTTGCAGAGGTGCTAAGCATCTGGCATCTCCAAACTGCTGGTCCCAGGTGTTAAGGGTTTCAAGTGGCAATATCACACCAACAGAGACTTGACAACAAGACCAGTCAGTATTCTGAGTCTGTACATTTCAAACAATTTACTGGCAATGTACATTAAAACTGAAATATTTCTGCTTAGAAAACTTCAGTTACCCTCATTTTAGACACTAGTCAAACAACTGCCTATCCTGCGGGCCAAGTGTCCAACCTGTAGTCCTGCAATGAATTAACATTGTCTAGGTGGATCTTTGCACTCGCATGGAGCCTCACTGAAATAAAGTGAACCCATTCAGAGTTTATCATGGGAGCCAAGCCTCTTCATTTATTGACAATTCAACAGAAATATTATTAGCAGTACCTTTTTTTGCAAGCAAAGCAGAAATCCTGCCAGGGCCACAAACCCTGCCAAATGGATTGTTAATTGCATTAAAAAATTAGGTGCAACTGCACAGTACTGTCAAAGAGAAATGCCTACTTTCATTTTGTGTTGCATGTTGAGGGATCCCCCCTTTCCTATCTAGCATTTAGCCAGGACTCAGCAACACAACAGTGTTTCCATTGCTCTCTCATTTTGCTAAGCTGAGCTCAGGCAGGCAAGAGCTGGAAACCAGAAAGGTCATCCCTTTCTGAGGCGCTTTTACAACAGATGGTTACAATCAGCTTTTACCGGTAAGAACAAATGAACAGTGGTGTTTAAATTCTTAGCATCCTCTAGATAACATCTCATGTAAACAGAAGTAAATTGCATATAAGAAATGTCTTTAAATGTATTTAAAGGGACCATCTCTATTTCAGCATTCCTCTCTGAAACCAAGAGCATGAATTCTCAAATATCCACAGTTCAAGGGGCCCCAAGTTTGCATTCTGCTGGATTAACCAAACCAGTTCTTGCTAAAAGCACTGCCAAACACTGGAGATGACAGGATGTGGAGCATGTATGTCACCCTCCATAAACAAAGTGACTGCCAGAGTAACTATTCATGCTGGCTTTGCACAATGTATTTTGATTCTATAATGAGAACAATCTCTATTTACTCCCTGTAGCAAATGTATTCATAAGATTAGGAGGCCTGTGTTAACCACCCACATGACTAATTAGCGTGCCATTCTCAGCCTTGCTAACAGTATACTGAAAAGTGTATTTCTGAAAAATGGGGGGGGCGGGAGGAACAGGACAGGAAAGTTCCCTAAAAAAACCAAACTGCTAATAACTGCAAGTATCAACAGAGTTGACACCCACTGCATCATTTACAGTTTAATGGCAAAATAAATTAATTGTTTAGGAAATTAATCTTAATACTCCTTACTGCAAAGAAACACTTTTTTTTTTTTTTTTTGCTAATTCTGCTTCATAACCCTTTGCTGGTTACACTGCTGAAGCATTTGCTTACTTTGGAAGAAATTTAACCCTTCCCCATGAGAAAATTATTTCCCCTAATTCTTGCCATTCAGCAGAGGAAGCTCAATGGTCAGGGACCAGCCCAGAATATTTTTTGTAGGAATGCCAAAGTAGTATTTTGTTTGTTAACTTTCAGTCTTATTTTACCTGCTTCTTCATTCTCATCCTTCTACTCCCATTTCCTTTAGGGGATGTGAAAAAAAAAGAAAAATAATAGTAAGTTCAAATTTTTGGACTTTTGTTAAAGAATTCTGCAAAGATGCAAGTGTACAGGAGAGACAAAAACTGGGGATTAAAGAGGTCTACTGCAGCAGAAACTCTTTTCCTTTTTGGTCAGAACATCATGTCTTGGCTGCTATAATTTGCTTTAAAGTATACAGGGAACTGGCAAAATTATTTTCTCACTAGAGTCAAGAAACTGAAAACCCAGGGAAAAAGGATGTTAAAAACAGACTTTTGGGAAATTTTCAGCTTTGTTTTTAAGCTTTTTTTTCCAAGCTTTTATTTCAGCTTTGTTTTTAAGCTTTTGCTAACAGCTTTTTATCCTGATTTGTAATAATGGTTTGGCTAACACTTTGAAATGTCTTCCTGTCAATCAAAGAATGCATGCTGACAACACACATGTGAGCCTTCTCCAGGGCCAGGAAATCCTTCACCAAAATAAGCAAAGAGCAGAGCAACTATTCATGATGCTTCTTAGGAAAGAAAACAACCAAAAAGACTCTTCTTAAAAACAGAAAGGTGAATTGAGAAGAAGAGGTCAGCTGTTTTTAAAAGCCAAGGAAGCTGAAAAATAGATTAAAAAGCTGATCTGAAAGCTCTTTCATGCATTATATTTCAGTCCACCGCAAAATAATGTGATAAAGGTAGCATCAAAGCTTTTGTTTCCTATGCAAAACAATTAAATTAACTACAAACTACAAATTAACAATTAAATTAACTACAAAACAATTAAATTTACTACTCAGATTTCACTGCATAAACTCCTTTCAGTGTATGGGTGCTCATGAACACACAAAAATTCACTTGACTGTAAGATGTTAGTTTTGGAGCAAGAAGAATGTAGGTTGATAAAATGACATGTTGATAGTGTGGCATGATAAAGTAAACATGTTTATAGACCTCCTTGGTGTTCCTGAGCAGTGGATGGATCTCTCCTCCCAATTCAATACAGATGTATAGTATCCTCTTGAAGAAAAAGCACTTGTTAATAGGATATCCAGTTTAAGTTTCACATGGACTAATCATCCCAACCATATTCTGCCTTTAAAAAACATTCAGCAAAGTACCTTCATGGTTTTTTCTCTTTTTTCAAAATCACTAGTAGATTTTTTTTCCAGAGTTGAAGGAGTCACCAAATTCAGTGCATTATTTCTACAGTAGCCATGGAAGTTAGAGCAAAATAAGCAGGGGAACAAACCTAAATGTAGGCAGAAAAGCACATATATTTCACTTGCAGCAATGCTAGTACTCCTTGCATTCTTCTGAATCAGTTTCCTGTGACTGTAACATTAAGTTCCTGTTGTACAAAAAAAGGCCTCCCATTTTTTCAAATCACACCCAGTTGGTGTGATGGCCATAACTAGTCCTCTCCAGGACTGTGGTCACCACATGTTATACTGGTTGCAATATCCACCTCTTGTGAGATGTATTCTTAGAAATGAAGTCTAGATGTGCTACATTTCTTATCTTGCCAGAAGATCAAACTGTGAAAAGTCACATTATCTAGCCTAAGCTAATAAAACTACTCCGCGATTAGCATAGCCAGAGATAGCTAGATTTACACAAACTGCACTGAAACCTCTTCTCACCACAGACAGCTGGTAGAGTATAATAACAGTGTGTCCCAGATTATTCTGAAATCACAGATAACCATGAAATATCAGGCATGTGTCCCTTAGATCATATCTTAATACACTTTAATTTTTTTTGTAAACACTAGAAGTTTTCTTAGGGTGACTGAACGTTCAGGTTCCCAAAGCATCCAGTGTATGACTTCCCTCTGTCATTTTTACCATGCTGTTCATTCACCATTTTCTCCAGAGGTAAATGCAAAGGCATGCATTTGGTAACAGTGACAAAGAAACTGTGTTAGGAACTCTGGTGCAACTCTCAGCATACAGAGGTTTAGGACAGTTTAAAAAAAAACAACAACAAACTTTCCTGTGTTTCTTCTGACAGATACTTAAGCCCCCAAGATATCCAGAAAACATACCAAGTAAAAGCTCCATTAATCATTTCCAGTGTGTTGCGGTTTATTAATTAAAGTTTTGCCCTGGACAAGCATTTAAGTGATTCAAGAAATTCCACGTTCTATAAAGCTTAACAATATTTATTCTGAGCTTTGTGCACAGACTAAACTTAATATAAGGCCCAACAGGTACTAAACTAAGCCGCATTCTGCTCTCAGCTAGACATTAAGCAGGCAGCATTAGCCTGATTTTTAATCCTATGTTAATGAAATACTGGAAGGAAAGACAAGCCAACAGTGATTAAAATAACTGCAAGTAAATATTTGGCAGACTTACAGAATACAATTAGGGACACATATCTGTTAATATAGAACACATACCTGTGTAAATGGTTATTTATTAAAAGTAAGCCACAGGTAATAGAAAGACAAAGCTGCAACCTTAGAGTTGCCAGAAGCTGCTATTCAGGAGGTACTGAATGCCAATACACATACTATTCAATACACCGTGGGATCATGTCAGTGCTTAGACACTCGCAGCAAGAGGATCACTAGACTACATCAGCCTGTGTGGATGACTGTGTCTCTTAAACCCCTCTTGAAGTTAAACAGGAGTCTGGTATAACGGCTAGCTGGTTTTCTACTAAGTCCACTGCTGTCTCACTTCTGAAATGTTAGCATTTATAGCATGCAGACAAAAGGATTATTTTTTAGTCTTAGGACTTTGCTTCCATGGAAATAGCAGAGGTTCATAGCAGTGACAGGTCCAAGTTATGGAGACTGGATCTGAGTCTGGGGTTAGAGAAATGCAAAGCTCCTGGAGAAATGCAATGTTCCTGGGGTGCTCCTCCCCAGAAGTCTCTGACTTACAGGGCACAGCTTCAGAAAGTGGCAGAAGAGGGAATGAATTGTCTGCTTTTCTCTCCTTGGGAGCTTCATATCTATTCCAGAGGCAACAGCTGCTTTCCATGGCGATGGAGAAATCCATTCACATGCAAAGATTTGCTTTTTACCTCCATGCATCATATTTTTAGTCCACTAAAGCTTAAAAGGGGCAGAAAATAAATGCAACAGAAGCTTCTCACTCATCACTGGGAAATGTATTGAAGACACTTCCAAATTTGTAAAATCAGAGAATATGAATACTAGAGATATATTTTTAAGTAGCTGATATGTTCCTGCCCTGAGAAGACCACTATTCAGGAGCAAGCACAAAGGCCATCAAAAGCTGCTAAGCTGCTTTGCTCATGCGGGGTCTCATTGTCTTCAGTGGGTCTCCTGTCCAAGGGTTTTATGTAGTACTGCATCTGGTTTTTGTCAAATGGTTAGAGAAAGTTTCTGCTCGTACAGAAATGCCATTTTCTTGAAACAAAATAGTTGAGATGTTGCCAGAGAGTTTTAGTAGTCCAGTTTATTCTGACCCAGAATTACCTTCTTCTAAAATGGACAACAACAAATACTGTCCATTCTAATACCAAAATTCATTACCATTAAAAAATTGACACAAGCTTCTCATTAATAACAAAATATCCTGAATAAGCACCCTACTACATTCTACATTTAATGATTCTGAAGGTCATTAAATAAGTCATGTGCACTGATGCATTTCATTCCTTTTTTTCCCAAACTTAGAATGAACAAAAAATGTTTTTTAATGAAGAACACCACAGAGCAAACCCAATGTAGTAGTAAATTGTCTTAAAGGGCTGTCTCTTCTTCCCCATTCAGATGAATCTATATACATACTCGAGAGATTTCAAGCATGGACTATGCAAGGGCATATCAGGTTCACTTCACTGCCCACAGCTTGTCTGGTGCAGTGGTAAAGCAATTTGTTCCGTGTCAGTAACAGCATTCATGACGCTGTACTGATAAGGGGGCCCAGGATGTGATTTATTCCTAGAGCAGCAGCTGAAGATGAAATTCCAGCTGTGTTACGTCCTCTTCGCTAAACCAGCTGAAAGTTACAGGCAGATCCCTGCAAAAGGCAGGGAGATACTGAAACGATGAGAAAGGAAAACATCTCCAGAGACACAGCACTTCACAGGCTCCAGAGCACTTGGCAGTCAGCTTGGCTTGGCTAATGGTCTTCTGTGTGACATGGAACATATGGTTTTCACAGTTAAAAAGTTCTCAAAAAAGCATATCAAGAGGAGGGAATATTAAACCTTATGCAGCTTCGTCTGGTGAAGGGCAAAGGGAGGGAAAGGCAATATCTTACCTGGCAAGGTCTAAAACAACCCCAAAAGTTCTTACAGGATCTGGAAATGGAAAATAATAGCTAATGGAAAAAAATGTCATTGTAGTGTGCCATACACTCCCATCCATGGAGAAATTATTCCAGAGACACACAGTTGACAAAAAGAAAAAAAGAAAAAAAAAAATCACCACCACCCACCCCCAGACACACTTTGGTGGGTTTCCACACCTTCCCAACCTGATGGATCTGGGAAAAAAGGACTCCAGGGTATATAATGGTTGTCTCTTTAGAAGCAGTAAATAGCCACATTGCCTTTGGGAGCTGCTAGATATAAGCTTGAACTCACAGTTGTCAGTTGTCTATGTACAGCCTGCAAACAGACTTGGGTAGGAACCAGTCTCCACCTCCTATCTGATGTTAAACAGAGAAGCAGCATAGGCAATAAGGGAGTTTTAGTTCAAATGCAATTGTCAACGCTAAGAAAACACACCACTGCGATATAAATCCATAACCAGTGTTTGAGCATACTGACAATTATCCTCTTTACTGTTTTTTTGCTCAAACAGATCAACTAGAGCTTCTCAAAGCAAGAATCATTGCTAAAACAATGCACTTGACATAAAATCATAACCAGAAATGGCTAAGACACAGTGGATGGAGCTCACCATCCTAAGAAAACTTTAGTCCAACTTAGGTATCACTTATTGAAAATTTCAAACTCAGCAGCTAAAATCTGTCAAAGTTTTCAACAAAAGATAACAAGGTCCTCTTCTGGGCTTTCCCTTCAGTAAGTATTGCTAGCAGATATGTCTATCATTTACACATAGCCCTTCACATAAACACAAAATACAGTTTGGTCAATACTGTCTTTCACAGTGAAATAATAATTCACATACCAAAGCAGATCCTAATAAAACCAGTTTATTCTAGATGTATATCTGAGAAGAAAAGTCAGCCCCTATCACCTTCAGAAAAAAACAGGGATCAGCAAGCAAAGCTGGCAGGTGGGGGATTTGCAGCAAGCCCAGGTAGTTACGCTGTGGAACGCCTTGCCACAGGGTGATATGGACCAGAATGTTTTATATACATAGAAGGGGAGTCCATGCAGGTTAATGGAGAAGAAATCACTGAGCTATGAAGTACACAGAAACCACTTCTGGCTCAGCACGATGTGAGTGGGAAAGACCAAAGGCTTGGACAGCACGGAGAGCAGGAAGGGGAACAAAAGGGCTGAAATGTCATGTAGTTGTCTCTCTATTTCTACCCTCTTTCCTCAGCATCCACTTTTGGCACTGTGGGAAGCAGAGCCTGGGATGGAGACCCTCCACAGATCCAATGCAGATCCATTCTATTTTTGCAGTCTTTCGAAAAATATTGTTTTAAAATTAAAAGGAGAAGAAAAAGTAGCTCCCCATAAAGCCATTAATAACAAGGGTTTAGTTCCTTTTTTTTATTAGTAGTAGTGTTTACTCTTTTGTAGAAAAAGCCAGTGCCTTTTCTGAATAAATCTTTCTGGTTTTATGTGAACATTTCACATCTGGAGATAGTAAAAAAAAAAAAAAACCAAAGTTACATAAACATATCATTGTCCAGTTGCAGTAAATTTCCATCACAGCACTTAGGAACCTTCTCTACTCTCTAAAATTAAAAGATTTTAAAAAAACAAACAAAGAAAAAAAAAAAACAGCACAAGTAAATTGCAGGTGGATTACTTAGAAAATATAGCTGCTTTTCGGAGTGTTCATCTGATCACCCCCATTTTCAAGTTGCTTTTAGAAAGAGACAAATGTTTCTTTCTCCATTTCTTGTTAATCTGCTTGGCTTCATTCTCCAGGTCCTATTTACTTTCAGAAGATATCCATTAAAAATAATAATAAGCAAAACCAAACTGATAGACAAAAATCACAACTAAAAAATAACTACAGAAACTTACGCTTCTGCATACCAACCAGAGTATCATGTCTTTTCTCTCCCCATCATGTGACCTCTCTGAGGACATGTACATCTGCCAGAGCCATGGACATTGGACCAATTCTTCTCTGAAACATGAAGGATGCAGGAAGCAACCTCAAGAGAAGATTCCTGGAATGTCAACTTCACCCTAGTCTTGTTCTGTGTTTTGAAGGCAGGTCCAGACTTGGCTGTAAATAATGCTCAGTAGTAGTTAAGGGTGATATTTTTCCTATAATAGATTCAAACAACCCTGTTTTTTGTAATAAGAAGAAATGTTATTTTCTTAAATATTTCGGAACTTTTCCAGATGGGTATCACAGGCCACGCTGTGCATAACAGGTAGTGTGGAAATATCTCCAAAAGTCCAATCTTGGGCTTGCTCAGAGACAACCAAGAAATTACCACTGGAAACCTTGTTCTTCTGAAAATTTCTGCAGGAAAACCGCAGTTGTCATGTTGTCTTCTTAAGTCATCAGTGCACAGTGAAAGTATCTGCCATAAAAAGGGCACCCATTTGTGACAGACCTTGAAGTTGACATATTTTACTTGGCTTACAGGTACTATGAATTTTGATAGGCCCAAAAACATTTTCTGCAAAAATATCTCTGTTGGAAAGCTAAGCTGCACTCTACAGCACGGACTTCATCAGCTGAGGAATGAATCCAAACAAGATTACAGTGCAGTTGCAGTGATTGCTAGAGGCATGCAATGAACTGAACAAAGCAAGAACTCCCACAGAGAGGGCAGCAATTCCCAGCTAACACTGGAATTGGGAAATTATGTGAGAGAATAACATCTACATTCTCTAATGAAAGAACAATACCGATGAGACCTCCTCCTCCACTTTGCAGACCAAAAGGTATTTATTAGCTAACCAGCAAGACCTCTGTCTGCAGTGGGAGCTGAGGGAGTGAAAGCTGCAAGATGATGTTGCCAGTCTTCCTGGATGACTGATCTGTGAGTGTTTAATAGAAAATGCAATTCTGACAAGAAGAAACCAAAGACTGATGGGTTAACAGGACAAACTCTGGCTAAATACAGGGCTTGTAGGCTGTAAATTTTGTCTTTCATATCAGATTCCAGGAAGCATTTTAACTGTGGTAACTGGGTGCATATTTTTTCTCCATGGCAAATTTAGAGTACAATATACTAGCCAAACCAAAATAAGGAAGACGAATAATAGTGAAAAATTTTCTCTCACCAAGGTGTGCAGGTTAAGAGCTCCAACAAAGACCTTGTATATCAAGTGTTAATTTGTGAAACTGCAATTGTGATCTTTTGCAATAACTTCCCAGAATTGAAAGTGAAGCAAGGTCAATCAAATGAATGCCATAATGCAACCAACACAAGTTTTGCAATTTATCCCCGAAAAAGATCTGTACAAATCTGCCTTTCAGCTAGTGACCCCTAATATACTCCTTGTTATAAGTGTAACATTGACTCTGTCCCTCAGGTGTTTCCATGAATAACTGTATATATTTTGAACAATTACTAATTGTAAAATAATTATTTCAAATGGTCTAGGTAGTCCTAAGAAAGGATGCAAGAACTGATGGAGAAAAGTCCCACAAAGGTGAATGCACCTCAGCAGTGGAAAACTGAGTTTTTTTACAGAATATGTGTTGAACAAAGTCATTCCAGAGAAATTAAAAACAGTTGTTAGAACACCTCTTCCCAGTTACTGGAGAAATTACTGGCATTCATGGGAATATAAACCTATTTAGTGACATTCCTTCTAAACCTATGTAGGATTCCTGATTCCTCTATAGATTTTCTGGAAAGCTGCTTTTTCTGGTCTTTGAAGGAGAGAATTCAATAATCAAACCCCTCAGGCAGCTAAAAATGTTGTTTGCCAACCTTCCAGCTTATAAATGACTGGCCAGGTGCCTTGCGAATGGTTTCATTACCTGAAAGATATATCTCTATTACTAATGGATGAAAAGCAGCCAATTGAGCCATGAATAATAATTACAAAGCACAGAGAAATTACAACCAGACTAGCAATAAGTTGCTTGCAATTGCGCTTTTGTGCTTTAAATTCCAACAATGTAGCCAGATCAGATATCCCAGTGCGAGAGAAAACAGGATCGTGAAATCCCAGGAATGCCACAGCTAAGGACAGGAGCCATACTAAATTTTCACAGGGAGAATTGGCAATCAGTTGATTGCTACTCTGAATTTGCAGAGATTGCACAGTTTATAGATAAACTGAAGGATGAGGATTATCCATTTAAAAAAAAAGCACAATAAGCCAAACAAAACATATCAGAGCTTCTGAAAGACGTCTAAAACAAGAATGTTATTTTGACATATATTCAAACCAATAGCACAGCTAATGAAAGGCAGTCACAGGTGAAGGCTTATGAGACTGTTGACCTCAATTAATTCTCTCAGATAGTAACATATATTGTGGAGGAGGACACTCGAATACCCGGGATATCACTAAGACATACATGAAAATACTCAGTATTTGCATCATAGTCAACAATCAGATAACAGATGGGGCCACACCAGAGCAGGACATTGTGACCACCATGGACCCTGTCTGCCCTGATTGTGGGTTTCTAATCCTGCTGCTGCCCCCAGCCTGTCCTCAGTGCTGAGACACACTTGGTGCCACACTTGGGTTGCTGGTGCAAAAAGATCACAACACAGCAGCAAGATGCGTTCACCTAATTTCAGATTTTACATGTGCAAGCAGACAGGGAATTAGGCCCAAGATGAGTTCTACTAAGGGCTATCAAGACCTTTTTCCAGGCAGATTTCATTTTGCAGGTCTTGCTGGCTTTTAAGGAGCCCTCATCACTAAGGGCTTGCCCTTTAAATTGCATTACTCGGCTCCCTGTGTGGTCTACTGCTAGATGCTTGATTAAAAAAACATGGCCAGAATTAACTGTTACAGAACATGCAATCGTAAAGCATTTTTTTGTTCACAAAAGCTGTGGAACATATGGGGGAATGCATAGAATAAGACATTGCAACCTTTTCTGTAAGATTTAAAGTGATAAAGGCCAGATATTTTTCATAATTTTTAATGAATTTGCATTTATATTGTGCTGAAACAAAAAATTTGCAGGCAGTGGAGAAGCTTTACTAAGGATTTTAGCTAAATATATAGGCTGGCTCTCTAGTTTATGGTAAGGACTCCATTCCCCTCACGACAGCTGTGAGAGACCACAGCAGTGGTTGAGCTCTGACTGAAGCTTGAAGGCTGTATTGTTTCTTGGGTGTGAATCTGAAAGGTTACAAAGGATGTAAATCCTACATTGCATGAAGAAGCTAAAAACCCAAGGGCAGCCTAGCTTTGCTAAGCTGGTTATTTTCAGTCTGGGCTCCTGAACACTCTTTCTTTTCACTGTGACTGCCCTGTACTCTGCTGTGTGGTGCAGGCATGAGTCACATGAAGCTGGCTGGTCAGTCCTAACCAGCTCACCTCGTTCCTCCTTGTATCTCAGTTTCTCCATCTGTGAAATGGGAAGACTAATATTTTTCACAAGGTGTGAAAACTAGGATCTTGCTATCAGCACAAGTTCTTGTAAAGATCAGTGGTTATCTTTGTCACTAGTTGTGTGTTTTCATTCAAAACTAGCTGGAAAATATTTATTGAAACTGAGGACAAGGGAGAAAGGACACCGGATGAGTCAGCAGTTCATTCTTACTTCATAAGAAAGTACATTTGCTTACATAGCTAAAGCAGTTCTTTGCCACACCTTCAGCTTACAAATGACTGGCCAGGTGCCTTGCAAATAGTTTCTGCAAGTTAGTAAATAAAAGCAAGGCTGTTTAGGAGGTTACTTTTTAGAAAATAAGATTGTAGTTCATTGCACGTATCATAGAATCATCAAATGGTTTAGGTTGGAAAAGACCTTTAAGATCGTCAAGTCCAACTGTTAACCTAGCACTGCCAAGTCTAGGCACTAAGTCTTGGCACCACCACTAAGCCATGTCCCTAAGCACCACATCTACACATCTTTTAACTACCTCCATGGATGATGACTCCACCACTTCCCTGGGCAGCCTGTTCCAATGCTTGACAAGTTTTCCTAAAATCCAGTCTAAACTTCCCCTGATGCAACTTGAGGCCATTTCCTCTCATCCCATCACTTGTTACTTGGGAGAAGAGACCAACACCCACCTCACTACAACCTCCTGTCAGGTAGTTGTAGAGAGCGATAAGGTCTCCCCTCAGCCTCCTCTTCTCCAGGCTAAACAACCCCAGTTCCCTCAGCCACTCCTCATACAATTTGAGCTCCAGACCCTTCACTAGCTTCATTGCTCCTCTTTGGACTTGATCCAGCACCTCAATATCCTTCCTGTAGTGAGGGTCCCAAAACTGAACACAGTATTCAAGGTGCAGCCTCACCAGTGCGTGGCACATTTCTGTCCCAGTTGTCTTCCCTCTTAGTCTAATTCACTGGGGAAATAAAAAGGTAAAGTTAGCCTTCTTGGACTCCCACACCAAGCTTTGAACAGCTGTGTTATCACAACTCAGGACAGACAAAGTTTCCAGGTTTTAGCACTCTGGAATGGCAGCAGAATCAGTCCCATGAAAGAGGTGAACAAAAATGTGTTTCAATACAGCAGCATTTCTGTTCATTTTTGCAGACCCTTACATACCTCCTTGAAAGGTTTGGAGATGCAAAGGAGTTAAAGAGATTTTCTAGATGAAAGGGAAATATTCAGGTGTGAGAGTGGGTGCTGCACATCTAGGATAGCCATACAGAAGCAAATGTCAACAGCATAGGAATGTGAAACGAGGGGGCTAAAAGCACATAAAATGGGCACAATGACTTGGGCACCAACTTGAAAGCTGCTCCATGCCCATGAGTATCCCTGAAGTGACGATGAAGTGCAAGGTTTTTGCAGGGCCAGTCCCTTAAATGCACTCTGGGTACAATAGAGCATTTAGTCCACACAGTTAATTCCACTGGAAGACTGCAAGTGTTTGATGCACGCAAGTACAGAAGTCTTTTTTCTATTGCACTAACATCAAGAATTTAAGACATTAAAACTCAGGAAATAAGATACTCCATATAAATTCAAATATTACAAAAATGAAGGAACATAATCTGTTTTTATTAATAAAAAGCCATTAATTTCACATACTTACCAAAGGAGAAGGATTTAAAGAGGAATGTAGTGATGTAGCTCATTAGTGGTGAAAAGAAAAAAGCTATACTCAAGAAGTAAGAAAATACATTTCGAAGAGGAGTCAGAATAATCAGTACCTTGTGGGACTGAAGTCCAAGGAATTATACAAAGTTAAAATCACAATGATGAATCAAAGAATACAGTGAAAGATTTAAAAGTGTCTGGAGCCGGGGAGGGTTGCTCAGACATTCCAGACAAAATGCTCCACAAAAAGGCATCAGACAGTTTTTTATGAGCTCTGCAAAGAGGATATTTGAGCTATTTTCCTACTCCTGAGACCAGGATCCTCTTACAGAGCAGACACACGTCACTTTCGTTATCAGATATTTTACAGTCCTCAAAAGCTGAAACAGAATGGTCAAGAAGCAAGGATTAGAAGAGGGCCAAGCAAAAGCTGAAAAAGCACATAGCAATTCAGTAGTCAAAGCAGAGAAAGACAATGAGGGTTTCCTTAATGTTTTTTTACCGCATTTCAATTTGTTTGTTGACTAAGGAGGGCAATGAGATATGACGGTATTCATCAATGAGCTTTTGGAGAATGAAGGGATAACAAAAAATTAAACCAAAGAGGTGTTCTGTGCATAAGATTGGCATTCTTTAGCACACAGACACAAGTGTGTGAAAAAACATACAAAAGAGGTACTCAGGCAAGCCTCTAGGCTCTGATCAGGAGCTGATGGTATTGAGAGAAAGCTGACAGTACTGCTGGAGACCCTTAAAATTGAGGGACTTGTTTAAATTCAATGAAGTGAAAAAGAAAACTGGTGAAGATGAGAGATAAAAAGTACAGCAATGTAGTTAGGATGAGAGGGGATAAGAAGGCAACATTTGTAGATGCCAGCACAGCCAAAGACAAAGCTAGAGTGATAATGATGGTGATGAAGTCATGAATGATGTTTGAGTATCCAGTCAGTATTTTGATATGCTGTGGAGCAAAAAAGAATGCAAAAATCAAAAGAGGATGAAGTCAGAAGCCCTCCCTAGTCTAGCAAAAGATGGTAGATGTTACATTTCTGGGAGCAAAACTGATCTGACAGAGAAAGTAGAGCCCATGATACAATGGTGCATTTACATATCTCACTTCACTGACCAACAAACCACAGGTATGCCAAGGAGCATGGCACTGGAAAGGACAGGACTGGTGGCTGCTCTTCCTGCCTTTGAGCCACCAGCTCTTTTACATAGCTATGAGCTTCAGGGGGAGCAAGACAGAGCTATGATTTGTACGTACTAGTTCAATTTTAGGGTCAGAAATAGGTACCAGAAAATCAAACAGAGCAGACAATGGCTGCAAGATAAGTTGTCAAAGGGAGCAATTAGATGGGAAGATTGGACAGTTTTTCTGAAGCACAATTCAGCAGTTTAGATGGGAGTTCTCAGTAAAACAGAATGAGTGTGTGCTTTCCGCCTCACCAACGCCAAGAGTCAGGGATGTGATCAGAAGGGGTAAAACACCCACTCCTTGTTACCACAAGGACAGAAGATTTATGTGGAGCAAAGTCTGATACAATCAAGAATAATTTCAGGAACCTGAGGAGGCATCTAAGTACATAAACAATCCAGGTAATTTTCTACAGATTCCCTTTCTAGTGCACTGAAGCAAGAAAGAAATTATTAGGAAAAAAAAAAGATTAATTCTGGAGCTACAACAGGGGGAAAGGTGATGAGTTAAAGGGTGGGAGCCCAAGTTCCTGAAAGGATGTTCTTAGGGAGATGATTCTTATTACTCTATTACCACAGAACAAATATGAAACTGTTCCGTCCTAAAACAATTACTTCACAACAGGAGGGCTTTTCTGTATTCTGTATTGGGCAACATTTTATGAACGATTTACACCATGAAAAGAAGGAGCAGGTTACATTTCTTTGAGAGGAATCAGTGGCTTTGAATAATATTGGAGTTCACTGTGATTTTAGTGATGAGAGCTGAGGACAGGAGTAGATCTCTAGATGTGGGTATGGATGATCTAAACCAAGAAAATATCTTTTTAGTTTGTGTAAAATATTTCAACAAGTAACACCACTGATGGGTTTATTTATCCTCATTTAGAGACACACAGGAATAGAAAGGTAAGCGCTGACTTGCCCAAGTTCAAACAGTGTGTACAGAGAGGGGAAAGACTTCTGTCTCCAGTCATGTGTTTTCTAACTTCCAGGTTCTTTTATATTTAGGGGTTTTATCCCAGCCCTTAGAGTCTCTGCGCTTCACTGAAGGCTAACTTTTGTGCCTGTAAAACAGCAAGATGGAAAAAATCAGTAGGCAAGACCTATGGATTGGATGGACAATATCTAAAAATACTAGTGCACTGCTTTTGATCCCTGGAAAAACGCTCTGTGGCTCTTGCCAGAAGCTGCCTTTCATTGTCAAATGAGATTTTATGATCCAGTGTCCTATGCCTCACTTCCTGAGGACTGTCTTAAAACTATGCAGATTATCCAGGGAAAGAGCTACCACAGCTGCTGATGCACTGGAACAACCAAGGGAAATAATCCAAAAATAGTCATGACGGACTGAATCCACCCAAGGTGTAACTCCATGAGGGGGCAGAGAAGGTGCAATTATGAAAACAATCCTCATGAGAATGCCTTAGAGATGGAACAAGTCAAACTGGGTTGTGTATCATCTCATTTTAATCTTCTCTGCATTTCAGACAAATCAGAACAAAGCTCCTTTTCTGTCTTTTCACTTGTTTTCATGCAGGATTTGCTGTTCCTGCCATGCCTACATGTACTGACTGGTGGAACTAATGAGCTAAACATCACAAGAAGTTATCGACAGTTTGCCTTCATCTCACAGATAGGCATTCATTAGCAGTAAAACTGCATGCCTGACACTGGGATTTCAGAGTCTTTCAGAACAAAACTTTATACAATTTCCATTGCACTTTGCACAGTGGTGTGAGAGCTACCTCCTTGTGGACACTGCAAATTCAGAATTTGTCCACACTTCTCAAATGCATTCCTTGAATGCAGCTCCTGGAAGATTAATGATTCTGCACAGAAAAGCAACAAAATGCTTTAGCTTCAGCCAAGTTTTAGTTTCAGCTGCGCTGTGCAGAAGAACTGCAGGGACCTGATCCATCTACATAACAGGGCAGGTTGCTTTTGTGAAAAGAAGCCTTGGCAAGAGTGACCTTAGCAAGCTGAGTTTTCTCCCTCGTTTCTTTGTAAGTCTGCAGGACCAACTAATGTTTTGCCTTCTATTTTAATCTTTTCCATTTCATTCCCCTCATGCTGCACATCAGGAAGAAGGTGAGGGGATAACTGGACGATTAGGCTATCCACTGCCTCCAAAACAATGCTTTTAAAAAGCCAACAGTCAAGTTTTCCTGACAGAAAACTAGAAATGTGAAATGCACTCTCCTTGGCTAGGCTATCTTCATTATTTCTATTCCTAGCTTGACTCTGTTCTTACTTGTTTTATCTAGTTCGCTGGTGTTGTAACACCTTGATTGTTCCAAAGTTACAGTTGGTATTAGACTTGAATGTTTTTTTTTTCCTTCACAATTAACAATGCATAATTCCGGTATGGTAACTGCTACATTTCCTCCCACCAGCACTCAGTTTAGCTCACAGATAGTATCCTCCACAGTAGAGCAACCACTACCTGCAGGCCATCCCAAGAAAAGGCAATAGTTGAAAGTGGGGGCTAAAGACCGGGGAGGTTTTGCATTTACTGTCAGAAGAGATTCTTGTCAACCTTCCTTAACAGTTGTATCCTGCAAAGATCCCAGTCAATGGGGAATTCATACAGCCATTCTGGCAGCAAAGTAGGGTCTTGCTCCAGAAGTTCTTTTAATTCATACAGATCACAGATCCTCAGGAGGAACTGAAAGTCGTAGATATTTTTGAACAATATGAAGCCCAAATGACTGGATAAGTAAATAAAAAATTAGAGAAAATGACAGTTAAAAGAAAAGACAAAGCCTGATTTCATATTGCATCTGCTTAAGGTCCTTTTTCTTATGCAAAGCTATACTGATAAAACAGTGTAGTCACTGCAAGCATGAGGCCAAGTGGATAGTGAAACAAGGGAAGAACTGTAATAAACATTTTCCCTTTTTGTGCCAAAACATGAATTTGTAAACAATTTGATTCATCATAATTCCACTGAAATGGACAGTCGTTGCCTTTAACAGATTTTGTTTCTAACATTTCCAAGCATACAGACCAGAAAAGGTCTATATGACTGTAAAGAGTTACAGGTAGTGAAAAAAATCACAAATGACAATTTGGTGTGCAGCTTCAGGAAAGACATAAAGGTGAGTGGTTTTTGGTGGACTTTGCATTTTCCGCACACAGGCTGGGCCACATGTGTCAAACACAACACGTACTTTTAACCTGACCACCTGTTCTGAAAAAAACACGTCTGTGCCAAAATCCAGAAAGATCACACAGCCTCAGTGTGGATTAGAGTATTTTTCAACTGTGTGTGACATTACATACTGCAAACCACACGGCCAAAAACAGGCAGAGAAATTCTCCACTGCACTGCTACTTGCAGTTTTTGTCTTCAGCCCCCATGGAGCCCAGGCTAAGCTTTTCCTTTCTCCAGCAGGGAGCCCATCAGATTGCACAGGACATTGGTAAACACCCATCTGTTTCTCTCTCAAACTTTCTGGCATTTGGTAAACAAGCTGGCTTAGCCGGGGTGGGGTACAAAGGAAGGAGGTCCTGACCTACAAGGGCAGCACAGATTTCTTCAATTTGTTCCACCAACAGGCACAGGCTGGGGAGGTGGAGGAACCGTGCTATTGATGTTAGCTGTAAAAGTCAACCCAAAGGCTGTGCAACAGGGCATGGGAGGCCCAGCTGAGTCAGCCCCTTGTGAACTACTGGTTGTCTTGGCCAGCACAGCAGATCATGTTCTTTCTTCTTTTCCTTTTCGTTGGTACCATATAAATCCATGAAATGTCCCTCAGTGGGATTTTTGCACTTTCCTTAAATATTTACCCATGTTGGGTTGTTTTTTTTTCTTTTTCACTTTTTGTTGTATAGTTAAAATGAAACAAGGGGAAAAATAATTATTTTCCTCCTGAGATGTTTCTGCCACCATGTTGCCCTTTAGGAATATTTAAAAGCCCTTTTCCTGAAAAGGCACTCATTAATCAGCTACTTCCTGAAAGCACAGGTTATGTGCTGCTGGAGATCATAGGTGTTCAGGCTGCGTAACTACACAAAGGCTTCTAAGCTGGACTCAGACTAGCCGTTTGCCTGTTTTGGGGTAGCAGATGGAGAAAAATTCATCCTCTCTATAGGAAATGCAAGAAGAAACTAGAACACTTTTAACAGAAATAATCTTCCAAGAGGATTTTTACTTTCTCGCCCCTTTTTTAGACTTCTAAGGTTCCTCAAGCAGCTTTAATGTGAGAGGAGGCAGACCTAAACCCTTGGAGTCTGATACTCCCTTATGGCAGGAGATACAGGGCTCTAGTGCTGGTACAGCCTGAGTGGACTGATGACTCCCGCAGCTATGGTGCTACGCCATGAGGATCCAAGGCTATGACCGCTGCACTGTGTACCTCCCCTCGCTCCCACCCTCTATCCAGCAATAAGTATGTGTGCAGCCTGGTGTAGGCACACATGGTGATGGTGGCTGAACTTGGGTAGCCCTCTGTGCTGCCGGTCAGCACATTCCTTGGCTCAGCCATCTCAGAGGGACCCTGGGTTGGGCCTTGGGTTGTGCCAGCAAGGAGTGGAGAGGGAACAAAACCAAGCACTTTTGGTTGGACGTCAATAGGCAGGTAATTATATTTCAGCTAAACCCTCAGGCAAATATTTTAAGCTGTGTTCAGTCTCTCTCCCTCCCACCATCCCCACCATCTCCTTCCACCCTTTAAATCATACTGTATTTCCCAAGACACTCACCACTTGGCTTCTAAGGGACATAGTTCTCCTCAACATGTGCTCCACAATGGATGTGCCTCCTTACCAGCTTCTTTCTCTGCTCTCAGCTTGGCACATGCACCTCAATCTGCTCCCAACACACTTCATTCTTGCTAATGAGCAAGTAATCTCTCTTTCACAGACCCAGAAACTTTCCCACAGAGGACTTACTTGCTGTGGAATAGAGGGGCTTTGTTCTTTGTCTAAATTCAGTATTGTTAAAAGTAAGCCTAACAGCTGCAACAACAGTTTCAACTGAACTGTCCTCCCAACTACAGAAGCTCTCCAGTTCTTTTCAGATCTTATACTAAGATCTCTCTGTTCCTTATGTTTGTTTCTCCAGTTTTCTTCACTCTCTCTTCCTACTGTGAGAAACACTACAGAACAAGCATCTATACAAAATAATATGCAAATTAAGTGCACAATGTCTTATACTGTAGATATGATAACAAATACTTCTAGAGTCTCTGATAAGAGTCAGGCCAACCTGCCACAGTCCCTTGTGTTTTAAACTCTTTTCTTAATGCCCTTGTGCATCAGACACCCATTTTGTTTCCTTCCAAATGCCTCCTGAGACATCAGTTCCTCTGCAAAGCCTACTGATGCTTAGCAGAAAGACCACCAGTCCATGATTGAAAAGAAAATCTGCTGGGATCCCAAGGCAGATCCTGTTCTCTGTACCACTCAGCTACTTACTTTGTATCACTACTTGAAATTAGATTATACAGTTGTTGAAACACAGGAGCCTTTTTAATTTTATGCTGGAGGGACCTCTTAAGTTTCTTGAAGGTCACCCTTGTTTCTGTGGTATGAAGAAAGCCAAGTGCTCTCCCTGCACTTAATAATGATACTAAACAAATAGTCGCACCAGAGGATATTTATTTTACAGGAAGAAATTGCAGTGCTTTTTCTTATTTTAACTAATGATTGTTCTATGGTATCAACAAACCAGGCCTGTGTTTCATGGATGGAGTTGATGTGAGGTGTTTGTTTTTTAAATAGGAAAAAAGGGGCATTTTCCCTGTTGTTTACTCAACAATGTCAAAAAACACTACACACTGGAAGTAAATACTCCGTTGCAGCAGCTATAGGCTTTTCACAGATCAGCCCAGAAAAGAAAATTATGGTTCTTTTTTTGCAAGTGAAACAAAGCAAATATTATTTGGATGAGGTCCAAGCAAATCTTTCCCAGCACACACTATTTTATTTGAGGTATAAAGGCCTGCAAAAAAAATCCAGCCAGCTACAGCTTGTGAAGTTTGCCACCTACTGAGGAAAGCACAGAACAGCAACATCAGAAAAAGGGGAAAAAATAAAAAAAATTGTGCTGAAGCTATTGTATGATATAGCCATATTCGCTCTTGGAGACTATGGCCATTAAGGCTTCTGGACAGCTCTAGACAGCTGACAATAGATCCATTACCACTAAACAACAGAGATACTTCTCATCCTCCTTCTTTATACACAAAGCCTTAGAGACAGCGTTTTGTCCTGAATCAGTCTTAGATTTTGTCTTACAAACCTAGAAATGACTGAAAAAAAAGACTCCCAGCTTCTGCAGGGATCCTAGAAATCCAAGGTGTTGAGATGTCCTAAGTCAGAAACTGCTAGGTAATAAAAAGTCACACTGTAGCCATTTCTAAAATTATATTAGTAGTTTTTATTCACCTCCAAGCCCTATAAGAAGTACTGTTAAGAAACGAAGAGTCTGTCTTTACAACAGGAGGCATCTGTGAAATACTACCTATTAAAGTTTAGAAATATCTCTTACGGTTTACAATACTTCTCAGTTTGCTTTTGTGTGAAATGCATGGCATATATGCAACCTCAGAGCAAGGCATAGAGTCCTTACACAGGTCATGGAGATATCACTGACCATAATAGGGTTGCTTTCATTTCAAACTTGCATAGGTAAAATATGTATAAAACTGAAAATGTGATTAAAACCTTTAATGGAGTCACAAAAAAAAAGAAATCAGAATGTAAAATCTTCAGAAGACTTAGAGCCCAGCCTGGTGTTCCTTCATATCTGGTCGTCAGGGTATAAATAAAGCCTTATCAAAAGAATACTCCCTATTTGCAGATGAGATTATCGTCTGCCACAGCAGAGAGCAACAGCTCCCCAGTGGAGCTCATCTCCCTCCCTTTGGAGCAGAAATCATCAGCCCTGGTGCTCCCACATGGGCTCCCACTGGAATTTGAAAAGCCTGAGGACCTTCAGAGCTACCAGGGACAACTTGCACCAAAAGCAATCATACTACATCTGTAGCAGATGGGTAACTCTGCCCAAGCGTATGGCAGTGACCCTGTGGCCATCGGAGAGGAGGGACGCTCAGACTCCAGAATCACCTGTACTGACTTCTGCAATAAACCTCTCTGTGTTAATACCCGTGCTGCAACTACAGAGTAAGCACTAACAGGGGAGAATAATTGTCCTCCAAGAAGCCAGAAATTAATAATTTTAAGGTTGACATTGTTATATGAAATTATGCCTAAGTGGAATAATCATTCGTTCATTTTAAATAGATGTTTAAATATTATATCTACGTACATATATATATGCATACATATTCATATGTATGTATGTATCTGCATGAATGTATATATATACACCACAGCAACTGATATCATGTCATATAACCACGTGTTAATACAGAGATGTACATGAAATATACGTACAACAAAGATGCTGAATAATAACCCAAATTCTGGTAACTGGGTAATGTCATTCAGAAGCATCACCTCTAACAGAAATGGTTCTGCAGACTATCATCCAAATGGATATATATGCAGATATATTGCATCTTACTCAGACTGAAAATCTGGGTTTGACTGGCACAACCTAAAAACCAGAAATACTTCTTGGCAATAAATCATGATTATTAGTGCAAGGCAACAAGAATTGCGTACGCTGCCCAAATTACTGCACGCAGTCTACTTTTAGCTCTGCACAAAGGCATAATTCACTGCACACTGAGCTGGCATCCACTGCAGTGAACTGCTGTGTCAGCACTTGCAGAGCCCCACACCAGTGCTCTTTGAGACTGTGCAGATCCCACGGGGCCAGCAGAGCAAGGTGCCTGGCAGCTCCAACACACACAAGGCAAGCACGCTCCGCTTCCCAGAGCAGCAGTGAATAAGGGCAATCACTGCTCTTCCCTTATAGAGGTTGAAAGAGTGGCTGGCTGAGTGAGTGGCTTCCTTTTTCAGGAGGTAAATGGAATCCCCTGCAGAGATACTCCTGATCAATCAAATTGGAATGCTACAGCAAAGCTGATATATTCACGTTTTGCTGTGATTAAGAGAGCAGTGGCTTCTAGCAAACTTGTCCTGAGAAAATCTTATAACATTGGTCCCTAATGTAATAGCAATGACTTTTAAAATTATCATAGTCAATGCAAGATAATGAAATAGATTTGTACACTCTACAGTTCTTTGGCTTTCTTCCTGGTGGTCTAATTTAAGTTAGAGGAAAACATTTTGTTTCTTAAGTGCATTAACAAACTTAATTTACAGTTGGAAGTAATTTGACTCAGAATGTCCCATAAAATTAGCCGCATGCCCATCTGGTCCTGGTGCTTTATTAGCTAATATTTCTTGCAGGTCTTCTTTATTTCTTCCATGTCACACTGTTCTGTTAACTCTCTTGGCTCTCGTGCAAGGTAGCAAGCACAGCAAGGCACTGGCTGTCAGATGTATCCTCTCTGGGTTCTGCCATGCTGCCCTCCATGGTAACAGCATGCACAATTCATTTCTCAGTAGTCCCTGTTTTACTTTGCTTTCTCATTTTGGGCTCCTACCTGGAGTCCCTTGGTAGGACAATGACAGATTTTCATAGTTTTGCAACACTTGCTTTCACTCCAGTGGGTGGAGCAGGACGTCAATGCATCAGGACCCTAAGCCCAGTCCTGGCATCAGGCTCAGCGTCTATGTGCCCATCTCAGTTCTGCTCCTGCTCTGCTCCAAAACAGGCACAGATCCCAAATGTGAATTGCATGAGATCCAAATGAGCAACACACAAAGCCTGATAAGTCTGAAAACAACTAATCTCCATCTGTATCAACCACCCCCTCTGATGCAATTTCAGATATGTCGCTACCCTCCACACCCTAAATGTTCGAAGAAGTTTGTCCAGTCCCATATGGCAGCTCTGTGCTTTGTATGTGCCAGATACCATATCTACAGGACTACAGACCTCCATGTCTAAGTGTCCTCTCAGCTGGTATTTTGGCTATCCCCCACCCCGCTGTCGTGTCCTCATGTGTCTGCAGCCAACACGGCAATGACCAGCTTACAGCTGTGGAACCACAAACCCATGACTCAGGTTTTTAAAGATGTTTTATCTTGGTGATACTGATAGGATTTTTATTATGCCTTTAGTTTCCAGATCTTGCTTTCTGCTTTTGAGAATGTTGTTTCCTCAGTGAATAGCATTTCTCTATAACCTGCAGCTGTTTGCATTCAGTCCTCCAACTGCTTCTCCAACGATCAGAACATCGTCCTCAATAACATTGCACACTTTTCTCAACCTCTGCTAATCTGGTTAGGGCTACAGCCATTTCTTTCATATCCTGAGGAATAACCTCCATGGCATCTTGTGTTCCCAATTTCAGTTAGCTCCTGTAAAGAGCAACCCCTTTTCTCTCTGTAATTTCAGAGTTGTCCTTTGTTGTTTGTGTTGATAAGAGTGAGGATAGCTCCTGTCAGCCATTGCTTTTCACTCTCCCTGGGGAGCAGAGTCTTCCCCTTCCAGGAAGTGCTGAGCTAGTCATTTAGGTTATTTACTTGGGATGAAATAAGGACCATAGAGGGGATGAACTTGGCAGAGGGAAAGAGAAAGCAAACATGAGAGGTTGCAAATCACATGACTGGTGGTGTTCCAGGGTCCCTGCCCAGGAGCTGCTACCCAACCACTGCAGTCTGGGGCAGTGTAATAAGCCTGCAGTTTCTGCTGTACTCATGTTGTTCTTGCCTCTGCTGTGGTCCGGGAGACTGGGGTGTTTTCCCTGGCATTGGTGAGGGACCCTCGGAAGCATCCTCCCAGCCCTGGCAGGGGACCAGCTGGTGGGTACCACCTGGCACCGCCTCTCCCTCAGCATCCTGCATCAGGAGCATCGCTGATGGCTCCTACAGGAGCCTATTCAGTTTTTGTCTGACTGGTCATAAAACTGTCCTAAAGCCCCTCTGGATCAAAATACTTCCTTCCTTTAAGAAATATGTTGTTGATGTGTTTTCTTCTCTCTGACCAATAATGATACACCACTTTTATAAAACTTAAAATAAATTATTTAACTGCTTTTTGAAGTTGCCTTCCCATGCAAGGTCTAACCTTTGGTAAAAATGCAACCATCCACACCCTCATGGTAGGAGAGGAATCAAACTCCCTCTCCCCAGATTTCTTTCTGGTGACTTGTTGGACGACAGAGAAGTGTCAAGACTAAGATCAAGCCTAATTACAAACTAGCCCAATTTCAGCGCCCACATCTGTCACTGGACAAGTGCCACATCACCCACAAGCCCTACCACGAATGCCCTCTCACATGGTAAAAATAGTACTGTCTCTGTAGTTTTTTTAAGTAGGAAAGCTAAAAGCTGTAATTTTCTTTACATCATCTACCCTGTTTAATTTCCCTGTTCAGTAAGCGTAGAGTGGCATCCATAATATCTGTATGAAGAATGCTTGCAGCATGTTAAGAGGTTTCAAAATTTATGGAAGAGGCTCAAGGCCCTGTTTTTGCACACACAGTGAGTGCACTCATTAATTTCACATGAACAGCAGTAGACATCCTGATTGTGACCAGCTCCACCTGCAAAGCTTGAGCAGGGAACAGCGGGAAGGAACATTGTGTCCTTGCTGGTTCTGGCCACTCCTTTGGGACTGGGACACCCCCAGGCTCTGCTGCTGGGTTTCCCTGCCCTGGACACAGAGGTGGGGGACCGTGACTGGGTTATTCTTACTGGTGGTGGCTTGCTCCACATTCAAAAGAAAAGCTGGCCTTCTCTGCTGGCCTCCTGCCTGGTTCTGGCCATTCTTTATCTATTGCTCTGCAGCTGAGCAGGCTCACAATGTCATTTTGCTACTGCTATCTCAGCTTAAATGCTCCGAGTGCAAGGGAGACGGCTAATGGGCTGCCTACTGGCAGAACACCTCATGACCAGCTGGGTGCCAATGCTGCAGTTCAAGCCTAGAAAGACTGTAAGCCTGGGGTACTGTCCTTAGAGGAAAGCCTCACCAGAGAAACTGCTTGGGTAGTTCTTCCACTTCTCCAGTTCCCAGTGTGAGCTCCCTGCCCAGCGGAGGTGATCGTGATCACCCAGCTGTGAGAAGGCTCACTACATAATGCCTGTGTGCAGCAACCTACCTCATAGACTAAGCCCAAGGTGTGGTGGGCCTGAGGTCTCTTGCAAATGTGTTGCTGCCAAAAGCAGGTCTGTGATAGACGACATAGGGTTCTTGGGGTTTTTCTTTAACAGGGACATCTTGCAGTGTTTGGCATCTTGTTTTCTCACCTGTCCCTGCTCATGCTCACAACATATCCCCGCCATTAACCAGGGCCACTTCAACACACAGCCACCCTGGAGAGAATGTGAACGCTCAGCAGGCAAAGCCGGGTGCCCAGGATGTGGGCTGCTCTCCTTGCTGTACACAGTACCCCTGGTGCTTCTGATTTTCAACAGAGAGCTCTTCCCCTGCATTGCGAGTTGCTGGACCGTACATACACCATCTGCTCCCTCCATTTACCTAGCAGAGGAGGAGGGCTGTGCAGAAACCAGCTGACGTGGGTTTGAGTCTTCATGGAGCTGGCAGAAGAGAGAGAGGATAACTGGGTCTTGCTGAGGGTGGGCAAAGGATGTAAAGGAGGGAGGTAGAAAATTATCACTGAGCAAGACCACCCACCACCACCCCCCGTGCCAGCTTCTCTCTTACATATATGAACCCTGTGATGCTCCAGACCCACAGAAGGCATCGGTCCAAAAAGGAGGGCAAAATCCAATAGTGATGAAGGGCCTCTTCTCTGCTGCAGAGATTGGACAAGGTGCCTACAGAATAAGACTGAGGAAACAAAACTTTGTTCTGTAACTCTTATTTTCCTGCCAGATACTTCAGCCCCCTGAGCTTTCTGCTCAGATTGAATTGCATAGTGCTCAAACCCCTACCTCCAAGCCTCAAAAGAAATTATTTTAAGTGGCAAGTCTTCAGGGTCAGGTGTCACTAGGATATCTTCACATTGTAACTAAATAAGAAGCAGTGAACACTCTTCCCAACAGCTGGGTATTTTATCCTACTTCGTTTAGAACTAAGCCCATTCCCAAGTCTATGAGAGCCAATTTCACCGGTGTTGAAGGAACTGAAATACATATACCCAAGACTGGAATTTGGCCCTTAAAAGACTCAGACACAGTATCGTGATTGTTAGCAAACAGCTGTTTTCATATCTGCTCTTAAACAAATCATATGATGCAAAATAGAGAAAATGCAAATATTAAAGAACAAAGGAGGTGTAGGGACAAGCAAGAAAAAGTGAAATTCTTTGGAATCCTAAGACCCTGGCTGACAAACAGGTGCCATCTTAAACAAAACAGAAATTAAACACAGACTAATAGAATGGGAAATCTTGGTTAAAAAAACTGAAAGCCAAAGCTGAGGTGACGTGAAAAGCTGCACTGTAAGGTTCATTCAGTAGAAGGTTGGACCAGTGAGATCATTCACAAGAAATGCTTTTTATAGCAATGCTAGGTATCATAACAGGCCTAAAATCATATGCAGAATATCTTAGGTGCTTAAAGGACAAACACTAAGTAAGTCTGTTACAGATTGAAGTTAAAGTCCACTCAAAAATGCATTTCAGTAAATTTTCTTAAATCAAAATCATATTAATATCCACAGGAATAGGAAAGGAAAGGAAAGGAAAGGAAAGGAAAGGAAAGGAAAGGAAAGGAAAGGAAAGGAAAGGAAAGGAAAGGAAAGGAAAGGAAAGGAAAGGAAAGGAAAGGAAAGGAACAGGATTTTTTTTTTGTAACTAAAAAATATTTCTTAGTTAAAGCTGCATTTTGTGTTACCTTTCTTTTACTTTTGCACATTCTCTGATATGCTGCTTGTACTCCTAGCAGTTCATCTTACTGCTTTGAACAGTTGTAAGCATGTAAGGCAAGCTCATGTCAGTTTTGTCATGAGAACAGGGCACAGCCTGTTCTCAGGTGTCCCCCCTCTAGGTTTTGTAATCATGTTCTCCTCATCTAACACCCTCTAACAACATTGCAATTTAATGAAATAGAGCTTGTGCAAACTACTAACAACATGAACTGAAACAATCCATTTTCTTTCAAACAAAATAAGGAGTTAAATGCCTTTCCATCTGGCTTTCCCCAAAAGCTTATCAGCTACTTACTAAGTTAAGAGATTGAACAGACCTTTCAAAAAGCCTGAAGTATAAACACATTTGAGCTCAGATAATCAGTTTCTGTTTGATTGTCAGCTGGTTCTGTACCATAAAATGTTTTCCTGATTATTCTCCAACATCCAGAAACTGGTATTTCTGGGTAGCTGTGGCTTCCTATTTCTTAAATAGAATTGTCCCACAAGGCCTCCTGAACTTCTGAGAAGAGAGCTTCATCCAAGATCTGTAACAGAAATGTTCACAGCCCCTTCATGGCTCACAGAAACATTACATGAAGTGGAGACCTTGATGAGGAAATACTTGAAACCATTTGAAAATACTTCAAATTCTTGAACCACCACTAGCTTTTTCTGCCTTAAAAATTTCATCCTTTTCTGGATGAAACTGCCAACGCCCTTGGAAGCCCAGTTCTCCAGAAAGATTTGAGAGATGTTGGTTTTGTTGTTGTTGTTGTTGTTCGGTTTTTTTGTTTTTAAAAACAATACTGTTTGAGCTAAACTGATCTAAACAAGATTTTGCTGATGGTATATTTTCTTCTAGTGCCTGAGGTACATTGTGGTAGCCAACATAGGGTCCCTCAAAAATAGCATTGCGCTAGCTGGGAGAAGAAAAAATCTACCCCAAGAAACCCTGCATAGCACAGCAGCACAACGTGAAACTCCAGATGGTGCCGTTGCAGCACTGGAAACTCCTGGTTTCTTCACAAGATGTTGCAAGATACTTTTAAAGCCTCTTCAGTAATGTAAACCACACAAGTGCTTTACATTGCTACAGTAGTAGCTGGCTGTAGGAGACAATTAGTACAATCAGATAGTCAGGCCACACCAAGCACACTGGAATCCATATGGATGCACTGGGTGGATAATGGTGGATTATTTAGCATTTAAAGTAGAGGTTACAATGCAAAGTCTTTCTTCTGAGATCCAGCAGGGCTACTGCCTCAGGCTGCTGCCATGCAATTTGGGTAGCAGCTGCCAATATTTAGGTAGAACAGGACAGTTTAAAGGTTACTTGAGTGCTGGGAGACAGAGCCTATGGCTACATTTATCTAAGCAATTTATGTTCTCAGAAACAATGTTTTTAATTATAATAATTAACAATACAATGGATTAATGTCCAGGAAAATCCTGCATATGCCTACTTTAAACTACCTAGACATACCAGCTAGGTCCTTGCACTTTTGCAGTCAGCCCGTTACAACTTTTACCTTGCCTAGCCTTTTTGCAGCAGTAAACGGGATTAACAAAGACTAATACTAATCCTATTAACTTCTCACTCAAAAGTGTATTGGAACATCATCTTTTTTCTTTTTTGCATTTATGAAAACTCATTGAACATCCTTCTATATATAAACATAGAAAGATGTGTTACTTGACCTGTCCCTAGCTAAAATACTATTTATGTACTCCATTCATCCAAGATACCTTAACTGCATGTTTATAACAACCTTAGGCCAGTATGCAAGTTACCAAATACAGAATGTGCATGTGGTGGGGGAACAAGATGGCAGAATAGGATGTTGGAAACACGCTCAGTTTATGGATGAACATACTTCACCCTTCAGGTGGTAGACCAGATCTTCCGCCCATCTCTCAGCATTGCTTCAGGTTCAGCACAGATACTACACAGCAGACTCTGGCAGAAAGAGTACTGGACTAAGAAGAGAATAGTCCAACCCCACTCACTTTTTTAATAGACATAATCAGCTCCTTTGATGGTATCACAGCAACACATGCCAGCTAAAATTTGTCCCCAATGTTATTTCAGTGTTATGATATAATTACATGCTTTAAATTGGTCAAAACAATGTTTTTCTATTCCAAATGAAATCCAACTTCAGATTTAAGATTTTGCTTGAAGGCCCTACTGTCTCTCCCTAGAAATAATCCTTTGTTAATGTAATGTACTTATTCAGATCTTGTGACTGAAAGTTGAGGTCTGAGAGTTAAGAACTGTGCATGTAAACAGATAGCTTATGAAAGTCTAATACATTTAATCATCGCTAAAATTTTACACCTATTGGCAGAGCTGTCAGATCCATGCTACAAAACAATCTTGTAATTCAGTAAGCTTCAGATGAAAGAGTTAGACTACTTACCAAAATACCATTAGCTACAATTAAAGTGTAGACCAGGATGAGACTGATTTGCCTACAACATGTTCTTCATGAAAACCTTCAAATTCACAAGGCAGCATGTTACTGCAACACATCCAGATTTCCTCTTTCCAGGATTACTAGCCAACACTATGGCTCTCTCCAGGAGTACCTCCTTGGGGATATTTCTTTACAAATGCATTGCATTTTAAAATACTTCTCAGGAGAGGGCAGGGATTATGCTCCAAACCACTAAAATAATTGCATAGAAAAAAAAATGAGAATATGATTTTTCACGTTGCCTATCAAGTGGCAATTACTCCCACTAGCATTTTTTACTCTGCTCCTATCAGTGTTTCCTTTATGGTTTTGTTTGAAGAGATCTTGCAATATAAGGCTTTCACATGGCCATTGTCCTACTACATCTCATTTTTATAGTGACTGTTGTTACATAAATTGATCCAAGAGGGTCTCTTCCTTGAAAGTAGTACATACTTTACTATGTAGATAATTATTTACTGGATTGGAAAATACATTTTTTAGAAGTTGAAATTCAGTTAAATTATTCCATACCACAAATTCACGAAAGATGTATGAGCTTTCATTAAATAAATAGCAATGAAGAATAGAGTTTCCCCAGTTATTTCTGAAATTGCGTAACATCCCTGCTCATTCTAGGGTCCCTGGTGCAAAGTTACAACTAAGGGTTTTTTTTGTTGTTGTTGTTTTGTTTTTGGTTTTTTTTTTTTAATGTACACCTAAAATAGGTAACATAGATGATATTTTTCCACCCATCATAACTGTATTACTCCCAGAACTGGAAAGGAAGACCCCCAACTCCGCACTCCCCTAGCACACACATGCTGGTCAAACAGATTTATCAGGCAAACTCGAAAGAAAAATTTGTGGTCTGCCTTCCTCTCCACCCCCTTGTGCCCCGTCTAGAGACACTAAGCAGGTCCCCCCGTGGACATACTCATCCCTGCCAGGTGCTGTCTTGGCACAGCAGCATAAGGTATTTGGGGAATGTGAATGCTGAAGAGTTCAGTTAACTTTATGTAGTAGTTGGACATGTAATATAACCATTATGCCATTTATATTTGTATGATTTTATTATCAGAAATGCTTAGAGATGGGGTGGGTGTGTGTGTGTCCCCGTCCCCCCAACGTTTCTCTAATGGTTTAGAATCAAAGAATCTAGTTTGGAAATCATCCAGGTCACAGTAAGTGTGTTAGCATAAGCAGCTCTCATGAAGTCAACTGTTAAAATATAAACATCATTACAAAAAGAGTTCGAGCTCCTTATCAGTGGCTTATGGAAGGCACTCTGGTCTCCCAAAACTTTGACTACCTACCCAAGTCAGGAAACAACAAGGGATTAAAACTCCTTCTTAGCTTGTAAAATGGACAGTCTCTTTAATTGGATTGTATTGGTAAACCATCCCCCTCAAAGCACCAGACAATCACCTCCAAATAGATAGCACACATTTTTGGATAGAAACAATTTATTATGTAGTGAAAAATACAATTGCTGTAGTTGTATTAGCTTCTGTATCAAAAACCCCCACAATCCACAGGAGAACAGCTTCAAAATTAAGTGTAAAGGTCCACAAACATTACAGATTTCAGAGAAAATTAAAAAGCAAGAGCTTATAGGACCATTGACAGAACATTAACTAAAGCAGCTGTCCAAAAATTTGGAAAAGACTATTTTATTAGCATTCTGAAGAAAGCTGTACTCTAATATCAACTTATTTCTAGCTTTTTCTACTATGATGATAGGCTCTATCCTCTATAACCTCTACTCAAATTGTTGCTGTTATTAATTCACTAGGGGATTTGTTTATTTTTTTTATCCCCTCAAAATGAGTGCAGGTATTAAACTATGCTATAGCCGAGAACAGACAGTTGCTATGAAGTCTATATAAACCCTGTTTTAAGAACAGTGCTCGTGGGAAAGCTGCTTAATCTAGGAAAACTGTGCGCTGGCCCCGGCTACAGACTTGGCTCAGCAGCATTTCAGATTGTTAAGAATGTCTGCAGGCGCCAGCAGCTCATTTATACCAGGATCCTTACTACAGTTAGTGTCAGTGAAGCTGACGCATCTTAAAAGGGGGTGGATGGTTGCACCCCCCAACCTCTAATATTACACTGATGACAACACAAATAACAATGTAAGACCAACTATTTTCATGCTAGTCTATTTTATTTGAATCCCACTTCACATCTGTATGTAGGTAACTGGCTGGTTCTAACTCAGAATAAACACAATAAATTTTAAATAAAGTCCTGCGAAATCAGTCAACAATTCATAAAAATAAAAGCAAACTTTCTCAATTTAACTTGGAAAAAATGTAAAGCCATCAGTATTTTAATATCTAGCATTAAAAACCTTCCATGTTTTTTCCACAACTTAGTATGTTTTCTTAGACATGGCCATCAGCTATAGTTCCGGAAGGTTTTCACACAGGCACAGGACCCTGTTCAGGCTGTACTGATGACAGAAAGGAAGCCTTCATACGGGAACTCAAAACACGCTTTCTCTGCAATTGTCAATGGGGAACTCCAACTACATGAAACCAGCAACTGTCTTAGCTTTCAGAAGTTGGAAGAATTTAAGGACTTCAGAATAACTAATTTGCATCAACTTCAGCTGCAATTGTACATTGTTTCTTTGAATATAGTCCCCATAAGAACAGAATTCACTCTCCACAGTCCCCTCAGGAGCATAGCTGCTTCTGCCTAATTTGGCCTGATGGGAGGTCTATCCCCATCAGCTCTTTTCTTAAGGAGAAGAAACTGCTTTGTTCTGCATTACCTCTGGATCATATTGCCTTTTAGCCAGCAAGTGATTACTCTGCACTATTTTTCTTACTGGACACCTTTCTATCACAATCACATTTGCTTTATCCTTTCACGTTATTCTGTTTGGTCCCACAGTCTAATGTGACATCAATGGATCAGGTGCTAAGGAAATCCCTCTCCAATATGTCCCTACTTCTAACCCACTGTTATCCTTCACACCCAGATTTCTCCTGCATTTTCTCCCTTGACCCTTTCCTAATGGCTATCCTCCTTCCCACCTGAAGGGGGGCAACTGCTACAGCTAGCAAAGACAAGCAGGTATCTCAGTTCTGCATTATTCCAGGGAAGCAGAGAGCACGGATACTAATGACAGACAAAAGATTTTTCTTTAAAGGCTCTGCTACCAATTACAGACAGTCAGGCAGACAGGTAAAAATAGGATTTCCAACCCAGCTGTCCTAGGCAACTAATGAAAAATTCAAGGAAGAAAAATAAAAGCAAAGTGATGGCTCTGTTTTTCCTTCTTAGCCTCAGAAGAGTCCAGAAGGAAAACAGCTGCCGACAAACTTCTCGCTGTTCCAACTGGGTTTCACACACCAGAAACACTGGGCATATAACAGCTTTCCAAGTCCACCTGGACAAAATTTCCAGATGACGTATGGAGGGCGTTTGGACTGGTAGACATAATCTCACTTAGGTGCATAGGTAAGATTCCTGAAGTTAAGGGAACTTGCTTGTATCAGCAAGCAGGAGTTAACTTTCCATTTTTGTCCTGCCAATGTCAGTCAGTAGAATTTAAATTCAGTTTTGCAGTGGACCCAAAAACAATTAGTGTCTCTATTGCAACATACTATTTGAGCAGCATATCAAATAAACACAGCAGTTCTAATATAAGTTAACTGAAAAAGACAGAGAATGGAACATTCGTAATACAAGGTCCACCAATTTACCAATCTGACGACTATCCACTGGAACAGTTTAGACAAGAAATGAAATAATTTTATTTTAATTAGATTGTATGACTCCAGTAATCCCAGAGGTATCTATGCAGTTACTTTTCACTTACAGCATGTAACCAGATTGTGAAGCTAGCTTATTTGGCTCTTCTTCAGTTTTCCTTAGAAGAGGGTGACTTCTTCAGTCAGCAGAACTATTATTACTAAACAGCATAGAGTATTCTGCTTGCAGATTCTAATTTTCAGGCAAGGTTTATTTTCTTCTGCTTAAACTACTAAAATTTTAGTTTGAAGAAAAACAGCCACAGCATATTCTGTGAGTTGTTTCATATTCACTAGATGCTAAACATATGGATTGTCATTGGCCTCCAGAGTATACTGCATTTTAAGTAGCATCCTGTTCAACTGTTCATCTTCTGTAGAGACCTTGAACTCCCCACAATGCATTCCACTGCCAGTCCTCTTCCATTTCTTTCAGCTCACAAGAATTTGATTTGAAGCAGCTACTACTTCAAAGATTCATTATGCAGTAGACACAATGATTGTTGTATTACTTGTATTATTGACTGGAATAGATTAAATAAACTGCTTCCACAGAATATGCACAGTGTAGTACAATCCATGTAAAATACAGGAGGGGCACTTTCCATTTGGGTTGTGAAAAGAAATCGATCTTGAACTTTATTTGTATTATACACAAAACAACTGTAAACTTTTCTTTCAATTCATCTTCTATCCAAGTGTACAAAACAATGAACAGTAGGTGAAAAAACATCTAACAGTTTGTCATTGTCAACAATGAAGAGAAGTTTTGATGTTCCTATTAAAAACTAATGCAAATTGATTTAAAGCAATTATATTAATGTGACTGTAGGGTTTGGAAAGAGATTTAAGGCAAGCATCTTGTCAAAGTAAAGCTTGAGCATGCACATTCTAAACCATATGAAATTTTAAACTACAGCTGGATTCATTTGTAGAATATTGTTTAAGGAGCTTCATCAATGCATGCAATAGAGAACCTCTCTTAAAAGGGACATAAATAATCTCATGAAGGTGGGCTGGGTGTTTTGGATGGAAGTTTTATACCTGTACCTCAGCATATTTAGACATTGTGTTGTGCGTGGACATAAGTTCTATCCCCTTGAGTAAAACTGTATTAAAAATAAAACCATACTTGAATTCATACTGCCCTCTTTTCTACATCAAGTTTAATTCTGAAGATCTCCTAATGCTCTGAAACAAGTTAAGCCTAACGTAAGCTATGTAAGTAGCATTAACCTAATTTTACACATCCCTCCTCCCTGATTTTAGATACTGAAGAGGTCATTTAAGCATCTCAGAAAAAATTATCCTAATACAGTCTTACACCCATTTTACAATAAGCAAATTAGGCTTTGAGATCCACATTTACATGCTCAAATATATAAGGGTATTAACCTCTCAAGTGGGATTTCAGTAAAACCTTTAACAGTTTTCTCACACAGTGATATGTCATCAACACTGAGTATTCTTCCTATGGCTTCAGATGAGGTAGGTATTTAATCTGGCACACTCAGCTTAAATGCTCGAACAATTTTTATGGTACAAAAGCATGGCACAGACAACAGACACCTCCTACTGCCAATGAATTTAAAGAAGTTATCTCTTTAAATGAGAGACTAAATCTAGGAATCTCTAATTCCTAGCCATGATTACTAGCTGACATGTGCTTCCCCATAGACTGCAACTGCATGCTCACACTTCTACAAAAGGGAGAATATCTAATTTTGCATTCATTAAACATTGAATTTGCTCTGCTAACCATAGGCTCTGATTTTTTCCACAGGCTAGTCGTCTATGAACTGCAAAGTTCAGAGCCACAATGCTTAAGTTTCTTTATAAAGCTGTCCTACAGGTTTTATTCAAAAATTAGTAAATGACAAGACCAGATTTAAGAAAAACAAAAATAAACAACAAAAACTCCACAGCAACCAAACTGAGCTAAGGTTCCAGCATCACTGACATCCTTCCCCTGGCTGGAATACAGGAAGTCCAAGTGTTGAGCTGACCAGATGACTATAGCTTAGACTTAAAAATCTAACATAACTTCTGCCAAAAGCTTGCCTGAACGCAGATGTAGTTCCTACTTCTGTGCTTATATCTTTCTTCAGTGTGTCTTCTTTTCTTCCTTCTATTCAGTGTACTTCCTTTGTTCAATACTCTGCAAGCACTCTAATCTAGCTACAAAGGTTTTATTCTGGGCTATGGTATGTCTAATAATTGAGAGTAAATTAGCATCTTACAGACAGCAACAAATATACAGGATCATCTCCTTTCTTTGGCCTTTAAGCTACCTGCTATCTCTGTTCTTATAATAACCATAATCACCACTTATCATTGAAACCATGGTAATTAAGTTGACCTATCTGCTGGGAAGCATCAGGTAAAATTACATGCAACTACGGAAATGTTTAACCATGCCACATTAAAAAAATAACTTTGAACATTTACTTTTCTACATATTACTAAAACCAAGCCCTGCACACATGATAGCATGTTTAAACTTGAGATCAGGTCTTGTTTGTTGATATTGTTTTGATAAATCTCAGCTGAAGGTTCTTTATTCACAACTACAATACAGTGCCAAATTCAGCACTTGGTAGCAGAAGCAAAAAATGTGATTTATTCCTCTGAAGTGAGATTCCATTCCAATGCATCACAATGAATGTTTCTATATGCTTTTAAAAGCTGAACGTACTTTGTCACCCCTCATACTCCATTACTCTCACCTTGGTTTTACTCAAGTATCAGATATGAACATCTGCAAACCTCAATAGTTTAGAAGCAAATAAACTGCATCACCAGTGCAAATATAAACATTCTTTGTTGAACTATGCATTATAAGAATATACAGAAACAAAAAGACATTAAACATTAAGATTAATAATAAAATAATTGCAAAGTCTAAGTGGGATTTGTTACAAGAAATTATTTCTTTTACACATTAGTTGGCAAGGTGTTTTAGAAACATAACGGGATCTGATTATTGTTCATTTTTCTGGCTGTAAGATGCTAAATACAGCTGCTACCCATGTGTATTAGAGCAGATGCAAAACAATCTTTAATCAGCTTTCTTTTAACATGTATTCTCTTTCAATTTTTGTTAAAAAGTGGTGAGCTAGGACTATAATACAATGATCTTTCACCAACAGACTAAACATTTGAATGATATGCACAGACAAGAAGAAGTTTTTTGTAATATTTTCTAAGTAGACAATTCTTAATCAAAAAGAAGCTTTGTCTTATAACCAGGCTACTTTATTATTCCTCACCTTAAAAAAATAAACTATTATCAGAAAGATCAGAATGACCTTTTGTCATAACATAACTATGTAAGTTTAGCCTTGCTTGCTTAAACTAAGAACTTAGCTTTGCTCTTATATATATTATAAATCCTACTATTATGAATGGAGTTTATAGCATCACAGGTAAATGCTCAGCTTCGCTCAGTTTCAAAGTTTCAGCACATTATTTAAAATTCCCACGGGATGCAAGCAAATGAGGTGAAGATTATAAAGAGCAGTAAGACTAAATCAGAGTTGTATTTAAGGCCCAGTACAGTATACAGCTGGTAAAAAAAAAAAGCCATAGATGTTTCATCCAAACTCTTAGCCACAAATCACTTAACTTAGACATAATGTACTAAATAATACTGCATCAGTGGCACATTATGTCGGGGAGACATGCACCGCTTCTGCAGCGTTTGGAAGACAAAGCATCTCTACAGCTCTACTGAGACCTACCTTAAGTGAGGGGTTACAAATCACTCTCGCACATTTATATTTCCACTGTTAGTAAGTTGGGAAAAAAAGCCAGAATAAAGCTAAGAATCTTGATCAATAGGGCTTTCTAACAAGCAAGTTTGGAACAGCAGCACCGAAAGAGACAAGCTGTAAATAGTGCTTACGCTAGGGATCTCAGGGCATCAAAACACTACAGAGGGTATTGCAGATTTGTGTTGATATGCCTGTTCTCTACATGGGTGCAAAAAGGCTGATCCCAAAAGAGACAAAATGTAACATACACAGGGTGTTAATATTGACTTTGGAAGGCTGAACTGAAGAAAACAAAGTTCTCTTCTACTCTTTCTGCAGTCAGTATCATTATCCGTGAAAAAAGTATACTGCTACACCACACTTTGTTCTAAACTTTCAAAAAATCAGCTTCTAAGGAAGCTCATTGTTTACTTTTTGTTAATTTTGATTTCTATCCCAAATCACCCATAAAATACTAACTGTAAGACACTCCCCACAAAAACAAGAGATCAGAGACTACTTCATGCTCCATCCTGAGAGTCTGTAGTCCCAGTTCCAACTCTTCTGTGGAGTGAATTACTATTTGAAACACACATTATAGAAGTTTTACCGGCAATTGTTTTCACCACCTTTCACGAGAAAATGAAGTAGTCCCATTTGATCGCTACAATTCAATAATCAGATGAAACCAAAATAATCCTGAACTGAACACATAAATACCCAAAGAGGTATTAAAAGCATTGTCTGAAAATATAATATACAGCATTTTATTTTTGCTGCCTACAGCTTATAATCAGATACATAAAAATGGGCAAGTAATTAGAGAAGTCAGTTGGTAGCATATGACATCTCCACTGACAGAGAAAAATCTTTTGTACTTTAGCTACAATCAACAGAATATATTTTAAAATAAGCACGCTGCATTTTATCAAGGATTCAGTGTCTCAGATATCTAAGCTTCAAACCTACTTGCGTATAATTTTACACAGTAATTTAGTTACACATTTACAATAGGCACAAATCCAAACCAGTGAAGACAACAGACTTTGGATGGTTTTGATACTGCTGTTCACATATTAATGTGAAAATAAAAAGACATGCACTTATAAGTGTATCTCAATTTTACTACACATTTTTGGTAGAAAGTACGAAGTTTTGATTAGAATATGCACATTTTAACTCCAAGTTTAAAAGCAGATTCAATTTTTGATGAACAATCAACTCGCACTAATAGGAGCTATTCCCATTATTAGGAAAATAAATAAATCTACGAATTTTTATTTATTTTGGTTGGAATCCAACAACAGAGAATACCAACAAGGGGAGTCTTCAAATATTAAAAGACTGCTTTAAAAAAGGAAAAGAACAATCCTTTCTCCAGATCCGTGACAGGAAAGATGGGAAGCAATCAGTTTCACTTGTGCCAAGAATTACTTGGGGTAGACATCAGGAAAAATTTCCCAGTCTTTTCCCACTGGGAAAGACATCCTGTGTAAGTTACAAAATCTCTCTCAGTGCAAGTTTTTTTAAAAAAAAACAGTATAAACAAGTCTGTCAGGAAGGACATAAGACTGTTGATTCTGCTTCAGGGCAAGAATACAGAATACGTGATCTCTTAATGTCCCTAGTAGCCCTGCTTTTCTATGACTGAAAAATATCCCCTGTAACCACTTATTTGAGTGAAATGGACCTGCAAAGACATTATACCTGTAGCCCTGTTTAACTTTATCTGACAGTGTAAAAATATTGCACTTCAGACAGGTTCATTTTGTTCCCAAAATGAAATTAAGTCAAAGACGATGAATTTTTTCCTCTGGAACACAAATTTCAGAATATGGTATGCCAAACATGGGTAAGGTTATCTCTGGACATTGCATTTTTGTTCCAGAGGCAAAAAGGTCTCAAGCGTACTGCAGAAAAATAAACTTTCAAAAAATGCGCAAATTATCACCAGTTCTGCTGCATAATCAGCATCTCTTTTCATATAAAAAAATAAAGTTATTGCACCATCAACTTTTTTTAAAATATCCCCCATTCAAGCCAAATATTAAATTATTTTTATCAAACAAAATATAAGGTGGTCTTTAAAGTATCAAGTAGATATATTATATGCACTATACAGAAAAAGAACAGTCTAAAGGAATGACATATCAAATCAGAGATGACAGAAAACAATCATTAGGTTGTTTCATTTCAATGATTAAAAAAAGACTGAAAAAAGATTGTGTAGGCTACTGTATGCATTGTATGCATGAAAAGCATCCCTCCTCATTCAAGGTGTTGAAGCAGGCGACACCTTCAAGCTGTCAAGTGCTGCATGAATTCTGAAGTGCAATCTGGACTCCATAGAGTATTCTTTGTAGTTGTTTCTGCAAACAATAAAGTCATTTTAAGAAAAACATTTTTGGCCTGGATTGTTTCTACTTCATACATGCACTGAAGTACCAAAATTAACAGCCTTCACTCCTTCAACAGAGAACAGAAGTTGATACAGGTGAGTTATGGGACATGTAAAGTTACATCCACAAACTGAACAGAGGCTTATACCAGTACTAATAATTACATGTCCTGATAAACTGAATCCATGTCTTAGCAACTCTCACTTATTTTGATCCTTTCAACAGCCCTCCCAAATCTTGAAGTTTGCTGTGAAAAGACAAGCTAGAAGACTACAGAAAAGAAAGGCTGTTAGCCGAAAGTGTATGTTCAGCTTCAAAACACAACTCAGAGCAATAAAACACAAGGAAATCACATTATGTAATCTAAACAAAAAAAAAAGGCAAAAACATACTATGTTTCTAAAAAGGGTTTTAGAAGATTTTTCTAGTGTCTAACTCACATTTATAACACCATTGCATGATTGGTATACCTCTCTGTACACTCACGAGGCAAATTCTACCCCATATTACAATCTAAAAATGAAGTGAACATGCTGCTCTACAGTAAATTTAGTCCTCTACTGCTCTTCTGTGACACGATGTGAAAGGAGAAAGGGAGGTGGTCAGAAGTGTACTGGCTTTTAATATACTCCCACTAACACCTTTATTGCAGCAGATGTAAGCCCCACAGCTGCCCTCTGGGACAGAAGTGGTATAAATCCTTTCTCTGTACTCTCCAGCTCCATCCCATGCATGCAGAGGAGCCTCAGCATCTCTGAAGCCTAAATGAAAAGGAGACATTTTCCCTTCATACTGTGCGTTGTTTGATATTGTCTACTCCACTATGTCTGAAGGATAGAGTTTCTTTAAACTGTAAAATTCAACTACATCGGACAACTTTTCCAAGTCAAGAACACAGATTTCTAATTACTTTTATTTTGCAAAGGGTCTGGCAGGAAGAAAACACACATGCCTTTATTGCTAAAGTTACTCAGTTATTCTTAATCTACAGGCTGATATAAATGAAAAAAAAATCCACTTACTTTGCAGTTTCTATGTATCTTATTGCTTTTTCTCTCTCATCCTGCTGTTTGTACAGAAGACCTAACTCATACAGGGTGAAGGGCACCAAATAATTATCATATTTTATTTGCTTCTCACTAGAAAACCAGAAAAATACAGAAGTGGTTAATTACAACCTTTTCTTGAGTGACCAGTTAACTTTGAAATGCAATCACTGCCTGTAAAAGCACATGGTCAGAGAAAACACTCTGGAAGCTTTTTTACTGGTTAACTCTGTGAACATTACTTATACCTGTAAAGAGTGGATGTAAAATACCACCAACACGACCTTCTAGGAGCAAGATTTATTCTTTTCTACTTCCTTTTTGTATTGTGGTATGTTATCCAAGCTACCATGAACACAATTCCAGGACTGGGACCCTATCGTGTGACTTAAAGTTCAAAAAACCAACCATCCAAAAAGATAGCTTGAGATAAAAACAATGTTCATTAGGTTAGGTATAATACAAATACTTCCTTCCCACACACGGAATTGAGATCCCCTTACCCTAGCTTGCCTGAACAAATCAGCAGAGAAGTAAGAAATTTCAACTTTTCCTCAATACAAGAAATTCTCAGAATCACTAAGGCTGGAAGGCACCTCTGGAGATCATCTAGCCCAATCCCCTGCTCAAAGAAAGGTCAACAGCAGCAACCTGTCCAGGACTCAGTCCACCTAGGTTTCAAACACCTCCAAGGATGGAGACTCCACAGTTTCTCTGGGCAACCTGTGCCAGTGTTTGACCAACTTGACAATAAAAAAAGAATTTTTCCCTTATGTTTAAACAGTGTTTCCTGTATTTCAGTTTGTGCCCATTACCTCTCCTTTTGTCAATGGGCACCACTGAGAAGAGTTTGTTTCTCTCTCACCTCCTTTTTAAAAGAAAAAAAAAACAAAAACCACCCAACCCCAAAATCCCACACTCTCCCTTCAGGTAACCCTTTCAGGTCTTCTCCAGGCTGAACACTCCCTGCTCTCTCAGCTTCTTCGTACATGACAGATGCTTCAATCCTTTAATCATCTTCATGGCCCTTTGTTAGACTTATTCCAGTACATCCATGTCTCTCTTGTACCAGTGAGTCCAGGACTAGGCACAGCACTCCAGATGTGGCCTCACCAGCACTGAGAGGGGAGGAAGGATCACTACCCTTGACTTGCTGATGACACTCTTCCTAATGCAACTTGGGACACTGTTGGCCACCTTTGTTGCAAAGGCACATTGCTGGCTCACGGTCAGCTTGGGGTTGACTGTGATGACCAGGATCCCCAGGGCATTTTCTGACAAGCTGCTCTCCAGCCAGTCAGCCTCCACTCTGTGCTGGTGCATGGGGTTATTCCTCCCTAGGGTAGGGACTGGCACTTGCCTTTGCAGAACTTCATGAAGTTGCTGTCAGCCCATTTCTCCAGCCTGTCCAGGTTGCTCTGAATGGCAGCACACCCATTTGGCTTATCAAACACTCCTCCCACTTCGTATCATGGGCGCATTTGCTGAGGTTGCATTCTGTCTTATCATCCAAGTCCTTAATGAAGATGTTAAAAACTACTGGCCCATGCATCAGACTCTGCATTATTCTACTGGTGTCTGGCCTCCAGCTGACTTCATGCTGCTGATCACAGCCTTCCAAACCCAGCAGTTCAGCCAGTTTTCAGTCCATCTCACTACCCACTTACCTAGCTGAGACTTCTTCAGTTTGACTGTGGTGATATTGTGGGAGACAGTGTCAAAATCCTTTCTAAACTGAAGATAAAGAGCATCCATTGCTCTCCCCTTATCTACTGATCCAGTCATCTCATTGTACCAGACTATAAGGATGGTTAAGCATGATTTCCCCTTCATAAATAAATGCTGACTACTCCTGATCACCTTCATGCTTTTGGAAATGGTTTCCAGAATTTTTTGCTCCATCTTCCCGGGGACTGATGAGAAGTTGACTGGCCTGCAGTTTCCCAGATCCTCCTTCTTGCCCTTCTTGAAGATAGGGGTGACTTTTGCTTTCTTCTGGACCTCAGGAACTTCCCCTAATTGCCATGACTTTTCAAAGATAACGGAGTGTCACAATGAAACTGGCCAGCTCCCTCAGCACTCATGTATATATGCCAATGTCCTGTGTACTTAGGTATGTCCAGCTGCCATGGACATACGTATGTCTATTCTGTTCACACTTTTCTGAACCTGACTCTCCTGAATCGAGGGTAATTTCTGCTTGTTCCAGACTTTCCCCACAGTTTTCATGGATCTGGAACTCTTGAAAGCTCATTTTGCCACTACAGAACAAGGTGAAGGTGGCATGGCATATCTTGGCCTTTCCTGTGTTTTTTTACCATCAACTCTTTGATTCTTATCTGGATAGAATAACATCAACCAATATTGCAGAACAAAGTTTGCAACAAGCACTGGAAAAGCTCTCAACATTTTGAAAGCAATACTTCTAAAGAGGCACCTCATCCACCAAGACAAGCCTTGATGCACAAAGAGTGTGTCTTAAAGCAGGGAGTCCGCTTATGTGATAAACAGTATTAATGTACCGTAGCAGCCCAGAAATGTAGAGAGTAAAGCTGATCAGAATGTAGGTATTTAATTTACCAGAAAACTTCTCATCCTCCCTATGCAAAACATCCACTTTATGTGGAAGTGTTGTCTGAAGACCTTTGAGATGTCTCAGCTCTAAAAGCTTCCACTGTGTCAACTACCTTTGGAGCAAGGTTTTCAGAAATAGCATCCCTTTATCTCGTAACCAGTCAAAACCCACTGCCCTGTAACTTGCAAAGTGCGTGACTAAACGCACTTGGCATCTTAGAAACAGCAAGAGAAGGTGAGATTGCAAGAAAATTATAACAAGCAATAGAATTATATGGAACAAATTCTCCTTAATTTTTCTAAATTATTAGAAAAATTACATGTGTAAATCCTGCTTTTTCAGTCTAATTACTCTAAAAATTAAGAAGTTTACAACTACAATCAGTACATGACTCAATGACATATAAAGTTCTTAGAGTAGATACAGATCTGACACCTAAAGTATTTGATAAATCCGTAACACAGGAAACAAGTCTCCAACTGAAACAAGTAACAACAACAACAATTTCTCATGTATATAGAGAAGCATTAACTACTGAAGTACTAAATCCTGAAAAAAAACCCAGGAAATCCACGTGAAATATCTTTACCTATATTGATAGTTCTGCAAATGCAAAAATACTAATTCCAAATGTATTTAGATGAGTGTATTACCTGACAGTTTGATTTATTTGGTCTAAAACATCACATTTGTATAAAGCTATATAATGTTAAATTGCTATAGAAAATACTAGTAAAATTTTGTCATTCTCCAACTACTTTCAGAGGTATTTTAATTCCAGCTCCTTAACAGGATGCTGAAGTTTCATTATTCAAAATTCTAAAATGACGGCTTCTACAGGAATATCAGAAATTTCACCCAAAGCTACAAAATATAAAAGTTAAAAGTCTGTTTAAGTTATTTTTACCTTTGAATTACTTTACTGAAACACAGTTCAGCTTGCATGAGTCTTCCCAAGTGTTTCAGGCAGAGGCCCTTCAGTAACTGCAACATGCACACATCATCCATATAGTATTCATTGTGATCTAAAAGTAAAAGCGAGATACATCAAACAATTTTAAGATGTCATGAAAAGGAAAATTAGATTTTCAGTAGGGAATATGTATTCAGACTCAGGACCTTGCTTCTCAGATTTTATACCTCAAAACGTACATAACCTTCAAGCACAATTTTAAATACTGTCTACAAAAGAAGATCTGTGCATAACATCTGTACCTTTCTCTTTAAAGATACAGGCTAAGAAGAAATGAGAAGAAATTGAAACCTCCAGATATCACCCAGTCTTCTGTATCTGGAAGTCAGTACAAAGCAGGCATAAACTGGCATCAGTTAAAGATTTCTCTACTCATAACATCTAAAACAGAAAGCAAAACCTACAGTGAGACTGAAACCTCCTTTGTGCTACATTATCTTAATAGCTTCCCCTGATGCAGAGCGCTGGCAGACCTCCAGCAGCACCAGTAATGTGAAAAGCACAAGAACACACCAGGACTCTGTCCTGCAGAACTTTTGGAAGCACTGTTTGGCAGTACAAATTCAAGAAACCACGTTTATTAGTATTCCCATCATCTCTAACGATTAAGAAGCTTCACTAGTAGTGTATAACATTTGGAAAATTCAATCAATAGGACTAAAAATATCAGATGAAAGAGCTTTTGTGCAGCAATTCAGAAACATAACCTTAACGAGCGTGGTCCTTTTTTGTTGCCTTGGTTTATAGCATTTGCTGCGTGCAGGGAAGGAAAAGAAAGGAAAGAAAAACACATATGGGTAGACAGATGGCAGCACATACATTAACAATTCAGGAAGCAAAACACTTTCCCTTCAGATCATGTTGTTTACAACTAATTACCAGCTCTCTAAGGTCACGTTAATTTTTTTCTTAATAGTCTGCCAAAAAAAATCCCATGTAAACAGTTCTGAAACATGCAAGACTAAAGCATCTTAGGATTTGGTGAAGTGCTTTGCCGCTACATTCAGGCTTATTTCTGTCTGTGTTAAACCCAGAAAGTCTTGATAGATAATAACTGCCAGACGGTGCTTTTAACGACAGGTAGAAGCGCAGTGAGTATTTCGCATTCCCTATAGCCTGTATTGCTAGGCTAAGGTATTGGATTCACGTGACTGTCTCCTAAAGGACCCATTCATTGAAATTACTGGGTGCAAGCACTGATGTCAGTAAAACCTGCCAGTCTTTAACAACTTCAACTAGTATCTCCCTGGTATTTCCCAGAGGGAGAAAAGCTATTATGCCAAAATACTGACAGTAAATGACAGTAAATGCACAGGCCAATTAAATACAGACAACCTTGCAATAAATGTGGAAGAACCTTCTTCCTGCAGTCCTCTATACCAGAGGAAATATCATTATCAGGATTATAAAACACAGAAGAAATGAACTTTTCTTGAAGTTACAAATTACAAATTCCTTTTTTATATCTTGGGGATAATACAACTGTGGAAAAATAAGATTTCCAGAAATCCCGAGGAAAAAAAATAATTTCTAGCATCTTTCATCTGTTCCCTCTATCATCTCTATTTTCAGCTCTATACAACATAAAACCACTTTCAATCCTTGACAGATCCCTTGCTGTGCCCGTTCACTTGAAGGGAATCAAGTATCAACAGATCTCTCTAAGAAGTCTCAATCCCTAAATGACCTTTGTATATAATTAACACACTTTTTACAGCACCTTAGCAGTCCTTTAAAGCTATATAATACTGACAGCTGCCTCTTAAAATAATATTGTATCCTTGCCACACTTTACTAACAGTCTTAATCACTTTCATTGAGTCTCAATTCAGCAGCAATTCTGGTAATCAGAGTCTTTATTTTGTCTGAGTCCGTATCTTTAAAAGCAAATCAAGCTCACAGATGCAAAGTCCAGAAGAAAACTACAGTCAACTGCTGTTATTACTAAAAAAGATACAGAAAGCATAAAAAACAAATATGCTTCCAGATTACATCCTATTTGTAAACGGTGTATTTCCATAAGAAAAACATACTGGTTTTATTTCTGTTCCTTATTTTGGTGCCTTGTGCATCTCTGTTAAGGAATTTGACAGGAGGTTCACTCCACAGTTACAACTGATTAACAGTTACAGTGCAAGCCTCTGCATGATACAGCATCGGATTCCCAGTAGCTTCTGCCAGACTCCTCCACACAGAACCCATGGGTTATTTGCAGATGTTTTACATATTGCTACATTTTGGCTTTAATATGACAACAAAAAAAGGAAAAACACTTAAAATTTAAGAAGTACACTACTGATTCTGCAGAAATGTGAAGAACAACATAAAAAAATTAAGGAATCCAGTTCAGTCTTGGCCTTGCAAGTTACTCTCATTTAGTTTATTATACCATCCAGATTTTACCACTGCGCATTTCTTGTATGTCCTTGTATAAGAAGAACCACCGCTAACTTTCACGCAGCTCCAATACTCAGATTTAATAGCACATTGCTCAAGTCAACACCTACCTCACAGAACATTAGTAGAGAGAAGCAAAGAAAAATGTCAGCATTTCTTACCAGCTTATTAATTCCATCTTAACTGATCACTTACTAGTTTCATTTTGTAGTGCAGTTTCTTCTTTTTCAACTGTTACCAGTAAGTTTTCAGTGAGGTCTGCTCTTCTGCCCACAATTGCAAAGCCATTCCAGACATACATCATTTCCTGACAAAAAAAAAAAAAAAAAAAAAAAAAACAAAACAAAACAAAACATGACAAACTCATGGAATTACATAAATATTTAACTAAAGAGTATCCCTTGGAAGGCTGTTATGGAACATCTTGAGTACATAAAAATACTGCCTAGAAAAACTTGTCTTCAACAATATGAAAGGTTTCAAAGCCAAAACACCCACTGTTGAGAAGCCCATGTATAAAAGTATCGGTATGACTTCAAATAACAACCCACAATGAGCAAGGGACATTCTGTCAGTTACATGCAAGATTACAAAGACAATCACGTTTGCCTTAATAATCTTTTAATTAAAAGTTGCATAAGACTACCTATGCATAGGGGAGGCAAAATGACATTGAATGTGTGGGGGCAAAGTTAACCTCATTTTCTAAGTTTTGAATGTTTTGACACCTTTTTAATAGATTCTATCATGTATTTTCATAGATCTTTAAAAATGAAGCTGAACAGATTTTATCACGTGATTGTTTACCATCACCCATGTAACACATCAGCAAAACTGGGTATTTTAGGTTCAACTTATGGCTTCTGCCATATGAACTAAAGCAGCAGCTGAAAGTACTTACTTGCTACAGGATTATAGGTAAATTTGTGTGTGGTTTTGTGGGTGTGTGCATGTATATACAGTATACATATATATGCATGCACCCAAACAAACACTTGTGCATGTTTATATATAGTTGCTATAATCTATAGGCTGTTACCATCCATATGGAGCAAGACTGGAAATAGATAAAACTTTCTGGATGAAAATGTAGTTCCAGTACAAATATCCAACAAGTTTTCAATATAATTCCTACAAAATCTTATTTAAAAAACAAAACAGAACAAAATTAAAAATAATAATAAAAAAACAAACAAACAAACAAAAAAACACAACCAAGGCAAATCCTGGCACAAAGCTTCCCAGATGCTTCAGTACAATAATAAGCAATATGCTTGTTTTGGTGAATTGAATATTATCACATTGTAACACATAAAGAGAATGAGAGAATACACACACAGAGTTAATGCTAACCCATACAAAACTTTGCCAAGATCTTAACTCAATCATCACAAACACAAGAGTATCATTTGTTCTACTGTATTTGAATCGTAATTACACCTCTGAAATATGAAGCCTGATGTCATTCTGAAGCTGATACATTGTAGAAATATTACCACTTGTATTTTTGTTGTAACTATGGGGGGGTTCAGAGGGAGAAAAAACCTGGTTCTATCCACATCTGAAATAGCGTTATTGACACTATCAACTACATTATGCTAGATTCGTTTAAATTCTGAGGTCCTGTCTAATTTACGCTTACTGCAGTAACACCGTACACTACGGTTATTTTTGCTTAACCCATGATGGAAAAATTCTTAAATTAAAAGATACGGAATTTGACAGTAAGACCAAAGATACATACTCACGACTGAATAGCACTGTGCTGTACAAGCCCAAGACAACTTTATTATTTAGGTCTTTATACGTCATTGAGTATACAATGAATTTTAGAACTGACCTATTAGTTTTCTTTGGACTCTTCTTTCTATATCAGGGAGCTTTAACGTAAGAAATTCCCCTTCAAATTATGTTTTTCATCTTCAGTTGTTGCTGAATTATCCATGTACAAAAGTATTAGCATACACAGATGCAAAATATCATTGCTGCGCACGCATAAACAGAGGTGGGCTACTAATGCCTCTGAAGTTAAAAGCATGGAAAATTAGAATAGCATTAGTAAAGTATCATTAATTTCTGCACATTTTACTCAGACTCAATATAAGAAGAAAAAAAAAAAACCACCACTCCTCTTCGTTTTCACCAGAAGAACGGAAAGTGCTGAAGTACTCTCTAACTTCCTAATGAGTCTGGAGGACAAAGACTGAAACCCTGCTGAACTAAAGAACATGAACACACATGCTAGAAACCCATGCAGGTTTCTAGCTGAAAGGTGACTTTCAGCCTCAAGTGGCAACAGCAATCATTCTCTGTATGTTTGAACTTTCACATGAAAAATCTGGCTCTGGTTTTGGATTGCTAGTAGTTGGTAGCATGATACAGCCCCTAGTACATTTCACAAAAATCCCACTGCATGAATGCAATAATTCTTAAAAAAAAAATGCAGACACATACTACCCGATATTATTCTTTCCCTGATAATGAATTATACTTATTTCTTTTCTGTTTGAAAAGGACAAAAAGAAAGCAAGCATAAATACCAAGGCAGGTAATATCAGCTTCACTGGTTGAGAACTTGCATAGCGTCGAGCTTTCCTTACTGCAAACTTCTCAGTTGGTATAGATTTTCCTGCAATCCTCTGTTTTAGACCATCCACTTGTCTACAAGGAGTGAAAATGAAAAACAGAAGTTGCTTTATGTAATTTTTATTTCATCTTATTTCATTTAGTAAGATTTGCTGTTCAGCTCTGAAGTGTAACATCTTGAATTGTTTCGCACCACTGCAGTTGTAGGACATATGTTTGCTGATAAAAGCAGCATTTCAAATATTCTGATGTGAAAAGCAAAGAGAAAAACTGAAAAGTTGATAGTTATAAGTAGGAAGTCAGTCACATAAGACAAAGATACTCAAGTCAAAAGCTTTTATATGAGGGAAAGCAACATCTAGTTGCTTTATAAATGTTTACCTGAATAAAGATACAATGTCCTCACCAGTCCTTTTCACATCATCCTCTGGAAGCATACATAGAATTGCTGCCTTCTGGAATACATATATTGCCTATTTCAAAAAGAAACAGCAACATATTACCACATCCAATTTGCTGTGCTCAGTCAATACACTAAGGACTCAGATCTCTCAGCCCACTTGCTGCAGCGAAGTGTTCCCAGTAATTCTCACACAGGTGGAACTATAGAAGTTTAGCATATCCTTTATCACATAATTTATGCTGTAATTTTATTTTCTATGTGTTTAGTAATATGCTAAATAAGTCAGTCAGAATGCTAAAGGTGACTCCTGCAAAGAACAGGACAATTTATTATGCAAATCACTGATAAAGAGATTAGGTTAAATGACATAACTATTCTCAAGTCCATTACTGTTGTTATATGATCTGTTATGTGTAGAGACATGCCTGAAAAAATAGAAGAAAATATCTGAGTACTGATTCAAGGAAAGTTCAATAACTGGACTTTGCAGAGAAAAAAAGAAACATCCATAATTCTATTCAAAATATTTGCACTTCACGTTGAATTTACTATTCTCTTCCTCTGTTGTCAAGAATTGGATGTAACCTCTTTTCCACTAAGCATAATAAAACAGTAACCTAGAAAGGAACAGACAAAATGATATATCAAAAACAATTTGCACATTGTGCTTGGTTCATACTTTGAGAAATATTTTTACAAGGAAAAGGCAGATATCCCAACTTTTCTCATGAGACTGACTCCAGCAGCCTTCTCATTTCTTGTTGCAAAGCATCTGCTGAGTAGGCATCCCCTCATCTGTTTGTAATTCAGTAACAAACACAGTTTCTTCAGCCAAGTTTTATTAGTGAGTGTTAGAACTTGACTTAAGATGCAATTTAACAATTTTCTTCTCCCTCTTCTTTTTCATAACTCTGGTAAGTACCTCTGTTTTTAGAGGGACTGAAGCGTAGTTAGTTATGGCTCTGGTGCGTCAGAATATGAAAAAAAATTCCTCCTCAAGCACCCAGTTAAACCTACCATTTTGGTGCCATTGTGCCTTTGCTTACAGGTTTCAGAAGAAAGCAAAAGTTACACTTATCATGCTAACTGAAATGCAAATTTAACTGTTGAGAGGCTACTGGTATATCATAACAATGTCCACCTGCCCATTTACCTTAGACCACCTGCTCTCTTTGCTGAGCAGGTCTGCATACCGATATGCTTGAAGCCAGTTCTGTTGGAAGGTGTAGCACCACATCAGCTCCCAGTAACAGAGATGATGAATCTGCTTCCACTCTTGCTGGGCTGCTATGCATTCTTGGAACCTCAGCTGTGCCTACAATGTAGTTAAGAATGATGAAAATTGGCTCAATGACAGCTCCACATGAGAGCCATGTCTAGTTACAGAGCAAATTCTTTCCTAGCACCCAAGTAGAGAACACCTGACTAGTAAAATTAGATAAACTTCCCTTTCAGTCTTACTTACAGAGAGAGATGGAATCAATATTGACACTGACCATGAACAGCAATAAGAGCATAATTATCACTCCAACTAAAATAAGTTACATAGATGAATTACATATTTTTTCCGCCAAGTTGAACACTGAACAAATAAAAACCTTAAAAAGAAAAAAATTGATTTACCTTTTCAAAATTTCCTTTCAGTATATCTATTCTGGCGGCATAAAACAGAATAATGGAACCCTTGAAAGGAGATAAGAAAAATACCCAGTTACTATTTTAAGCTTAGGGAGGTATGTTGCCATTATAAAATTTACTGAGAATACACACATTTGGAAATTTCTGGAGGTAGGGTTCAAGGAGACTGTCTGCTTCCTGAAGGTTAGCTTCCCCTGTGCCTAGAAAACATAACAAACCAACCTCAATGTACATAAAAAAATCCAGGTTTCATAGATTAAGATTTTGGTTTCCAAATCATATTATGGCTTGAACAAATTAATGGATAACTGCAAAAGCAGAATTATTTCATCATATTGTGATTCTATAAAAATGAATTTTTGTCCTGAAGGTACTAAATGCTTTTAAGATAGTAAGTATCTGTAAGTAAAAACAGAATAGAATACATGAATATTCTTTAAACTGTTCCATTATAGATCCTAGTTATATTTTTAATTCCCTTTAATTGCTTCGGCAAGTTAGGAAAACATTCCTCAGCTGCCTCCTTTCCTAATTTTGAGCTCAGTAATGAAGTACAGGTGATACTGAAAGAAATGAAGTTCTCCTTAATTTCCTGATGAGCCTGAGGGACAAGGACTAAAATACTTTCAAACTAAAGAATGTGAAAATATATGTCAAAGATGCATACAGAATTAATGGTGACTTTTAGCCCCATGTGGCAAAAGCAATCAATTCTCTACATGTTTGAACTTCCAAGTAAATTGTTTGGGAGTACAGACTTCTTTCTGGAGATAGTTTTCACAATATCTGACGTTAATTTATGGATAAGGACTTGTCTGAACTTAAAAGTGTTTTGTGATATTTTGCTACTGAACGTTGAGACAGCCCTGCAAATGGCACAAGATGTTGGTATAACGGTATCTACCCTCACTGTTTCTGCAGACATAGCTTTGTCAGAGATATTCATTTCAGATCATAATTAAGTATACAGCAATCTCCTGTTACAAAGCTAATTGGCCACAGTTTCGAAATTCAGATCAAAAAAATCACAATATCTATCATAATGTGTAGCATGACTGAACAGCTACACAGTTGGTCTCACCAAGGATTAAGGAGACGTAAGTATGATAAACCAACAGGGTGAAAGTACACAGAATGGCCCTCAAACTGCTGCCAGATGCGCCTTCCCGTAGTTGACAGAGGCCCAACTCCTAAGAAACATCACAAACACATGCAGAATTAACTATCAGTATATAGAGTTACTATAAATAGTTTCTGGCTCCCCCAAATCCAGTTTTCCTTTCAGATACAAATATTTTGTAATCCAGCACTTCCATCTCAGATTCAAAACAACCTTCCACCAAAACAGTTCTGCCACAGCTGATAGCACTCAGAAAGGAGAAGATAAAGCTAACACAATAAAATTACCCATGCATTTCAGCGCTCTGGTGAAATGGGAACACCACACAGACCATGCAAGACACATAGGTCTACATCCCTTTCCCACTATTTTCTGGCTATGAGACTTTTGGAATAACATCTTTAAAATCTATGTTGGGTGAGAAGCTCTCTCAACTGTTCCAGTGCTACTTGTCAGCAAGAGTCTTCCTTCACAGAAGTCCCTGGTTATGCCCAATTCTCTTCCATCAAGTAAGACATTATTTTGAGGTTTCTGATCAAAATATTATCTTTAACATACCAACTTCTAGACACTGTTTCCAGAAGCTACAATGGAATTTGTGTGTGCTGAGAAAAAGAATCCAGAGTCATAGAGACTTACTCAGCTCTTAACACACTAAACTTCCTCCCATCCTTTCCAGTTTATGCCCATTACATGACAGCTTGACTGCTTGGGGGATTGTTGAGATGAGCTCAGAGCTTCCCTGTTCAAGAGAAGTGTCTCTTCAGAAACATACCAGATTTTAACAGTTTTGTCTTAAAACAAATATTAACTTAACAGGAGTTTCATTGCATAGCAACTTGACAAGTTATAGGAGAATTCAAGCACCATAGAAAACAAATGTGCTGATACTCCAAAATTGTTTGTTCTTTTCCTTTCAGCTTTTATTGCCTTTTCAGTCAGGGTAAAAATGCATATTACGGAAGAGCTTCAGCATTAACCAGGTCTTTCACAGGAAGAAACAGAATGAACAAGTCTCTACTAAAGTCTAATTTTACATAAGCAGAATCATATCTGTGGACAAACTAACAGCAATAAGACCATATGGTGACTCTTTGTCTTATTAATAACTTGACATTTAGTTACATATAATTCTGTGGGTTGCTTTGTTTGGTTTGATTTTCTTTTTTTTTCTTATGCGTGCCAAAAAGAGTTTTAAAGGGCTGTAAGATACTTACAAAACCAGGCTACGTTTACAAAAAAGCAGCTATGATTACAAATACTTTCCTCATCCATAAGAACAAGATATACTGAGATTCCACAGTGACACATGATATTCAGAAATTCCTTCTCCCAAAGAAATGCGCTGGGACTGTGGGTGGAAAAATGTAGAACTGTGACTCTCCCCTCAGTTACTGGTATGAGGAATATTAATTTCTGACTGTATAGGCTAGAAAAAAAAAGCTGATATCCTCTCCTTAAGGGTCAGCAAAAGGAAAAGAAATTGACATTTGAAAACCCCCTCTGAAACAGACGGGTCCTTTCCCATGGTTGTTCAAGATCAGAATATCACCATATGTGCTTTTATGCCTGCATCATCTAGCCTACTTCTCATCTTTTTAACAACACTAAAATACTGATAAACAATATAAATCATTATACTTTTAGTGTGACATATGTGACGTTAAATCCATCCAGTCTTTATCTGAGAAAAGACTAATTTGAAAACAAACAAATATCAGATCCAATACCCTATTGCCAGAAAATCCAATAAATTCTAAAAGTCGGAGGATCCTTCCTGGTAAAAGCGACAGCATCTGAAATACATTTCAAACAAAAATAAGATAAATAAAAACTCATTTAAAAAAGTAAACCCACACAAACTTCAGCCAAAAATGCCAGCTACTATGTTAAATGCCGTTACACATTAGTGAAAAAGTAATAACACAGAAGAACTTGAAAATAGACATACATGATCAACAATATACAATTAGTCTGCAGCGTCAGGGAAACTCAGACTTTTGATCATCATCCAGCATAGAAACAGCAAGACAGAGTCCAGCTGTACTTCTTCAGATAATGAGATTTCTCTGTCTTCAGCTGATCAGAATTGTTTGAAAATTATGGGTCATTTGGAATGAAAGTATTATCTATATTGGTAGTACAATCTACAATTGTCATCTTCCTTCACTCCCAATCAAGTGACACAGTGGTATCACAAAAGTTGTACTTGTTCCTACTGTGGGAGCACTGAATTAGCAGACCAGCAAGCATACTTGTTTTAGAAATACTAGCTATTGTTATCATCCTTTAGCCCTCTATTACATGCACTTTTTGTTAACCCTTGTAACTGCATTCTTCACATCCTACACAACAGAAAACTTATAAAGATCACAACCACCTTTTCAATGAGCATTACAAGAAGGTCTATTTGAAGGTCAGTTGTTGAAAGTTCCATTCACCCTAATACATTCTGCCCAGTAGAGACTACTTATGTAAGCTTCCTACTGAGAAGACTTCATGAAGAATAGGAAAGGTCAGAGTACTTATGAACACAGGCATCTATCTACCAGTTGCTTGGGTTTTAAAGACTGACAGGTGCAGGTAGACCTGAGTTCTTCTGACCATACTCAGAACTGGCCAGCTCCAGTCTGGAATGATACATAAATTAACATACCAGATGAAATCAATTCTCACCATTGCCATGACAGATGTGAAAAGGAAACTGTAGTAAATTGAAAGAAAAACACTAGTGGATGCACCCAGTTTTCTTTTGCACAACCTCAGTAAACTACTGCTCATTCTTCTGAATTTGTAATTATCTATGCCTATCTACAGTATGCCACTGAAGCAAAAGAATGGTATACACGGCGGGGTCAGAATAAAAGCAGTCACTCCAGGTATCCTGTAGCCAACAGCAAAAGCACCTTAAAAATTACGGCTACACACAGGTGGATGTAAGCTGCTTTTCCTCCTAAGAAATACATACATAAATTAGTCCAAGAGAATTAAACACAATTCAGAATAAATTAGTAGAAAGATCCTAGAAGGCATGCATGCAAAAAGTCCCTGCTGTTTTCATATTGGATAAAACCTTCAAAGCCTCTATGTCCATTTTACAAATGTTTAATTTTTAAGACAGGATTACAGTACTGTATCTGCAAAGAAAGAATCCTACAGCATTATCCCAATGGCCTTTCTGTAGTCTGAAAAAGTCATACCAAGTTGAATGCTCCGATTCCAAGTTTTACTCCTCCTTCAAACTGGTAATAGGTTTCATTCTTGCTTTTGCTCCCCTGAGTCATCTGTAGCACCTGATGACACTCTCTTTTGATGCAGAAAAAAAAAAAGGAGGGAAGGGGAAACATGACTTAGACTTTATATGAAGTATAATCATTATGATGGCTATAAAAATATTTCTTTTTATTTTGGAGGCATTAATGCAACTGCATCTGCTTATACCAAAATTGAACCTAGGTGTTTTATAATGACTTACTTGTATATTTGGTAACTCGTCCTAATTTTGAGGCCACCTTTGATAAAGTTGATCATATTTTCATCCTGGAAGAAAAAAATTTAATTGTACAAAAATGTGCATTCAGCTATTATGTATGTGTTATATATAAAAATGTTCTAACTACATTTAAATTTATTTATAACAACAGTCACTGGAAATATTAAAAGTGTTTTTCAGCTATTAGACTAAACTCTAAGACTGAAGTTAACACTTGTTTTAAGTTGTCAGGGAAATATTCTCTCGTGCATGTTACAAATTTAAAACTTAAGAGGGCAGTGGAAAAAAAGTCAGAGTTACTTTTAACAGAATTTCCAATGCATATAAATGAAACAAGAAAGCTCTCCACCAGATGGTGCTGTAGGAACTTTTTAGAAAGTTTTGAACTACCGATTCTGACACATAAGCAGGCCCAGGACCTAGCAGAAGACAAACCAAGGAATCCCCTGAACAGATTAATTCCCACTGCTAATCCACAGTAACCACGTGTACTACCCAACATATGTGCTTATTAACATCTAGAAAAATCAAAACAAAGCCACAATGTACTAGCCAACAAAAATAAATTCCTGAAAAGCAAGATGGTTAACAGTTCAACAGGACAGAATTTTTTCTCTTAGAGTTTACACAGAAGGGGAGCATGTGCAGGCTTTTCAGAAATGCACGTGTAAATACTCAGGGATAGCATATATGGTGTGAAAAATGAAAAAGCACAAAAAAAGCCTCAGATGGCTTCTATAAAAGGGTCACCATTTCAAAAGATCTCAATTGTTTTGTTTGCAAGACCAAACACCCAAATGCAAGTGTTGTAGTACAAAGCATTCTTGCTACCTCTTTCTGAATAGTTACATTTTTATTATCACCATCATCCTCAGATGCACCAAGGTCAGTCAGGGATGAAAAATATGGGGCATGACAGCAATCAGTAGAGCAGGGTATTATAGTCAACAGCAATGGATCTCTGACATGACGGATAGGCAAGGTGCTGCTTTAGAGACAGTATACCCCTAAGGTATTTTTTCATTTTATACAGTCCTAAACTCACATCCTTCAACAACTGTTTAAAAATTCTATTCATGCTTAAAAAAAACCCATCACCCACAAAGCAAAAGAGAGGGTTGCTTCCATTTGGCTAGTAAAGGAGAAAGTGAGTTACAGGAAAGACTGGCATTCCATTAATAACATTTCCTGATGCTTCTGGCCAAAGTACTGTATTAAGTGGCCTATAAAGCTTTGCCAAATTAACTTTTTAGGTCCATCTGATCTTAGTATCTTTGTGCCTCGCTTCTTCCTCATAATTTGTATCTGAAGGGATTGTCTAAGATACATTCATTAAACATTTGTAAAACACTCATATGCATAAAAAAAGTATGACTAACAACTCCTGTTTTCAGGAATCAAATTTCAAATTGAATTTGAAAACACTGCAGCATGAAGTCCCTGAACCACAAGCTAAACAAGAAGCACCAGACAGTATTAAACAGCAGATCTTTCTGTGAACTAATTATTACCTCAGCAATGCTAAGGCATGCTCATTTCATAGTCATTCATTACAGTATTGTTCCTGACACCACATCAGAAGTGCATGGAGAGTGATACTGAATTGCAGACAAATGCGCATCAGTCGAATTTTTGCTAGTTGGGAAACATTCTATCTTTTTAATGCGAAAAAAGACTTGCATTTTCAAACAAGACATTTCCTCATACTTGAACATATTTTTAAAGAAGTGCTGGACACTGTCAGATGTGATGCAAGTCATTTAAACATACTACCAGTGTAAGACTGCAATACACCTTAGGTTTTTGGTTCCTGGGTATCACTAACATCTTTGATTATTCATATAAACAAGGAGAAGATTTTGCTGGGTAGCACAGCATTTACTGTACTGTCAATCACTGCCAAGAAGTAACATTCCTTCACTGGGAAAAAGTTTTGGTTTTAAATACCATATCTATTGTGGGAATTATGTTTTATAAGTACTAACATCTTTCCACTAAATTGTTACACAGAGATACAAAATAAACAATTGACTTTACCTGTACGAAGGTGAGAGCCGCTTTCTGTAGTAAGCATTCAGCATAGCAGATTTCAGCATGCATTTCCTCTATATAGAAAAGAAAAGTTATTTACTGTCAGCAAATTTATTGTCAATATGCTCTTCTTGGAGTCAATGGAACAAATAAAATGCTGCCAAGAAAAAAAAGCAAGGCTGTGCTGTTGCTGTTTTGATAACTGCTGAATAATAGCTGTAACACAAAAAAACCCAACAGAAGTCTGCAACTTCACTACTCAGACAAAAACTATGGTCTTGCCAGAGCTGACTTCAGCCTAGGACAAAAGCTACTTGTCATTCTGGTGGGTGATCTCCTGTACTTTCCATTGATCCTAAGTTTAAATATCAGCCTACAGCAACTAGGTCTTCCAAACCTCCTTCCATGTCTTAGAAAAAACTTTTACAGATGAATGGTAACACTTACTGTGGCTCAGGCTTTTCATAAGTCCGGTAAGACATTACAAACAGGTTTTCACCAAGTCGTGCTCCACAAACTGAAAGTCCTGGGCAGACTTTCTGTCCTCATGCAGCACTAAAGTACATTTGACTTAACACACATGACATGAGTTACTCTGCACCCATGCTGCAAGACCAGCCACATGCACAAGGCTGCTGTATGTAGAGTGCACATGTGGTGAGTTTGATGTGTCCAGTATTAAAGAGGATTCTTTTGTGTCAGGTTGGAAAAAAATGCATACTTGATTCTGCCTGAATCACAAATAGGAGATCTGTGTTTTCAGAGCCATGAACAATGTACTGATACTATTTCCCAAAACACCTTAAGGCAAAACAGACAAGCACAAAACTTGTTAATATATTCAGATTTTAATGCAACTAATGATAAGGACGTATTTCACAGCATCAATGATTCTTAAACTTTTGGGAGCTGTCTTGAGTTTAAAAAAAAAAAAAAGAAACCACCTCTCTTTAGTCCCATAATGTGTTGTGAAAGGCATTCATGCATACTCAGAGCCAAAAAAAATTAGTCTGAATCCCCCATTTTGAGAAGCTTTGCATTCAAATTCAAAAAAACCCACCATACAGGCGGTTCGTTTGTTTGTTTTTTATTGTAAGACACTAGTCAAGTTACTGAGTTAAGCATATTCACACACATTGGTAGGGTGCTTTTGAGCTTTTCTCACTTTGTTATTTTAACTGTATTATAAACTACTTACCTTCACTCAACTGTTCCACTGGCTGTTTAGAAACTAGATTGGACAAGGATTCCACCACTGTGCTTCTTTTCCTGAATCTAAATCAGTTGTACGTGGAAGAAAAGAAACACACACAGCATGAGTGACATTTTAACACAAACTTGAACTTAATTATTTATAATCCTTAACCATTTTCAAACACAATTTATAGACACTCTTAGTAAAGTGATGATTTGCCAATAGTCACAGTTCTTTGAGTAGTCTAATCATGGCTACTGGTATGCATCTAGGTTTCAGAAGCCCATCTAACCTTGACTGACGTTCCAAGCATGCATTTAATCTACTTTAAGAGTACAACAGTTTCCACCCACCAGCTGCAGAGGTCTCTCTGATGCAGGGCAAGCCACTTGAACGAGACTTCAAAGTTTTATGAATTACTTTTTTCCATTTCTTAAATTTGCACTCAGAATTAAAATGAAAAAAAAATCAAAAGGAGCTCTCTTTTCAACATAAATGAAAACATAAATACTTCAGTATTTCATGGCATTTTATGCCAGCTATGACACCAAAACACTGACATATTTTACTTTCAATGGATCTCAACTGTCCATGTTATAAATTGCTAGTTTATGATAGTACAGCATTCCAAAACCTAATTCATTACTATCTACAAACAATGCAGCTTTATGAAGAAGCTAAAGAAACGATTCTACATTCAGAAAGGAATGGTCTTTGTAAGTCAGGAAGTCATTAATTATAAATACTAAGCATTAGCTTATTGTGTGTTTACACTATTCTGTACATTGAAAAGCGCGGGATCCTGACAACAAGATTATAACACTACAGGTTAACCTAATGCATACAAAAACCCCTGGTCAATTAAAGCACATGTCGTTCTGGCAATTCTCCACCTCTGAGTGTTTGATTGCCTTCATCTTGCATTTTTATGAGTTTTGTGACAGACTAGACCAGAGCACTTACGCATAAAAGTTTGTATCCTGCAGAGATGGAAGACCTTATTGAAACTATCTGAAGTTAGTTTCAGATAAAACTATCTGAAGTGAGGCACCTAATTTTCAGACCTACCAAACAACATAGTTCAGATGAAACTGTGAATTGATAGCACACCTGAAAGAGGAAGAAACTACTGAACCTTTTTTTCCTTCAGGTAGTATCTGGTAATTTTGCCCTGTTTCCGTTTCTTTTGTTTGTCATTGCTAAGGAGGTGATGTTAAATGTCTAAACTAACAACATTTGGAGGTAATTTCTTTGGAGACCATTCATGATAAATTATGGCCTAACCAAAATGATGAACCACCAGTAAAGCAGAATAAAGCACTCAATTCTGCTTTTGTCAGAAGCTTGGTAAGCACTTTAGCTTTGACAAACCATTTTCTAAGTTTTTTTAAATTAAAATAATAAAGGTCACTAATAACTTCTATTTTCTACTCTATTTCATTGTTGTTTGCTTTCATTGTTGTTGCAAGACCAGCAGCAAAAGGTTCAGATCATTCTTGATGGCAATAATAGCCATTTTAAGGTAAGCTAAATATATTTGTAAAAATAATAAAAAAAATTGCTTTGATTTTAGAAGAAACCTCAGTACAAGCTTAATCCTATTAGACTACTGGGTCCACCTTTACAAAACAACTTTTAAAAAAAGAATATTTTCATGATGAAAGGGAAAATTCAAAATATGGAGCTTTTAAATTCTTGATCCCTATGGAAAACAAAAAGTCACAGGTTGAAAAAGCTCAGGCAGTTCAATCATGTAGTGTCAGCTAATGTGTAGGTCTGCATAGCCAGCCAACCAACTGTTTAACTAACTTTAGACACTATACATGCCCAGACCCAACAAGTCTGTTGTTTCCGCAGCACTAGGAAACATATCCTTACCAATAATAATTGGATAGTGAGACTTACTCCACCTTTCCAAATTTAGATCACTAGCATACTGACAATAGCCTGCCTTGAAAGTGTACACACAGCTGGGATATCTTACAAAGAACACTTAGTGGATTAAGTACCTCATAAGTGTTCATTGCTTGGGCTTACCTTTGGCAGGTCTGCAAAGCTTCTTTCATTGTAGAAATTCCCATTTGTATATCCTGTTGTTCAAAGGTCATAGCAGCTTGCATAACTAAAATAGTGCTGTACCCAAGGGCATGGTACATACTATCTTTCGACCTAGGGCAAACATATAAATCTTGTACATTTAAGCAAAACTTTAAACTACAATACAAAATTAAGTACTAGGACAGTTGCATTAATTTGTGAAAAGACAGAAGAATAAAGCAGGAAAGTAATGGACAAGAGAACGTAACCTAGCAAGTATCATCTACCACTGGGTGCTACACGTCTGCCTCCACAGGATACTGTTGCAGCAAGTCCCAGAAAAAATTCAAACTAGGTTACACAAACATTTGCACTTAATTATATCCCATTTATAATCTGCTGGTGTTTCTATTTAATTTAGCTAATTAAGCCTTGACATAAATACACGTTCATCTGCTTTCACGTAACATAAGTAAGGACATCCTTCTAACATTACTACTTGCTCCAAAGACACAAAAATCTGCATTTGTGTCATAGAAAAGTCAGTACACACATGCTCAGTGCTGCACAAAAGGCTACACTGAATCAACTTGGCTTTCACAACATAATTACACAATCAAAAAAGTTGTTGGAAAGTGACTAGGGGAGGTCATATACTCAAACCTACCAGTTGCAGCAGCGCTATTGCAATATTACATCAGGTAAACTCAGGTTTTGTCTAACCAAGTTTTAAGAGGTTCAAGCAAATGAAGACTGCATATTCCTCTGGCAGCCTCTCTGGTACTGTACTATCAATGTACTTTTTCCTAATGTCCAGTCTGAACCTCCTAAGACACAACTTGTGGTGACTTCTTGTTTTAACCATCTGCCACTACGGAGAAGGATGTCTCTGTCTTTCTAACTTCCCCTCAATAGCTCCAGACCACTACTAGATTAATGCCCAAGTCTCCTTTCTGCCAAACCAAAACAAACCCAGCTCTCACAATCTTAATGAGTCATATGTTCTAGTCTTCTAGCCATGCTGCTAGCCCGCTGTTGGATCCTTTCCAGTTTCCTCAACTTTACTTCCCCCTAAATCAAGGGTCCACCCGCCAAATGTAGCTTTGAATACAGAAAACTTTACTAGAGTCAAGGAAGATAGACCCTTGGGCTAAGTATAGAAATATAAGAAATATATTTAAGAAATACCATTTTATAAAATATACATAAAATATAAATATATTTAATATATTAATATTTTTTCTTAAATATATCAACACTTTCCTTAAAATTTTTATATTATTTAAAAGACTTAATTTTAACTTAAAAGGCTATTTTTCAGTAACACAATTGGGCTTTTTCTTTTTTAAAGGTGGCTTTTTGTTTCCTTGCTAGGCCAGGGTCCTTCTTTGCAGATTAGCTGAATATGATGTAAAATAAGCTCAAAGTCTATTAGCTGCCAGGGACTCAAAGCAGTCTAAACTCCAAGGTTTTGATATTTTTTTCTTCATAGTAAATGTCAACTAAGACAAATACTTCACTGTACGTAAAAACACTATTGTATGAAACAAGGGGTTTTTTGTTTCACAAAGCAAAATAAAATATATATGTGAAACATAAAAACATTTGGGTAATACATGCGTGTGTGTGTGTGTGTGTGTATTTAGTAATACATGCATCCACAATCCCTGCATCTAGAACTTAATATTTTGTAATACTACCCAAAACCAGTTTTAGCATACACAAGTGCCGTTGGGCCTTCTTAAACCATTGTTCTATTACAAAAAACACTGCAATGCTCAGAGAAGAGAGCTTGGGTGTTAAGTATAGCTAATTTGAAGAGGTGTTACTCCTGCCTACCTTCTCTACACTTGAGCTCTCCATACCACTGAAAGCACACACTTAATAGCTGTGTCATCCTCCCAAGGTTTCATTTAACAATGTTCTTCCACCTGTCCATACTACTGATCTAACAACACCAACCCATCATTCTTAATCCAGACTTTCTATCACCAAACTGCAGAGTGATAACTTTACCTCGCTCTACTAATGCAAGCTACAGATCCCTCAACATCATACACATCTTTGAGAGACAGACAGGAGAACAGTGAATGGGATTCAGATCCCAGTCCTAAAGAACAGCCACCCAGATTGCCTCTCCACAAAGTCACAGGTAAGCTAGACTTATCCTACAAACCTTTAGGCATTCTTTAGTTCCCTACATCTGCACTGCCATGCTTTTCTCTTCAGTGAAGCAAAGGCAATAGGGGAACAGACAGAATTAGTCAGAAGATCAAAAGGTGGGCTTTAAGGGTGAACACTACTGTGACTCAAATGTAATACAAAAAGCAACAAAAAGTATTCTGGAGTTTGGTTCCAGTTTGTTGTCTTGTCAAAAGCAGTTCCATTGTACAAATTCCCTGATCAAAGATACGTTGGATAAAGTCTTGCTCCCCTGCTTTTCCCCTCTGCGCAAGGAAAGACAGCTTCCATGATTAACAGAATAAATCAGTGCTTCATTAACAGGTTTCGTGATGGTCTTAAGGAAAAACAAGTGCATTGCTAAAACCCAGAGATACTGAAAAATGCTTTTGGACAAAAGGGAATAAATGAAAACTACTACCTTCAGAGGCCTTAAATTAATTATCAGCTATCAGATAGCATACTTTACACTATCTGTTTACAGTAACTTCAGCAAATAACAGGACCTCACCATGGACGAAGTACTTCCAGGGCTTCAGAGAACTTATTGTTTAGAAATAAGTTCAGTGCCATTGAACATTCTTCCAAAGCACACTTGAGATCCATCTTGGATGCCCTAAAAAAAGTTGATTAGTTTAGTCAAACTGTAAATATAAACACAAAATTAAAATATTTTTTCCTTATAAAGGACCTTCTGTGACATATAGCCATTTTATTAGTCCTTTTAAAAATCTAGCTTTACAAAAACAAGTCATACACATAACACTTTATCTATGCTACACGGGTGTGCCGTCTTTGCTTATTTAATTGATGTTTATGTCTTTGACCTCCTTTTTTATCATTCAATATGCAATGGAGTCATTTTTACTGCTACTTATGTAATACAAATACTCAAAACTTATCACTGTGTCCAAGCTCTCAATTCCCCCTATCAGCACAAATGGAGTTTCAGACTCTGTATTCAGATCTAAATCTTGAGCGAGATGACAAAATAATATTTTCATCCAAGAAAGCAGTAAACAGACACTTACTCTGCAAACAGCTATGCCAAAAATAACCCTGTCAGAAACTTGCAGATATGCCAAAAGCTTTTGTTCTTCCTATTTCACTTCAGGTAAAATCACTTCCACTTGCTTAGGAAGCCATCTAACAAACGACTACCTTGGCTGGTTTTGTCTGAAAGATTTGGGAGCACTCACAAATTGCTCCATGGGCAGAACTGGTGACAAACTGGACATTCATGGTAGTGACAAATAGCTAGAAGCTACATAGCCTTCAATGTGCACAGCTGGATCTGGAAAAAAAAGAACTGTCTATAGCTTTAAAACAACAGGTTTAGGCTGTATAATGGCTTTATCCAAGTAAGGTTAAGCAGTGGTAAGCAACAGATCTTGTCAATGAGATGAATATTTAAGTGCTGACCAGAAGAGGAGAACCCTGAAGGAGGAATATAAGAAGAGAAATGACAGAGGAGTACAGCTGCTCTAAATCTGACAGTAACACACACACACACACACAAAATCCACAAACCAAGAAAAAAGGGGACATGAAAATATGACTGCACAGGTTTTTACACAGAACCATCAACTTCCCCTAAGTTCCTCCTCTTGCCATCACGCAAAAGCTTTAAGAAACATTGGTTCTGTTTTTCATATCCCTTCTGGGGCAGAAAATAGCGATAAGGCTAGATGACATCCCAAAACTCTTTTTCAGCTTTATTTTCTGTCATTTTTTAGTGGCAGTACTTGAAAATTCACCTTCTGTAGAAAAATAAAACCTCTAACTCAATACTTGGCAGCTACTAGATATTTGTTATTGAAGGTACCAAGAGGCAAATCCTGCCCTTCATAAAGAAGTAGTGATTTGCCCAACAGTCAAAATCCGGCAGTTTTACCATCAGACTGTTTCCAACAATTTTAAATACAATTTAAATACCTTTATCTTCTCCCATACTGGGATTCAACTTGATTATTATGTATAGAATTTTATGTTTTATGTAATTTTATGTAGCAAAAACCTACAGTTCTTAAAAGCTGAAGCATTTGCAGCTATGCTTCAACTGTTACCATTAGCTGCTCACTAAGCTTTCATCACATCCTCCAGCTGCACACACGCTGCAGGAAAGGTCATATTCTCAATGCAACCTACAGCCCTGATCTCCAGCTGTCAACAGAAGTACCACTGTCACACCAGCCGAGAAGGGGCACCACGGCGGTCCAGTCAACCAGAACAAGTCTGATCAGGAAAGCAGCCGCCTCTTTTCCCATGTGCACAGGCTTACTGCCAGCCCATCACACCACAGCTTCATCCCAACATCTAGTCCTAGGTGAGGGTCTGGGGAACGAGCACTGCAATGCGGCCCACATTTGCCCTACTGTATAGGGTATAAGTACAGGTACCAATGTCCTTATTAGCCTGTACTGATTAGTACTGTGTGGCTACTGGAAAGCCAATCTACTACATCTGTGTCCACTTCATTGCTGGCCTATGTCACCAACAACATACTGTCCCATTGGCACTATCAGTTTATGTTCTCTCACTTCTATACCCTTAAGCTAGATATCTAAGTTGCCTTCCAAATTTCTTAAAAGTACTTCAGGGAAGTTTCTATACAGCAAGTTTACTTAGGTCTATGTATGAATACACGAGCCCCAATAACAAATAAAAATCCTTCAGAAAAAGCAATAGCAGTAACTTTTCTCCTGCTGCAGGGACACAAAAAGTCAGCATTTTATTGTTGTTTATATACCACTCTTCATAACCTAGGCTGCACTGGAAACTACAGAACATAAAGGTACAATTTATAATTCAGACTACACTGGCTAATATTTCTTAACCTGTTATCTAGACATTCATTTTTTACAAGGTAGTTCCATTAATTATAGGAATATATTATTATATTTTATTTTTATTCAGAAAGCTTTAAATTGTGTATTTAAATATAAATGCACTCATTTAATTATAAACCTTAGCTTTGAGACTACTTTAACTGAAGTATTACAACTGAACTGTAAAAAAGTAGTTTGGTTTTTTTTTCCATTTTCAAAGTCTTTTGGTATACAAGCCTGTGTGATTCATCTTTGCAAGACAGCTGATAATTAAGCCTACTCAATGACAGGAGTACATCTGAGTAAATCCATAGGTTTATTTTTCAAATTTCCCCTGCTATACATACTACATCAAAAGTTTCCAAAACACAGCGCTCAATGAAAAATTAAGAGATGGAAAAAAAGACTAGTACCATTGTTCCAAGAAGGTTACAAAATAAGGTACTATTTTCACTATAAATTCCACAGGATCATGCATGATTTTTGGCTTTCCCTTTTAATATAGTTTGCTTAAATCCCTTTGATTTTTTTACTTTCTCCTCTGTCTCACAAACACTGCAATTAATCCTTTCCATGTCTCTCCTCCTTGATGAGCGGAAAAGGAAAGCATTATATCAAGCACACAAATTTTTATCAGAAAGCAGCAATTTGCTGTAGATCACATAGGGTTTAAGAACTTTCTTCTTCATGTTTCAGTGGACACAGCTCTTTATCTTTACTATGCTACTTGCACTGAAATTAACAGGGGTCATTGCACTTATCAGATCTAACTTGAACCATCTTTGAACAAATAGAACATCAGACATTAAATTGTAAATGCAAATCATCACTTCATGTTCGTGTCTTGCATGGATTTACAGGCCAAAATGCAATCTGCCTTACAATTCCAACACAGAGATGCCTTCCACCCGTCCTTCCTGAAAAATGAACCTATAGACCAAGAAAGCCTCTATCTCCTCACATTGCAAATTCACACTGTCTATACTTCAAGAAAAAAAAACCCAATGTATCAAAGCCAACTGCAAACTCATTTTGTATTTTGCACATTCTAGCTTCTAAAACCAGGAAACAAAATAACCTGGCTGAGCATTTAGTTTGGATACCTGCCAAAGCCTCAGCCTGTAACACCCCTTTATACTCCAAAGTAAAGCTCTTTCCAGATCCTGCATCAAGAGGACCACAGGCTCTAGATTATGAAGCATCCTGCCTATTTGGCAAAAGAATAGATAGATATAGCACTTCACACTAAATCTGCTCGACTGCTTAAAGGTTTCCCATTAACAACAATCATCAGAAATAAGTAAGCTTAACATCCTACACTTCCTACTTAGTAAAGGAGAATTAAAATGTTTATCAAAACAAATATGAAGTAATTGTATTTTAGTGCATTCAGACTCTATGTAAACACATCTGTCCAAATTAAAATATTTATACAAGCAGTAGAGAAATGTACACATTTACATGTCCTCATCAAATGTCTTAAAATAAATGCCCTCCAAAGAACAGTGTCAAGAAATTAAAAAAACTCATTTATAATGACTGAAAGCTTTGTAGAACACTCAATTTTATTAGCTGATTCCATGAATATTCTGCTAACAAATAATTTCCAAAGAACTAATTTTTAGTTAGATTTAGAGACTGTTTTTTTTCCTGGTACAAAAGCAAGGACCCAAGTTAGTCCCTCAATAACATGCCATCATCACCACTGTGTGTTCCCATACTTCTATATCCTCATCTCACATTTGATTTTTAGGAAACTACATTTCACTCAGTCCATGCCTGGTTAGATTACACATTCCATTTGCTCCACTTTTCCTGCTAGGAAAAATGGCTAGTTGCTTTCAAATAATTTCTCAAGAAGGAGGAAAAAAAAGGGGGGGGTATTTTATTTTCTAAATACCAAATTTGCAGTGATTGTCTTAAAAAAATTCCAGTAATGAAAGTTGAGATCTACCAAATGACAAGAATGAGTTCTTACTCTCTCTTACTTGCACACCACAACTATTTTGTGACCAGCATTAAAGCAGTACCCCGTTCCAGGTGTTTTCCTATACAAATCCCAGGGGGGGAATTAAAAAAAAAAAATCTTCAAAATAGCAAAAGACAGATGGACCTTCTGGTCCCCTCCCCTCCCAGCATGTTTGCTAATTTTGAGGTGGGCCAAGAACACTTTGAATGATTGGAACAGACAAACCCAACATGATGACCTACTACACAGAGGAGGAACTATGAACAGTCACCTGAAGTACGAGGGAAGAGAACCACAAGCGAGAGGTGTATAACCACATAGTTCATAAAAGAATCTGAGGTAAGGTGGATCATTCACAACAGCAGGTAATTTAACAACCAATCCCTACTTTATTCACTTAAGTTGTAAAATACTAGGGTTCAGCCTGGAAAGGGTAAGAATGTTTCCTACACTTCATGTGAAAAGTAACAGCAAATAAATGAATTATTACAGTACCCCACTGATGTACCATTTTTCTGAATGCAAGGATCAAGATGTAAGAGCAATGTCCTATTTCCACTGCTTTACCAGGCCTCATCTTAGTGAAAAGAAACACTTTCTGTATTTGTATGCTGTAAATATGCACACTTCCTACCCTGCAGTCAGCAACTGCTGGAAATTCCTTTGGAAGGAAAATCTAATCTTTATTTTGTATAGCCATGGACATGCTGGCTTTTTAGCTGTTACTGGAGAGGACCATTAGCCATGAGGCACCCAAATGCCATCATACCACCACCTCTAGCATCACCAGGGTATGTATCAATATTTGTAAAATGATTCCATAAACAAGGTTCCTTAAAACAACAGAGCCCTGGCACCCTGTGAAAATTATCTTTTCCTATTAAACAGTTAAGCAGCAGATCTCTCCAGCACATTGCTGTCATGTTTTTTTCCTGTGTTACAGACTAGTTCCTGGGCTGCTGCCTTTATGTGTGACCAAAGCCTGCAGACAATGCAAACAGTATTCCTGAAGTCGATACATTTACTGTTCCTTACATAAAGCAAACTTATGAAATCATTCTGCCACTACAGATATAAAACTTGGGAAGCCAGTTCTCTCAGACTCTTATTTCTGATAGGTGAATCATATCCTCTGCCAAAGAGTCTCACTCCTGTTTAATTACTCTTCACATATATTTTCTACTGTTTTCCCACATCCTGCAGCAGAGGAACACAACCAGAAGGAACCACCCCAACTCAGATCATAACTTGATACCAGAGAAGTTGGAAGAAAGGAGCATACTGACTCAGAAGCAACTTGGCTATCTGCACCGGCAGACAAGGAATATTTCTATGGAAAGGCTCAGAAAAAGTACATTTCCTCCTCTCCTCCCAAAACACCACAAACCAATTTCTGCAGCAAGTCAGAAGACTGATGAACAGTTCAGTGAGCAATGCTGACTCCCACTCTCTTTTTGATTCATGTTGTTCTCCTTCTGACTCAGTCTTGTTTTGTCTAACTCATTTTTTTCCCTACCTCCACATACAGTTTCCTAGAAATGACAGAAACTTAACACATTTTATCACCTCAGATGAGCATATGCTTTAATTTATCCTGGAGTAGACTAAATTAACACTACTTCAGTGAAATTACTATGGATTTTACACCCAGTGAATACAGTTCACTTCTAAATGGAAAAAAAGGAAAAGAAAAATGCTATGTTGGGGGTTACACAAAAGTAACAATGTCACATTACAAGAAGAATAAACCACCACTGTATTACTGTCTGGGTACTTTAAAAGTAACTTGAAATGCTGTGTGTTGAGAAAAGGTACCTTCTCACTAGTATTTCAAACTTTTGTGAAAAAAGAATAAACGTTTTGAGTTCCAGCAATAGGTTATGTATCTTGGGCTTGGTGCTGAGCTACTCATGAAACTGTTCCAGTACAGTGGGGATATACTGTCATAGAGTCATGGTATCACAGAACGGTTTGGGTTGGAAGGGACCATTAGAGGTCACCTAGTCCAACCCCCCCTGCAGTGAGCAGGGACATCTTCAACTAGATCAGGTTGCTCAGAGCCCCGTCCAACCTGACCTTGAATGTTTCTAGGGATGGGGCATCTACCACCTCTCTGGGCAACCTGTTCCAGTGTTTCACCACCCTCACTATAAAGAATTTTTTCCTTACATCCAGTCTAAATCTATCCTCCTTTAGTTTAACACCATTACCCCTTGTCCTGTCACAACAGGCCTTGCTGAAGAGATTGTTGTGGTTTAGCCCCGGTCAGCAACTAAGCACCACACAGCCGCTCGCTCACTCCCCGACCCCTGTGGGATGGGGGAGAGAATCAGAAGGGCCAAAGAAAACTCGTGGGTTGAGATAAGAACAGTTTAATAATTAAAATAAAACAGCAATAAAAATAATATAACAAAAAGGAAAATAATGAGTGAGAGAGAGATGAAACCTTGGAAGAAAGGAAAAAAAAAAAACAAGTTCTGCAACCGCTCACCACCGCTCACCACCCGCCGACTGACGCTGCTGGTCCCCGAGCCGCGATTGCTCCTTCTCCCGGCCAGCTCCCCCCAGTTAATATACTGGGCATGACGTCACATGATATGGAATACCCTTTGGCCAATTCGAATCAGCTCTCCTGGTTGTATCCCCTCCCCTCCCGGCTTCTTGTGCACCTGGCAGAGCATGGGAAGCTGGAAAGTCCTTGCCTAGTGTAAACACTACCCAGCAACAACTAAAACATCAGTGTGTTATCAACATTATTTACATACCAAGTCTAAAACACAGCACTATACTAGCTACAGTGAAGAAAATCAACTATCCCAGCTAAAACCATGACAGAGATTGTCCTCATCTTTCCTATAGTCCCCCTTAAATACCGAAAGACCGCGATAAGGTCTCCCTGCAGCCTTCTCTTCTCCAGGCTGAACAACCCCAACTCTCTCAGCCTGTCCTCGTAGGAGAGGTGCTCCAGCCCTCTGATCATTTTTGTGGCCCTCCTCTGGACCTGCTCCAACAGGTCCATGTCCTTCCTGTGCTGAGGACCCAGAGCTGGACGCAGCACTCCAGGTGGGGTCTCACCAGCGTGGAGTAGAGGAGCAGAATCACCTCCCTCAATCTGCTGGCCATGCTGCTTTTGATGCAGCCCAGGATCAGGATACAGTTGGCCTTCTGGGCTGCAAGTGCACATTGTTGGCTCATGACCAGCTTTTTGTCCACCAGTACCCCTAAGTCCTTCTCCACAGGGCTGCTCTCAATCCCTTCATCCCCCAGCCTGTATTGATATCAGGGGTTGGCCTGACCCAGGTGCAGGACCTTGCAATTGGCCTTGCTGAACCTCATGAGGCTCTCACAGGCCCACCTCTCCAGCTTGTCCAGGTTTCTTTGGATGACATCCCGTCCTTCTGGTGTGTCAACTGCACCACTCAGCTTGGTGTCATCTGCAAACTTGCTGAGGGTGCACTTCATCCCACTAAGTCATTGATGAAGATATTAAATAGTCCTGGTCCCAGTATGGACCCTTGACAGACACCACTCGTCACCAGTCTCCATCTGGACTTCGAGCTGTTGACCACTGCCCTCTGGATGCGGCCATCCAACCAATTCCTCATCCACCAAACAGTCCACCCATCAAATCTGTATCTCTCCAACTCAGAGAGAAGGATGTTGTGGGGGACCATGTCAAAGGCCTTACAGAAGTCCAGCTAGAGGACATCTGTGGCTCTTCCCTTGCCCACTGATGTAGTCTTTCCATCACAGAAAGCCACTAGGTTGGTCAGGCAGGACTTGCCCTTGGTGAAGCCATGCTGGCTGTCTCGAATCACTTCACTGTCCTCCATGTGCCTTAGCATAGCTTCTAGGAGGATCTCTTCCATGATCTCGCCAGGCACAGAGGTGAGGCTGACAGGTCAGTAGTTCCCAGAGTCCTCCTTTCTACCCTTTTTGAAGATTGGCACAATGTTTCCCTTTTTCCAGTCACCAGGGACTTCACCTGACTGCCATGACTTTTCAAATATCATGGACAGTAGCTTGGCAACTACATCAGCCAATTCTCTCAGGACTCTGGGATGCATCTCATCAGGTCCCATAGACTTGACATGTATGTTCAGGTTCCTCAGGTGGTCATGAACCTGATCTTCCCTTACAGTGGGAGAGGCTTTATCCCCCTGGTCCCTGCCTTACAGGCCATTGACTCAGGAGGGGTGAGGAGAGAGGTAGGTTACCAATGAGGACTGAGGCAAAAAGTTGTTGAGTACCTCAACCTTCTCCTCATCTGTTGATACAGAGTCACCATCGCTGTTCATGGGGGGCGGGGGGGTACACCTTCTTTAACTTTCCTCTTCTGGTTGATATACCTGCAGAAGCCTTTCCTGTTATTCCTCACATCCCTTGCCAAGTTCAGCTCCAGCCACACCTTGGCCCTCCTGACCCCACGCCTACACAACCGGGCAGCATCCCTATGCTCTTCCCAGGATACTTGTCCCTGCTTCTACTGCCTGTGCAGTTCCCTCTTGCTCTTTAGTTTGACCAGCATGTCTCAACTCAGCCATGCTCGTCTCTTCCCTTCCTTGCCTGATTTCTCACACCTTGGAACTAAGAGCTCTTGCGCATTATGGAAAGCATCCTTAAAGATCTGCCAGCTCTGTTCTGCCCTGTTGTCCCTGAGGACCATTTCCCAGGGGGTCCTATTGACTAAGTCCTTGAAGAGCTGGAACTTTACTTTCCTAAAATTTAGGATCCTGACTATAGTCCTTGCTTTTCCCATATCCCTCAGGAGTGTGAACTCCACCAATGCATGATCACTGCAGCCCAGGCTGCCTCCAATCTTGACATCACCAAATAACTCACTTGCATTGGTGACCATCAGGTCCAGTATTGCACCCCCTCAGGTAGGGGTGTCTATTATCTGGCTTAAGAAGTTATCCTCAGTGCACTCCAGTGAGCCTCCTGGATTGCCTACAGCTCGCCATGCTACTTTTCCAGCAGATGTCAGGGTGGTTGAAGTCCCCGAGTAGGACGAGAGCCTGTGTGCGCGAAGCCTCCCGGAGTTGGAGGAAGAAGTCTTTGTCAATAGGCTCCCCTTGATCAGGCGGCCTCTAGTATACACCAACCACGAGGTTCCCTTTGTTGCCTCTGTCTCTGGTTCTTACCCATAAGCTTTTGACCTGCTTGTGGTTATTCTTCAGAGACAGCTCTTCACACTGTATTGATTTCTTGATGTAGAGAGAAATGCCCCCGCCCCTCCTTCCTCGCCTGCCCCTTCTGAACAGCCTGTAGCCATTGACAGCCACATTCCAGTCATGGGATTTGTCCCACCAAGTTTCAGTAATGGCAATCAGGTCGTAGCTTTCTAGCAGCACAGTAGCTTCCAACTCCTCCTGTTTGTTTCTCATGCTGCCTGCATTAGTGTAGAGGCATTTCATCTGGGCTGTGGGCCGTGCCTCCTTCTTAGTGGAACACCCCTTGATTCCCTTGAGGTGTTTCATGGCAGTATCCTTGTTGTCTGCTACTACCTCAGGAGCCCCCAGCTCATCTCCACAAGACTTTGACTGTCTGCAGTGTCCCCAGCACACCTCTGGGCAACAGGTTGAGGGCTCATACTAGCAGCCTGTCCCTCTAACCATTGTGTATCATCCCACAGCTTGTCACAGGCAAGCCTGATATGCTCCCCCTTCCCCTTCTCCTCTAGTTTAAAGTCCTCTCAAAGAGTTGCGCAAGCTCCTGAGCAAAGACCCTCTTTCCCCTTTGAGAAAGGTGGCTCACATTAGACACCAGCAATCCCAGTGCCATGTAGGCCATCCCATTGTCAAAAAAACCAAAGTTGTGTCAGTGATGCCAGCCATGGAGCCATGTGTTGATAGATTGGGTCTGCCTGTTCCTTCCAACGTCACTGCCCACAACTGGAAGGAGGGAAGAAAAGATAACCTGTGCCCCAGATTCCCTCACTGACCGTCCCAAGGCCCTGAAGCCTCTTTTAATCACCCTTGGGCTACGTGCTGCAACTTCATCACCACCCACATGGAAGAGCAGTAACGGCTAGTAGTCCGAGGGCCATACCAGGCTAGGAAGTTTCCTAGTGACATCTCTAACCCGGGCTCCCGGGAGGCAGCAGACTTCCCTATGAGGAGGTTCAGCCTGGCAGATCGGACCCTCTGTTGCCCTCAGAAGGGAGTCTCCTACAACTATGAGCCATAATGATCCCTATGATCCATATGCCCATAAGGAAGTTATTAGCAGCTTTAAGTAGGTTCCTCTAATCAACTACTTGTAGCTGCGATAGAAACAAAGAATAAGAATACTGACTTGAAAACCCTGAGATGTATTGCAATATTCTCTGTTAGGATGACAGTCCTGAGGATGTACACAAAGCAAGAACATTAGTAATTTAAAATGTCAAAACAGTTTACAGCTTATTAAGCCACTTTCCTTTTTTCCCCCCCCTACAGATTAATTAAAAAGTGAGCATAACTACTAGCCTAAAACAAATGAAAAAAGTTATTGCTCTAGTATTTAAAAAATTTATTTCAACATGTAATGAGTTAGGTAGTAATACCTACCTGTCCACACCAGGGCTCAGTATAAGAGCATTCCTGAAAAGCAGTTATATACCTAGAGTTAAGTATTAACTTGGTACATGCTGCTGCCTTTGTATCTGCAGGAGATTTAGCCAACTTATAATACAAGCACCCCTGCTGTAATGATCTACCAACTCTTCTCTTGAAAGGGTATTCAGGAGCTAGAAATAGGAGGATTGCAGGAAAGTTTACCTTTAATCTAACTATATTTTCCACATTTTAAATCATATATTTGGGACTGAGTTCCACATCACTTTATTAACGTTAGCTGGACTTAAATGTACAAGCAGTACTTTGCAAGAATAGGGATTGCAGAATTTAGTTTTTGAACTTCTCAAACTATTTGTTGGCTCTTTTACAACACAGCCAAAATAATCAGCCTCATCTGATAAACAATATTTAATTGCCAGCAGCTTGGTTTTTACAGCTACTGTTCTCCCTAACAAAAGTCTCACTGGTCTACAGTTACTAAAAATATTTGAAGTTATTAGTGGGAGCAAAGCAAATCTTCAAGGGAAGAAAACCATGAGAATTTGAAACTAGCAATAGCAATTTAGTTTTAAGATACCCACATTAAGATGCACACCTGACACAAAAAAAGGAGTGAAAATAAGGTCTTCTAAAAATTGAGGGTATACAGAGATAATGCTGTTTTGATAAGGATCAAGAAAACAAGATGCATTACTTCTAAGAGAACACTTTCCCAGGAAATAAGTATGTTAGCAAACAAGTGACCCTTAACACTTACAGAAGCTTCATCAGAAGAAGAATCTTTTAGAGGCACTTGTTGACTTAAATTCAAATGAATACCATGCTGTGTGTCAACCACAGTATCAAGAGGTAGGGCAGCAAGAAGCTACTGTCCATTACTCTTTGTGACTAACATATATGCAGGCATTTGCTGGAGTATTTACTGCCAAATTAATGATGGCAAAACAGCATTAAAACGTATTGTTCTCAGGCAGTTCTTGTCCTCTGCAGCAAGTTGGTAAGTCAAATAGTCCTAATATACTGTCAAAATCTGGTACTCACTGTTGCTATTCAGCATATTTCTATACTTTCTGAAGTAGATATTTTCCTTTGTAGTGATGAATATCTTCAATGAGAAAACTCAATGTTTAACTGTTTGTGTTCTACCATGTCAAAAAGAGTGTTGTCATGAGTCTTAAATAGCCAGAACATGACTTTTTAACTGTAAATAGCAGCTGATCCTCACCAGAATCTACTCAGTAGCTCCTTTTTCTTGGCTAGGAGGTTCAGGGTATTTTTGAGCACTGCTCTACTTTAAATGTATTGATACCTTGTAATGTCCAAGAACAGTGGTGATTCTGATGCTTTTTAGCTGATGGGATCCCTCTACCCCTCCCCTCCCTTACTGAGGGGACTACTGTGCAGGCGCACTCTGCTTCTTCCACATAAGTGGCACTGAGCTCAGTGCTGATATGTACTGCTATGCACACTTAGCATAAAATAAACTGAAGCCTTCAACAGAGTACTGTGGGGGCTGGAACCTACTGTCTCCCTGGAAGACTTTCTCACAGCCAAGATCAAAAGCTGTACTCAAACTACAGTATCAAAAGGTCACAGTTTACAACTCACAGAGATATCATTAAATCATCACTTCATGTTCACATCTTGAGTGGCTTTACATGCCAAAATATACTTGATGTCCTCTTGGCTGGTTTTACTATTTAGCAAAGATCCAAAACTTTTAACAACCACCACATCACCAATCACTTGTTAAACTCAAATGACCAACACTTCACGTTACTGCAGCACAAAGACTTTCTCCCCCTAGCGTCCTTTTTGCTGTGTTTTTAATTTTGAACTATGCGTCAGATTAGGAGAGGCATAGAACAAGATGTTCTGTCATGTCACTAGAACAAGGATACTTCCATTCTCAATTCTGCAATATTGAACGGTCATGCTTTTAAGAATGAGGAAACTGATAATGAACAGGTTCTTTGCTCTTGATCTCTACCAGTCATTTTCTATGCAAGCATAGGAAGTCCTGTAGTAGTCTACTACTCCTCCTCTCTCTTCAGTCTCAGGGAAGGGAAAACACAGTCATCCTTTACTATGATAGAGACCCTTTCTTTCTGCCTAGCCCTATAAAATAATAACACAAACCCCAGAATTCTTATTTCCTTCAATTATTTTATCCTTCAACAATGTATGCTAATTCCTCTTGTGATTGAACATCTTGCCTCTGTCTGCTGTCAGATTCTTCTGGTAAGCTTGAAGCAGAAAAGGCAAACAGGCATCTCTGTCCATGGATAACAGAGAAGAAATATCTCTATCTTGCTGGCTTAAGGAAACACCACTGAACTTTGATCCTTAGTACCTATTTAATGCTCCTCCAAATAGATGGTGGTGGTCTATCTCAGTGAAATGTTTCCAAGATTGCTCATCTCCTTATGAACATTTTCGAACGTTTATGTCTTTGAAAAACCTATTATAGGACTGCATTTGGCCTCTTTTTATATGCGTAGCTAGCAACTGGAAAGATTTTCAATTTCCAGTAGGAATTGCTTTCACATTAACACTAAGATACATCCATGTGTATCCATTGTATCTGAGCAAGTATATAGAAAACTCAGCTATTGGTTCTGCTATCTGAAAATGTATCTTCGAATAATTTTCTTCTTATTTTGAAAGCACAGTACTCCTCACCATTAAGTTAGCCATTTAAGAAGAAAAATCTTTTTCATCCTATCCCTCTCATCCATCACTCCTATGAGCCAACAGTGTTACTTCACTCTTCTGCTTAGTGATGTGCCAAATTTTAGTCTGGATCATCTCCTAAGGGACAATGTTGTTTGTTATCATTTTTATCGATCCTTTGCACAGACACCAAGTTGCAACACGTAATACACATAAATATTACCAGATAAACAGTGAAGCACTTTGTAGGAGTACTACCTACCTACTACAGAGCAGCAGGTGGCACCACTCCTCATTACTAATACCCTCCAACAGTTCTATGACATGAAGCGAAGGCTAGTATAAAGTAAGCTTATTGCCAAATCCTACGGAGATTCTCTGTTAGATCTTCATTTTATGTTCAGGATAGTTCAGTGAAGGGTGGCTGAAGGCTTACATGGTCCTTGGTAGTACAATCCATAGATTTGCATAGAGTGAACATCAGGAAATGTTTGTAAAAGCAAGAAGAGTAGCTTTCTAGTTAGGCTGGTGTTGTGGTTTAGCCCCGGTCAGCAACTAAGCACCACACAGCCACTCGCTCACTCCCCCACCCCTGTGGGATGGGGGAGAGAATCGGAAGGGCCAAAGAAAACTCGTGGGTTGAGATAAGAACAGTTTAATAATTAAAATAAAACAGCAATAAAAATAATATAACAAAAAGGAAAATAATGAGTGAGAGAGAGATGAAACCTTGGAAGAAAGGAAAAAAAAAAAAACAAGTTCTGCAACCGCTCACCACCCGCCGACTGACGCTGCTGGTCCCCGAGCCGCGATTGCTCCTTCTCCCGGCCAGCTCCCCCCAGTTAATATACTGGGCATGACATCACATGATATGGAATACCCTTTGGCCAATTCGGATCAGCTCTCCTGGTTGTATCCCCTCCCCTCCCGGCTTCTTGTGCACCTGGCAGAGCATGGGAAGCTGGAAAAGTCCTTGGCTAGTGTAAGCACTACTTGGCTAGTATAAGCACTACCTAGCAACAACTAAAACATCAGTGTGTTGTCAACATTATTTTCATACTAAGTCCAAAACGCAGCACTATACCAGCTACATGAAGAAAATTAACTATCCCAGCTAAAACCGTGACAGCTGGATCTTCTTATTACAAGGGACTACTCCTAAAACTCAGTGTGGGACTTCTGTTTGGTTTTGTTTTGTTTTAAAAAAACACAAGCAGAGATGCACCACTTTTGGGAATAATTTCTGTATCAAGTTTGAATCTAAGGAACCTTCATGATAGCCGAGCATGTATCATTCTCTCTGAGGACTACTGACCTGAGTAAGAAACTGCACACACCCCTCACCCCCACACTATGCTAGTGCTGGCACATATCTTTTAGTAACTTGATGGCTAGGTAGAGGACTCATGCTCTGAAAAAACAAGGTGCATCAGGCAAGTGCCCATGAGGCTGGAGTTTCTTCTTCTGTCTGTATGCATGCTATGCATTCCTCCCATCTGGAGAACAATTCAGAAAGGTGGGATCAAACTGAGTAACCTTTCTCACATTTAGATGTTTCTTGCAGCTAACAAATTAAAGCATGTTAAATCCTTTATATTAAAGGGATCACTGTATTTGTAAATTGTCAATCAATTCTAGTTTATGAACAAAAAGGATTCTTAACCCAACGCGTTAGTTTAAAAATAATCAGGGAAAGATATAAGACCATGTGATCAACAGTTTTTTCTGTCGTAAACAGAAAACTTTTTGAAAACTTTTTTACCATTTCATCTAAAACACAGACTTCAACGCCACTTATAATCACACAACAAAAAAATCTTAAGCTATAAACCTAGAAGTTTGACATTATTTCCAATTTACATAAATCACTTCCTATCCTAGGCTAGTATCTTTAATACAGAAAGTCTATACACTACAGCTATCTGATCAGTGTAGTAAACGCTAACTTTATTTACCCATACTGTAAATCCACTAGTCATAGTTTACCTCCACAGCAAATTCTGCATTCATTATGCACACATCCCTTTTTATAAGAAGCATAAATAAGTAAAATTGTGTAATTTACATATTCAGTGGAAATGTTACCAGCTTATGGGAAGCATTGAAAAAAATTTCATGCTGATGCAAGACAGACTTTACTCCTTTGAAGGCGTAGAAACTTCACTGTTTCAGAACTGCACCAACACATGCTATAGTCTGTGTGCTAAACATTCATTTAAGGAAACCCAACTGGCAGCAAAACTATCCAGCTAGCCAAATTTGCAAAGAGGCATAAATTACTCTAAAAGCTTACTATATTATGATCCATTCAACAAAATGCCTTTTTTTAAAAACAAACAAAAAGAATCAAAAAACCCCACCCAAAAACACGAAACAGACGCACACCCCCTAACAACAGTCATTTATATTTAAATGATATTAGTTTACACAGCCTGGTATTTTGGCAAAACCATTAGGGTCACACACATTTTCACTCCTTCCTCTCTTGGGACTTTTTTGCACACTGTATTTAAAAATCACATTCTATAGCAGACAACGGCAAACAGCGTTGTTCTTACCCAAGCCCTTCTCGGGTACTAGCTTTCACTAGAATTTTGGAGACACCTATCCACCCACAGAACTGGTAACAGAAGAGGATAGAAATGCCATGCTACAAGGCAATTCAGTTCAGTGAGGTTGAACCTCTCTCCTCAATGCTACCTGACTATGAGATAGAGATCTACAAATAACTGGCTAAATACTACCATCAGTGAATCCCTGGATTGCTGTCGCCATACCAAGGGATCTGCCTATACTACCCTTTGCATGATCAAGCAGTCTCATCACTACTGCATTTTCCTCTTCTTGAACAGCATTGGGTTTTGGGGGATTTTGTGTATTGTTGGGCTTGGGTTTTTTTGTTTTGTTTTTAAATTAAATTCCTTCTTCTCCCTCGTCTTAACAGCTGTGGCAGAAACGCTGATGCAGGTGAAAAGAAGAAACAGTAGCTAGCTGATACTATACATCTGCACACATAATGAAGAAAAAGCATCAAAAACTGTATTTTTCCAAAGAAACAGCTGTAGAAAAGGAGTCAGAGCTGTCAGAAAGAGGGAGTAAGATGGGAAGAGGTAATTGGGGGGGAGGGGAGGGCAGTTGCCCCTGTTGAAAATCAACAATTATCAAAATGAAATGCATGAAAACTAGCTAAGAATTACTCTGAAGTTTTTATCTCCACCTTAGCATTGCTGAAAAAAGTTCAGACTGACAGCTTTTCATCGACTACTGGAATTTCACTAAGAAACCATTTTAACTGATCAATCATTATACCTTACCAGACACATGTAATCTAAGGACGAGGCAGATGGAAGGCAGATAAAGCTCTGCTCCTCACAGATCAGAAGTTGGGGGCCGGGAGCTGCTGGCGTTTTATGAAGGTTGTTTGCCCTCTCTTCCTTTTTAGAAAAGCAAGTTCTAATTTTAGCTCTTCTAAACTTCAGATACATTTTTAGCCTCAGGAGACAACTGTTTTATTTTAGGAATTATTACTGCTCACAGCAGTAGAAATATTTGTAATACTGTCTTATGAATGAAATGCATTAAAAAAAACCTCAAACACACCAAAAACTTCATATACACACAAAAATTTTCTTAAAAGTCCCATTGGACCTTAAACTTTAAAGGTTGGACCACCACCTGTCAGGAGACGGATAATGTTTTTTCCCTTTACATTTTGCATGTGAGTCTTATTTGTGATCTCAAACTTTGGGGGCATGCACAGGACTGTTTTTGTTCTAGTTAGAAAGCAGCCCAGCACCTACAGTGCTGCTGCACGAGAACCTGGTAATGGAATACAACAAAGTGATCCAAAGGTTTTGCTTCCAAACATTTATTTCATGTCCATGACTGATGGGGCAGGGAGGGGTGACGAGATAAAGCAACTTTCCTGATGGTCTTTTTTCATTGAAAACATGGATTTGCTTATCTATGTATTTATTACCAATGCAGTATCTGAACACCACAAGAAAATACTGATTGCTGTATCCTCACATACTATTACTGCTCTACAGATGCAACAAAGCAACTGAATAAACAAAAAGGATGAAACCAAAGGCAAAGTCGATCATCTGCTTGAGTCTCAGGTGCCACAGGAAATAGTGCCGAGACTAAACTCATCATACTGGATGACCAGCACCCGCCATTGCCAACATCGCAGTCTGCCCCTCTGAAAAACACAAAAAGACAGGCTACCTTTCCAGCCACTCTTTTTTTTTTTGAAGAAACATGGGCATTCACAAATGTTTCACTTTTGAACTGATCATTAATCAGATGCAGTAAGCCAACAGTCATTTTATTGCAAGTCAGGTGTTTTTACAGCCTGAGGGGAAAAAGAAACATCAGCATTTTTATCTGACACCAAGTTCTTTAAGTTCAACAGGGAATTGCACTGCACATGCACAGTAAGCAAGACACAAATTTTCCATAATGAATCAGCCATATTGTGGGAGCAACACACATGACAACTACCTGGGTTACTACTTACCCACCTGAATATGCACATACAGTTTATCAGATCACTGAAATGATTGTGAAATAATCCTACTCAAGCCTGTCAAGCTACTCCAGCATGAATTTGACACAGCATTGCAAAATACATGTAATCCTAAGAACAGCCAGCAAAACAATCATATCACGGTTATTTAGAAGTGACCACAGTTTGAGAGGAAAGAAAACACAAAGCAGTGTCAGTGTCAGTTTGCAGGTAGGAGGAAAAAAAAAATCTGCTTTACACTGTTCTGCTGGACACTAATGGAAATGCACAGCACTACAAAAGGTTGTTATCAGATTTATTAATAGAACTCAGTGCTTCAATGGCATTTTTAGATGTATGTTTTAACATGAGATCTTTGCAAGTAAATTCACAATTTGCTATGTATGAATACCCCTTATCAGGGTAATAGTTTATAACAAATAATCCAGCTGAGGTCAATACAGGCAATACTGTGTAGAAAAATGAGCACTTCAGTATGCCAGAGAGTGATACTGCCAAAACTTAATATACAACATGTAGATATAAATAGAGGTTCATCCCCCCAAAAAATTAATCTGTTCAATGTTTCCCTTAAAGTAGGTCTAAATAAGACATGCTGACAAGAAAATAGGTTGAAAAAGATCCTCCTAAAAGAGCTAGCATATACAAATAATAATGACAGCTTACTGACAGTTTTACACAAAACAAATAAAAATTCCAATTATCTTGCTATGGAAAAAACAAGTAGTAAATCATGCAGCAAGTAGGACACCAGATAAGGCCAGATGTTTATGGGACTAACACTGCGTCATACAAATATTGGCTCAGATCCAAAGAGAAAATTAGGACAGTGTGATCCTGGTAAGATACTCTTCCTAAACTTCAAACCAATTTACTGGAATTTATTACACAGTGAACTTATAGCTAACGTTGGAGACCTTAAATTACTAATATATCTATAAACACACTGTATTATACTTAACATTTAGTACTTAGAAAGCACAGAACTGCATCCCATGAAATAAATTAAGTCAAAAATTACATAACCTCAAATAGTTAAATCAGCACAGCTACCGAGAGTAGAAGACATACTCTCTAAACGGAGAAAATACCTACAATGCTGATACAGTCCTTGAATTACCACATTTTAAAGAATGGCATCCCAAAATACACACCTTGCAGTGTTCTACAACCTACAGCATCCAAGCTGATTAAGCACTGACATCAGCAGAGAAGCTTCTGCTCTCTAAAATCATTGTTCATTACTGCAAAGTGCAGAGGAAAAACAAGTATTTCATAAACCGATTGCAAATATATCATTTTACCCTCCTCTTCAAGGAAATCCATCTAAAAAAAATTTTTGTAGTTTCAGTGTTCAACATACCTGCCAAAGTAAATTTTCACAGATAAAACCCTATTAAATCTGACTACCATATTCACAATTTCAGGAACTAATAGGCAGAAATAATATACTTACAGGATTAATTCAGTTAACTTCAGGTACGTAAATATAGTCCTTATGCAAAAATGAGTGCTGCTTCTTTCACTTTGCTCTTTTTCCACAGCGCTCACACACACACACAAAAAAACCAAACCACAGAAAAGCATAAAAGAGAAAATGGATTCTGTTTTATTTCTCAATATCCATGAGGTTTCATTGACGAGTTATCAAGCAAAAAGAATAAAAGGATAAAAGTTCACAAGCCAGCAGCTGGCATCACAGGCACTCTCCATAGCCGAATTCAAAAGAAATGTCAGTTGGAGTGGCAGCAGCTACAGTCAACGCTGGAAGCTGATGCCTCTGCGGGAAGAGGATGCTGGGAGATTTTCCCAATCTGTGCTGCAGCCTAATTCTAATCCATCACTCCTAACTGCAAGGAGAAAATGGAGACATGAGGAATGCAAAGTGATTTATATTTAAAGGCAAGAAGGGAGTTACCTCAGTATTTCCTGAATAAAAAAGATGCTAACAATTAAAGTCAGAGAGAAAAGTATACTAATGCAAGTGCAGTAAAAAAAAAAAAGATCAAAAGTACAGGAGTTGGTAGCAAGCAGCACTGAAGAAAACTAACTAGCTTGTGTTTGATTTTCTTTATTTGACAGTACTCAAACAAATCAACATTTTTATTAACACTTTGACATTTTTTCCCCCAGAAATCCAAATTTTTAGATAGAGTCCCATGACCAAAATAAATCAATAGCACAGACAGGCAGCTAATAAACAGTTATCTTCATGAACACCAGCAGCAGTAAGAGAAAGTAGGAGTAAGAAGCAAAACAGCTGCAACAGAGATAGTTTCATCCCCTTGCTCTAATCTCTCCAGGTGAGATACAGGAAAGCTCAGCACATGGGAGCTAAGCAGCAGAAAATTAAACTATGTCCTCCACTGTTACCTCCAAAAAGTATTCTTCAAAGCTGTACCACCTGGGCTAAAAGCACCTATTCCTAGAAATGTTTACTGTCATGAATGGAGATTTACTCACAAAAATGCCTCAAAGAAAGCCTTTAAAACATAATCCAGGAAACTATAGATTTGCATTTACTCATTTCAGATGGGTGCTAAACAATGAAAACAGTAATACTTCAAACCAGTCTATTTAAACAATTTCCTTTTGAAAACACAAGTAAGAATGCAGCATACTTAGGAAATACTGTGCAACTCTTTCCTAAACACCTGAGGAAACAAAGGACTGTGATCAGGTAAGACAGGCTCAGCAGGACAGAGATGAGATAGACAGCTATAACTTATGGACAACAGCACCTTTGAAATCAGGATGTTTCTACCTTTTCCCTGAAATTGTGCCTGATAGTGTTAAAGACCAAGGAGTTCAACTCACAACTTGGAAGCAGTGCTGATGTGTAACTGCCACTTAATATATTAACATTACTTGGGGCAGGGAGAGTCAAAGTGCCAGGATTTCTCTCATCTGGATTGCACGTGAAAGGTAAACTAGTTTTGAATCAAGGTTGAGCAGTCACATAAAAATCGACTCAGTTCACACACAAAACATACAATGTTCTGTCTTTAACTCAGCAGAAGTTGCAGACAGTCCACACTCGAGGTCTCAGAAAGTATTTCCCAATAAAAGCTGAGAAAGAGTCAGGAGCACATTTCCACAAAACTGACAAAAGCAAGCTTTCTGTCTGCAAATACCAACACACATTCAAGGGACTTTCCCTGGGAAATCCCTTGTCTTAAAGAAAAACCCACTAATACAATCAAGCCACCTTATGCTCAAGATTGTTTCCCAAAATTGTTTGAGACAGCTTTCAATCATGGCGAGGAGGTGGAACCCACCAACAAAACAAGCAAAATCACGACATTAAAGACCAGAGAGGTTTTTGGTTATTTGATAATTTAAAACAAAGAACGTGGCAAATCTGGTTTTCAATCCTTTTTCTCTAAAAACAGAAACAATCCTCCTTCTCAATATCTGAGCAAGTCATAGCCTACAAGTTTTCATTTTTTTCATCTCTGAGTTGGAGCTCATATTTTCATTTTCTTACCTAAAGCACTAATGACTTAAAGATTGTAATACCAATCCAAAGCATTAAAAGTCTACATCCCTTTTAAAGTTGCTGAAGTTATTTGGAGAAGGTAATTCTTGAGTTGCATGACTGCAAATAGCCTTTTTTTTTTTTTTTGCAGTCTTTTGAAAGCACAGGATAAGCATTAATATCCTGAAAGAAATTCAAAGCAAAAAAACACAGATGTGATCAGTAGATCATGCATTCCAGCACAACACTGAGATTCCAACATGATAATTAATAGACCCCAGATGTCTCCAGGAACCCCCACTCCAAAAATATTATGTGACTTTAATGCCATGGTGTTAATTTATTTTTCATGGAAGAGCAAGCCACAAGGAGCAACCCAAATATTTAGGCTCAATTCAGACAACTTTCTTTTGGTGAACACTGGATCACAGAGAAACAGGCTGTGGTATCTTTCTGTGCGCCAGCCTTTCAGTGAAAGCTTGCAAGAGTAGCATGGTGTGGAAGTGATGCAGAGTTTCAAGCAGCTGTGTAGCATGTCCCTGAGATGTTCTGATTGTTTGGGTTTTTTTCCTCCCCCCTCTCCTGTTTTTTCCCCTCCTTGCTTTCTAAGAAGCTATGGACACGGGTGGAACTGCACATTCCAAAGTCAACAGAAAATACCAATACAAAAATTTCCACGATGTGGCCTGAAGACTTCTACTCAAATACAAACACACAGAGAAATCTTACAGCACAGACAAAAGGTCTAGCTGCAATAAATATGGAAGAATTAGGAATGACATAGTTATTGCCCACTCAAAATGCCTCAGACCTAAACAATTTATAATCCAAAAACTGTTTGGGGTAGAGAAGGGTTAGTGAGATTAGGCTGGTGTCTCACTATTGCTGTTCCAAATCTTGAGACTAAAAATATAAAATAGCTACTGTGTCATGTTTATGTAGTTATGAAAATTTCCTGGATACAAAAACCACCTTAACTGGACTTCTTTTTCCCCTTGACCTTGAGGACCAAACATAAGGAAATAAAAATTTGATCATTTAAATCATCATAGCTGTTCCTCACCATCTTAAGACAATGTCAGAATTTGAGTCCAAACTCATGGAGACAAGCACTGTTCTTAGAAGTTTTTAACTCCCTGGATTCAAATTTGAATTTAGGGCCATCTCCTCAGCTGTTCAATTTCACTCACTGATAACATACACATGTGCAGGTATCACTGAAATCTTAACTACACTTCTGAGATTACAAGGATAACCTGCTCTAACTTTCTTAAACACTTCTGGCCCTTAATCTATCACCCCAGTAATACCACACAGAGCTGCTTTGGTAGGATCAAGGATTAACAGTATCCAGCTTTGGGTAGGAAAAGGAAATGCAAAAGAAGAATGACAATATAGCAATGAAATATGCCTCTTGCTGCTGAAATTGATAAAGACAGAAAATCCTAAGAATTCCATTATTCATCAAAAATCATCTGTCTGCTTTTCTACAAAATTCTAGCTTCCACCACTTCATTATTTTGTTTTTTAAACATGTTTAAATGAGGTCTCACTATCTTTCCACTGCTACCATAACTCAGGGTCTGGAATCAGACATTTCTGTACAAATAGCAGACCATGAAGACTTCCTCTGCATATGAGCTGTTCGCAGCAGTCAGGCAGACTACTATGTTTCTTAGCAAAGACAACTACAAAGCATCCTCTATAAACATATTCAGGCAGCTACCATAATATAGTTATGCTAAATGTTGTTACTCCTTTGCAGAAGCCTCTGATAATGGCATGGTAACTGAAAAACACCATCTTGCCTTTACCACAAAGAAAAAACTTGCACGCCAACCAATACCATGGAGAAGCATAACAACTTGATGGTAACTTATTCTTGTTGCATACAGATGACATTTTAAGGAACAGTAAGTAAAATGAGATGGGAGGAATTCCAAATACAACTAAAATTTCATACAAGTTCATAACAAATTGAGAACTTCAGAGGCTAAAATACATACAGAAACCAAAATAGCAGTGACAAGGTCGGTACATGCTAGGCTTAATATGGTGATGGTTAAAAATTGTGCGAACTCAAACCTCTTCTAATCTTCTTCTTATAATACCAAAGAAGAGATAATTTACAAAATTATACTCTGGCAACAGAAAACATGGATCTCTACATTCTACAAAAAAAAATTTCTGAATCATTTGGGGAAAATTCAAGGTAGCAGAAATATGTAGGATAAAAAAAGTCATAGAAGTTGAGAATTATCTTGTTCAGTAAGTTTGAAATTAAAGATCATAGTTTTCCCACAATAAAATTCAGGTACTGATGAAGCATTTTTAGCAAGAATGAAATGAAATAACAAAATGCTCATAAAGCATGTTTTTGAACCTGTAAATGCTTGGCAGGTAACAGCATTAGATTAGCTTGTGAAACAGATTTGCCCAAAACTTAAAGGAAGCAGACATTCCAGTGGAAACAGAGGGAAATATTTGGTAAAAAGTAGCTTACCACCACAAAACTTCTAGGCAGAGGCTTGAATTTCCAAAACAGAAAGAGTCATTTGTCTCCAGTTACTTGGCTCCTTCTACAACAGACTATGCCAATCTGAAATCAGTTCTAAGTTAACACAACCATGTAATGCCAAATTTGCTTTCATTATTATCCCACCTATCCCCTTTGTAAGGTTGAAGATGCTATATCAGAAGTTATCGCAAAGTCAACACTTTGAAAACTTAGTAAGACTCTGGCAGAGAAGATACTAGGTGAAATGCTACAGCTTGCTTTAAGCAAACTGTCAGACTAACCTACAGTAATAGCCTTTCCTTGGCTTTAGCACCAGTGAGTAAAGAACTGCATTTACAGGTGGAACTCCATTTAATAGTCCCTCCACATTTCTACAAAACAAGTATTTTGGGCTCATTACAAAAACTGTTGTGGAGTTGCTGTGTATACCTACAGTAGCCACCATGAGTAGAAGATCACAAAAGAGTCTAGATAAAGAATCTAATCCATTTAGACAATTGGAGCAAAGACTGATTTCCTCCTGGACCTGTTCTCAGATATGACAGCCAGCACTCGAGATTTAGGGAAGGATTTTACCCTACTACAGTAACTCATTGCCCTTTCAACATCTAACCTGCACAACCTAGTATCTAGAGTTAAGCAATAACATCTAGGAAATAAAGCCAGTTAAAGCCAAGTTAGATTAGCAAAACCATTTGCTAGCATTTACTGGAGCAATATACAGAGTTGTGTTACTCTATACATATTTTACGTGAAGAATTAGAGAGTGGTGTATGAAATACTACGAAGACATGGTTCCCGCACATTCTTTCCGAATTCTCTAGACCAACAAGATGATCTGACAGAATTTGAACCAGCTCTGATCTCATAAGTAATCATCAACAGTCTTTGTAAACACAACTCTCTCTAAAAAAAAAAAAAGACTGCTTTAGTTAAATTCAGTTGGGTATAACCAAACTACAATAAGCCACTCAAACCAATGCCAGGCATATCACCATAGACCTGTAACAATGCCACTTTTATTTTGGCTAAGAAAGAGATTGAAACATTGATACACAGAATTTTAAGATGAATGTTATCAACAGCAAAATCAAAAAAATAGATACACCTTCCCAAAAGGGTGAACCTCTGGTAATTCATTGTTTCAATGTAGTAATGTTTCTACTACTGTATTATTAATGGAAAAAACCCTACCATTAATTCTAGACAGGGAAAGGTCAAGAATAACCAGTGAGGTACTAGATTTGGAAAAGGCAAACTACCAGCATCATTTGAAAACTACAACCAAAGAGTTTCAAGGAAGGTAAAACTGAAGATTTCCACCAAAAGTCCAAAAGGTTTTTTTTTCAGTTCCTTAGGTACTTTTAAAAACGAGCTGTACCTTCTAAAGAATTTGAGAGAGAGTCTAAGTGAAGAATCCTGCCCAGATACAAAAGAATATACACATTTCTGTATAATTTCCGTAACTGCAGAGTAGCTAATTGTCTAAACGCAGAGCAAGTCATCAGCAGCAAGTATTCCAGCTGAGATTATCCTACTCTTATTGCTCAAGTACTCACGAACTGAACTGCCTCTCTATGAACCTCATTTTCAAAGGAAACAACATGCAAAATTATGCCGCCTGTCCACTCATGTGTTCCCATGCTCTTAATATTTTAACCTGTTGGCCATTTTCAATCAGCCAAATTTGACAGAGAAGCAGTGAACTCAAGATACAATTAAAATAAATATCTAGATAGTGCAGAAATACTTGAAGGGTACCTACTGAGGGAAAGACTACAGTATAATACTTAATCTTCTATTTTGTTGGCCTGCTGAAAAATCAAGCTAACCTGTTGACCACCCAAGAGTAAGGACGACACAGGTGCAGCTGGGTGAAGGGAGAAGTAAGCAGGTCATGATGACAAGTGCGGGGATGAGTAAGTGCTCAGGGAATGCAGTTACTCACACTGCGCTTTCTCCCAGGCTTGTGCAGGACCACCTGAATAAGAACTGTGGGTGGTCCTACATTACTGAAACAGGCTGAACTAAAGGCTGTAAAACCTGAAAAAATGGGAAGTTAGTTTTAGAATGCACGTATACCAGAATCAGTCAACAATATAACAGCACAGGTGTAGTATTTTTGGACAGTGGATGTGGACAGCAACCAGTGACAACTGTTCAACTAGAGATGTTAAGTAACAACACGATTTCTGTCCCACTAATACTCTCTCCATCATCTCACATTTACTATTCTACGTAACGGTTATTACAGGTAGAAGCAAAACCGGTCAGAATAAGCTAACATCAGTCTAACTTCTACACCGCTATAAAAAGTGTCTCTGTATGACAGCTATGAGCACAGAAGAGAGACTCAGGAAGAACAAATCAAAGCTCTGCGTGCCAATAATAAACATCCATGCGCAGCTCCGATATCAGTAAAAACAAAACAACCTCCTCATAGAAGGAATGAGTGTTGGATAAATAGTCTCATGAAGTAAACATTACAGAGCCACTTTCTTCCCTCTCGAGGGAAGCAAGGGCCAGAGAAAGTTACCTGATCATACAGCAACTGCTAGGGAGTCAAAGGAACAAAAAGTAATCGTTAACATGAAAAGTTCTCAACACAAATGTATCATATTCTTCCTTCCTTCTGAGTCTCAGGAAGCGGTATGTTTAATTTTTCAACTACAGTTTTACACAGAAAGCAGACCTTACTAATCTAGGTAAGATGCAAATAGAGGGCCTGGCAAATCTGTAAAGCATAATTTGCCATGGAAATTTTAGCAATTAAATTCAGTCCAAAGCTACTGCTCCTAGGTCTAGAAGTGTTTTTGTAATGTGAGGATATCACTAGAAATCTCCTTCTCATGTGCTTCATGGCACAAAAATGCAATGAAATCCTACAGAAAAACTAAGACCCCTTATGAACAGCATCATCTGTTTCCATCACAGTTTAAATAAGGTGTTGCTTCGGCATGAAATGTAATGCCAGAGAAGTGACTATATCTCACTTCATTCCCTAATGAAAAACATCTATGCAGCAGTACATCATAAGGTATAGCAATTTCCCTTTGAAAATCTTGCTTACATTGTCTTGCGTAATATGTGATCTGAAGTTTTTCCACTAATGCTGAGCTATCACTTTTTCACCATGCAGAAATGTCTAGAGCTGTCAGGATGTAACTAAAATTTACTAAATTTGCTATTCTTAATTCTTTACAACTTTCACATTTGTTGACAAATACTTCATCACATATATCAACCTAATTACACTTCCATTTCCCAACTCTTGGAGACCTTACTATTTTGGAAAATGTGAATGTAGTCAGTGCATACAAAATGATGCTTCCCTGCAATAGCGTGCATGCCGTATTTCACTGCTGTATAAATAGTTCTAATACAAACATTCACATTTTAAAAAAATCCTACTTACACAGGGATGTTTTCAAAGGCATCTTCAAAATTCTCCTGCAAAAGAAAAAAACACTGTTTCAATCAAATGTGCTTGGGTTTTGGGACTTTTTCTGTAACACAGCAGAAAGTTACCATTACCAGATAGCACTTAATTCTGCAACATAGAGTAATAATGAGAATATTCAGAGTCTACTGACTTTTTGTTATGCTGTTATGGTTTAACCCAGCAGGCAGCTGAACACCACAGTCACTCACTCATTCTCCCCTCCCAGTGGGATGGGGGAGAGAATCAGGGCGGGGGGGTGTGTGGGGGGAGTAAAATTCATGGGTTGAAATAAAGACAGCTTAATAAGACAGAAAAGGAAGGAATAATAATAATAAACAAAATAAGTGATGCACAGTGCAATTGCTCACCACCCGCCAAACAATGCCCAGCCAGTTCCCCAGCAGCAGTCTTCCTCCCCAGTCAACTCCCGCCAGTTAATATATTGAGCATGATGTCACATGGTATGGGATATCCCTTTGGCCAGTTTGGATCAGCTGTCCTGGCTGTGCTCCCTCCCAGTTTCTCACTGGCAGGGCATGAGAAGCTGAAAAGTCCTTGACTAGTGTAAGCACTACTTAGCAACAACCAAAACGTCAGTGTGTTAACAACATTACTCTCATCCTAAATCCAAAACACAGCACTGTACCAGCTACTAGGAAGAAAATTAACTCTATCCCAGCCAAAACCAGGACAGTGTCCACCCCTTATTCTATACCATCTGCATCATGCCCAGGACCCACACTTTCCAATATATTCCAATTAACCACCACTTTTCCTGTCTTGATATATGCACACAGATATCATTCCCTTAGTCTACGGGCCATCCCTCTAAAATGTCCGTTGAGTTTATTTAGTCCATGACTTTGGGCTCCAAATGTCATAACAGTCCTTCAGGGCAGGAGAGATGGTGTGTGGTATTGGATTGTTGTGTGCTGAAGCCAGGTCTGGTTCCATCATCGCTGCACTTCGCTTGGTTTCATCAAAGGTCATTCATTAATCTAGGTGATTCTTACTGTAATACTGTTGATATGGCATATAGCAACCACAGAAGAGATGACAAAGTATTTTAGAGCAATTAACATCATACAATTTAATTCATTGGCTATTGTCACCCAAAATAAAATCCTCTTGAAGTACACATTGGACTTCCTCATCCTCTCGCATCACCCACCAAGTGCACCCAGGTCCTTGAGCAAAAGCCGTCCCACGAATGGCTTTGCCTTTGCCTGAAGCAATAGTAATCCAAATCAATCTTAGCAGCCTGATCCACCTGCTGGTTGTTTTGATGTTCTTCAGTGGCCGGACTGTTGGGTATGTGAGCATCCACATGACGTACTTTCACAACCAGGTTCTCTACCCGGGCAGCAATATCTTGCCACAATGCAGCAGCCCAAATGGATTTACCTCTGCACTGCCAGTTGCTCTGCTTCCATTGCTGTAACCACCCCCACAGGGCATTTGCCACCATCCATGAGTCAGTATAGAGACAGAGCACTGGCCCTTGTTCTCATTCAGCAATGTCTAAAGCCAGATGGATGGCCTTTACTTCTGCAAACTGACTTGATTCACCTTCTCCTTCAGCAGTTTCTGTGACCTGTCGTATAGGACTCCATACAGCAGCCTTCCATCTCCGATGCTTTCCCACCAGACGACAAGACCCATCAGTGAACCGGGCATATTGCTTCTCATTTTCTGGTAGTTTGTCATACAGTGGGGCCTCCTCAGCACACATCACCTCCTCCTCTGGCAATATTCCAAAATCTTTGCCTTCTGGCCAGTCCAGGATCACTTCCAAGATTCCTGGGCGACTGGGGTTTCCTATTCGAGCCCGTTGGGTGATCAGTGCGACCCACGTACTCCATGTAGCATCAGTTGCGTGATGTGTAGAGGGGACCCTCCCTTTGAACATCCAGCCCAGCACCGGCAGTCGAGGTGCCAGGAGGAGCTGTGCTTCAGTACCAACCACTTCTGAAGCAGCTCAAACCCCTTCGTACGCTGCCAATATCTCTTTTTCAGTTGGAGTATAGCATGCTTTGGATGCTCTGTATCCCTGTCACCAAAACCCTAGGGGTTGGCCTTGGGTCTTTCTCCCCTGGTGCTTTCTGCCAGAGGCTCCAGGTAGGGCCATTCTCCCCAGCTACAGTGTAAAGCACTTCTTTTTAATCTTGCCCTGCCTGGACTGGCCCACAAGATGATGTCATCAATGTACTGAAGGTGTCCCAGAGCTCCACCCTGTTCCAATGCAGTATGGATCAGTCCATGGCAAATGGTAGGGCTGTGTTTCCACCCCTGAGGCAGTCGATTCCAGGTGTACTGGACGCCCCTCCAAGTCAAAGCAAACTGTTGCCTGCACTCTGCTGCCAAAGGGATTGAGAAGAATGCATTAGCGATATCAATTGTGGCATACCACTTGACTGCCTTTGACTCCAGTTCGTATGGAAGTTCTAGCATGTCCGGCACAGCAGCACTCAGCAGTGGAGTGACTTCATTCAGGCCACGATAGTCTACTGTTAGTCTCCACTCCCCATTAGACTTCCGCACTGGCCATATGGGACTGTTAAAGGGTGAGCGGGTCTCACTGATCTCTCCTTTGCTCTCCAGTTGATGAATCAGCTCATGGATGGGAATCAGGGAGTCTCGGTTGGTGCGATATTGTCACCGGTGCACTGTTGTGGTGGAACCTGTTGTTCTCTGACCTTCAGCAACCCCACAACAGAAGGGTCCTCTGACAGACAGGGCGGAGTAGACAGCTGTTTAATTTCCTCCATCTCCAAGCTATACCAAAAGCCCACGAGTACCCTTCTGAGTCCTTGAAATACGCTCTCCCGAGGCAGTCTATACCAAAGGTGCTTTTGCCAGTCATTCCCATTTAGGCTCACTTCAGCCTCCAATACAGTTAGCTCTTGGGATCCCCCTGTCACTCCAGCAATACAGATGGGTTCTCCCCCTGTATAGCTTGATGGCATTAGGGTGCACTCTGCACTGGTGTCCACTAGAGCTTTATACTCCTGTGGGTCTGACGTGCCAGGCCATCAAATCCACACAGTCCAGTAAACCCGGTTGTCTCTTTCCTCCACCTGGCTGGAAGCAGGGTCCCTCCAGTTCCTGTTACTAGGAAGAAAATTAACTAAGTCCTGGTCATAGTATTTGTTACTCATTTCTTGTAAATGCGAGTCAGAAATCCCTTCATTAAGATTAGAAGTGAGATCAGCCCTTCTACTCTGTCTGGGGAACTGCCCACTGGAAACTGGAGCAGCAACTTTCCTGGAAGAAGCCCCTTCTGTGACTGTTTTTCCTTGCAACTCACGTACCTGTGCTCTAGGGTTGAGGTAAGTTTTCCATCCCATTTCCTCATGTCCTCTCCATGGTCACACAGGTAAAACCACAGGGTGCCCCATGGTGTGTATCCACTACACCCTCTCTCTTGAGCAGAGGGACGCTTACTCCTAATGGCTGAGGTCCTGGTCTGCACAGGTGGGGAGCAGGGCATATCCTCTTTGAGTTGCTGGAACTCCCAGGACAGTTTTTCAGACAGCTTTTTCCACAGCTAAGATACAGGCCCGTAGGGAGGAAGACACACTTTCCTTGTATTGCTGTGGTTGGCCAGACAATTCATTCAGTGTTTGTCCCTCTCCATCTTTCCAGGTCATTACTACCAATGAGTTCACATGCAACAATGGTGTACTCCATACAAATTTCCAGCACACAGGTCACGTGCACCTGACTTCATCTGGATCTTTGGATAGCAGCTTGTTGTCCAGGGCGTCGTAAATCCCCTCCAGCACAGCTAATTCCCTCAGGTACTGGATACCTCTCTCCATGGTGGCTCACTTGCTTCGGTGACATACAACATCTTCCTTGAAGGGACAACTTTCCTTCACATCTGACTGGAGAAGGCTGATGCTTGTGCCCCTTCTCCAACTGCTTTGTCAATGCTCCCTTCCCTTGAAAAAGATCCCAGCTCCTTGGCTTCCCTACCCTCTAATTCCAGGCTACTGGCCCCATTATCCCAGCATCAGAGCAGCGAGGTGACAATGAAAATCTTTTCTCATATCTCGCAGCTCTCTCAGGGATAGGGATCGGGTGGTTACCATCTCATTTATGGGTTCTGTCTCTTCCTCCTCCTGTTCTCGTGATAGCCCTAGTTCATCTTCATACCTTACTAAACAAGCTGATTTTCATGTATATTTCTTCTTGCATATAGGGGCAACTGATATCAGTGGGGCTTGGTTCTCTGGTTCAGCCACAGTGCCTGTCACCGAGGTTGGAGTAGCCGCAGTGCCTGTTGCCAGGGTAGATCTCTGGGTGGTATTATTAAATAGTTGTTTAACACTAAACAAGACCTGAACCATATTCAGGAGACATAACAATAGGACCATGCTGGTTTGAATGTCCCAAGGATATTCAAAATACTCAAGAGCTATTGTAATCAGCCTGGAGGAGGAGGAGAAGGTGAAGGACGGTGTCTCCCCCACAGGTTGGATCTCCAAGGAGACGAGGTAAAAAGTGTAATTATCAATAGTTTCTGAGAGATGGCTCCTGAAATACAGGGATGATGGCAATGCTGACTACAATCTCACGACCAATAATTTTATCATACCATAAGCCAGTGTTACACAGTACAGCAAAGCGGTAACTTTAATCCAACTCCCTGAGGTGATAAACAGCACCACAGGGAGTGCCTATGGAACACAACTCAGAACAAGCACAACAACCCTGAGAGCAAATGGATCAACATTGTGACCAGTGACTATTAAACTAATATAATGAATACTTGTCACAAATTTGTTTTAACACACTCTGGCCAAAAAAAGGCCTGTCATTGTTTAATCTGGCAGGCAGCTAAACACCACCATGAGCCACTTGCTCATTCCCCCCTGCCAGTGGGATAGGGAGAGAATTGGAGAAAAAAAAAGGAAAAAAAAGAAGAAAGTAAAATTTGTGGGTTGAAGACAGTTTAATAGGACAGAATAAGAAGGGAAAATAGTAGTAGTAGTAATAATAATAAATAGTAATAATAATAATAGACTATACAAAACAAGTGATGTACAATGCAATTGTTCACCACCTGCCAAACAATGCCCAGCCAGTTCCTGAGCAGCAGTCCTCACTCCCAGCCAACTCCCCGCAACTTATATACTGGGCATGACATCACATGGTATGGAACATCCCTTTGGCCAGTCTGGGCCAGCTCTCTTGGCTGTGCTCCCTCCCCTCCTGTCTTGTGCACCCAGCAGAGCACAGGAAGCTGGAAAGCCCTTGACTACAGTAAGCACTACTTAGCAACAACCAAAACATCAGTGTGTTACAACATCATTCTCATCCTAAATCCAAAACCCAGCACTGTATCAGCTACCAGGGAAAAAAAAAATAACGCTATCCCAACCAAAACCAGGATATATGCTTTCAGTGCAAATCACTACCCAGACAGATATATTTCCTATGGGCTTACTACATCAGACTACAGTTAAGTTAAACCAAAGACCTCTTCTTTTTTAGACTCCCAGACTTCTACTGTATAAAACACAGAAGGCAATACAGACGTATGCCTCAGGAGTTTGTGCAGCACATTTGATGTATCGAGGATGCACTAGCTGACCAGTATATCTACACACAAAAAAAAACCCAAACCAAAAACAAAACAAAAAACCAAATACAAAAAAACCTGCAAGTGTTCTAAGCACACAGCTGATATGCAGGTTGGCCAGAGTATATATACAAGGTCCAGGAGGCATTATAGTTAGTGTGCATATACAGCCAGCTCATGCATTAGTAGCAGTTACGTGAACAGGTTGGACAAGACATGCAGAGGACCTCTCTCTCCTTGTCTCTAGAGTCCTTTCAGATTCAGGGTCCCTTGATCTCTAGATTCAAACCTCTTTCCACCTAGGTTCAAATTCCAAATTAAAATAAAGGAAGAGATGCACAGACATAAAAATGGTCAGAACAGTTCAGTTCAAGGGTCATCTATTTCTGTATCCAGTTTCCAAAATTGGTCTGCAGAAGTGTGTAGCAGAGACAACAGGGCAAACAGCCCTCCCTCCTACATCCTTCTCTCCACCTCACACTTTCCAGCCTTTGGCAACTCAGGAAGTTCCAGGCCTTGATGTGGTTTGTCCATCTGGTGATTTTCAGTAGATCTCTGTTTCAAGTATCAGTCCAGTCTCTGCCTGAGCCCATGTAGACTTTTTTTTTCTTAAGGTTATAACCTTAGTAAGGAATTTCACAAGTCTGCCAACCATTTAGTGCAAAATAATAATTTCTACTTGAACCTACCTCTTACTACCTTTGTTTAACAGTCCCTAGCTTTTGAATTGAAAGACAGTGAAGAATCACTTCCTACTTGCTCCTTCCTTGACACTTACAATTTTGAAAACCTTTGTTATATCATCCAAATCATCTCTTTTCCAAGCCAAAGACTGCCACCTTACTCAGTCACTCCTCGAACTGAAACAATTTCCTACTTATGACTGTCCTTTCTACCCTTTCCATCAGAAAAGCTGGAAGCATGATGGAACAGATTGTTCCAATATTTAACATATACCAGGAATAACACTGACTTGGTGTGCAAAGGAGTACGATAATACAAATCTCTCATAGCATTCTCAAGGTATGTAACCACCAATGACACAAGCACTACAGTGCTTGCATCAAACCTTCCAAAAAGTTTACAAACGAAAACCAAGACTAATGCTTTGCTAAAACACCCAATTGCAACTTACTTCAAGGCTGTCCACTCAGTTAAGACAATGCACCCACCTGGAATATTGTTAGACTCACTGGCAGTGTAGTGGAGGATTAGTGTTTTAGTGGCATTTACATTAAGCATGATAACATGATATTGAAGCTAGCATTCAGTAATACTTCACAAGTCAGACCTGTGCTTCATGAATTTTGCATTTCTCAAACTCACCAGAAAATACAGCTGATAAGTAATTAAACACTGCAATACTGTTTCTCTGCCACAGGAAAAATTCACCAATACACTATGTGACTGTGATTCACCCTCCAGAAAATGTTACTTTACTTGTATTCTTAACTGAAGAAAAATTTCTGTTCAGAAGCAAACACAAACTGTTGCAAAAGGATAGGACTTTTATCATGCTTCACAGATAGAATACGCTACTACATCAGTTTTGAACTACTGCAGTTCCATGTTCTTTTTTGCCTGCAGCTGCCACTGCCAAGGAGTAACATGAATGTATTTAAAGAAATGTTATTAACAGACTGCCCAAATGCTCTCCTTCAAGCTAAATTTATCAGCTGACAATACTACAGTGGGCAGAACAAGACCTACTGTGAAGAATACAGTAATTAACTTAGAAGCCACCAATAAAATGAAGCATGATCTGAGGACAGCTGAACTGAGTTTCAAAAAGCTGAACAGAAGCCAACAGGAACAAACATCCTCAACAGAAACCCAGTTATCCATGTCTCACCCCAGACACCTGATAGAAGTCATCTGTCTGCTAATAAAGTGCTTCTCTGAAGACTGTTTGCCTCCTTGAGCCACTTCTAGAGACATAAGGAGTGATTCAGGAAAATAACAAAACCCACTGACAGCTTTTTGAACACACCTCCATTTCTCCTACAAGAACAAACTTGACATGCAAAGTCAAGGTACTTTTCACTGTCAGGTACTCTAAAGAACAGTAACAATCAGAAGTTCACACCCAGATGTAAAAATATCTGTGACATGAACCTCTTGCCTGCTCTTTCAAACCTGAGAGCAGCAGCTATGTACAAGAAACGGAGACACAATTCCCACTCTGCCAGATTAGGGCCTCCTCTGCCTGGCTCCTACTGAATTTTGTTCCCTGCTATTCACATTGGTCAAATGCATGTCTAAACATTTAGAAGATTAACTACAACCTCGGTATTTTTTCCCCGCACACCAAAATACAGAGAACAATCATGGCCTCTCAAGAGATTCCTCAAGGGAGCTAAAACCAACATTGCTGAAAGTGATGACTCCTATGAAAAAAAAAAAGCACAATTTTTCTGAAGTTCTCCATACCTTCCCATTCCCACTGCATGCAAATAGGTATTAGAATGCATTCAATTTGACATCTTGTTCTCATTTCCTTAACTGTCTCACACAAGTTTGTAGTTGGCTCTACAAACTCACAGATTCCCTATACATAGAAGAAAGTTGAAGGCACTGAAAGAGAAGCACAGCCATTTTCTACTCCATTCCATGCCTACTACAGCAAAAAAAGTTACATCATCGTGAAGTGTAAGGGAAAAGACTGTAATTGGAATATCCAGAACAGCTCCTCCCAGATCAAGTTCTGGAATTCATCATGTTGCTACCAAGACATGAAAAGTTTCAGAAGTACTCAGAACATATTCACCTTCCTCTAGCAGTCTGTTAAAATGTACTTATATATTAAGCCTGTTCAAGAAGAGAAAAAAAAATTAAGAGTGAAGTGTACATAAAATACAGAACATCTCGAAGACTTCAAGCTCTATATAATATACACATGTATATGTATGCATATAATATATATTATCTCAATTAAAAAAAAGACAAGTGATTGATAAAGTTTATCCATTCCTCAAGGTACAGATGCAGCCCAAAACCATGGACACATTCTTGCACATTTGGTTAAAGCCTAATAAAGTTCCTGTCTTCAACTGCTCATACCAACACTACAACTTCCAGCTGATACAACTATAGATCCATAACCAATTTCCAAAGGTGCCTGCCTGTTCATTTCAGTCTACAGCAAAGCAGATCATTTAACTCAAGCTAAATAGTTTTACTTAGCACTGATGACACGCTGCGCACAAGTTCCTTCAAGCCTAAAATCATGTGCAACTAAATCAGCTGTATTTGTAACCTCTACACTTTAGCAGAAACACAACTTCCTTTATTTACGTGGCTGGAGAGACTTGACAGAAATTGAGGTTAACACAGTCCTTCATTCACTTCCTTCACCTGACCCAGGTCCATCCTGCAGGAAGTCCCAAAGGTCCTGCTCTCCAGTAGGTCCTTGTTGTAACAGCCACACACACTCAGCAGAAGTCTTCAGGAAATTCAAACAGCAGTTTATCCATAAAAGGGGCAACACAACTTTTTTTCAGATATTCTACTCAGAAAAAGAAGTGTATTAACATTTATATCAGTAGCAAGAGAAACCATTTAACAACCATGTCTCTCAGCACATAATGCTGGCTAATGCTGCAATCCACAGATTTTTATTGCACCTTTTCCAGAGAACACGTCAATCCAAGAATTTAAAACACGTAAGTAAGACTGCCACTAGATGGCATGACACAAACTGATTCAGACTTTTCCACAAATTCGGGGAAAAAAATTTGCCCAGGATGTGACAAAATAAAGCTGTCTCAAAGAGATTTTTCTTGAATTACATCATCGTCATTTTTTTCCGGTTGATTATGGCACTATTTCACATCTTTTTGACACATTATTTTCAATATGTGAGTAGGTTTGAAAAGAATTAAGTTTACACAACTTACAGATACTCATGTTTTGCAAATCCAACAGTCAGACAAACTGACACAGTGTATTAATGTGGAAAAACTGACAAGAGTTTCTGCAGTCTTTAGCAATGACAGCAGAAACCATTCGCAGCAGACCACAATTCACCCCCAAAGCCTCATGAAAAACAATGTGCAAGTGAGACCCTTGAACTACTACAGGACGTTTATCAGTCACTGCACTTTTGTTCTAATACACTGGTAGAAAGTGGAAACAACTGCTTGCCTTGATTATTAGGGAAATAATAGAATCACAGAATGGTTTAGGTTGGAAGGGACCTTTAGAGGTCATCTAGTCCAACCCCCCTGCCGTGAGCAGGGACATCTTCAACTAGATCAGGTTGCTCAGAGCCCCGTCCAACCTGACCTTGAGTGTTTCTAGGGATAGGGCCTCCACAACCTCTCTGGGCAACCTGTTGCAGTGTTTCACCACCCTCATTCTAAAAAATTTCTTCCTTATATCCAGTCTAAATCTACCCTCCTTTAGTTTAAAACCATTACCCCTTGTCCTGTCACAACAGGCCTTGCTAAAGAGATTGTCCCCATCATTCCTATAGTCCCCACTTTGTCACCAGTCAGCACAGTTGCCAGTTTGGAAATCAGTGGCTGGATTCTACATAAAGAGAAAGAAGCTTCACTGTGCGGTGTAAAATTTCTCAACCCAACAGGAAGGATAACATGCCTTGCACTGCGTTCACATGAAAATTATCATTCTGTATAGGGATCCATCTCACAGGACCTTAGGAAGTTTAAACAAAACTTAGCTGACAAGCTCAGAAGCAGCTTTTTAAAAATCAGGGGAGATACACCCTATTCCCTCTGACTAAAACTGTCCAGACCCAGCTGAAAGGGCAATAGCATACCATGTGGGGGTATGGACTAAATCTATTTTTCCTTGTTAATACTGCACACAGGAAAAAAGTGTGACTATGGGAAGAGAATGGGGGAGGTAAAACAAGAATCTGATCTACAACACTCATACTATGGACTGAGACTATGGAAGAAAGGCCTTCCGTATGATCTTTGTTTCTACAACAGAAAAAGTTTCCCGTTTCTGTAAGTCAGCAGTCACCACACAGTTTTATTACCAAATGGGATAGAATATTAAAAAATATATATATTTTGAACAAAATCTCAGTACATACACTTTTCTTTTTCCTTTTCTATTACACAACTCTGTAAATGTTCATTTCTCCTTAGCCTTAGCCAGGCCTACATTAAAAATGATTCAAAGAAACTGTTGGCTAGAAATTTTAAACTCCAGGCCCACAGGACTGACAACTTAAAATCACTGGGCATTTAAAACTTACCGGACATTCTAGCAATATGCAAGCTCCTACGAATACTACCCAAGGATACGAAAGGACAACATATCTTCTTTCCCCTCAGTTGACTTGACTGAATTGAGAACTGCTAAGAGGCTGGAAAGTCTCCTGAGTAAACAGCAACAAAATTAGCAAAACTCCCAGATGTGCAGCTACATGGGAATATGGCTGACTCCCAAGTCCACTGTCAGTTCTCTACTCAAGCATTTTGCATTTGCATTATAAAAATATTGAGATTTTTCTTAGTCTTTCACATAGACTCTGAAACTTTGGCCAAAGAATTGCTAGAGTAGCCCAGAGCTACCATCACAGCAAGCAACAAGTAACTGAAACACCTCGGTTACTGTAAACTGGTTAACATGACACCAATCTCAGGAAAACACAAAACAGATAACACCACTGAAAAACCAAAACACCCACAAAAATTATGCTTTTTTATATTGGTTTGAAAACAATATTGATTTGAAACCTCTCTTGGTTGAAGGAGCTGTAAAGACAAACACTTTGGACTTGACAAACCCTTATTTTACACGCTACGCTGATCTAATTTTCAAGAGGTATCCAATAAAATATACATTAAGTTAAGAATTCGCTGACTAAACAAAAGGAAAGCAGTTGTCAGTAGAAGACCATAATTAAATTGTTTCTAACAGAACTTCTCCAAGGCTTCTTTCTATTCAATACAATTTTTAATCAATAGTCTTGAAAACTAACATAATGCTAATGAAACGTTCAGCCATAAAGAATTAGTGGAATACAAATCAGAAGAACAAAAAATACACTCTCTTTAAGTGACTGAGATAATTTCTAAGTCAGTCTCAAATGAGGAGATGCGCATGTAAAAATCAAAGAAATCATACACACAGGTTGAGGTAGCAACAATCCTAAGAAAGACTGAAAGGTCATTTTGACAAGAAATTCAATATGAATTCCTGTGGTTAATGTGATCCTTACATTCATCTGAAAACAGAAGAAAACAAAGTTTTAGCACCCAACACCAGGAGGATGAAAGCTGTAAAATTCTGTACTTCCCTAGAGTTCAGTCTTCTTGAATGTTGATAAATATTTAAGATAACAGAAAAGATCCCATGAAAATAGTTCAAGAGGTAGAACACATGACTTATTTTAAGAGCTACTTAAAAGTTCAATCGTTTTTATTCACCAAATGCAGGACAGCAGAAGTACTTACTTGCTATCTCTGGCTCATTTAAACAAACTTACAGAAACAAAATCAGTACCAGGCAAAACCTCTTTGGTTTCTTGTTTATTTATTTGACGAAAACATTAATTTTCATCATGCCTTTCTTCTGCTGTGTCAAATTCACATTTTTCAGGCAGAGTGCTAACTAGTAGAGAACACCAGTGAGAATAACTATGGACACTGTCTTTTGTGTCTCCAATTTAAGAGTCTGAAAAGCACAAAACATTACAGCTAAGCACAAATTACTAAGTTTGACACCAGCCAAGTTTCATGAAGCTGACAGCTTTTGATTCACAAGGAGCAATTATCTATAGTTCTGACACTACTCTATGAAGAACTTGTTCAAATAAACTCACAGGCTATGACTTGAGCCAACGATGCTTTTACACTTAAATTTACTGTCAGAATCCCTCTCATAGAATCAAAACAATAATGCATTTATAGATTCCTTTTTAAGTAGTTTCTGAATATTGTTCTTTCCCAGCAGAAGTATGTTCATTCTCCCTATAACGTAAAAATCTCTTTTTCATAGATTACATGGATTTGATTTTGTTGCTTTAACAAACATGTACCCACCCCATCCCCCCGCCCCAAACCACTCCACTGAAGCATCAAATATCAGAAATGACTACTTCACAAAAAAGAATGATGGAGATGAACAACAGTGCAAGATCCCTGGTCTAAGGTTATGAAAGTTCAGCTTGTAATACTGCTCTGTTAAAAATAAATACATTCAGCTAAGGAAATGGAGTTTTTTTTTATTTTATCTGCAGTAAGAAAAGTAGGGAAACATGTCTACACACATCCACAAACGTCAGATAGAACCTGCATGAACAAAAAAAAGAAAAGTAATTCTAAGAACTTGACCTGTGAAACATAATCTGTTATGGACACCTTTCCTGCGTACAGGAAACAATCGGATGATTGTGTCACATAAGGACAGAATACAACTGTTGCTTAAACAGGCAGTGGCATGAGGAAGCATTACCTAGGACTGCATATTTTTCCAGATGTTAAGAGAGAAAGTAATTCCCGTCATGACAGCAGGACCCAGAAGCTAATGTGTCAGTTATCCTGAGCTAATGCATAAAGTATTGACGTAAAGAATTAGTATTTTGATGAGCCAAATAACATTTGGATTTCTTTTCATTTCAAAAATATAGACACTTTTCACTTCCTAATACTTACTCAGAACTGAAAGTAGTTTGCACTATAAAAAGCTTAAAAATCGCAATTTTAGCTACCACTTCATTAAACTTGACATAGTCATTTCATATAGAAAAGAGCAGTCCACTTTACGAACTAGCAGAAAAGAAACCTGGGAATTAAACTACATCTTAATGCTTATTGTCAAAAAACCCTCAAACTTATGAGAGAAAAGGCATTTCAATATTTTTTTGGCAGAGAAACAAATTGGGGGAGTAGGAGGAGACGACATCCCCAAACCTTCTTCTGTCACCTACACATGCTTTATTTGCCACTGTGACACCGGACCCTGGTATTAATAGTTCGTAGCCTAGGAACAGGAACACATGAAAAACACTCGGTTCAAAGAGGAAGGAGACGACGTAGCTGTTACAAAAGAAGAAAACGATTTCCCCTCTCCAGAGACAGAATTACATTCAGCAATGTCAGTCATTGTGGCTTGGACCGGTTACATACCAGAGGAAGCAACAAGAGGAAGGCTTTTCTGAACCTACCTCTAAAGATGGGGCACAAGGCAGTTACACTTTAGTAAACCAAATTAAAAAAAACTACAGAAAAAAAAGATCAGTCTCGCTTGTTCTGAACACAACTGGCTGAGCTTGTTGTTTTAAATGATACCTCTCCCTCATGAGTGAAAAGTGGAAATAAGCAGCTTCTTACTCGCCGAGAGTTACACACTCAAGTACAGTATCACAATATACTCTTCTTTAATTGACATGCAAATGGCTGCTGTCAACACTTATTCATGTTCAGATTCATATCCAATATCTTGCACATAAATGTAAGAGTACAGTTTCAGTTACTGTTGGCTGAATACCAAGCTGGCTTCCCTTTACTATTTACACTGGCATTTTCCTGCTATTTGACCTGCAGTTGTTTTTACACAAAGAGAACTTCTAAGAGGCAGAGGAATAGGGTAACAGCATAGAATTTCATTGCTGCAATAAAGCTTTTTTTCTTCATTTTTAAATTAGGTGACTATCTTTCCTGTCTGTCTCACACCCACACACATCCCTGCCCTCGGACACCCCAGAGTCCAAAAGGATTGTCATGCAGGTTTATATTTGTTTGAGTTGCACGGGGGCGGGAGAGGGAGGAGAAAAAAAACCCACACAACAGAACAAACCACACACTCAGTCAGGTGTTCCCAGTCCAGTACAAATGCACCGAAGTATGCTCCTCATAGAAAACCTCTGCAGAGATTGTGTGTATCACTATTCTTGATCAGTTTTGTTGGACAAAACTGATTGCCAAGCAATTCTAAACTGAAAGGGAAATACAAACAGGTGCACCTTGGCTGGATACATCTTCCTTTACATACTGTAGGAAAAGTGATTTGAGAAGAATGTGAAGGTGACTAAGGAGACTGAGAAGGTAGAGACAACACAACCATTCTTCTCAAAACAGACACTACACAAAGGAAGACACTGTAATCTTGTCCTCCCTAGCCATAAGAAAGATTATTCAATCAGATTAATTCTTTTTGCAGCAGACATGCCTCTGAGTCTCGGAAAAGCTTTGTGTCAAGCTCATTAAAGTTTCTGTAAAAACTTCAGTGTCTTCACAGAAATTACATAAAACCCTATTAAAATAAAAAAGAACTTCAGTATGCTATTTATTACACCTATAAAGTTGGCAAGACCCTTGTTACATCCTTCTAGACCTAATTCTTCTGAATAACCATAACCAAAAAGTACCAGATATATCTCTATTTTCCAGGACACTGGACACAGCATGGATAAGATACTGCTGCTGAAAGACAAAGCTGGTAAAGATTTTCCTACTTCCAGTCATCTTGATTAACAATAAACGTTTAGCAAACTTCTGTCAGCTTCCAAATAGGCTACTCAGTTAATTTTTTTCATTCAGTAGAAGAAACAAAGACACAATGAGAGGTTTCAGAGACACAAGCAGAGGGTACTTTCAGATACTAACTGAAAGCAAGGCATTACGTAGAGCATCAGAAACGGTGTTTACTCTCTTAAATTGCTTGTATACAGACAAGGCATGAGCAACTTGAAAGTCACTAGCCTCCCTGCAACTCAAATAAAAAAGCTTGGTCTTATCAATTCTGGCAAAGTTAATATTTCACAGCTAGTGACATTTCACCCATTCTAGCTCAGAACTGGCTACCTCTCATCAAGTTTAACTTTCCATGACTGACTAACCCTCACGGAAACTTCAGCTCAGTCTAGACAAAGGATCACCAGAGAGTTTGCTGCTAACAAAACGGTATCGCTTCCAGAGATAAAATCCTAGTGCATAAGGAGGTAAGATGCCCACCTGCACTCATTTGTCAACACAACCTACAAAATACAATAAAAGTTACCGTGAAGAGGAAAGAAGAACACAGTTGGAAGATCCATTTGACAAACACCAGACAACACATCCATGCTCTTTTTGGAGCTGCAGAACCCTGATTCTTCCCCTCTCACAAGGGTAGATCTGTTCAGCAGTCTCACCTAACCATCCCACCTTCATTACCATATCTCAGTGTTCCTGATGTGGATGATGAGGCAAAACCTGACAGGTTTCATCTAGGCTGCCTTATGCATTATGTCACAGTGGGACACTCAAAATTAAAAATAAAAAAAAAACAAACCACAACATAGTAGAATTGGAAGCAACAACAGCCAGTGTAGCAAGGTGGCTAATCCACCATTGAAAGATTTTCAGTTTGCCGACTGAAAATGATTCTCCATCAGCTGGAAAAGCAGTGAGAAGAAAAATTCCTTAAATCACTTATTCCATACAAACAGCCTCAGATGGGAAAAAACAGTATACAGTTAACTCTACCCGCTTCCTGGTTCCACATTAGTTAAGTTGCCACCATGACCATTGATCAAAATCTGGCAAAAGCAGTTATTTTATGACAAGTGAAAATATTTTCCATTGCTGTTTCTTTCATTATTTGAATGCCGCAACTTCTATTTTTGCCCTGCTAAACTTCATTAGTAAGAGTAAGATTTTACTGCTAAACCAACTTTTCAACAATCTGAAATCCTTAGATGTCAAGGACAGGTTTATTCAGAACAAAAGACAAAGAAATTATCCCTCCCCCAATCAAATATGTACTTTTTAGCAGGAATGCTGTTAGCTGCAACTGAACTGAGTTGTTGACCCAGCTGATCAACATTAGAGACAGCAAAAAACTAAAACCAACCAGTACTCACGAACAGGGGGCTGAAGAACTAGGAGGTAAAACAAAAAGCATTGAGAAGGTAGTAAACACAAATATGTAATGCTGAAATGGATTATAAATCAAGACCATTTCAAAGGTTTTAAGCCACCAGTCAAAACATGTGGTAGAAGACAGAAGTAAGAATAGCTCTACCTTTCAAGCAATGTGGAAACATGCTTATTCTTGAAAGGCAAGGCTTAATCTCATAATAAACAGTGTGGGAAGTCAAAAAGACTCTATAAAACGTGTCAAAAAAAAATCTTTTCTCTGGCTCTGTAAAAGCCATGAATCATCTTGATACTTATCCTGAACTGAAGATCATCTTTCCAAAATACCTGGCTGTCACAACACAGAATCAGCCATTGATTTTTTTTCCTATTCCAGTGGTCAAAAGAGAAACAAAGGCCATCACTTCGATGGTGTAAGGCTTGATGCCATGGCTGTAGGCTTTGGAACTCTTCTAGTATAACTTTTTTCAGGACAACTGGCCTGAAAAGTTGTCCTACCATGTGTCTACCTACCATGAAGAATTTCATAGCTTATACAAGGAGGCTTTTTAAAGATCTTATTTAAATGCAACTTCAGTTGTCATACTTCCACAGGCTTCCTCATCTGATTCACAGAACAATGTGCTTTATGGGGTTAAAAAAAAAGCACACACAGATTAGTCCAACCAGGAAAATAAGAACTGCTCATATCACAGCTATACTGCTGTAAAAAAGGACTGCCTGATCAGCATAAGGGAGTGCTATTACTAGAGCATTCACGTACTTCAGAGACAGGTTCCATTATTGTTGCTTGGTATTTGGTACAACTGGAAACACTTTAAAGTAAATAACAGCAACACACTTGCAGTTTTATCTTAGTGTTATGACACACCAATAGCACATCTGAACAGAATGTGAGGTCTCTGAAGTATAACACCAACTGTGCTCGTACCACGAAGAGAAACAGTCACCTATGAAAGTGCAAGCGAAAGGAGTATCAGTGCTTTCCATCAATTCGTCATTAGATAAACTTCTAAAAGTGTATCAGAATTACTAATAATATGTTCTCATCATTACAAGAGTTAGCATCCAGTTCTATCAGTCCTAGGCATAACAGGTTTGTTACTGTTTGGTGGCGTTTTTTCAGAAAAAAACTATGCTTTAAGAAAAAAGTAATTGCGGTTGGGATTTAAATGGATTTACTAATTTCCAAGCCGCTCCCCAGCAAAGATCTCTTGTTTGCATACGACAGCTTCCAAGCATCGATGAGGTCTCTAATTCCACAATCAAGTTAGTGTTAAGCATGGGCAGCTTTCAGCAGGAAGCAGTTCCAGACTCTCTGTCCTCACCCCACAACACACCTGACTTTTTGTCAAGCAATGTTCCATGTTGAAGAAAAAAAAGAGAAAAAATGTCACATAATTTTGTCATTTTTTACAAAAGAAGAATCTCACACATATCAGGATGGATCAAGCAGAAGGACATAGCGTAAGTCAAGCTGCAGTTACAAACTGAGAGTCAGTCTTGACTCAGCATAAGACAGAAGCAGATACAGTGGAGACCACTTCCCCATAAAGGAAAAAGAGTAAAATATAAATAGGTAAGAGGAAGTGCACATTATGTTGTCCTGAACTTTACTAGGCAATTTCAAATAAAGGTGCTCAATACTCACTGCTTCCATAGATTTCTAAATCTACCAAGAGAAATGCTAATGATGTAAAAGGTTCACCATGCACTTGCTACAGACTTATCCAGACAAAAGCATCACCTCTTACTAATTATAGTTCCCCTAGAGGGACATTTTGACAGCACTCCAGAATGCTTACCAATTACAATGTAATCAACAAGCCTAAGTAAGTCTCATTACAGAAGCACCTCCTTGGAACTGCTGATTAGTATTTTTCAGACATGATCCCAAGCTGGGGAACAAAACATGTTTACCTCATTACCATATTAAAGATGATTCAGTGGCAGCTTTGCCTATAACTAATAAAAAAAAGAAGAATATGAAAGGGACATTAATATGAGCATCTTGGGTATTAACGTTCCCCTGTCTGCCTCAGGTGAAATATCCTCCTGACTATACACTGGTTACTTATTGTACTTGCTGCATATTTAGCACCACGAAGTTGTATTTTATAGCGAAAAGCAATTTAAGTGATTTTTCTTAACTGGTTCATTTGCTTTAAAAGAAGGTCTTGCTGCAATAACAGTAACTCCAACAACCCTATTTACGATAAAGTTGTTCTCATTACAGAACTCAGAAGTCTCTATGGGTATCTTCTGATCCACCAGCACTACTAACTGCAATAACAAACCAGCAGAGCTTTAGAAGCCAACTTTATCTACCATTAGTGTGTCTGTAATATAGGACTGAAGCAATGACTTTTGTCCAGATCACAGCTTGTTCCCCCAGTGCAAGACAGACACAGGCCACCTTCCACCTCTCCAAGAAACAATCAGATTTTTTTCATTAATAGAAAAGCATCCTCTTAAGGACACAGCAACTTCATTACTAGTATAGACTTAACTAATTATTAGCTGATTTATACATGTGTTCTAGAGAGTTTGCCATCTTTCCACCAGAAAGAAAGCAAGACAGACAAACACCTAACACAGAAATACAGTGTCACTTTCAGACCAAGTGTCACATTAAATTACACTAAGCAGAATCAGATCTTGACTTAACTAGACAGTTATCTAAAGCGTTAGTTCTTCCTAGGCTACTTACAGGCAAGCACAAACAGAACACATTCTCATCTGAAGTTATGAGGATAACCCTTACCAAAAAAAAAAAACACACAAGTAACACATGCCTTCAAATTTCATTAACATGAAGTAGGAGTTAACCTATTAACATTGCCCTTAAGTTTTGGTAATATGTCAAGTGTCTACTGCTTTCCTTCTTCAGTCAAGTCTCCCCCTGCTTTAATTCTTCATCCAGTCTATCCCCAAGCAGAGCGTAGTATTTCCTCAGGCACTGCAGGACAGCCGCAGGATCCAGAAGAGACTACACAGCTGCACTGAAAGCAGCACGCATTTCCCCATATAGAGGTCGTAACATGTACTTACGCACTGAAGCTTGTCAGAAAGGTGCAGTTCTCCCCCACATGCCCACTCCCCGTACAGCTTACTGATGTCATGAGGAATTTATAGCCTTTGGACGTTCTAGCTGGAGTGTAATAACAAGGACAGAGTAAATATACAGTTGTTACCAGATTCGTCACTTCTGCCCAAAGGGTCACTTTACCACAAATATAAGGTTACAGTATGTCAAAGCCTCTCGGCAACTGCTCGTGCACACACACACTCCCTCCTCCTCCTCCGCCTGAGAGGGTCACAGCCCTCTTCTGGCACCTTCCATTGCATACTCGCAGGCAATCAGAGCATTGGTTCCTTCACACCAAGCCCGCACTGCAGCAAGTGTCTGGTGAACTGGCTGCCGTGATTCAACCTGCGCAAAAGGAAATCTCACGTGACTGCATGGTCTAATCTAACGCACTGAACCTCTGCACACCACTTCCTCCCGTCAGCACCCAGAGACACGAAAACAGAAAAGCCAAACCCATTACACAAGGCGTAGAGTACTTCTTTTAACTATGGAAGGACAAGTGTCAGCCAGGCAATTATTCCAGCCTGCCAGGGAGCTATTTATGTCACAACTGATCTCTGCCCGTTGCTGATATCCATACCCATTTTCACTAATGCTCATGGTCATTATATACTAGGAAGTTTTTATTCATTTGTAGAGGCTGTTGCAGAATTTTTTGAAATCTCACGTGACTTTTTACTTACTTCTTCAGACCATGCAAAAAAAACTTGCCAAAGGGTGAGATTTCAAAGTAAGAAAGGTACAATTTAGGCCAATTTCTGCAACTATTAAAACATAAGTTCAGTAGTTTCCAGAACTCACCTACGTAATCCAAAGAGACCAACTGCTACTGTGAGATATGATCTACACAGATACAAAACAAAAAACTTTATATAAGTTTACCTTCCCAGCATAAAACTGCATGCTCTTTTGCCGCTACAGCCCAGACCAAAACTAAGACAGATACAGAAGACCAAACACAAAACTTTGCACTTGACTTCAGTCAAGGACAAGAGGAGCATGCTTTAGAGATAACGGAGAAGGAAAGCCCTGTATCCTGGGCTGCCATCAAAAGATACAAAACCTCAGCTTCCCCTTCTTGCACTCCTCTCCACTTCTAACAGCAGAGGACTTCCACAAACACAAAGCAACACACACCAGTTGTTGTGTTATGTGGGTTTAAAAAAAAAAAACAAGCAAACAAAAAAAACCAACCCCAAACCCAACCCAAAATGTTAACAACACTGGAAAAGTCAGCCCTTTCAGGGATGTCAGGTGAGTTCCCTTCTCCGCTCCACCGGAGGGACAAGCGCACAAACACTGACAGGAATTCAAGGCAACTGCACAAATCCCATTGGCCAAGGGGGGCTGCTTTTTGTAGAGAAACTAGCTAAAATGGACTATAAACTACATCCCATGGTTGCAACTTGTAAACCACTTGGAGAAAGCACACAAACCCCTTCCCACTACCCAATTTCGAGCCTGTGTCCCCACACTCTTTTTTTACTACTCCTTCAGTTGTGCCAGTGCAGTTACCTTTGATGACACACCTGGATGCTGAACAACTTAGTTGATTCAGCATGAAACCCCAAAAGCAAGGCACCATGGACACAGAGCTGTACAGTCTCTCCAGTAACTGCTTGCCTACTTTCCCTCAGAGACACAAACATCCTCCTCGTCACGCAGGCACATCACTACCTAAAGCTGCAAGCTCACTTTTTGACTACTCCCATGTACAAACTCACAACAAGGGCTAATTCAGAAAGCAGTTAGGAGGAGTCCTCCACAGTGGAACTCTGAACCGCAGAAGAGAATAAATGCAGAGCATGACTTCCAGGAGGATCCTCCTACTTGGGACCCCATTTGTGACATTGGCATGACTCTATACTTCTGTTTCCAGTTCACAAAAAAGTACAAAAGTTGATACAACTTGCATTTACTTTGCAATTCCACTCCGAACATATCACTTAATCGACTCAAATGGAAAATAAAAATCCCACTATTCAAATCAGCGAAATGGAGTTCGAAACAGTCCACCATAGTATTTTTTTTTTAATTGGACCCCAACACTCCTTTGGCATTCCCTTACTGATAAATACATTCACTGAAAGGTAACTACACTATTTGTGCCATCCCTTCTACTCAGCATGACTTGAATTTACATAGTACGCATTCAGCAGGAGTCACAGCGCTTTGGCACAGTGTCAGACTAACGATTCCATCTTCTAGAAGTGACTGGCCGTGAGCTACCCTGTGTTTTCCGTTGATAGAGGGAGCTATAGCCATATATAGCTCTTTAATCCAAATTACATTAAAAGACACTGACACTGAGCTGCTGCTGAATCTCTCTTTCCCAAGGTTTCAAAGAGACTTTGCTTAAGCTCAGTAGAACGCAGCCTAACAGAGCCAGCTACTTCAGTGGTGTCAAGTAGCAGTACACAGGCAGATATGTTTAACTGGATTTTCCAGAGTTGCACATGTTTTTTCTGCTAAGATTCTCCATCTGGACAAGGCACAGATTTAGATATTCTTTAATACTACATTTAAGCCACTGAGAGCTGAGTTCTTCTTCTAGTCCAAGTCACACACTTAAATTTAGCTTAACTGCTTAGTCTCCAAAGTTTAGTTCCTATGCTTTTCACACTTGCCTTAACAAAGAACATAATTAACATAATTAATAAATTATAAAGATGCAATGATATAATATAATAAGTAGATAAAAATGGCTCAAATACCCACCCATCCCCCCCTCCCCATTCTCCCTCAATGAAGTTAATAGGATTACTTTTCAAAATATTTTTCTTGCTGGGAGGGCCCTAACAAACTGTGTACCTCATAAAGTTATGCTACAGTTTATTAAAAAAAGAAGTCAAGAAACACGTAAGCTTCACATCACATACTATGACTCTTTTCAAAGTCATTATTTGTAACTGTTTTCATGACAAATTGTCTTCTCAAATTAAAGTGGGAATGTTTTGTAGAAAACCTGGAATACTTCAGTTTTTGACATGTTTCTTCAGCACCTTCTAGCCAGATGAGCTACAAGAACCCTAAAGATCAGCATAAGCTTGCCTCATCTAAAAAGCCTCTTTACCAAAGCCACAACTGGTAATTCCACATTTTTTCAGCAGCAAGCTCAGTTCTTGCCATGGGACCTTAGAGTAGCCATTTAACAGTGAACTACAATTCATGCTTCTTAAAAAAAAAAAAGATTAAATTAAAAAGGTCATTTGCTCCAGCCCTGGAAGCTTAGTAAGTTTGCAGAAAAGAAAAAAAAATAAACCCAAAACAAAACATGACATAGAGAGCAGGTTTAGCTCTCTGCCCCACTGGACTGGGCATCAACAGTCCTAAGGGAGGGAACCCAGATAAAACATCATCTTCCTAGTCCAATATTTCTTGGCAAAAATAAAAGCCAGTGTGTCATATTCTACCTTTGTAACCACACCCACCTCAATTAAAACTAATAGGACTATTTCTTCTTTCTTCTGGCCACCTACTACTAGTTACAGCCAAGTATTAAGTATTCACCTACTAAACACTATGCTTCTTAGAACAACCAGTACTGCCAATAGGTGCCAAACACAGAAATTACTGTTTTCAGAAACAGTTTTCCTCCAAACCTCCTCTCTGTTTTGATGACAGACTGTCCTTGTACATCCGCCAATAAGAGAATTTCTGGAGCGTCAGTGTGCACATGATGCTGGCTCGTGGGGACGAGAAGAAATCAAAGCAGTGCTGCACACCCAAACGCTGGCTTGCGAAGTTTATTTACTACTCTATTGCACAGTGAACGCATAAGAGAAGTGGAACAAAACCATGATACGCTCACCGCTGTCATTATAACAAAAAATATCACTGCTACTAAGGTCTAATGTATTAGATTATCTTGCCTTACTGTGTGGTAACAGTGTTGCTTCCTTACTCCAGAATAAGATGACAGGCAAGTCTTCACTTGCTTGATAAGAAAATCTCACTTTTAGCACCTGGTGTTTAGGTGTAAAACCACAGGTCTGTGATATTTACTTACTATTGACTTAGATGAAATGTTTCTTGAACCCGAGAGAGCAGAAGAAATTTTTAGCCCTCATGCACAAATTCTCACATTTCTGACCATCTAAGCAGGAACCTGACCACCTATGGCACAAGGGTCTTGGACATGTCCAGGCTCTAACCAGAACACACTTCAACTCAGATCCACCTCTGAAAGCCAGTTCTCAGGTCTTCAGTCACACAATTTTGCTCCCTTTTCAAAATGAGAGTGGTGATCCACCATTTCTGCTCCCTCAAGTATAACATTAATCCAGAAGAAACAGGATGTGTGAAAATCACAGCCTACCAGATGGACATGGTCTGTCAGGCTGTATTCCTGCCAGCCTGTCACCAGCAACTATGATCTTATCTCCACTTTCTGTGCTGCTACCACACAGGAAGAGAAAGCCCAATTACTTATTTGAAACTCTCTTTGCTACTGCAAGTCCTTTTGTTTGGGCAAACTATAGGAGACTGACTTATCAAGACAGGAGGCATAAGATCATACATGCTTATCACCAACTCACATTGAGTCACCCTGGTCCATTCTGCTATGTAACAGGTGTTCTGCCAAGAGGCAGTTAAATCCCTCTCTTCACATGCAACCTCTTTCCCAAGAGAGGCTGCAACAAGAACATTTATCTAAACCAGGTGATCGACCTCTAGCAGTTCCAACAAGCCCATCAGGTCTAGAGGTTTTCCGAAACACACCAATGCCAAAATGCCAACAAAGGAAGAACATGCATTTGGAGAACCAAATATGCTTCCACAAAGTTGTAAATCTGTATAAGAACTACAAGGAGCAACCTGTTTGCCTTTAAGGATTATGAATGAAGTAGGACTGTCATTCCATACAGTGGATGACAAGCTTTCAGCTGTAATTACCAGGACAGCTGTACCTGTAAGGACAGTAACTTTCAATGAAGCCTCTACTTTGAGCAATGAAAGATATTAGATGCTGTTTTCCACAACAGAAAAGCAGCAGTTCAATATGCAAAGAAAAACCAAAACCTTAAGAAAAAAAGCTGACACTTCCTTTTTGTTCTACTTTTTTCCATCTCACAACCCACCCCCCACCCACCCCCACCCCGCAAAGAAAACACAGAAAGGAGAAGTAAAGGCAAATTAGAAAAAAAATTAGTTTCACAGGTGCTTCGCTCTCCCAGAAGTTTATCTGTCAGCTCTGCCTCCCTAAGAGGCATCTGGTGCTTTCCACAGTAACCCCACCTTTTCCCATATCCCTTGTATCTTTTACCTCTCATTCTGAGGATGAGCAGCACACTGATTAACCAAAGCTAACATTAAATAAGAAAGTTTAATTGGAACATGTTACATACACTTCCTTTTCCTCTGCAGGAAACCAATAAAGACTTAAGGCATGCTTTTTTATCTACCCGGCTTTCAAATTTGGTCACATTCAACCAAGGGGCTCAAAGAGATGAATGAAGCAAGCTCTAGGAAGCCAAATAAGAAATGGAAAAAAAACGGGAACAATAAAAATTAGTCATCTCAGAACAATATACGTAACATGAAATTGGAGTACACCTCCTTACCTTGAATAGGTGGTCACAAGGAAAAATAATACCTCTCAACAGGTACACCAAGAGGTAAAACAAAGATTTATTTGAAATAAAGAACCTCAGAACCTCAGAAGCAGAGACAGCAACCTAATTTTATTTGAGAAAGAAGAAACTACCAGTCATGCTTAGTTTTCTCATGGTCCTTTTCTCATCTGTGCTGCTGCAATAGCTTGCTGATCAACTTAGATGTAGATGTGCTCTGACAATGGGAGAGGCCAAATAAGCTGACAAAAGGAGTTCAAATTTTACGTTCTCCAGTTGAGCAAGATCTACTTCTCAAAGAGACAAAACCATACAAATCAGATTAGGATGTTTTAAGAACAACCATCCTTCATAAGAGGAAGCACCCTCACTACCCCTTCCCAACTCCATATTCCCAACATACTCTCCCCTTTTTAAGGTGGAAAGTCTCCAGGGGAGTACAGACACCACCGTTTCTCACCACTGAGACTCTTCTTCCAGGCTGGAATTACCACACAAAACCGGTAAAGAGTCCTCAGCGTAAACATGAGAGAGAGAAAGGCCAGTGCTGCACAGTTCTATAATTCATTCTAACGTACATTATTATATTAAGCTACTGGTGGAAAGTAGCACACCACTAGCAACTTCCTTGATCAGAAGTGCAGCAGCTGCTGCAGCAGTGGATGAAAAGCTTGAGTACTTAGAGTACTAACCAGTACTAAACTGCTTTTGAGTTAAAGACGGTGCTGGTTTCATTTTGAAATTAGCTCTGAAGATAAACTCTCTAGGCTGATAAAGCCAGCCTGTACAGCGTTGTCCCTGCTTGAGCAGTTCAAGAGAGTACAGCATGCACCATCAGACCTTCCTTACCTAAATTTTCCTTAATAGGTTAGTTAAGAGCTGAGGCACAGATTAGCTGAATTGGCCAAGCTGTCCTTAATACAAGCCTTAGAGTTAACCACAGCAAGGGCACCAGATCACTTTCAGATCCGAGTATAATCCTTAGTCTGCCTGACTGTGGCCAAACAAGGCATTTTTTTTAGCATCTAGATACTCCTTGATCGTGATCCTTTCTGTCTGGCTGCAAGCCTCACATGCACAAAGGCCAAGGTTGGGTTTGCCTTTTTTTTTTTTAATGGATAGGGAATCCCCAAGTAACCAATTAAGCTGGCTTTAAGACTTTGAAAAACCAGGGCAGCACAGAGTGAACTTAATGGGAAGCAGATCTGGCCCACTATTTTAAGTAATCTTTCTACGGGGGGGCGGGGGGGAAAAGGCTTAAAGTTTTGCCTGAAGACTCTGCAGTGGCTGGGAGTGCTATTTTGTCCTTAAAGTTAAGCATATCTGTCCTAGATTTGCAACCTGTTCCAAAAGAATACTAGTATGAGTACTTTTAGTAGGTGAATTCAGTGTCATATAGCGGTTTAAGTGCCGATGGCATATCTTGTCCTGCGTTCACAACTGGGCACACCATAGGTGGGCACTTCCACTCTGACCATGTAGCATCCAGGAAACTGCTTCCTAGTAGAGGATGTCCACACGCACCCTAACACCTGGGAAGCAACACTGCACAGGAAAATCCCGAGTGTAATAACCATTTGTCTTCCCAGATGAGCACACCTGTAACACTATCTCATTAATACAGCCTCTCAGGCTTAAGTCTCCAATTCCTGTTGGTGTTTTCTTTTAAAAACAAAACACTGGACTACTACATTTGCATTAGCTGGGGAAAAAAACCCAAAGACTTATTTACACTCCGTACCATTTCCTTGCCATGCCCGCTGAAAAGCCACAGCTGCGGGACAATAAGGCACAAATCAGCAAAAAAATTAGATACAGATAAACATGGTATCTGGCACTTCCTTAAGCTGCAAGAAGCATAAGGAAAATCACAAGTTTTATTCATCAGGAACTACAGCAGGGGGCAGCTACCTGCTACCTTAAGCTTGGACTTTAGAAGCAGGGTTCTTGCTGATCAATGTCCTGTTAAGTAGGTAACAGCTTCAAGGTTTAGCTTAACATATTCTTCCTCAAAGCTTCAGGGATGAAGAAGTATTCACAAGTCCCTGCAAAGCAAAATTCTGTGCTAAAAGCTACATTCATATAGTATTAAGCATGCACACTTAAATCAGGAAGGAGAGCTCCCATCTGCCATGTTCCATGTAAATAATGCTATTTAGATGCATGCAGCTCTTAAGAAGAAAGCTAATAATAGCGTTCCCCAACACCATAATCGTTGCAAACACTTTAAAAAAAAGAAGTGACATGCTTAAAACCAACAATCTCATGCATGAAGTGCTGAAATCACATCTAGCTTATTAGTAAAGAGATTGTGGTGAACCTGTAGGCAAAGGCAGTCTAGACAACTTCAGTTACAGAAGCGTTGACTTTCCCCAAGACCAAGCCACCGTCTGCCCTCCCTTCCGGAACTCTGGGATCTCACTAGGAAAAAAAACAAGCTCTCGCTCCATTACCAGTTCTGGTCTGTTTCAGACTCCAGAGAGTCAAGCACAACTCTCTGCAAAGAGCGTGAGGTCTGGAGGTCTTCGAGCTCATCTGGAGAAAGCTTTGTGCTTTCTGCAGACTATCGCTCGAATAAAGCCTCTTCCAGGTGCTTTTATACCTACCTTTCCATTTGTTTGCATGCCAGCTTCTTTTCCTCTAATGAGGCATTGACACTCAACAGCAAACTCGGTGAACAATATTCTCCCCTAGCGTTCACACAAGGCAGCTGGGCTACAACTAAGATGCTAAATGCCTGTTTTAACAATTGTGAATTCCAACTACTTGCTTGCTGAGAGCAGCAGGAGTTTGTTAATAACTTCTTTTCACTGGTACTACTCCTTATATTGGAAACAAAACTCAGCTTTGCAGAGACCACTCTACGATTTTGCAGTGATTAACTCCAGTATACAATGAAATTTAAGCATTTCACATCCTCTTCACATTATACCTCCATGCTACAACCTTAGGAAGCAGCAACTCTTACAGCACGCTCTGAAATACAGACTAGTATACATCCCCACCTTCCAACCGAGAAAAAGGACAAGCTGGTTTTTATCCTCTTTTCCAAGAACGGCTTCCACAACTGCCAAACACAAAACACGAGGATTCAGCTGAACTACAGAGAATACCAAGTCCTGCGTGTACATTTGTCAGTGGCCCGGTTGTACGGAACGCTGCCTCACACCTCAGAAACGGGGCACTGGTTACGTGCCTTTTCTAAAATTCATCCTAACAGGGTTTTAAAAAACAAACAGAGCAAAAAAAAAAAAGAAAAAAACACAACAAAAAACCAACCAAAAAAGCTATTTGATTCATAAGTTTTATTCAGCAAAGTTCAGCCGGAAGCATGCCTTACAAATCTTTCTGAAGAAGCTGCTGAATGTACGTAAGACTAAAATCGTTCATTTTAGACTGTGCAGTCAGAAATCGAGTCACTGTTCCCACAGGTGCATGCCACGACTGCGACCTCCCGTTAAAACCGGCTCAGTTTCGCAATATCCTCCCAAAAGCTAGCCTAGGACACCCCTTACCATCACCAGCTTCCCGGGATGCGGTCATCAACCATTCTGCTATTGCACCGTCCCGGGCCAGACCTGCCCCGCTCCGACCCCGCCGCGCCCTGCGCCCCCGGGCCGGGGGGCGGGCGGGGGTCGCGCCGCCGGGAGGAGGGGGCACCGGGGCGGCAAACCCGCATGGAGCGGCGGAGATGGGTTTTAAATAAAAGGGGAAAAAAAAAAAAAAGGCAAAAAAAGAGAGGGAAAATAAGAAACAAAGGCGGGGGGTGCGGGGAGGGGCTGCCCGCGGCCCCGCCGCCGGGACAACTTCCCCCAAGTGCCGGCGGCCCCTCGCCCCGCCGGCGGCCGGGCCGGCCCCGGAGAAGGAGGAAGAGGAGGATGAGGAGGCGGCTGCCCGCCCGCGCGGCGGGGCTGCCGGGCGCAGGGTCTGGATGCCGGCGGAGCCGAGCCCCCCGCCCGCGCCTCCCCCCGCCGGGAGGGGACGGCCGGCCGCTGCCCTCTCGCCGCCCCCCCTCCGGTTACCTCCTCGCCGCCGCCGCCGCTCTCCTCCGTGCCGTTTCCTACGCTCGCCATGTTCCCGCTCCGGTGCCCGCCGCGCCGGGACGACTGCGGCCGCGCTCCGCCCCGCCCCGCGGTGCCCGCCCCCCGCGCATCCCGGCCGCCCCCGCTCGGCACGACCTGCCCCGGACCCCGGCCGCGCCCCCGCCCCGCCCGCCGTGGCCACGCCCCTCGTTTGCACGCCCCGCCCCCGAGGCGGCTGCGGGCCGGGCGGGGGTGGGGCCCGGCACCGCACCGCGCCCTGCCGGGGGGGCGGGGAGCGGCCCGGGCACGCGGCGCCTCGTCCCGAGCGGCTGCCCGGGCCTCCTTCCTCCGCCAGGCCCGCGCTCCGTCCCGGCGCCCCACGGCCGGCCAGCCCAGCGCCCCGCGCCGCCATCGCCGCCCGCACCCGCCCGAGGGCCGCGGGCGTCGGTCGTTCAGCCAGGGCCGCCGGCAGCCGGTCCCTCGGTGTCCCCGCAGCCCCCCGGCACCGGAGCGCTGGTGCCCGGTAGCGCGGGGCCCGCACCGCCGGGCGGGCGCTGCTGCGCCCCCCCCCCCCCCGGCAGCCCCGCCTCGGCTTGCGGCGGGGCCCGGCCGGCGGCTCTGGGCTCCCCCGCGGGGGCCTCACCCCCGCAGCACTGCGCGGGAGCGGCCGCCCCGCGAGCCTGCCGGGGGCGGTCGGTCTGCTCCGGCTGCCCCTCACCGCCCGGAGGCCACGGGGAACCTGCACCTACAGTCCGCCAGCGCCCTGTGGAAGAGCTGCTCCGCCGCCGTGCTGAGTACTGCTCGAGAAGAAAGTTTGCAAAGGAGGCAGCTCTCTGAGGAGGACTGTCGGAGTCCCCCAGCCTGCCTTGCCCTGTTGTTAGTTCACAGTATCGTAATGCTCTTTGCTAGAAATCTACCAATTTCCACTCTTCCCTGTTCAGCCAGGTCAAGTTCTGACCTCTGCTCGAGTTCAGGACCTCTACTGAGGTCAAGTTCTACTAAACAGTAGGTAGCATGACACCCATCTCCACTTCCTACAGGTTACTTCTCTGACACAGCCCCTGTTAAAAAATACATTTAGTTTTGATATACTAACTTTGATGAGAACCAGAGACAGGCAAAGAGGGAAGAGAACTGAACAGATTCAGCTAACCAGGAAGTAGATACAGTCTAAGAGCCTTTTGGAACATTTGGGATCAACAGGGCAGAGTCTGGTTGGAGGCCCGTAACTAGCAGTGTTCCCCAGGGGTCTGTGCTGGGTCCAGTCCTGTTCAATATATTCACCAATGACCTGGGCAAAGGGATAGAGTGTACCCTCAGCAAGTTTGCTGATGATACAAAACTGAGAGGAGTGGCTGATACACCGGAAGGCTGTGCTGCCATTCAGCAAGACCTGGACAGGCTGGAGAGCTGGGCTGAGGGAAACCTCATGAAATTCAGCAAAAGCAAGTGTAAGGTCCTGCACCTGGGGAGGAACAACCCCATGCACCAGTACAGGTTGGGGCTTGACCTGCTGGAAAGCAGCTCCGCTGAGGAGGACCTGGGAGTGCTGGTGGACAGCAAGTTGATCATAAGCCAGCACTGTGCCCTTGTGGCCAAGAAGGCCAACGGTATCCTGGGTTGCATTAAAAGGAGTGTGGCCAGCAGGTCGAGGGAGGTTATCCTCCCCCTCTATTCCGCCCTAGTGAGGCCACATCTGGAGTACGGCATCCAGTTCTGGGCCCCCCAGTTCAAGAATGACAGGGAACTGCTCAAGCAAGTCCAGTGGAGAGCTACCAAGATGATAAGGGGACTGGAGCATCTCTCTTGTGAGGAAAGGCTGAGAGACCTGGGTTTGTTCAGCCTGGACAAGAGAAGACTGAGGGGGGATCTCATCAATACTTATAAAAATCTAAAGGGTGGGTGTCAAGAGGTTGGGGCTGGACTCTTTTCAGTGCTGCCCAGCAACAGGACAAGGGGCAACGGGCACAAGTTGGAACACAGGAAGTTCCACCTAAACATGAGGAGAAACTTCTTTACTGTGAGGGTGACAGAGCACTGGAACAGGCTGCCCAGAGAGGTTGTGGAGTCCCCTTCTCTGGAGACATTCAAAACCCACCTGGACGTGGTGGTTCTGTGCCCCCTGCTCTAGGGGTACCTGCTCAAGCAGGGGGGTTGGACAAGATGATCTCCAGAGGTCCCTTCCAACCCCTACCATTCTGTGATTCTGTGGGATAACAGTCTAGAGATAAGCAAGGTCCTTCAGCCTAAGAAGAGGCAGAAGTATGGGCTTTCAGTGTAGGCTAGCAACTTAACTGTCCCCATTAGTCTTACACAGACTGTGCTGCTGTATCTACTCTGCTACTTCTACTCAGCCGTGCTAAGTAAAATGGGAAGAGGAACCTGACTTGAATATGTTCACCTGTCCTGCAAGATTGCACTCTTCTCAGTTAAGGTGTCACAGACACACTGTTCTCCCAAACTCCTGTTGTACCTGAGCATGTTTCTCTACTGGCAGCTTGTTAGAAGTTACTCCAGTGATCTTAATACACTTCTCCAGGTCTGATCTGAAGCCCATGAAACACACCAGTAGTGCAAATGCAGTAGACAGGCCCATACATGCTTTGTATTTCACTCACAGCACAGTCATATCTGTCCACACAGCTCCAACTGAAAATTACATTACCAGTACGTCAGAATTTTATACTGTTCACGAGAATTATACAAGTTATCATCCTCTGTTGAAGACATGACTCCTTTTTTTTTTTCAGCTCCAAAGCTCCTTTGAGATGTCCCTTTTCTTAGAGCAGCAAACTACCAGTATTATTCTATAACAGAATACTATGGGGTACATAATGTGAGTAGGATAGCTAACACATAAGGTCTCCAAGTTCTAGAAACATGGTCCTTAAAGATGAGAGCCAGTTATACCATTCCGTAGGAGCCACACCCCTAGGCAGTTATGTGCTGCCAGTTCTAGCTACAGAGAACAAAAACTTAACTTGATCCCCTACATTCTTGTAGGAACTGTTAATGGACTATAGCACCAGCGCTTTTAGAGTTAGGCTGGGAAAATCACACCAATGTGCAGAGTTTGTAGGCATGAGTAATTACTCTATGCGTAGGAGACATAGCTGCATGAGTCAGAGGTTCAGTTAATATACTCAGCAAGTTCAAGGTCCAACTCAACACCACTTTTTCATGACTTGCTCTTCATAGGTTTCATTTACATTGTTGTATTCTTTCCTTCCCACCAAGTCCTTTAGCTCATTTATACTCTTTTGGGCAGATTTAAGGCGACATCTATCAGTGACCTTTCTCTGATGAGAACAAAGATGCATGCTAAAATAATCATGGTGAGATAACTACATCATATCATTCCTGACCCAGGTAGCTAAGGCATGAACATTCCTACTTGAGTCTGAGTACAGGCCCTGTGAATGGCAGAGCCATTACTGAGTTTTGCTTGGTCTTTGACAGCCTGCCACAGGGCATGCTCCCATTTAAGTCATTGTAATAATAGTCAAAGGGCCATCTCAAAGCCACTCCCCGCATTGGCTTTAATCAGTTTAATCATTCTTCCCCTTCTCCCTTGAAATTTAAGCATTAAAGAAAAGCCTTGCTAATTCCTCTTCCTCTTATATTTTTCCATTTGTAAAAAACTAAACAAAACAAAAACCACAATTTCCAAAGGACTATTAACAAGAATTAAAGGTCTTAATCCTCTGAGAAGAGAAGCCTGCTGCGGTTCCCAGCCAGCTCTAGTTTCTATCCATTTGAATGTAGGTATCTTTGCAGCAAGAATTAAGAAGATGATGAGCTGATTATTAATCTTTCAGAGAGCATTCAGAGAGCATTTGAGTGGATGTGTTTAAAGGATTTTGCTGAGATCTAACAGAGGAGGCAAAACATTGAGAGACGGATCCCCTCTGGCTGGCATAGCTATATAGAATTCCGACCCAGGAAAATATTGCTTACATTTTCCCCCATCTTCAGAGCCATCACCTGCATGCTGCTGTGTTAGCACTACCTGGATATGTGATCACTCTGCTGGTGTTTCCTTCTGCAGTATAGCTATTCACTGTGAATTTGCCTCATTATAAGAATTCACGGGACAATGAGGAAAAAATAGATTTCTTTTTTGAGCTTCTGTAATCAAATACAGATCTGACAAGGATGAAAAGTCTTGTTCTGTTGCTCATGATCAGATAATATAGAAGAATAAAATCAACTTCAGTATAAACACTTGGTACTGATCTAGTTTTCTTGAGGACTAGAAAATAGTCCCACTGTAAAAGAAGCCTAGGAAGATGCCTTAGCACTCCTGCAACTATTTTCCAGTAGGGTTAAACTGTCTCAGACTTACTCAGGCAGAACTGTAGATAACAATTAGCAGATTCCCTGGTGGAGGTAGGGCAAGTAAGCAAAGGAAAAACCAAGTCCCACCTATTGGCAAAAGTACTGTTTCATAAACTGCTTACTAGAACAATGAATTCTCTGAGCAGCACGAACTGCATGTGAATCTACCCACATAAATACACTGTGAAAGGTTTGCTGAGAGAGTAAGAATCACCATGTTGAGGAATAGCTTTCAAGACCAAGAGATGGAAATTTCTTACTGCTGCAGAGTTAGAAGCCAGCTAAGCAAAAAAAAAAAAAAAATTGCGTAACTTAGCAGAGATACTAATTCACAAAAAACCTAGAACAAAAGCAAGATACAACAGCCAAGAGAGAAAAATTGATGAGGGTGTATTTCCAACCTGTAGGCAATTAATTTTTTTTTAGTCAGCACTACTTTTGCCCATTAAGATGAAGCAACCCCTCTTCCTGACAGGGACTACTACCAAAATTCTGTTTCTTTGCACAAGGTGAGCTAGTCTGTGGCTCACAAACAGTATTTCAGAGATTAATATAGCAACAGCAGTAACCCCTTTAGAGTTAAAACATACATGCATACGTGTAGTTGCATGAGAAGGCTAAGATTGACTGTAAGATTATTTTCTTGTCAACTGCCCCCTTCACGCACACATACACACACGGTCCCTTGCCACTATCCAGCCCTGCAACAACTCCTCTCAGGTTTTACCCTAGTCTCTAGGAGGAATATTATCTGTCCGTCCCATCACCTGTTTTCCCACACCCAGCTGTAAGCAGAGCTTAGCAAGCCACAGAGCAGCCCACCTAGTCAAGTAAATGCAACAGTTAAAGTAACTAAAAAAAGGAAAGTCGGTGTCCTTGAAATAGGTTCTCTGGCCTCAGGCCCCAACAAGAGGGCATAAGAAACTGAATCAAGCACACCAACATACACTTTTTTTGAAAGACATAAAAGAAAGCAGCCTCTCCAAGACACCTCTTGGCATGCACGGAGGTAGTACTATGGCATAGAGTATTCATGTACTGCAGAGACTACAGATACAGATGTTAAAGCTTAAGGTAGTGGACTGTTACAGTTAGGAGTTAATGTTTTCTACTCTCAATAAGCTGCTTCATCTAAGTCCTGTTTGTTGCACCTCTCAAGAACTTTGTTTGGAAGTGAAGAACCTAGGTGTTATTTCTTTGACAAATATACTGATGCAGGATTTTTATTTAAATACTTAAACTTTCACCTTCTGTTAGGCACTTCTAGAGTGCCACAGTGGTTTCAAATGCCCAGATCATGTTTCTGTACTTAAAAGTGGTATCCATCTTGAAGGAAAGCCACCATTTCTTTCAATCAGACAGCAGTATTTCCCTTCACTCACCATACTAGCATGTAGCAAATATTGTAGTGGTGAAAAGACATACAGAACTGCTCGTTCACATGCCTGAGACTAGAAGAGGGGTGATCAGGTAGTTACCAGATGTTTCAGCATAAACAGGGTCTTGAACGATATCCATAAAGAAGCTTCCCCTACTTAGGGAAGCTCTGCCCCTTTCCCAAAGGCAGGGAAAGAACAGTAATGAACTTTGGACAAGGTACAGTGGCTTACCTCAGTTACCATGTGACTTGTTTCTGTGTACCTAAGGCAGGTTGTATAAGTGATCCTCAGTGAAAGCATAATGCAATTAATGCAGCTAACTTTCAGTCAGCCTCTAGTGATTTTACCAATGTATCTACACAGACATTATTTGCATACTAATTTCTAGCAACACTTCTACAGGTGCCATCTCTAACTTATGGGCTGTATTTGGATTATTTTGTGTATCCCCTTGTCACCTTCTTAAGGGAGAACCCTAAAAGATGTCACTAAGAATGACTCGTTAAATTTTTTAGCCCTAGAAACAGGCATACCCCACTCCCTAACACTTAACACACCACATCTTTCCTGCCCCAGGTGGAGTCAAGCTATTCTTAGGCTGACACAATTTAAATTGGATGTATCCACAGCCAGTGCATAACTTTTCATGACAGACAGTGTAATAAGGTAAGTCACAGAATACTTCAGGTCTGAAGTGACCTCAGGAGGTCACCTGACCCACCCACCCACTGCTGAAAGTACAGCCAGGCTCAAGGTTAGGACAGGTTGCTTATGCTACAGTACACATGTGCCTTAACTGAGAACACCTAACACACCACATAAATACAGACCTCCAAGCAACACATTAGAGTATTGAGTCAGACTCAATAGGATGATATATCAGGAAATTGGTAAGCTGTGCAGAGTAAAGAACAACAATAAACAAAACGAACCAACCAACCAAACCCAACAACAGAACACCACACCATTTATTATCTCTTAGGAGGTGTAAGTCACCCACTTTTCTGTGATTCTAGACAACAAAGCCAAAGACATACCTGATGCTTCTCTACATTTGGAAGCACAGGTAGGCATCCCATCACCTAACTCTGTCTCCTCATGGTATCTTTACTGATCAGCATTCTCTTTTCTCAACATGCATGTCCTATCCCACCCCACTCTCTGACCTGACTTGACATTCCATTCCATTCCATTCCATTCCATTCCATTCCATTCCATTCGCACTCTCCCCCTCCCCCCTCCCCAAAAAAAAGGAAAAATTCCCCTTGGGGTTTTTTTCCTATTTTTCTCCTCCATTGCTCTTTCACCCAGGGAAGAGCATTTTCCAGCAGGTGCTTAAGGGGCCCTTCCCTCAGGCCAGATGATTAACCCTTTCCTGTCCTACAGCAGATGGTACATTTATTTATTTTAGTATGCTATGTCTCATCTCTCTGCAGCTTTCTTCCCTTCTCTCCTCTCCTTTACAGCTAAACAGTTTCCTGCTATTTCAGCAAGACATTCTCTGTACTTTTCCCAGTCTTATCTCTAAGCTTCTTCCTGTTTCCCATTACTTTTCATTTTGTTTATTTTCATTGGAAGTAATTCGATGCTCCTTCTCTCAACCTCTTATAAGTGAATGTTTCAGAGCATTATAGAGTAATAAGGTCAGAAATGGCCTCTGCAACTGTTCTCATCCAACCCTCCATTTTTTTTAAGATATAAAAAGCCACACTACGGTATGGTATCTGTTTAGAAAATAAAATGCATTAATGTGTCATCACTCCCCCTGATACAAGCGTGATGCTTGATGTTTGCGTGGTATATTGTGAAAGACTGCTCACCTCTTCTTGCAGAATGTCTTGTTAAATAAACCCTTAAGCATGTTGGCGCATTGCTGCTGTTTAATAGTGTTGTCCCAAAAACCTGGATCCCTTACCCGGTGTGCAGTCGCCCAATTTACACACAGAGTTGAGGTATTTTCCTTCACTAAAGTAAATGCGCAGATATGGGTGCAATGTACAAACCAGCACACTGTTGGTGGAAACTAACAGTTATTTATACACAAGATATTAATCATCTAATACATATCTATTGTTATTCTGTTAAATGATTGGTTAAAATTCTTCGCCTACCATGTAAATAACTACGCATGCCCAATATGATTTTTGAGACCTTTACTTCCTTAACCTTTTGGTTCGGTGGGTTTCTTGAGTGGGTAGTCTTTGAGTCGGTGGTCATGATCTTCCCCTGTGGGCATTACCTTTCCCCTAGTTTCCCTTAAATTTGGCAACACTAAGCAGTCCTTCACCGGCATAAACAAAGCAGACTACCGTTCACTTTGGGGCTTTTGTTCTGAGACAGAGATAAATGCCATAGTATTGTTAGGGTAAAGTGAGCTAAGTTAATCTTCATCAAAATGATTAGGTTTAGTTTTAATTGGCTCTCTTTTCCCTTTGAAACCTTTGGTCCTATTAACAGTCTAAACTGTCTTTTGTCATGTGGTACTTTTTATTATTTATTATTCAAGAAATTGAGCAGTTTACCTCTAAATCCTCTAGTAACTAGAGCCAATGGCACCTCTGAAAGTATATTATTTATGTAGCTGAATCCTTTCTATGTGCTTTTTCTTCACATACTGTACTATTTGTGTCAGAAAAAGCAAAGTAAAGAGGTATAACTTCACCTTACTGAAATTTTCTTTGCCTTGCTAACAAAAGTTTTCAGAGTTATGTTTGCCAGAAAATATGTTATATCTTTTGTGTATTCATTTTGTTATTCTTTCATTGTTCTGAAAACAACATGTTCTGGATTGAACCATCTGAACAGATGGTTGTTATGTGTCCAAGTCCTCAGGGAATGAACATGCCTGAATGCAACCCCTTCCTCCCCCACATCAAAAAAATCCCCAATGCCCAACCCAAAATGTCACATACAGATAACAATGTTCTTGTTCCAACAACGAAACAAGAATTGTATCTCTGAGTGAGGATCCTATGACTTAATGATAGGACAGCAATTTATAATTGCTCAGTTGTACCCAATGGCTTTTCCTTCACACTGTAGAAAAATACATCTTTTATTTATTTATTTATTTCCTTGTATTTTAACTCCTTGTAATTGATGTAATATCCACATTAAAGGTACTTTTTCTAAAAACCAAAGACCTGCAAAACAGACACGTGCGTGCTTCCTTCCTCTTGTCATGTAGGCTGCCACGTTCAGAAGCTCCTACTGTAATGGCGGGTCTGGGTCCCTCTGTTCAGTAAAGAGATTTTGCTGTGGACTGGTTAGGGACTGTCTCTGTGCTTTGCAGCTAAATGCATACATTTAGCTGAGAAAAGGCTAAGATGTCTCATCTGGGGACATAAGCCTTGTTCAGTGCATCATAGCATTTGACCAAGATGTTAGTAAGAGCTCTTGAAACTTAAATGTAACTCTTTTGGCTCATTGGCTAATTCCACATTAGCCAATGAAGAGAATGACACATGTTAAGAATAAAGTGAGGTGTTGTAGTCTCCTACTAATATTTGTTAGAATGAATGGTATTCATCAATAACTTAAGTGCAAGTACAGTAGATTTCAACCACTCTCTGTTTCTAGAGTTTACTTTGAGATTTAACTGTATTGATGATTTAATTAGTTAATTCAAGGCCCCTGTTATTCAAGAAGTCCTAAAAATGCAAGACTTTTAGATAACAAATTTCTTTAAAATGCTTTTATTTAGTCTATCAGTTAAAATTTAATAAACAGGGTTATAATGTGGACAGTTACAGATAAACCCAAGCTTCCCTTGTCCACACTTTATGCTGGCTGTATCTGATCTAGCTCTTAATGCTGTGCCCAGACTAACATGCTTCCATGGCAGTTTGCTGTGCAGCAGTTTTCAAATCTTCCTCCATTAGAGTTGAAAGTACCATTCTGCATCAAAATCTTCACATAGTACCTTGTGGCAGCTCGCTTGGCCAATGATTTGGCAGACGATCTGAAAGAACTGAGGAACAAAATTCAAAAAGGGACCTGAGGATGAGTGGATTTGTGGAGGACTATGCAGAAAAAGTATCTGGTGAATTTACAGTCTTTTTGTAGCTAATTTTGGGCTTCCTAGAAAAATGAGCTAATACATCCTGCAGAAAACTCTCCTGCAGCTATGGTCTTTGTGAAAATATTTGTTTTAGCCTTATGCTGACTGTAGGGCACAGGCAGACCCTGATGGGGAAATCAGTGTATTAAGGGTGAGCATTTGCCTTGATTTGATCCAGTCATAAAACCAGTAAAAATTCTCCTGGATGAATGGAATTCAGATGGATACTTCTGTTTGCAATGAAGATAAATTCTCTCAAGTAATTCTGCCTTGGTTAATATCCTCAGCACTGCATGGCACAAGTCCAAGAGATGTCAAAACATCAAATAAAGGGTAGATATTTCCTGAGTAATCATTTCCTTTACTGGCCACACGTAACCGAAAGAAAATTTCTGTTCGTGCACACGCAAAATACCAAACATCTTGAAGCGCATGTCGTCAGGGGTTGCTAGACTGTATACAAGCTGTGAAGAAAATGTTTTCTGAATGCTGAGTTTGATTTACAAAAAGATCCAAGGAGAAGCTTTCATCTGAGAAATAGACGGGCTAGGGCACACAGGTGTTCTGACAAAAAAATTGATGACTGTCCCTCTCAGTGTCTTACCAGGATATGAGATCCTCTGGGGGACAAGGTGATTTGGTATTCCTATTGGTTATGCAGTGAACAGCTCCTTTGCGAGAAAGTTAAGGCTCATATTGTTCAAGAGGCAGCTCAGAATTTTCATAATAGGTACAGTTTCCATACAAACTATTTTAATTGAGCAAGGAAATTTTGTAAAAGGACAGATCACATTTGTTTTTCTGTGATGCAGCAGAATATAACTGGTAGATAGACAAGATAATATTTCGCCTGTTTCTACCTTCTATATTGATTAGGTAAAAATGCTTTAAAAATTATTTTTACTGAAGAACTTAATAAGAAGAAACAATTTCACTTTTTATTTCACTTGCTGCTCTCAAAGTTTTTAAGAAGGACAAGTTTAGAATATTTTCCCATTTTGTATGAGTTGTTCCAGTCTCATTTCCCACTTCTAAAAGTCCTGATTTTACTTTTGGATTTTTAAAAATCAGTATGTCTTCAGTGTGCTCACTCAGAGAAACACTTCAGCATCATGCGCCTAAACCAGGCTGGGCTTTTTCAGCTCCAGCAGGTGAAGCGCCGACTCCATTCTCAGAATGTGGGTACATGAACAGGATACCAGGAAATGTGAATGCACAGTGAGTTAGCTACTACACAGTTAGCTACTACAGTCTGAATACTCTCACTTGTGAAAACTGCAAGGCAATTTTCCTGTGAGGGTCAGTTGGATAAGCAACTTCTTGTTCTACATTGCACAAGTTATTTTTACCTAAAAATGTTGTAAATCGTCATGGATTTCTTTACCATAATTTGCTTATATTAGTGTGTTTGACATGTTCTTCTGTCTATCCTGTCTGTCTGTCTATCTATCTATCTATCCTGTGCCCTTGTATCTGCCCCAAATATATGGCATATTTGGTGTATTTAACGAAGCACTTCAGGTAATTTCTAAGCATTTACCATATTTCATTAGGTTCATAAAGCTTTATTCTCAATGCACTTAGGGGACAAGAAATAGTTAAGGCTTAAGCAGAGTGGTTACATTGTATCAGTTTCGGGAAGTCAGACAGGAAGCATGGGGCAAAGCAGGGGACAGACTCCAACTGCTGCCTTGATCTTGCAAATCGCATCAGTCAATTCCTGGAGGTCATGAAAGATGTCATAAAAAAAGGGAAAAGATGGGCTGACAGCAATCAGTGGGGTGGTCCATGCCAGCATGCATAGCATGCATTTCCAAACACTTTGGCACAGAGCTATGTTTCTTTCAGACTCCTCAGCACCAAATGCCTTGGCTTCTTCCATGACAATTCACATTCTCACCCTTCAGGCAGTGGGAGTGATTGTGCAGTGACTAGGAGTGCAGCACAATCCCGAGACTGCTTCAGAAGCTGCAAGCGGCCTTCCATTCTATTATGCAAGGTTATGCTGGGATTTCTTCATCTTTGCAACAACCATGGAACTTCCTTCCATGTTGAGCCAGTTTACCTTTGTTAAATGCAGGCGCCATATATTTTATGAACAGAGATATGTACATGAGGATTTTTTTGTCCTGGAGATCATAAAGTGGTAAGAACAGCTGTGCTTTACATGTTCCACAAATATGTTCCTGTTTGTTACCTGAAATGTGAGCGTGCTCTTTAATAACATCTTGTAAAAAATATCACGTCCTAACTTGATCTGAATTCCATTCTTTGCCAATTATGTTTATGGGACACCTTGGGTTTTAAGTGTTTTTGCATAATCACATTCACAAATATATACGTAGTCTAGCAGAACCATAATCAGGTTGTAAAATAGATTTTGTGGCTATTTCTGGCCCCAGTGCTGTTCAGAAGGACAGTCTGCTGACAGTCTGAAGTCAGCTAACATGGAGAAATGGAGAGTTCCCAAATGCCAAACTGAGGTGCCCCCAACACCCCACACACATCGGGGAAATTAATGGGTTTAGCTTTTTCCCATTGACATTTTGACAGGTTATTGAATATGCACTGGTTATCTGAATATGCAGCCACTGCTAGAGGACCAGGAAGGGTTTGAGGCAGCTAATAAATGCTCCCTTACTACTGACAACAACAATCTAATAATCTTTTCAACTACCAATAATACAAAGACATCTTTGAAGCACTAGCTCAGAGAACTGCTAGATTGCTTAGACCTCAAAAAAGAAAAAAAATCTGTGAAGACACTTATGCCTAGATGAGACACCCTGAGACTGCAATAGATGGAGAGTGAAAGAGAAAAAAAGAAAAGCTTTGGGGTTTGATACTGTTTACAGACTAATGCATGTGGGCGATCTCTTACTGTAAACACAGATGGCTGTGAGCCACAATAGGTCATGCTGAGAACACAAGCATATATTTGCGAGCTTCCAATTTCCCACTGAAGCAAGTATTACTCTTCAGAAAGGCATATATTTGTAGTCCTTAAAATAAAATCTTTTGGATTACATAGTTCTGAATTAAAATACGCTATAGATGCACCAATTTGAAGCTTAAGAATGGTGTGTCTGATCATGTTTTCTTTACTGAGTGCAAATAAGGGCTGCAGATTTAGATTTCAAAATTTTCTTATAAAGATTGAATAGGAAATTCAGTGTCACGGCACATGTGATCACCAGATTTTATGCCTACTTGAGCCAGTGTGCAAGGTAACCCATCATGGAAAATAAGATAAGAGCACTGGGATGCAGCCACATGTGAAGACATAGATGGGTAGAAGGGACACAACAGAAGTTAGAAAACTAGTCTGGAGCTTGAGTAACTAGTTCTACTGCCTGCCCTGGCACATACTGACTGGACGACCCTGTGCTGGCTACCTAGTCTTTCCATGCCACAGTCCTATAATACAGGATAACAAGACTGCCTTGCATCAGCAGGGTGTCATTAGGATTGGTACTCTTATGAGTATTTGTATAACCCTCTGAGATCATATAATTACCTAAAATATATATACACTACCCACCTATAATAGGTCTGTGTACAGGTAGCCCAACCTACAAAGGTCAAGTGGGCTTATCTCCAGATTAGTCTTGGCTTGTAACTACCTATTCCTCTCACTGGGAGCTGTGGGGTGGGAGGTGAGGAGAACCACAGTGACTGTCGTCTTCTATCCCCAGTCTCTCCCTGGGTCAGTCAAACCACAGCAGTAGCATTAGTAGCTAATAGTAACCAAAGCACTCTTGTCTCCTAGGGAGCAGCAGTAGTACTTAAACCTGTGTCCCAATACCATAAACCCCTAGGACAGTTGAGATGGCACCAATTCATGTACTTTGTAGGAGTCACCCTGTGCACTGGCAACACAAAATACGGAGCCATCGCCTGAGGTTTCTGCAGCACAAAGCTGTTCTGTTCCATAATGGGAAACAAAGCAGAGGACAGGGAAGCAGTTGACCAGATGGTGGTGGTTTAGTTGTTCCTTCCCACTGTGTCGCTGGATTTGTCCATGGCTCAGAGGAGGATGTGGAAGAGCATCATCAGTTAAGCAGCACCATGTGACACAGAGCCAGGCTCAGCCAGCTGCTGTACAGAGGGCACGTGGCCATGGGGAGCACGGACAGCAGGCGTCCTGGGAGCTGCAGAAGAGACAACACAAATGCAGCCAGGGAGAACAGTATTTTGTGCACCAAATCTGAGTCATTCTCTGAGGGCACAAACCACCTGCAACCGTGTTCCTCTTCATACAGTTCTGCTTAATCAGAGCTTCCAGTTATATACAGTAATTCTCAAAGAATTCAGATCAGCTGAAAATGTCCATTTAACAGAATGCAGATTTATTAGCACAACATTAATAGATCTTACTTAAATTGTATTAGTTGTGGACAATTTCATTAATTTAAGCATCACAAAAGTTTTCAAAATTGTAAAAAACAATTTGTAAGAAATTGAAGCAACTTTTCAACCCAGCATTTAAAAGCTCAAAATTTTCTCTCACAACTACACCATGAGTGTAGGTGTAGGTTCTCACACACCTGCACCATGAGTGAAAAGAGGGGCACAGAGGAGGCTCTCCTTGAATTCTTTGCTATGCTCTTGAGGCCTAATTGTGTTCCAAAACTGCAGTGCCCCTCCTCATGCATTTCTCTCTTTCATTGACACTAGTGCTGACTCAGTCACAGAGTAAGATCAGCTCTTTGTTCCAGATGAAAAGACTGCAACAACAACAGCAACAAAATCCACAAGAAAATAAAAATCGGTTTTCAAATGGTTCACATGAACTGCCATTTCAGGTTTCCAGTAAATGCTTATTTTTTCAGTACTAGAAATTCAATTTGTAAGATTTAGATGAGTGCCCGAGTCCCCTAAACAGAGGACTATAGAGGTGAGGATTAAGCAGTCTTTTTCAAAAAGTTTTGAGAGATCTATTTACTCACACGTAGTATCGTTCTGTAGTTAGCTGTGAGTTTGCTACAACTATGTAATCTGTTAATGAATGCTCTGTGTGCTTGAAAGCTTGTCATCTTTTCACAGTTGTACCATCTGGTCTCACAAAAGATCTGATTTCTTCTAACAAATCTCATGCAGCATAGCTTCCAGGGTGCAAATGAATTATAACAACTTCCCTTTTTCCTTTGACATAGTCTAAATCTCTTCTATCAGAAAGATGATTTCATCTTTCGTCTGACATCCTTTCTTTTAACAGGCTTTAGGCAACACTTCCTTCTTATTTTCAAATTGAAATATTATATGCCTGTAAAGTAAGTCTAAAACTGTAAGAAGCTTAGGCAGTACAGATTTCAGCTACAGAATACTAGCCTTTTCCTTACCAAGGGTTATTGTTAGAAGCTAAAAATTAAAAATCTGGCCTGAACACGCACCCATGTGAAAAACTGCCAGGCCGTCCCTATTTTGGAATGTCTAAATCTAGACCACATTAGCAATTGGTGAATAATCACTAGTAATTATCATCACTGGCATTCGACAGATTTGTTTAGAGTAATAGCTTCCAGTTTCTGATGGTAGCGTACCTCCCTGAATTATGCCTACACAATAAGAAATGTGTGTGATTATTGTCCGTCTTCTCACTAACAGCTGGGCTTTATTTAGTAGATGGGAGATTATTCTGTTGGCAATGGAGTGGGAAGCCTATGTTGAAGGAGGTTACCACATATTTTGTTCTGAAGACATCAAGGTTTGCTTTTATTCTATTCTGGAAAGGCAAGTTGCAAATTAATTTGCTTGGCAGCATTAACAGTCTATCTGCCTCACACAGTTGATATTTTTACTAATGAAGTGGTAAGTAGCTTTCAAGCAATACCATAAGGAGATAATGTCTCTAGTAAATTGGACCATAGCAAGAGATGAAGATGATGACTGGAATGTTGGATTTAACCTAGAATTCCAGAGAAAGCCATAGATGAGGCTATACACATTGGTAGCTGAACAAAATTGCAGAGTTTTTCAATACCTGTTTTTATGTTTGTGGTTTCTTAACCACAAAGTGTAAAAAAACACTCACTGGGTTTTTTTAACCAATTTGTGTAAAAAAAAATAGAATAATCAGCATGGAAAATCACATGCTCTTGGTTCCATGCAATGACACTAGAACTTACAGGAAGCTACGTGGATCCATCGCGAATCATCACTCACAGTTGTGGTTCTTCTGTCTGTGATTGTCTGGACACAACAAAACACTGAAAAGGCCCACTGAGCAGTCCAGTTGTCTATACTCAGGATCAGAGGTCTGATGCTCCAGCAGAACATGGTGTGATGGAGATTGGTGTGCTCCCTGCCCCATCAACATAATTTCGCTTGTCACAGCACTCACTTTTAACCTAAAGGTCTCTGCAAAAACCTCAAAAGATTAGAGTTATTCTTTGTGCCAGATGAAAAGGCAGTATACAGTAGAATGTTACTTGCCTATTGCTAGCATTGCAATACGTGCTATCCCTGCCTTTTCAGAAGATGAGTGGTTTTTTCATTTATTTATTTCCAAGCCCTCTGATTTTATGCACTGCTTACTACTGACATAGAAAGTAGTTGACTTGTGGATAGCACTGCTTAAAGGTAACTTGTCTCTGTGTTAGAGTTTTGGATGCTACATAGGATGGAAGACTCCATCATACCTATTAAGGTATAGATTTTATCAACAGAATAAATTACTGTAAGATTTGCTGAACAGACAAATTAGCCAGTGTCAGAAATAAACTTCCAAAAACTCAGACAAAATATCTTGCTATTATCTCCATACTTCAGACACTCCAGGAAACATTTCTTAAAAAGATTTGTAGGCCAATTAATCCCTGCAGTCTGACCTGGGAAGTACAAATGATGATGGAACGTATTTGGCATGTGTGGGACTTTTCCGCAACTTTTTCTCTTAAAAAGTAAAACAGCAGTGAGCCGAGTGCAATAAGAACACAAAAATGGCCACAGTATCCATCTAGCCTTGTATCCTAGCTCTGCCACTGTCAAAACACACAGGCTTGCAAAGAATGGAAGAACATGGCAAATATGTATAATCCTTTCCCCAGTTCCATTATTCTGCAGCTCAAGAATTTCTTGAGCATGTGTATAAGAATCCTCAGAAGATTGCTCTTCCATCAATTTGTCTGGAGTTCTCTTTAATCGGTATAAACTTTAAGCATCCACAACATTATGTGCAAGAAATTCCACAGCTTAACTGAAGAAGGAGGTTCTTCCAAAGCAGAACATGAGCTTTAGCCCTTCAGATTCAGCTCTCACAAACTACTCATTGAGCTACCCAAGACAAATCAGACTTGCTGGTCTGGATATAAGGGATGAAGACTGTGAGTGGCACAGCACAGAAAACAGCCTAAGAGGCCTGAAACACCTTTCTTTTGATGTCCCTTCAGGACACAAGGTGATAGATCTATGTACAGACAAACTGGCTTGCCCTCAGATTGATAGCAGGGAAGCCTCTCACTGACATAACTGGAGAGACTGACAACCTCAGTGGAGTTTAGTAAGCGAAAGTCTAACTATACACAAAAAGTGCTCTTACCTAAACCTGCCTGAAGCACAGTTCTTCCAGTCAGTTTTGTTATCTAAACAATGCTATGTTACTTCATAGTCTCCTCACTCATGATGAGTCAATGAATGACTCTCATGGAAAGAAAACACAGCATTTATCCACTTCACAAACAATTTCTTTGTAAGAGACCACCAGGCACATAGCAGGAATCAAAAGTGCTCCTCTGCAAAGCAAACTGAAAAATTCTCATACTCTGTTTTTTTGCCAGATGTCAGCGCTTGTGACCAAAAGGCTGTCCAGTAAGTACTCTGTTCACTGATGGTTGGAAGAGAATGAATGTACGTGGACAATCTCTGGCACTCAGCTGAGGAATTCACCCTGGCAAAAGTGGACATAAAATACTTATTTTCCCAGGATATGGCAACAGTCAACTTTCAACAAAGAGGTGGTATCATCACTTGGTATAACAGAAAGCCCTTAAAGTAGCACAAAAATTGTTGCTAGGGGTAATCTATGGAGATGGTACAAAGGGTAAGATGGGGACAAGACCTTCAGGTGCTGTCAAGAACAATCATTGTCAGGCTGGAATAGGGCTGGAGTAGGGAGGGACTCCTTGGCAGGGCATCACTGCTGACACCCTGGGCAGAACAATGTGTCACAGCTGTCTACTCAACCAAACAAGTGCCATCATGTTAATCCTGTCCTCTTCCCTCTCGTTGTTCTGTATTCATGGCAAAATGGGGTCCTTGCTCATGACTAAGGCTCTTGGGGAAAAAAAAAATAGTTGGTTATCTGTCAAATGAAGAACATACCCTAAAATACCAACAAGGACTTCTATAGGTAGATTTGAGAGCCAGAAAAACAATAACCACAATATAGTCTATGGGCTATACCCATCTCTTTGAGTGGACACCTTGACCATAAAAGAACAACAATTTATGATGTTACAACCCTTCTGGAGTGGTAAGCATACCAGTTCATCAGTTCATCCTCTTCTCACTTAAAAAGGCAGCTGACAAACACTCATGTCTGTTTTCAAGTCCATTGCTGTTTAGGACCACTTCTTCTTCCATTCTTTTTTTTTTTTAAATGATGCCAAAGTGTACAGATTAAGAGCTGGTGATTATAGCATAAAATGACTGTTTATAGCAATTACCCAGTTGGCACACTGAAATACCTTTCTGAAGTCAAAATGTTTCATAGCTATAAGGACATTATTTACTAATTCAAATTTCAAGGAAAGTTGATTGAAATCCGGCTCCTTTGCTTTCGGTTTCACAACTAAGCTACAACTATTCAAAATGTTTTTAAGATAGATACAGTCTTGCATATTTCCAAGCCAGTGAAATTTACACTGACATCAAATGTGTCTGGCTTTTCTTTGAAGGATATTCAAGAAGAAACAAAACTTCTTCCCAGAGAAGTAGAGAGAGTACTCCTATGATCAGCCCTCCAAGCTTATAAAACAGAAATTAAAAATTTTAGCAATAAATTATAGTGTTGTGTGACCAGGTTTCCTTCATACTCTGTAATGGAAAATTCTGAAATGCTGGGGACAGTTTCACATTGCACAAATGAAAGATCCCTTACTGAGTCTTCAGCCAAAGGGAGCTGATGGATCAGATGAGACATCTTGCAGAAGCTCGGCTATAGTCCTGCTTGGTGTCTCATAAAATCTTTGCATTCTTAGGTCTTAGTACAATCACACTGGCAATTTACACTGGCAAAGTGCTAAGTTATTTGGCTTTTGCAGAATAACTACTGCTGCAAATGTAAGCCTTTTCTGTACTATTTCACCTCCTTATGTAAACGGGTATGTAAAACTGTACCAGGAAACATTTTCTTAGTCTTTTGTTAAAATGTGACATAGCTAGACTGGCACAAGGTTCCCATGCCATAGCAAACCTGTAGTTTGGCCTTAGAAAGTGAAGTCTTGTTGACTGTCATTGAGACTCATATCAAATTTTCTGGAAAGAAGATGTAAACTCCTAAATTTCTTGTGTATTTCTGAAATTGCTTTTACAGCTATATCTAAGAAAAAAGCTTCAGGTGGTCTGGTACGTAGTTTATAATGTTGTTAAGAACTAAACTCCTGCTTATTAATAGTCTCAGCTGAAGTTGAAATGTGACGCATTTTCATTACATAATTTCACAGAATCATTGCTCTTGTGACTGTATAAAGCATTTTGCAATGGTCCCCAGTCCACAGCTCGCTCTGGGATAAATAGCTTTTGGATCTTGATGATGGAAAAACCTTGGCGAAAATTTCACGAAAGAAGAAAGCATATGATAAAAGACTAGTGTGAACCTCGAAAAAAGATCCCGTCAAGGTGGATTAGGACTTGATATATCCTACCTCTTTTTGTTACAACTCTTACATTGTAATTGTCCCCATAGGCTGTGTTACTCCCCTGAAACAAGAAGCAATTTATGTTACATCCTCTTCTAAAATGCTGTTGTCTAAAATGCTTTTCATCCATTGCCTGTGATAACATTCCTTCACAACTGAATCTGAAAACTCCATTAGTTTCACAAAAATGCAGTTTTCACAAAAAGAAAATGAATAGTGTATCTGAAGAGGGTTTGACTCTTAGGCATTATGGAACAAAACCAGAAGGTTCTGTGGTGTGTAGGAAATATGCAAAAGCATCTTAAATTAATAAAATTCCTTGTCCTAAAATATCACAGACATGTCATATTTTCTAGCTGGGCATTTCACCAACGGAGTTTCAAGTCCAAATATGATTTCCTGAAGCATGCCTTTCCAATTCGTAACAAAAAGCAAACATGATCTAGTGCATGCCCAAATCCAAGAATAATATCTGTGATGAATCCCCCAAGAAGCTGCAAGTGAAAACAGCATTCATGGTTTGCATTTTTGTATTGTTGAAGTGTTTCACTGTACAAACTAGATTTGAAACGAGAATGCTGGGAAATTACCGCTGGAGTAAAAGTTTGGTACAACTGCAGCAGTTTGAGGTCCTGACCAAAATTTTATTTATGGCTGTGCTTGCTCATGGCTGAAAATAACATGTAACATACTCCGCAACTGTAGATGGTGTCCATTCTTTAATACCACTGCTGCTTTGTGTCTGACTTTGTTTGTTCTTTATTCCAGTAATATACCCATATTCAGTTGTAAACATCAGAACGACTTGGGTTAGCAACATTTGAGGCCTAAAGACTAGACTGCTGTTTGATTTGGTTTGGATTGTATGCATCCCTGTCATCATCTTTTTCTTAAGCTTGTCTTCCTCTTCTACTTTCAGCTGCTTTAATGGCAAGCAAGAAGAAGCATTAGAAGTAGATGGAAACCCTTCAGGGAAATCACTCTGACTGCTCAACATTCATGAGATGAAAGCATCCTGTATTCGACTCTCACTCGGGTTATGAGAAAGCAATATTTGCCCATGAAGCAGTTCAGAAATTACCAAACGCAGGACATTTCCACACACCCCCCCCCCCTTTTTTTTTTTAAATTGTTTCTGTGTATTTCTTGGATGACAGCAAAACAACATGCTATCCTTGGGAACTTCTCTCACTTTTGGGGAGAGATATTAAAAACCAGTTTAACTTCTGTCTTTGGACAGAATTATATTTTAGTTACACAGCTTTCAAATTGCCTGCACAGTTTTTTATCTGATTTGTTTAGATATTAAAGATCTCTGCAGAGCCTTTATGAATGTATTAATGTGCATTAGTATTTTACTTTATTGTAAAAGTAATATAAGCTACTTTTCATCCCACCTATAGCTACCTTTTAGGCACAGATCACTCCTGTTCAGGTGTAATAGTGAAAGATGTGAGTGGCTGCCTTTGAGAGTCTTTGATGCAAGGATTGTCACACCCCCAGACCACTGTTCATTGGCATGGGAATTTCAGAAGCAGTGACAAGCAAGACATTGCTAGGCCTTGCCATTCATTCCCACTCTTGGGGAACACCAGGCTGGTTGTACTGATGCAACCCTGTGTGAGATCCTACTGCAAACGCTATGGCTTAGCTTAGGCCAGGTTAAAAAATGCTTCCCCAGAAGGACTGGGGGAGTACTTTCAACTGGGTTTGATCAGTGCTTTGGGTGCTGCCATCCAGAAGACAGCTGCACCTTCAGAACAAAGGCCTGCAGTACAGGGCATGCCCATGAAAAACTGACAGCTGTTGAAGCCCCACCTCCTAAAATTATAGCCCTGGAACCTTTCTGCATCTCTGTAATTGCTGTGCCAAAACAGTCAATGCTTAAAAACCAGTGACAATGTTTCTTGTCTGCCAAGGTAAAAAGGTAGCAGGGAGCTCAAGAGCTCTGTCAACAAGGACAAAGCCAATTCTGAAATACCAAATAAAATAATGCTCGACACTAATTCTCCAAAGTTTTTTTTAAACTACCTACAAACATTGATTTTTTTAGTGTCATAAGTCTCCCGTTGGAGCTTAAGAGATGACCATGGTGATTTTTCTGGGTTGAAGCGGAAGCCCAGGATACTTTAAATGACTTTTCTAAATTGAGTGATGTGAGCCAGGGCTGAGAATAGAATAAAATCTGATTTATGATTAAGCCACAAAACTAGCCTTTCATAAGCATTTCCATGTCATTATATTAAGACTATGTCTCTTAGAGCAAGTACTATTCAATACTGCCATGGAATGTGATTATTTATGTATTTCTGAGGCTGTGTGAATCAAGAAAGGCATGAAGGGTGTTTCTTGTGGTGAAAGACTGGGCTGGAACTAAGGGCTTTAATTAATGTCTTTGCCTTAGACTTCCTGGACCATTTAGGATCAGCTTTTCAGAATGGTTATGTATCCACAGTAGCTGGAGTTGTGCACACGTGAGCTCTCAAAATCAGCCTCTCAAGCTCTCAGGATACCACAGTACTACAAAATACAGGCTACCTGATTCCTCCAGTAGCACGTTAATTACAATTTCTCTTTATTCCTCTTGCATGTAGGGTGCTTTTAGTAGCTTGTCTTCCAGTTGCCTTTTGCACAATCTCCACTTCTCCTCTAACTCTGATGGACTTTCAATGCTCTTTGGATTTCAGCACTTCTCATCTTAAAGAAGTCAGCTTAATACCTGCCTGGTTTACACTGCTTGAGTTCATACATCCTTCATTGCTTTAATGTTGAATTATTAAAGTCACTCCAGCACAGAAAAGTAAGTACCTCTTGGAAACCTTGAAATGCCCATGTGCCTTATGCCTAGTATATAAAAGGCAGATTAATCCCAAGCTATCAAAATAAAAAGCTCTCTTTGTTCTTAAGAGGATTTGGATTGAGTGGAGTTGCTTTATAAGTATGTGACTTCTTAGTATTGAAGTTTGGAAATGGAACAGAAAACATATTATCCACTCAGGGTTAAAAATTATCAGCTTCGGTATTTTCAACTTAGCTGCTCCTTGACCTTCTATTTACCCAGTCTTCCTGCTTGAAGTTCACATACTTTACATTGGGGTTTTTAACTAATACAGAAGAACTCCAAAATCAAACCTGTCATGGGGAGAAGGAAAAGAGGCAGTGAAGGAAATTCATCTATCTAACTGAGCAGCCCAAGAAGCATGGATAATTACAGCACAGCAGTCTCTAGCCCCTTCCAAACCACGCTCCCCTCTGTGATGGCACTGTGGTCGGCAGTAACCTCCCTTATGCCGGGGAATTCTGTGATGTTTTCACGTAGTCTTAGAAAAAAAAATCCAGCCCACTGATTTCCACACACACAGTTCTGGCATGTTTGGTTTTCCAAAGAAGGTTTTTGAAACCAGTATCTAATTTCCCTTCTTTGAACACTAAAAATCTCTGATAGTTTTCTGGAAGAGCAGGGTTTAATCCTGCTACTCTTGACCCAGATTGCTCCTACATGTTTATGTCAACAGTGCACTTAGATCAATACAGCCCTGTCACTTCCACCCTAGATGTGGCTACATCTGATAAGTGATGGGGTGTTTTCAAATTTCAGGTAGTGTTGCAAGTACACAAAGGGGAAAGGTATGTTCATAACATAAACAGAGCATAGGAGATAACAACAACATAAAAAGGCAGGCATGGTTTTGGAAATTGGAATGAGGATCCCTCGTGGAACAACTAGTAGGTTTCAGGGAGGATACAACAGGAAGCGAGGGCAACAACCCGTAATCAAGACCTTCTTCTAGACCTGGGGAGTGTTATGGTGCGCAAAGGTGAGGGATGAAGAAAGCAGAGGGTGTAGCTGAAAAAGGAAACAGAGACTGTCAACAACTACAGGAAAAATGGGCTGAAGCTTAACAAAACTTCCGTAATGAGGAATAATAACCACAATTAAGAGGCAGAGGTGAGTGACAGCTAATAAAGGAATTCAGCATTGAAATGCAGTTTAAGTCTAAATATAACTGGGGGAGGTATAAGGGTGTTGGACTGTACTGTTATTGCTAAACAAAGCAAAATATGCCCTTATATCATAGGGCTGTGCTGTGACATTCTTAGCCCCCCCGCCTTAACCACTTTTCTTTGCGAAAGCGGCAGAGAGATGTTGTGACCTCCTACTCTCGGTATCCTACCCTTTCCACGCAGCTTGCAAACACCCGATCTCCTTTCACGAACTTTTTCTGGTCTTACCTTCACCCTCTGCTCCAGCAAACCACCTGCTCACACAGCTTCTTTTTGAGTATTACTTTTGTATTTCCAGAAGTAATAGGATCTTGAAGCGAGTGAGAAGGCTGTGGTTCAACTGGTATGTGCAACAGGTATATCAGGTTAACTCAATCCAGAATTACTTCTCTTTCTTAACAGGTTGTGCTCACAGCGGCTTTGTTACAATCCTCCAGCGGGGTATTGCCAGGCGCTCTAACACAAGAATATTCTGCAGTTGCCACTCTGGTGTTCTTTGCATATTCCCCAAAAAATCGCCCCTGGAGCAACCAGAGTGCATCATTAATCCCACGTGGCTAGGAGGAGAGGTGGAGGCCAACAGATATATTTTTTTAAAAGCGATGGCATGAGTGGTACGAGTAAGGTAAATTGCTACCTGCCTCAAGAACCTTGTTCATTATATTACTAAGCACCCTAATGCTATAAAGAAGGGGGCTGGAAAGTAGTAAGTTTTCACTTTGAGAGGATAAAGTGCAATTTTTCAACAAAGCGCGATGAAAGACTTCGTATCGCCGCAAAACCACGGGCACGGTGCGTTTTTAATGACTTGAGGTGTTTTGGTTTTTTTGGGGGTTTTTTTTGTTTGTTTTTTTTTTTTAGTTTTTTAGTTTTTCTTCCCGCGCACGGTGCGAGGCGCTTCCCAGCGAGGCAGGAGGGGCTCCGCAGCCGCTCCGCCCTCCCGTGACGGCCCGGCAAGGCTGGCCGCCGCGTCCCTCCGGGGGCGGCAGCCTTCCCTTCCCTTCCCTTCCCTTTCTTTCCCGCCGCGCCTGAGGAGACCGTGACGTCTTTTCGCAGCGGCCGTTAACGGTCGTCGCGGCGGACTGCAGGCCCCAGCGGGCCGGGCGCGGGCCCGAGCAGCCATGGCGGCGGCCGCCCCCGACTACGAGGCGGCGGAGCTGTACACCCGCGCCTTCCGCCTCGGCGCCCTCGGCCGCTGCTGGCGGCAGGAGCTCCGGCCGCCCGACCTCTCGCTGGCGGCGGCGGCGGCGGCGGAGGAGGAGGCGGCGGCCGCCGTAGCGGCGGAGCTGAGCTGCGCGGCGGAGACGGTGGCGGAGCTGCGGGCCGTCTGCAGGTGGTGCCGGGGGAAGGGGGGGGGGGCGACCCGCCGAGCCCCGGGCCTGCTGCCGGGCCCGAGGGAGGGCTGAAACCACCGGCGTTCTCCGGGCGGGGGCTGGCGGCGCCGGTGCGAGCGGGACGGCGCCGCCCGCCGCGCTCGGTGCCGGGCAGCGCGGGCCGCCCTGGGCCGGTGGCTCTGACGCGGCAGCGGTTCCTGCAGGCGGTGCCTGGCAGAACAGCTTCTGAACATCCTTTTCCGGGTCTGTTCCGTGTGGGGGTTTTGTCTCCCGGGTGGGTACGAGGTGGAGAAGGAAAAGATCGAGCTTCTACAGGGTAGTGCTCCACCGGCGGAAACTTACCTTATGGCCTTGAACTCGCCGACAGACAGTTCGGCACTTAACAGGTTACTTCAGTAAACGCTTAGCAACGTATCGTTAGGCAAAACTTAAGGTGTCCGAACACGTGCGTCGTTTCAGGAGGCCCCAACTGCAAAATGAAAGGCACACACCTTATATGAAGGAAAAGAGCCGGGCATCAGTTTGTGTTAACATGGTTTAGATGAGGTGCGCTAACTGGCAGCACACGCTGACTGTTGAGCTTATCTGGGTCCTTAGCCTCTGCTGTGCCTGCTTCTGTCAGGGCTGGTGGTGAGGTCGAAGCTGTGCGAGTGCTTGGCTGCGCGAGGGATAGTGCTGTTTGGCCAGGCAGCCTAGGTGGCACTGGGGCCGGGGAACAAAAAACGTTTTGCGCTTGTAACTTCACTCATATTTGTGGACCAGTAAATTGCTAACTAGTGTTAAAAGAAAAAGAGAACCATCTAGGGGCTGAAGCAGCGGGATTTACTATGCTAAAGCTGAAAGGCTTTCAGGTCACGTGAATAGTGAGAATCATCTCTCACCTCTAGAAAAGGCCTGATTTCAGGCAGTAATTCCTGCAGGAAACATCACAATCGATGATTTGTCTGTAGCTCATCAGTAAAGAAGACATGCCAGAGTTCTGTTGCTATCTGTGTAGCTTTGAGCAAGTTCTGTCCTTCAGTTACTGCTTCCTCTGGGGTGCAGAAGTACTTAATAGCTCCTTCAAATGCAAGATGGAGGCTGTTCACTTTCATGAACTGAGTAGAATGAACATAGTCTCAGAAGTGATGCAGAAGGCATAATTAGGTAAACATAGCTAGAACTGCACTATATATTGAGCTGTTTTTGATGGCTTTTCCTTCAGTGTCCTGCATGCAGGATATGTACAAAAAAGTGCAGGTGTTGTGTCATGAGCATGTCTTTTTAAATGCTTTCAGAGTTAGACCCCAAATGATGGGGATAATGTGGCAGCAAAACCAACATTAGCAACATTATTTGCCATAAAGTCATTAACTGCACAAAGTTCATGTGATAATTACTGTTGGTTTAAATAATAATGTTACCTCAGAGGAAGGAGAAAGACCGGTAGGAACATTTGTTGCTTTAGTAAAAGGCAAGGAGCAAACACAGAGTAGGAATAGGAGGCAAGGAGCAAACACAGAGTAGGAATAGGAGCCCAGGAGCATGGAGTTCTATGTCTGAGCCAGAATATACCTGCATGAGTGTTGTGTGTAATGGTGGGAGCTTAGTAAGCTATTCAGAAATCAAGACTTCTAGGGGCATTTTTAATCAGGAAGAAGTCAACACTTACTGAATTATATCTCACCCTGCCACCAGAGAAGAAATTTGTCAGGCATTCTCGCTTTTTCTAATGCTAGTTTAACTAAAACCATGCTGTACTTTAGCTGTCATAGTTGTGGTGACGCGGGTAATGTCTTACTATTGCTAGGCTTAGTAAAAATAGAGGCTGATGTTAGTATTAAAAACCATTCATGTATTCTAGTGTGGCAGCAACTGTGGGAATTACTCTGTAAGCTTTCCCAGTGCAGATGCAGTCCCTGATTGCTCCTGTGCTGTGGCTTATTTTCTGCAGTGATCCTGTTGCTTGAGCCTGTCTCTTGCTATATTCACTTGAATTCCAAGCAGATTTTCTATGTTTTGTTTATTTTTCTCTTCATTCATTCTGCCTTTTCTTCTGTTCTGCTTTCTTCAATCTATGACTGCTACATTTCATCTGTTGTCTGCATTTGCTGGTGTTACAGAGCAGTGCTGTCTGTTGCTGAGTGTACTGTGGAAAGTGGTGCTGTGTAGTAAAGAGGTTGGGAACGCAAAAAAGGACAGGCAGTCTATGAGGGGGAGAGGACAGATCATCTAGCAGCTGCTTGTTGGTTTTGCAGGAGAATGAAGATAAACCTGCACATTGTGGTGTGACCTTTCCCCTCTGCAGGCTGGATATCCCAATCCCTAATCTCTTTGTGGTTTTGCTTTTAAATTAAACAGTCCTAGTCTCTTGCGTCTCCCCTTAACATTGGTCAACCTCAAATTGCTACTTGTGGTCACTTTCACCCGCCTGCTCTGAACTGTTTGTATCCCTCTCTTGAGAAGAGATGAAGACATGGAACTATACCAAGATCTGTTCTATGCTGTCTTGTGGTCGCATTTAGTATTGGCATAAATATAGTTTTCTAGGTGCTGAAGTGAACACATCCTGGATATAAACACAGATTTTTCTGACTGAACTACTTGTAAGGCAGCTTTTGGCAAATGAAGGAGGTTTTCTTTGGGTAGAAGAGAGATGGGAAGATGTGGGTAGTCCTCCTATGTCTAATTTAAAGATAGTAATAGGTTAAGAGACTCTTTCATAGACTCAAGATGAAGTTTTTCAATATCCGTAGTTAAATCTTTTTTAGAATATAGTGACATAGTGTGTGTTTAAGTATTCTTGACGATTTAGAGTCTTCTGGTCAGGAGAAATGGTATAATGTTTAAATGCTGTTTAACTCTTTGTGCATCTCTGTGCTGTGGTTGATTTTTTTTTTCCCCCACTTCTATTTTCTTCCTGTAATACATTGCTGCAAATGGAATGCAGGAAAAAAAATTCCGTCTTCAGTCACTTGAATTTGACTCAGTAAGAATGCTTTGCATACTGCTCGAGTTGTATGCAGGCAATCATTATAGAGATCGCTTTCATTTTCATCAGATTTTAAACACGTGTAGAATGGTGTCCTTAGCTAGGAGATTCCATCAGTAGTTCTCTAAAATAACCAAGGTGTCAGGAGGGTAAAGCTTTAAGTTTTGTTCAAATGCCTTAGTGGTCTGTGAGCAAAGAGGTTTACCTTGGAATTCATTATTGCTGTTTGAATGATTGAAGTGCTTGAGTGTTGGAGATGCTAAGTTATGTTATTCTGTTTTGCCTTCTGAGTGATTTCTTGTGTATACGTAGGACACGCTAAGACTCAAATCAATGTGGATTTTAGGTAGGTCAAGGGAGGTGAGGCTTACAGGTACCTTATTCCACTTCAGCCCTAATTCACCTTCTTGTTTTATTAGAAGGGGTAGTTGTAAATATCTCTAGGGGCGTGTTATAAAGCTGCATTAAGCTAGCATTAGCGTCTTAATGTATTAGTATTTAGCGTCTTGTAGTATTAGTGTCTCAAAGGTGATGAAAGTACTGCCCTTAAAATACATGCAGTATAAAGAGTAATGTAAACACTGTATCTGCTTACTACGAAAATATCAGGCAAAATACTAAAGCATCTTCCAGTTTCTAAAACTGAGAAAGCTCGTTATGCTGCCAGAATATTCTGAGAAAAGTAGTCATGGTGATTAAAGGCTTCACTGATAGTCTATTTCTATGTCCAGATTTCCACAGACTTGCCTTTGGCCTTTTTATTTCTTGCTGCCTTAAAATATCTTTCTCAGGCACATAAATTTCATATAATATTTTGCATGCTTTTTTCAAGTGAGACCTTCAACTCTTGTTCCTCGTCGCTCTCCTACAGTTCACTTAAGTGTCCATTAAACAGTATGGCCAGTGTTTTCCCCTCTTCCATAGCTGAGTGCACGGAGTGTATTTGTCTTGCGTGCAGGGAATATTCTGTGTGGGGACACAGTGGAATCCCATGCTTGTGGCTGTCAGGAGTGAGGTGTGCCCAGTGCAAACTTTGTATTGCTTGCACTTTATTCTGTTAGGTGTGTGACACTGACTGCTTAGCCTTAATTTCTGGAGGGATTAGCATATACTTTCCATTTGTAAAGCCTGGTTTCCTCGGGCCCATGGACCAATTACTAGTGATGTGGTTCCACTGGCTGTGATGGAGTTACCCAGGAGGAGCTCCAGCATGGCCAGTGTAAAAGGCCATATGGCAAAGCCTTTCAAGGCTTCAGTGCATGTCATACAATGACATATGTAATGAATTATTAGACTGATTCAAAATACCGGAAAAGGTGCTTTGCATGCAACATTCCTTTAGAAACTGAGGGTTTCTGACTTTCCAGGAGTGAGAAATGGCAGTATCTGGGCTCACCAAGGTCCACAGAACTTGTCAGGGATTCAGTGGCAGTTTCTCTTTCTACTAGGTACCTTTCTGTCCTAAAAAGGAAAAAGAGGAAGCAGCTTACGTGCCAGCTATTTTACACTTGGCTTGGAGTGTGCTTTAAACACTTTAAACAGCTTGGAGCTGCTTTCTGGGGAACGCTAGTTTTTCTCCTGCAGCAGGCAATTAGCGAGCATGGTGTGGATACCACACCCAGAGATCGCGGGCCTAGAGCTGTGGGAGGGAAGGAAAGCATGAGTATTGTTGGTGAGTTCTGTCATCATATGTATGCATAGAAGGGAAATGGGAAACCATCACCTTTGATGCAGGTGAAACTTCACAGTGGTAGGTAATAGACATTTTCAGATCCTGCAGGTAACCTATGTGGTGTTTAAAGACCAAAATACACAGTGATTTCTTCAAAATGGCAGGTCTTCAAGTGACTTGGGGCTGTTTGATGAATGGGGTCACTGATCCATGTGCAGGAAGACTTACATAAATAGTCTACTCATGCTGGTGGGATGTTGATTCAACAGAAGGATCAACTGTGAGTTGCAGTACCTGTCAGGGGCTATGTATTTGTTAGGTGGGCTGCTCATAACACTTAATCTATGCTGAATGGAGAACAGCCCCATATAAAAGGCTAATGCTTGCTCTCTATTCTCTGAAGTGCTGTTGTCCTCATTTATGTTAAATTACTACTCCTCAGCCATGGTTCAGTCTGCACTTGATACAGGACTTACTCGGTTGTCTCTGCCTCCACTTCCTCAAGTGGGAATCTAAGGACAAGGTTGATTCCATTTCCAAGAGGTTATGACTAATTGCTGCATAGTTTCGTTCAAAATGGTGCTTCTGAAGGAATCCTCTTTTGTCAAAAAGAGCAATTTTCTGCTTGGGATGAAATTTGTAAGACAGGAAGGTTAAAACTCTTTGTGTACTGCTGGTTGGTAAGAAACTAGCTAAACAATAGTAAATTCAAATTATCTTCAGCACAGAGTGACTTTATTCGGTCATCAGAACTAAGCCATCTACCCACAATGAAGATTTTTTCTCTTGACTTTTCCTTATTGTCAGCTGACACCAGTTGATTCCAGACTTCTATTTCTCAATTACTATATATTCCTATGCAGTTCCACTCTAAAGGCTTATTCATTACTGCAGTGATAGTATAACCAAGCTTAGTATTGTTGACATGGGGAACATTGTAAGGTTATGGAGGACATTACAAGATTATAATGAAAAAGAATATAATCAAATCCTAAATTATATCAAGAATAAATGGCACACTCCAAAAATTTTTCCTGGACTTCACCAATGGTTTGTTTGTCCCATAAAGAGATGGGTTTGCACAAGAGTTTGCTGGGGTTCAAACTGCAAATGGATTTAGGCAGTGGTATAAGCTCTGCTTTTATGTAGTCTGCAAAGAGTAGAGAGACAAAAGAGATCAAGTCTGATTCAAAGTGGGTAATACTTATCTGTTTTAAATAATATTTTCTCAGACTATTTTTAAGTTGGATAACATTCTTTTGTGGTTAATACAAAATCATTGCTGTCTTTGAGTCAGCATTATTCTGTATGTTTCTAAAAAGCTAATTGATACTATTATAGCATCTAATCTGAAGCCTTCAGATGGATCATTTGGTCTGCTTGTGGAATGGCCTGGGTGAACCTTATGTTATAAAACTGTGGCAGGGGACAATGTATGATATCCCACAGGATTCATATTTTTTTTTGTGGCATGTTTATGAGAAATTCTGTCCTCATTTATGTTATGAAAACCTATCATTTGCGTGATCAGTTTAAATCATTGCTGCAGCCAAAAGCAGTTCCACTTTTCCTTCCCACATCCTGCAGTGATTTGCACTACAGTAAAAAACTATGGTTAGCTATACTTTGGATTCTGTGCAAACATAGGAAAGGACAGAAAGAAGGATACGAGGAAGAGTGGACCTGTCATTTCTGGCAGAAGTGTTGTCTTATTCCCAGTGGAAGAAATGTGGCAAAATTAATGCCTCAATATAGCAATGACAGCTCATGGAAATGTGGTGGCTTGCCCATGTTTGTACCTGAGGAGGGGTGTTAGCTTTACCATACAGGTTGAGGTTGATGATTCATTTTGGTTGAATCTATTTTGCCATGTATCATCAGAAAATCAGAGTAGGTGGATGAGATTTGAAAAAGTCAGGTGGCATTTTTAGTTTATAAAAAGAATTGGACACATATTTTGAATGGGGCTTGTTAAACCTCTGTAGGCAGCTGTGCTCCATTAGGCAGAACGCAAAATAAATGGTAGAATTTACCCAATCTCTGTGAAAGCCAGATATAAATTCCAGGGCTCTTTGTCTTCTGGTTCTTTATCTTAACAACCATACTGCCCTTTTGCCCTGATTGAGGCTATACAAGCTATGTCTTGTTTATTCACATTTTGCTGTCTTTGTTCCTTTTAAGAATAGCTTAACTGACTTTCCTTTTGAAGTAAGTCTGAAAAAATGTATAATACTTATTTTCTTTATTATCCTAGCATTGATATGTTAATGTCTTCTGATAAAGAAAAGGACCCAGATGTTATTCCTGAAGATAGCAGTCTACTGACCCTTCGGTATGTCGTTACAGTACACTAATAGTACCCTGATATGGGATGGGGTGGAAAACAATCACAAAAAGCATGGCTGGCTGCTTGTTCCCTTTCCAGGCAATGGTGTACTTCCTGAAGTGGTGTCCAGAAATACTCTAAGGGCAGAAACACCAGCTTCTGGTAGCGTAATTGGTATGAATGTTATTTAGGAATAACATTCTGCTTGAATGTTATTTAGGAATTATTTATTAAGATACCCAGAATATGCAGTCTTTCTTATTGGAAGAACTTGGGATTTCTGGACCTAGGAACTGCCTAAATTTGGAGCGTGCAGGGGACTTCTCGTAATCATGTGCAGGAGGTTTCTCCAAAGCCTTGTGAAATAAGTCTGTAGCTCTTACCTCTAGTAACCCACAGGCACATTGTAACAGCCACAGTGTAAGTACTGAGGTTGTAGCTAGATAACTCCTTATCTCAACCCACTTCTTACAGAATTCATTCATACAACTGGTGCAGTTCAGAGGTTGACCCATACATGTTCAGTTTCTATCAGTTAGTGAACTTTGAACTCATAGCTGGCCAGTTGAGGCCTTTGCTGTACTTGAATTTCAGTTTGCATAGTACTAATGTAAATAAACGTGTTAAGGTTGTGATCAGTGTTAAGTCTGATTGTTACTGGAAACCTTCAGGGAGGTCTGGAGGGTAAATAAGACTTGTCCTAGAAGTTAAAAAGGATTTGGTGTTTGTGAGCCGTGGTTAAATACGTATATTTTAGTAGATAATCTTTCTTCTACAGGTGTTACTGAAGTTTTCTTAGAAAAGTATCTATGTCATGGGGTTGAGAATATTTGTGGGTTTTTTCTCATTTTTTGCTTGAACATGAATCCCTCTAAAGTGGGAGGGATAGTTGAAACAGCTTCCTCAAAGGTAACCAAGTGTTCTTTCTAGGAGAGCCTCATCAGACAGTATTCTGTTTTTTTTTCTCATAAGTGTAAAACTGCCACAAACAACCTGTAATTTGCACCTAAGGGGAAAGACAAACACAAGCTGAAATCCACAAGCTGGCCTGTGTACTACGAGGTTTTATGGGAGTCAGGAGACAAGTATTTTAAGTTAGTCTGTCATACTAAGACAGCCACAAATCCTGCTCTCTGAAAGCTGTGCTGTAGTAGCTTGTGCCATTTAAAAATATACCTAGACATTCTGCATGGAAGTTGTTGAATGAAATTTTGTCCTGTGTTCCCCCACCTCAGAATTAGAAAGAAGGCATCAGAGAGGAGAGAAGAAACAATTATTGTGGATCGGGCTTGCAGACAAGAAACTCTTGCTTATGAGATGGTAAGTTCCCTGTCATCTTGTAGGATCTCAAGACAGTTCCATCCAGCCAAAATTGAACTTCTGATTTCTTTTTTTTTACATCGCTATGAATCTTTGTAAATGTTTGCAGATATGAGTTTGCAGGTAATGGTTAAGATTAAAGACATTTTTTAGAAATATAGGGCAGGAACTCTGCTCTTACAGTCTGTTAGTATCAAATGTAGTAAGGAGGAACTCCAGCTCATTACCACTGTATGACTGCTTTTATTTGTTGCTACTAAGGCATTGCGTAGGGCATCACGTGTACTGAGCATCATGTGAATTTACTCTAGAGCTAGACAAAATGCATAATGTTTTTGCTCCTGGAGTGCTGTGTTGGAGTCTTAAGATATAATATGTAAATAATTGTGAGCTGGTTTCTGTAGGGCTGAAAGAGGAAGACAGTAGGAACATGGTGGCAGTAAGTTCCTAATTCTGAGCTTTGTAACCCAAGTTTCTCAGCCATTCTGAGCTGTCAGGAACTAGGAGTGTAGTGATCAGCGCCTCAAAAGCCATCTTGGAACTCCTTTAACTATTCTTGGTACCTGTTCATTTAAGATTTCTTCACAACTATTAAAGTTGGTTAAAGGAAAGGAAAACTTAAGAACTTAAATTTTGTAGTGCTGGAGTACGTGGCTTGAATAAGCAAGCCAGGAACTACTATAAAAATTAGGGATGGAGGTGTTATCCAAAAAATGAATTCATCACCCAGTGTGCAATGAGCCAATAATCATACACTCAGGAGAGACGCTGCAAATTTATTTCAGAGTTGCACAAGCCTGGGTGCTCGGTGGTTTTCCACACATCAAGCACACCGAAGCTGGCTACCTTATCATATTTATCCAATATGTCCACACATATTCTACCTAATACATATTCATTCCAATCTACATAAGTTATATAATTGGCACTGAGTTATTCTTCTTGGCTCCACTTTGGTTTCTTCCACATATGCTTTCCTTCCTTCAGGGGTCTTTGGTGATCTTGATGGACAGGGCATCCTAACTCCTGTTACATAGAAACAACTTAAAACTATTTTCTCTTAGCAACTCTCACTCATTTTTCTTCTAAAAAGAAACACTTGTCATTAATTAAATGAGTGAGCTGATGGCCACGACATCTTGGCCCTAGTCTTAGATTAACTATTAACAATGCTTAATCAAAAAGGAAGGAGTCTATATTCACGCTAACTTAATCATATACAATATCCCTTAGATTCATGCTAACTGAACATATACAACACTCCTTAGATTCACGCTAACACTCCTTGTATCCAAGGGTGGGGGGGTTGTCTGCTGTCAGAGCTGTAGTGAGGAAGGAGCCTCACTTGTTACTATTAAACACTTTTTCCCCTTGAGGTTTCCTGGTCTGTCATGAGTGATCTTGTTTCAACTGTCCAGAGGTCCAGGCACATGATGTAAACATCATGCATCAGCTGAGATGGAACAACTGTGTTGGGCTCTGCCTGGGACATTCCTGAGAAAATATTCGTGATAGAAATCTCCATAAAGGGTTTCAATGAGTGCTGCCTTACTTCCGTTTCTGAAGAAAGAGCGCATGGACAGTTACCGCATCCTTTAAGCAAGGTGTGGTAACTGGTTTGTGTGTCACATCTGGTTGTGACCACGGTGTCTTGGAACAGGATGAGAGCAATAAGAAATGTGAGTTTGGAATGTGTTGCAAGAAGAAGGGAGGTGCAAGGGATGGAGCACAAGTATCTCTGAACTGAAGTCTCACAGCAGTACAGGCTCCTGTTATTAAATCTGAAGAACACTTTGTGCTGGTAGGAAGTGTTTGTGCAGTCAGTATTCTCTCCTGATTTGTTGAAAAAGGAGGAAACTGACTGCCACAGAAAAGTCCCCCCTCCCCCCCCCATTCTCACAGCTGGGCTATGTCTTAAACGCAAAGTAGGATGGAAATGTGGAAATGCTTTCACTTCTTTTCTAAAACATAGTAGTGTGGCAAGGGCAGTGCTGGATTTTTGTTTTGGATTTTGAAGGAATTGAGACCTCCAGCTATGTCAAGCTTCCCTAATAAGAGGCAGCATTGCACTAATTTTTATTTTCATATACTACATCCTGTGGCTAGTTTCTAGGTCAGTCTTTCTCCAGTTGAGGGTTGCAATCCCCCTTTGCCTGTGAAGGCATTCAAAGAGCATTTCAAAGCATTAAGTGATGGAAGTTGGTAACAGCTGGGTTCCATCAGGACAGAGTGGCAGCAGGCTTTAGTTTCTTTATGCAGGGCCCCTCAGTAGCCAAGGCATAGCCAGCTACCTCCTAATTGCTGAAAGCACCTCAGCTTCTCCAGAGCTGAGGAGTGAAGGAAAGTGCTTGAAATCAGTAATTATGGCAGTTTCTTCCCTTTCCATCTTGGAGGGAGTAGGCTGTTATCAATTCAGAAACCTACACAGTCAAAAATGAGTTACAGTTAGAAAAGCATTTCTCACACTTTTATCCAGGGGCTATGATATATAAGTGGCTGCCAGTATAATTATATATATATGTATCTTCATTTTTCCAGGAGTCCCATGCAATTGGAAAGAGGCCAGACAATCCAACAGATCTAGTTGAGGAGGGAGAACTACTTTTAACTCTGAACATCTTCTATCCTGTCATATTCCAGAAGGTTGGTACTAAGTTCTCTAGGTTGTATTCTGATGTCTCTTCCCTACTCAGGTAATACCTTGCTTTCACAAGTAGTTAAAATCAGTGAGTCCACTGAGGGTGTGTAGTAAACCCTTCAGCCATGGTAACTTCTTAAGGTTTTGTCAGAATCTGTCTTTCATTCTGTAGTGGTTTACAGAAGGAAGTTTTTACTACAATTACTCAGCAGTTAACTGATTTCACAGAAAGCTCAAAGTCTGAAACTAAATACAAGAAAACCGCAGTATTCTTTCTGGATTTGGGATAAGTGTAAGTGTGCTGAGACTTTCTTTTTCCTGCACTTTCTGGTGAAGAATGTGACTTTTGAGTTTCTGAATAAAACTAATAAATGGCAGTCTTAGGAGAGGCTGAGGCAAGATGCAGTTTAAAATCTTGTACAGAGAGGTGATGTGCCATATGCTGCCACTAATGACCTCAAGCTGTCAACTGAAGAGTAGTAGTGATGCTGACAAGCGATTTTTATTTGAAGCTCATATGCTCTTTTCTTCATAGCATAAAGATCACAAACCCTATCAGACGGTCCTTGTACTGGGCAGTCAGAAGCTCACAGAGCTGAGAGACTCCATTTCCTGTGTCAGTGACCTCCAGATAGGTGGTGAGTTCAGCAGTCAGCCAGATCAAGCACCAGAGCACATCAGCAAGGTAAAACCTTCTACTTGGAACCCTCTACATGTGGAGGAGCTTCAAAAACATATAGGAGAGAGGGAGGCAGGGTTTTGCTTTGTTGTTTTTTCTTCAGCACTAAATTAGGCTGCATTGGTTCTGCCTGTGGGTTGCATTGCAAGTAAATACTTCCAGGTGGCATTACCAAGCTGACCTGTTTTGTGTGATGTCAAGAAAAACATTATTAGTGCTACCACTGGGAAGCAGTAACACTGGCAGTGAGTTCTTGCATAGGTGTATCCCTGTGGACTGACTTTACTTTGAGCTATATTCTAAAACACCAGAGGTAATAGAAAGCTAAATGTAGACCATCCCTCTTTGAACTTACATGCTTTGGTGTTTGCAGCTGGGTGCTGATAAAAAGTGGGAATGAAGATTATTCCCCTCTCCCACAATTGCCAGGTGTTCTCCGGGGATGCACAAAAGGGGTCAATGAAAAAAAAGTACTCGAATTGAAAATACTGAAATTGCATCATTTTGATAATGGAATGTATCACATATAATATATATCATATCACAGAATGGTTGAGGTTGGAAGGGACCTCTGGAGGTCATCTGGTCAAACCCCCCTGCTCAAGCAAGACCTCCTACAGCCGGTTGCCCAGGACAATGTCCAGACAGCTTTTGGATATATCCAAGGGTGGAGACTCCACAAACTCCCTGGGCAACCTGTGCCAGTGCTTGGTCACTCTTGTGATGAAAAGAGTTTCCTGATTTTGGAGGGAACCTCCTGTGCTTCAGTTTGTGCTCACTGGCTCTTGTCCTGTCACAGGACACCACTGAAGACAGCCTGGCTCTGTCTTCAGATGTTTGAACACATTGATAAGATCTGCCCTGATAATAGTGAAAAGATGGCACATTCTTGTTTAAGGAGACCAGAAGACATCCCAAGATACTAGTCTTTTCATTTATGTAAAGTAAATGGAAGAGTCTTTCTGCTGCTGTGCTGTAAAGCACTAGCTGATTAGTTCCGAGACTCTCCTCCTGGTCATGCAGAGGAGTCATGTGAGACTGTCATGGCCTCACCAGGGTTCAGGTTAGGCTTCCTCATGTCAATGATTTCCCCACAGTAAGTGCATGCTGCCATGCCTAGCCTCCCAGCAGGAGCTGTTAATGAGTGGTGTACAATCATTCCATTTGTTCGTTTTCCTCAAGCATGCTTGTGAATTTACAACTTGCACTGAAGTATAGGCTCAGTGGCTGGTAAGTCTTCACAGTAAAATTCGCGTGTTGCTTCAGCAGATAGGTAGTCAGCCATAAGTGGGGTAGAATTTTCTTCCTTGCCGTTTAGGAAGGAAGTGGCACCATGACCTGCCAGAAGTATGTTAGCTTTTCCAAATAGAGAAGATAACTTCTGACTAATTTAAGGATCTTAGAGACTGATTTAAATCAGAATGGTGCTCTGAGAGTCTGCAGGAAAGAGGCTGTGTAGGTAAATTAGCTGTTGATGGCAGCTTTCTCTTCTCTTGAAGTGCAGTTTCAGTACACAGGCTGAGTGAAAGGATCAAGTTGCTGCTCTCATTGGTTAAGTAAACAAGTGTAGCTTGTCAGCTGATACAGAAAGTAAGAGAGACTTTTTGGGTTTTGTTGGCGTAAATAGGCCTAACTTCTCTTTCATTCCTGCTACTTTTGGGTTTTGTGATTTTATTCTTTGCTTTTTCTTCATTGGGCAATGATTAATGGGATGAAATTTAACAAGTCCAAATGCTGGATTCTGCACCTAGGATGGAGTAATGCCAGGCACAAGTCTAAATTGGGAGAGGGGTGGTTGGAGATCAGCCCTGCAGAAAGGGATCTGGGAGTGCTGGTCAGCAGCCGGCTCAATATGAGCCAGCAGAGTGCCCTGGCAGCCAAGAGGGCAACCTGCATCCTGGGGTGCATCAAACGCAGTACAACCAGCCAGTCAAATGAGGTGACTATCCTGCTGTATTCAGTGTTGGTGCGGCCTCACCTTCAGTGCTGCATGCAGTTCTGGGCCCTACAATTTAAGAAGGATGTGAAGTAACAACTGGATCTTTTATGTGGTTACTGCTACTGTTGGGATTCCCTGGAGAAACATAATAGGGCATCTCTCCTTGCAAACTGAAGGATAATGCAGAGTCTGGGAGGAAGGAATGTCTGAGTCATACCTGTGGCCAGCATTAATCAGGAAAGACCTGACTCAAATTCCCAAGAAGTTTATAACAGTGGCTCCCTTGGCTTTCTGTTTACTGTGACAAACAGCTGTTTTCTGAACTTTGGAGCAGCTTTAAAGGACTGGCTAACTCAGAACTGCTGTGACCCACAGAAGTTGGTAAGCAGTTGCCACAGTGTCGCAGTACTTACACTTTGTGGTTGGAGAGCCAGGGAGTGTGACAATAACAGAGCCGAAACAAATTGACTGAATGCAAAACACATTCCTAGTGCTGCGCCTTTGTGCAGATCATCCCCAGTCATGAGTACCATCTCTGGCCCCAGTGTCTGTATTTCCTGTCTTTTGACACCTTAGAGTTAATAGCTCAGAGACACCTTTGGGCACAAGTAAGCATTCACTTTCTGTTAGTAACTGGTCCGGGGATCCAGAGTTCCTGGTTGTCCATGGTTTTCCTATTTGATTCTTATTTATTCTGCTTATGTCCCTGTACCTAGTGGGTAAAATAATTCCTGTTCACTTCTTGTCTTCCACTCTTTCTCTGCCTTTTCCACTGTAAGCTCTTGCAGGTCATAGGCGCCTCCCAACAGACATGTAAGAAGTTCATCAGGATTCTGTGACTTAATGAGCAGTGAGCAACTCCCAAGTTATAGAATTGGAGTGAGCTGGTCACCATGTTAAACATGGAAAGGAAACAAGCTCCTTGAAATAACCTTCTCCAGTGATTATCTGTCTGACCTGCCTGCACATGTGTCTGTTGATGAATAAATACAATTTTTACTTATCTGAGAGCTGGCACACAGTGTAATTAGAGGTGTAAAGGTTGGGACCACGTCACTGTGATAAAACTGTGTTAATGCATATTGGAGAGATTCTTTTTCAAAATGCTCTTAAGGACCATGAATGAAGGACCATGAAACTGAATTGCAGTTTTCTATACACTTGGAGAAAATACAGGATTTAAACATGCTTTGTGCAATACCTGAATGCCAGTGTATAATTGCAAGTAAAGTTTTTTTGCTGAAAGGTCATGAAACACTGCTTTTCTTCAAAGTGCAATTGAAAATGTGGAAAATTGTATGCTGTAACTTACAGTTCAACTGCATGTGTATACAGTGTGTCTTAGCATCACTTGTATGTGTTGTAGCTGTGTACAGTTGCATATACAGCATATGCAGAATGGCTCCCTGAGCAGCAGTCAGTACAGACGTGTTCTACTTTGAGGTGGTTTGAGAGGGTTTGGTCTGTGTCCTTCAACCTCTCTTCACTTCCAGTAATAAATTCTGTGCAAGGCAGCTCACCTGTTTTCCCCAGACTAGGACAGACGTGTGTTAACTGTATTGCTCTTGCAACAAAGGTGATTTTTTTTTTGCTATTGTTTTTCTTCAGCAAATTGTAGTAAAGTACCTGAACAATATGATTCCCTGCTTGCTGGGGGTTTTCAATCTGAGGCACCTCCCTGCTTCAAGGTCCACTGCAGAACACTGTCTCCTGCTTCTTGTAACTGTTTCTAAGCCCTGCACATGTGTTGTGATCAGTTTGATAATGTACACTGCTCTCTGGCCTCAGTCTTCAAGGGGTTATAGTGCAAACCGAACCAACACCCTCTTATATGCCAGGAAGAGCGTGGAAGAGCACAATTTAAAGGTAAAATGTTATATGGATAAAAAAGCACAACCTTTCCTGGTCATCTCTCTGCTCAAGTTGCTTGTTTATATAAAGGCTGTTTTGAAAGCAACGACAGAAGACGGAAATTAAGGGAAGCAGATGTATGCCTTAATTAAACAACTACTCCTTTCTTAGATGTTAAATGACATTTCTATCTAAATAAAAAGTTTGTATGTTTTTTCCGCTCTTAATTTTGGCTATATATATATATATAATGTAAATCTGTTCCATTTCTTTCTCCTATTGTGTACCTGTTTAAGTTGCAAAACCACACACAGTATTTTGTACAGAATCACATAATACCTCGAGTTGGAAGGGACCCATAAGGATCATTGAGTGCAACTCCTTGTTCCTCACAGGACTACCTAAAACTAAACCATATGCCTAAGAGCGTCGGTCGCCAGACACTCCTTGAACTCTGACAGGCTTGGTGCCTTGACCACTTCCCTGGGGACCCTGTTCCAGTGACCAACCACCCTCTCAGCGAGGAACCTTTTCCCAGTGTCCAGTCTGAACTTCCCCTGATGCAGCTTCATTCCGTTTCCTCGTGTCCCGTTGCTGGTCATCAGAGAGAGGAGAGCAGCACGTCCCCCTCCGCTGCCCTCCTTGAGGATGAGGTCACCCCTCAGCCTTCTCTTCTCCAAGCTCAACAGACCAAGTGACCTCAGCTGCTCCTCGTAAGCCTTGCCCTTGAGACCTTTCACCGTCTTGGTCGCCCTCCTCTGCACACACTCCAGTAGTTTGATGTCCGTCTTATATTGAGGTGCCCAAAACTGCACACAGTACTTGAGGTGAGGCTGCACCAGTGCAGTGTAGTGTGGGACAATCACCCCCCTCAACTGGCTGGCTATGCTGTGCTTGATGCTCCCCAGGACACGGTTGGCCCTTTTGGCTGCCAGGGCATACTGTGGACTCATACTCAACTTGCCATCAACCCAAACACCCAGATCTCTTTCTATGGGGCTGCTCTCTAGCCTCTCCTCCCCCAGTTTGTAAAAATACAGTGTGTCCGTAATTCTTAGCTTTAGGAGAGCTCTGTCAATGTTGTTGTGCAAGCAGTCTGGATAGATAAACAGAATGATGCTTGATTGTGCTATTTCAACAAGATGTTTCCCTGTTATTATTTATTTTGTTCTTTCTGAAGGAGTTGCTTGCAGCTGCAGTTTGCTTTTTTATGGATGGGTATGATTTTACCTAAATAGCTCTGTAGTCCTGCTGCAGAATTTATTACATGTGTAAGGGAGGCTCATGGGTTAGCTCAGTTTCTTGACATGATTTGGAATCTGATGACTCTTGCACTGCTGGTATGAGTGCCATAAATGGTTATTTATCTTTGATAGAGAAGACTGGTACAAATGGCCTGTCTGTATGTGACAAACTTTCTAATTAAGGGGGAATTTTGAAGGATGGTAGATTTTCTTCCTGAGTCCCCAGAATTGAGTTTATTGGACCTTGCAAAATTGCATGTCTGTCTTGTTTATATAGATGTGACCCAGGACTGCTCCCATGTGGCTGTCATGTGTATGTGCATGCATGTGTGCAGGGGACAGGACTGCAATAATTCTCTGTCATTCAGGCATAAAGCATTTTGTGGTGCAGCCTGTCCTGATCAGGTGCGCTGGATCTGGCTGGCATTGAGTTAACTTTCCTCACAGCAGCCCATGCAGTGTGGTGCTTTGCATTTTTGGCTAGGCAGAGTTGGGAACACACCAGTGTTTTGAGTATTGCTGAGTAGTGCTTGGACAGCCTCAAGACTGTCTCTCCAGGTCCCCTCAAGGTCAGTGGGCTGGGGGTGGGCAAGAGACTGGGAGAGGACACAGCTGACCCCAGCTGACCAAAGGGATATCCCATGCCATGTGACATTGCACTCAGCAGCAGGAGCTGGAGGAAAGGAGGAGGGGGGCCATTCATGGTTAAGGAATTTGTCTTCCAAAGCAACCACTATGTGTACTGAGGCCCTGCTTCCCAGGAAGTGGTTGGAGATCTCCTGCTGATGGGAAGTAGAGAACAGATCTCCTCTTTTTGCTTTGCTTCTGTGCACAGCCTTTGGTTTTCTCATGAAGCTGCTTTTATCTCAACACACAAGCTTGCCCGTCTTATTTTCTTTCCTCTGTCCTGTTGAGGAGGGGGAGTTAAAGAGCAACTGGGTGGGGTGTCTGGCAGCCAGCCAAGGTCAACCCACTACACCTTGCTAATTTTTTAAAATATTGTTAGTCTTTTTTTTAAGTCAGTGCCATGAAGTTACTTAATTTGTGCAATATGTGCAATGATGCTTGTGTTCTTGTTCTGTGTTTTGTAGAAATCTGTAACTGCTATGATGGGGATAGTAATAAGAGCACTAAAATAGCCTGAAATGGCTTGAGAATAATATTGGCAGAGCAACTGCATAGTGGGCAATCACATAAACCTTGTTGTCACATTAGCATCTAAAACCAGTGCAAAGCTTTTCTTAGGAACCTGTAGAACAAGGTCTCCTAATATAATTTAGATACCTTGAAGTGCTTGGTTTTTGACGTATTCTGGTGTAAAGTGTTTAAGCTCTCATAATACTAATGCAGACTTCTCTCTCTCTCTCTCTCTCTTTCTCAGGATCTCTACAAATCTGCTTTTTTTTATTTCGAAGGTATTTTCTATAATGATAAAAGGTACCCAGAGTGCAGAGATCTGAGCAGGTACAGTAGTTGTAGATGTTGACTAACGAAAACCTTAAGGGACAGGAAATTTATTTAATTTTGTTTATGATTTGTGGTGTTTTTAAGACTGGAATGTCAAGCGTATGAAGCTAGAATGGACTTTTCTTACTAACTTTTTATGTTGAATTGATTTTTACGTAGACGTTTAACTTTACTTGCTCTATTTATTCCTTCCACTCACTTTCCTTCTGAAAAGGGGATGAATGCATTTTTTTTCCCCACAAATCCTGTTTTGCTCTGTTGGGATGGGATTGCTGTGGAAGGTGCCAGGTGCCAGTCTGTACCAGCTTTTTAAGTGCCCTCCCTAGTTGTCATGACCACCAAAAGACTTGCCTGCAAGGTAGAGGATGGGTCAGAAAGACTGCAAACTCAGCTGTGTGGAGGTCAGTTGTTCTTCTCAGTCTTGAAAGTCAACAACGGGACTGTATGACATGTGAGAAAAGAAATCTGAGATGACATTGCCAAGAGTCTCAGGTGTCTCTTGTTTAGAACTATAGCTCACACTGGTTGAGCACAAGTCATATCCATTTAAACTATTCATAGTAGTTTATTTTAAGGAAGTAGGGGCTTGCTGACACATTAGTGAGATTTAGGAGATGAAGATGTTAAAATGGATGGCATGGAAGAGCTGTGAGTTTGTACTCTGTTCTTGTTATGCCAGACTTGGTGTGTGACTTCAGAGAAGTTAATTATTTTGCTCCTTCTCTTTCTGCCCATGAGCAACAATGATCTTCATGGAGGGGCTTGTGATAACATACGCAGCTTGTAGAAGTGAAATGCCTTGTATGTAGGAGTGCACTGAAAAGCCAGGGAATAACTGCCACAGTGGCCAGTGCCCTTCAGTGTTAAATTTTGGAAATGTAAATCTGCAGTTGTCAGCTCTGTGTTTCTCCTTGGCAAAAACAAAAACAAAAAAAAAGCCTTTTTAATACTTTAAAACAAAGTTATTGACCAAGTGAGCAAAGATGACCTGCTGGTGACTTGAATTATTGGAATGCTTGAGAAGTGTTGTGCTGCAAACAACCTGACCTGGAGTACACATCAAGAGTACACATTCCGACTAGAACTCCTCAGGAAGCTGACTGGTGGGGATTTAAAGGCAGGTGCTCCACAAGACCAGCACACAGTTCTGTGGCGTTGTGGAATTGCTGTGAAATTACCTTAAATTATTACAAAATACTGTGAGCTGTTTTGATTTCCATCTTTTTAACTGTGTCCCAGTTAAGAGTTCTGCATGTCCCCCAAGGCCTTCCTTTTCTGCGCATTCACAGTTTATTGCATTGCTGTGCTGATGACCTTTCTGTTTTCAGAACAATTACTGAATGGTCAGAATCTCATGACAGAGGCTATGGAAATCTTCAGTCTGTTAAAATGGAGGACTACACATTTAATGATTTGTCCCTCAAAATTGGCTTTCCATACCTTTTCTGCCACCAAGGGGATTGTGAGCACATCATTATCATCACAGATATAAGGTAAGTTACTGCTCTTTGGGAGTCCTTAGGCAGTTGAAAGCAAGCCGCTTGTGGACAAACTTCAGATGTTAAATGCTGAATATTTATTAGACTAATTTAAGATTCTCCTGCTGCCTTCTGTAGGGCTTATTTAAGATTTTATTCGATACACATGTGACTGCCTCTGCAAGGAAGAAAGTAATCTCCCTTGCATATTATTTTTTAATAATTTGTCTGCATAAAAAGACTGCTTTCTAACTAGCATGGCATGTCTGTGGTATGGGAGGAGTAGCATCCACAGTGAAAAAGCCCTTTCTATGCAGAACCAATTTATGGCAGATTTACATACTGATCCTGGAGCACCAGGGAGCAGAATGCTGTTAATGGCTCTGGCTGAAGTCAGCTGGACTTGTTAGTTTAGACTTGGTGCTGAAGGGCAGGAACTGAAAAGAGGACAGAGGAGTGGAAATAGTGGGCTGAGGTGGATAGACAAGGGAGAGAAGGAGGAGGTGATAGTGGCTGTGCACATCAAGAGCAGAACTATTGTGTATACTCTGCTCAGGGCATAATGGGTAGAGAGATCACTCCTCTGATTGTCTCTAGTGGGTGACAGATCATTTTCAGTTCCCAGAAGCCTGATGTACCTAAGCATTATTAATAAATGGTGCCTCCCAAAAGGAGTACAACCCAAAGAAGGGTGTAGATATTGCAAGTAGATGATCTCAAGACTGTGAGCACTAAACATTGACCTGCTGATGTTTTTGCCTGTTAGTCTATGTAGGGGATAAAAGCTTTGAAAAGACGGTCTAAAGTAGATAGTCTGATTCTGAGTTACTACACAAACTGAATTTACTCCTGACCATAAAATCCACAGATGGTGCAACTAGCAGTCTATCTTCAGGTCTTCATCTGTGTTAAAAAATGCTCAGCAGAAGTCTAATCATAGTTTACACAGGAATTTAAATCATGCCTTATCTTCAGCGTCTGTGCTTATGTTCAGATAAATTCCAATGTGGCTGAGTCTTTATTGTATTTTATGTATTTATTTATTTCCCTCAAGGCTCATTCATCATGATGACTGCCTGGACAGGAACCTCTATCCCTTGCTAATCAAGAAACACTGGTTATGTACCAGAAAATGCTTTGTGTGCAAAATGTATACCGCCAGGTATGCTACATTCTCGATCCTTTTAAGTTGTCTTCTTAAATAAGTCTTTCAAGGTGCTGCTACTAACTTAAAAAATCAAAGCTCTGTATGTATTTGGTAAGGTGTGTGAATAATCTTCATGCAAGTATTCTGAGACTCTTCAGGCAGCTGTCTGCTCCCTACCCAGGAAAAGGCCTTTCGCAGGTAGTGTTCATTTGGAGATGATGATTCAGATGATCAAAAGAACTGAAGTGATGAAGAGGTTAATTATTTGGCACAGGTTCTTTTGCATATACAGAGCTCAGCTCTCAATCAGTTACTTCTGAATATCTTACTTTTGGGGGGAAATGCTGCGTTTTTCCCCTGTGACAAGATGTGATTCAAATTCATTTGCCATAAGTCATACAGAGCTTTCATTCAATCTAGCATCTATGTAGAAGGAGGTATGGATCTGTCCAACTTTAATACAGTAAAATCTAGAGATTTTTAAAAGGCATGTAGCTTTTCCCACAGGTAAGCTTCTAACCGCTACCTGAAAACTCTGTGCTGTAGCAGCTGTACTTGAAGGAACTTTTTGTAAGGCACAGATTTTCTGCAGTTCAGAGAGCAGAATGTGAATTCAGTGCTTTTTATGCACTTTAGTGCTCTTTACTTAGACATGAGAAAGCCTTTCAATAGACACAGTAGAAATTTCTGTAAAGGAGTTCTACAGACTAGGCTAGGCTCCCTGATTTTATAGGTCTGAATGATTTATTCACAAAAACACCCACTGCCCTTTTTATTCCCCCAGGACAGGTTACACATTCAGCCTCAGTTTGACACAGCAGCCATGTCCTTGTTAGCTTGCTTGTTTGGCCTTAGACTTCCCTGGAATGGAGCAAAGAGCCAATTCCCCTCGTGACGGGAGCCCACCCGAGTGTCCCTAGCAGAGCCCCTAGGATGCCATCACAAGTGGCTGTTGTCTGTGAGGCGTTTGGCCATAAGGGGAGGTGGAGCCAAAGGGTCTATATGGGGGAAAGATGGGATGGGGAGGGCATTACCAGAGGTGATGTAAATGCATTAAATTAAAACCAGGATTAAGCACTAAGCTTAAGTGGGGAGATGCTAAACCATGGATAGCAGAGCTGCTTTGGCTGACTGTCTTGCATGTTCTAATCTGTGCAGATAGCATCTTTAATCACTAGAGGCCTTGAGCTGTCATGGCCTCTGAGTGCTACCATAAATTAATTGCTTGGTGACACGGCAGGCCCTCCTTGTGCTTGTAGCTGTGTTCATGTTAACTTCAGTGCTTGCTGGAGTGTGCAGCAATCCTCTCCTTGTCTTGTCTGCATCATTCAGGCCCTTCTTTTAGACTTGTAAATGGATTTGGTTATTACTCGTAGTAGTTTGGGTCAGTGTCAGTCACGTGACTGCTCCATATCACAGTTTCTTACCTTAAGGGAAAACATTTATCTTTTATGACTTAAATGGCCATACAGTGGACAGAAGATTCCTGGTGGTTTTTTTTTTTGTTTGTTTGTTTGTTTGTTTGTTTGGTTTTTTTTGGTTATGTACTCTACCAGCTGCACAGGCTTGAGGAGTTCCTCAGGAAGTGCTGCTGTAGCAGTGCAAGATAGCTGCTGGAATTGACACTGAATTGGGTGTAGAGTTTGGAAAAGAGCTGTATGCCTGGGGTGGGAGATACACAATATAGGTAGTACCTGGTCAGTATAACATTATTACTGATGTTTGTTGCTGCCATCCCCAACTCTGAGTAGAATGTTGAGATGTTTGTCACAAATATGTTAGTCTCGCATGGAAAACACTTATATTTTGTAACCTACAGGTGGGTAACCAATAAAGACAGTCTGGCACCAGAGGATCCTTGTTTCTTCTGCGATGTTTGTTTTCGGATGCTCCATTACGATGCGGAAGGCAATAAACTGGGGGAGTTTCTTGCGTATCCTTATGTTGATCCTGGGATTTTCAACTGAAACTGACATAAGCCAGAAAAAATTCAGTGAACTACATTGATGAATCTGTTGCTCTGGCTGCTAAAACCACCCAACAGCTTGAGTTTTGAGCATACTGCTGCATTTTGGGTTAGGATTTTAATCCTCTCCCCTGAGGTGGAAGGTGCCCTTTGCACTTGAAGTCTTTCCAGTGTGCTTTTCTGAGTAAGTAAGTATGATTTTAAAAGATAAGTTAGCATGGAAAAATATGGCCAGACATCAACTTTATTTTTATCAGTTACATTTCTTTAATACACTTTCTCAACAATACAGTCATTTGGAGATGATGGACTCTAAAAATATGAGTGTTTAAAGAGAGAATACCTTGCAAAAGCAGCCATGATTTTGAGAAGTTGTGTGCATCCAAGGCTGTGTTAACCTCAGAGGATAAGAACATGGTCTTTGGGCATTTTACCTTTAAAACTGTGGCAGTTGTCATCTCTGAACAAGGGTGGATAGCACTGAATTTGGGGGGAGGAGAACGTTTTCTGAGAGGGAGGCTCAGAGTGCTTGTTAAGTTCTAATGTCTTTCTTACAAACAGAGTGGTGCTTCCATCTGTGAGCTCCGGCTGTGCTTCCATTCTGACTCTGACACGGACGGATTCCGTGAAGAGTAAACTACATTTCACCGATTACTGAATTGTAGCCAGCCATTCAAATGACTTTGTTAACTGTCTACAGTATGTGCGGTTTTAACTGTTCCTAAGGTAGTGCTCATGGTGCACTTCTTTTTTCAATATCGTTCTCTTACTGTAAGTATTGTTGTTTTTTATTAAAACATGACCAATTTGTACTTGCTTGACGTTAAGTTGAAACTCGGCTTGCCAAAACATAATATACTTATCTTGCCTTGCTTTTTAAAGTCATCCAGAACTCAAGAGGATTTTAGTGGAGATCTTTGCTGTTTAGGAAGGCTGGTAGCGCTAACTGCTTTTCTTTCGTAAGCTTCAGCTAGTTCTCAAAGAAAGCCTAGTTCTGTTTGGTATGAAAGACAGCTGACTCTGATAACCTGCACACAGAAATGTACTTGACAAATTGGATTCTGTTCAGGTCCTGTGGCCCCAGATTCTGCAAGTGCTTACTTGATTATCTTAGATGTCTTGAAACAAAAGTGTCTTAAGCATTTGCAGAACTCCGTTAGTCACTCACGTATCTGACTGCTTTCTGGTGGTGTATTAGGTCATGTGAATATAAATCTGTGCTTTTTTAAGGACAAAAAAAATAAAGGTGGTGGTTTTCTTTTTCTTTTTGTCTTTTAAGTCAGCCACCTGTTGGCCTTTGTGTTTTGAAAGCAGAGCAGTGAACCAAGCGCTTGTAGCAGCAGGTGGCGATAGTCCTCTTATCCTTTGGGAATCTGCAGAAAAGGCAGTGCCCTGCCCGCCACAACTGTCACCAGTTAAACTGCTAGGGCTGGACTGCTTTGTGGTGCTGTAACGGCTGCTTTGAAGATCCCCCTCAATACACTCTGGTTGCAGCTTCAGTATTTGCCTCCTAAGTTGCTACTCTTCATCTTTCCCCAGCCTCCTCCTCTTTCAGCTGGTAACATATGGGCTTCCCAGTCCTCTTCAGTATTGAAACTGAGATCATGTAGACTGCTGGCATAACTTCTAAAGATACTGTTTACTTGTTTGATGGCTTCTTATGCTGAATTCTAAGGTGGCAATCAATAGTTTTTTTGTGTTTTTTTTTTTTTCTTTCTTTCTTTCTTTCTTTAGCAGTAGGGAGAAGGGAGTGGCCAAAATGTGAGTTTATTCTTTCATTAAGCTAATTCTGCCTCCGTATGCTATCTGTCACCCAACCCATTTACCTTCTTTCCAGTAAAAAGTTGTGGTCAAATGTATTTCAAAATTGCCATCCCTGCGGGTTAAGAAGTTTTGCTAGGGCCAGTCCCATACTTCCAATGAGGCAAAGAGAGCCTGGCCACAGTCTGGGTGTGGGAGTTGAGTGCGTCCTGTGCTTAATGGCAAAGAGAGAAGAGCTTACATTAGAAGCTGCTGTTTGTGTGTTCGGGTCCTATTTCATAGTGAATGATTCAACTTAAGTGACAAATGGAACAAAAGGTTACACTAAATCATAGTTTTTAAAGACTCTGTACTTCCCAGGAGCTGTCACAGAACAGCTGGGTCTGGCCGTGATTTAATGTGTCTTTCTGAATGAGTCTTCTGAGTGAAATCCAGCATTGCACCCAGCTGCCCATTCGTAGTTAAATTTCTATGATACCAGCTGGATATTTGTGTTTTGGCTACTTGTTAAATGCTGTTAGTGTTTCAGTGATCAAAAATTCCACGTAGGCTTATTTACTTATTGATGAAAAATGAGAAAATAATTTTTTTAACATTTTAATTTTTTGTCTGTGTATTTGGCATTTGTCTTCTTTTCTTTTTTTTTTAAAGCAAGACAATCAGCAATTTTTTCTTAAATCTCTTCTTATAAGAAATTGGTGTTGTTATATATATATATAATAACATGTATAAATGTATACATAAGTATATAAATGAATATAAATTCTATAATAAACATGAGGGGATGGAACTTGGAGATGTTTTGAGTTACATTTAAATGAAAATCCAAGGGCCCTGCCTGCTGACATGTGAAGACTTGTGTCTGTACTTACCGGGGGATGCAAAAAGGCTAGAGTATTGAAAACTGTGGTTGAATCTAAAAAGCATTTGATTGGCAAAACTCAAGATCTGTGGAGGCCGAACATCATGACCATCTGCCAAGGACAATTTCACACTGGGAGCTGTCATGGCTTTTGACAGGTTTAACTCGAGGTACTGTCTTCAAGATCTGAAAGCTATTCAGTTTTGGTATGTAAACACCTTCCATTCCACCTCACAAATAGATAACTCATTATGCACGTGAAAAGCTTTGCAAGCAATTTTAGCATTTAGTTTTGTGACTACTTGCATGTTTTTACCTTTGCGTGGGAGGACATTGCTGTATTCAAAACCTTAACTATATTGCTGCGAACTAAAATTTCTTTCCATGCCAAGTTCTAACTTCCAGTAGTCACATAAGTGGACTCTGCTTTGTAAATACAGGCTTCAGTATTCAGTCATTAACCTTTCTAAATGCCTGTAGCTTGGTATTATAATTTCCCAAGGCAGCCAGTATGTTACTACACAGCGCTACCGCGGCTGAGTGCCACTGTGTTCTCTGCAAAAAGCCAGTGATGAGCGTGCTTCTTGGAGCCGCAACGCGGAGGCCTTCCCCCAGACACTCTTCACATCTCTTTCCCCCTTTGACTAACAGAGCGCTGAGCTGTGGTTAAGGACAACCTACAGAAGCAGTTAGCATCGTCTAGGTGTACCACTATCTAAATGGACAGTTAAAAGCTGGTCAGACTACTGGAACAGGCGTTAGCAGCAGCTTATGTCTAGTGACTACACCTGCAGACATGGGTCTCTGAAGGAGTGGTGTATTTCTCAAGGGAAAAAAACATTCACCATGATGGATTCTGGCAAAGTTATGTGAAAAAAAAATAGTTTAGTGCAAACTAGGAAAGAGAACTAAATAGCAGTTTTGAACACAATAAATGTTAACACTGCTTTTGCTATGAGTATCAGATACGAGGGTTCCCATTTCAGGCTTTTCATGCTCTTTCCGTGCCTCTGGTCAGGAGTGGATTTCTTTGTGGTTACTTAAACCATGCAAGTGACAAGAGGGGGAGATGAGGGAGATCCTAAAACTATTATGCATGTTACCATTCTAGTCTGCTAGGAGGAAGGGGGGAAAAAAGAGCAAAAAGGCAGTGCTAGGGAAAAAACTTTTCATCTCTTCAGAATTAGGAGGTGGAGAATAAGGAGTTACTTCATAGTAATGCATGATTCCAGTGGAAAAAAAAAACCAGTCAAGATAAATCTGTCACTTTCAGATTCTGGATTCTTTCCCCTGCACTACCCTGGGTAAGAACAGAAGAAAAACAGAACACCTGGGTGGGCTGACTGAAGTAGCATGGCAGCAATGTATGAGGCAAGTAACTAAGAAACAATTTGACTTTTCAGTATTTGATACAATGCTACAATACTGACACCTCTTCCTTGTTGAGTGGTGTGTGTTAAAGCTGCAGAAGTACTGACTGGGCTCCACGAGGCTGCAATCATGTTTTTCTGTTGCTGCCTCAAAGGTGGCACAATACGAGGTGACATACACCTGGAATGCTGCTGTCTTACCCAACAGCCCCTGAACAAGATTCTTAGGACTATTAAACTCTTAATTTCTCACCTGGCTGGTGAGAAATACAGTCACCCACAAGTTGTTCCTAGTTCTGATGGTAGGCAAAGGCTGTGTTTCAAGAAAGAATTTTCAGAGGAGCTTGCCCCCATTTCATTCCCTTTCATGCCTTCAGGAATTTTTCTTAAAATACTTTACCAGTGTTTCCATTAAAATTCAAGTTAGAAATGCCCAAGTTAATGCCAAGGCAATAAAATTGAAGTAGTACTGAAGCCAGACACCTGTTCCTATGAATGTTTTAGTCTATACAGGTTAGTATTAAGAACCAGTCTCTCTTTAGGAGTTAAAATTCTTTAATTTCTAAATTGTTCAAGACAGTGTTTTCCAACCAGTGTGCATCAACAGGTTCAGTGAAAAGAGATTTCTTTCTAGTATACTTACTCTACCAAAAGCATACCATAAAGTCACATTGCAGTAAATTGGCACAATGAGTTTTGCAAGAACAGAACTAGAATTGTTTAAAAAAAGATTAACTGTACTCATACAGTAACATTTTAACAGCTATAAAAATGCTGCTTCCAACCTCTACAAAACACAGTGAAAAGACATCCCAACAGTTGTTGAAAAACTATGCACAAACAGAGGTCAGCGTCATAGGAAGAGAGTAGGTTTTATACAAATGAAGCAATTAGGCAGTTGAAAGTATTTACACTTTTTCCTGCTATTAGCTAGACAAACATACAGTAGTCAGATAAAAATATACTACAACTCTAAGTCCTGTAATACGTAAGCATTTGTTTTCTAACTGGAAATTCCATCTTGTGAAATGTTACCTGTTAATACTGGACAGAACTATTGGCAAAAGTGTTTAAATACTTCTAATCCAAGATTATTGGATTATTATTCCACAAAATTTAACTTCAAAATACTATGCTTATAAAATTATTTAAAACTTTCAGCAGTGTATAGATTTTGAATGTGAAACTTAACAATTCTCTTTAATTTGTATTTTAAAAAAGACTCCCATGGTATCATTTGCTTTCAAAGGCAGAATCTATTGCCGACTTTTCAAGCTCGCTCTCTTCATCGCATGTCCTAGAAAGAAAATAAAGCAACATTAATGACCATATAAAAAACAGGGAGAGCAAGACTTACTCCAGATGAATGAGTACAGCCTAGTGCACATGATGCTGCTGTATGTTCAGCAGCAGATGAAGCCTGGAGAGCTGAAGTGGGGAGTGATGCCAGCCGCCTGTCTTCTCTGTCAAGACACTGCTCCCAACATGACACTAAGCTGGCAGCGACTGACATCGCATTTGTTTGTGCGTGCGACTGGCTGCAAATGGCAGCCATTCCCATGGGCTCTGCGTTCCGTGTGAGGCTGTCCTCCCTACTCTGCTACCAAATATGTGTCAGCTCAGGTGGAAAAGCACTCTGGCTTAGCCTTCCTTACCAACTGCAACTTTTCTTAGTAGACAGGAATAATCCACTACATGTTGCAAGTACATCTTCAGAAAGGTACAGACATGTTCTGCCTCTAATGATCAAAGGGAGTAAAGTTCAGAACTGAACAGACAGCCCTGTGATTGGAGAAGTTTACAAGTTATTTTGCTTAGACTCAGGAATGAGACACCAGTCAGGGTGTTTTGAACATTGATGATTTGTTGTTTTGCTTACTAGTTTCTCACTTCTAAAAACCTGAGTATTTAAAATAAAAATGTATGAAAAATACTGCATGAAAGAAGTTTGTATGATGGCAAGACACCACCCTATAGCTTGCTTAAAGTTAGAACAGGTTTGTGGATGCATTTCTCAACATGCAAGGTATATGCAGGTGGTGTTACAAAATCCAGTTTGTGGCTGTTAGGATGAGAGTAAGTCCACAGAAACCACCCCCAAAGTTTTTTGTAAAGAGTGTTTCTTTCTTTAGGTAAGTCAAAGAACATGTTGGAGTGTAGAGTTCAAGGTCACAGCCAACACCACGGACATGGAGAGAAATAAATGTTTATTAGCAAAACTTGAGAGAGATTAATGTTTATTAACAGAACTTGACACCCCCACTGGGGGCACAGTTCATAGAAGAGGCATTTGCAAGTTTTACAGATACAGTCACAATTACTGAAGTATTGAAAATAAAAATTGTCTTGTTGCAAAGTTGCTTTTCTGAGACACTCTTTATATTCAACAGCCTTTTTCAGGCTATCTGAAGTATCTGCCTTAAGTTTCTTTTGACCAACGTCCATTGAGGTGTCACACAGGCACCCCAATATTCTTATCCTTAATTCCTCAAGTCACAACTGTCTCTCTCAATCAAAAAACCAAGTGTTGTCAGGTTCTGCAGGAGCAAGGAAAGGAACAGGCCGTGAAAAAATTGTACCTTGGAGAACCAGTTTAGTAGTAATTTATTCTCAAATACTTGGCCAAGTGTATTCTATTATTACTGATCTGCCTTGCTATTGATTTCAGGTGACTTGGGTGTTGCACTTTCTTCATACCATATTGTGATTTGGCCAAATCAGCTATTTAAGCAGCACACCAGGCTGTGTAACCTGTGTCAGGAACCCACATGTGTGCTGTCAGTATGTTCCCGTAACATCCTGCTTGTTCAGACCAAATGAGTGTTTGGCATCATTGGTTGAAAACTCGCAAATGTCACTTCTGAAAGCTGTGTCATCGGAAGCCAGTAGCTCTGAGGCTACCTCTCAGCACACACCAAATTCCTTTTAATCTTAAGGGGTTTTTTGGTTTCATTCTGTTTAGGTTTACCTTGTTGTAAGTAATGGTCAGTATTCCACTCATTTCTAGTTTTAACTTGGCAGACAGCCAAAAGAATGCCAGGCAGCAGCAATTTCTCCTGGCCTGCATGCAGAGAGCCATGAAAGGAAAGCTTCCTTCAATACATACTGCTGGACAAAAAGAATCCCTGAGCACAAGGTGCAGAAGTGCTCAGAGAAAACAAAGCACTACTTGCACGAAACAATTCAGCTCAAGGATAATTCTAGGCCTTTTCCTCATTGTTTACTAAAGTCTATTAAGCATTTCCTCTATTCTACAAGAGATACACTGCTTGTTGTTCTTGTTTACAAAACAACATTCTTCAGTGAGGCTAAGGTTTAAATACTTACCTCCTGACAAATTAGAGCATTCTTATAACTTCTTGTTTGGAAAAGGTAAATGCATCAACCTCTATAAAGTGTTCAGAGTTCTGAAATTTCACTGGTCTAAGTTTAGTCTACAGTTAACCTGCATTTGGGCAATTCTGTAGCTACACTACAGAATGCTAATTAAAGTGGCTTGGCTATTGATTAGAATACATGATTTCACAAAAAACTTGATAAACCCCATTAGTTTCTGTAAGACTTGGTTCAGGCTTACTTTGCTTCCAACTTAATAGCATTGAGTAGCCTAAAGCATGGGAGAAAAGCTTGTACCTTGCCATGTCTCACCACATGCTGATTTTTCTCCTAGCAGGGCATCCTGTAATTTTTTTTTTTTTAAGACTCCACAATAGCAGCACGTGAAACAGCTTTTTAAAATGTTCATCCAAAACTTTAACAGAACATTTGCATGCTGTTGTCATTACCTAAGGTTGAGAGAAAACTCTGTAAAGAAAACAGTACCTCAACATGGTTAAGTAACTTCAGTCTACTGCTGTTCCATTTACATCATTTTGGTAGAGCGGAACAGATCCCTACTTCAGTAAGGTTATTCACTCACTTTTTCTTACTGCTATCTTCATGGTTATCTTTCTTTTCCTCAGTGTTCTCTCCGTTTTCTTGTGACTGGTTGGTGTCTTGAGCTTCAGACCCTCCATTCAGAACCTTTGAACCTTTAAAATTAAAGGGTAGGGAAACAAAACAGTACTGCAGGCAGCAAAACAGTGCTATGAAAAGCCCCAGATAATTTCTTTACCTTCATCAACTCAAACAACTGTAAATGTTTTCCCCTCACCCTGATACCCAGCAGCTGAAACGATACAAAAACCACTAACTGATACG